>OY728150.1:192005652-193255652 GCA_963277665.1 Viscum album
GGATTGAACTTTATCTTTTATTCTTCATACATTAAAAATACTTGAGATATTCATCCACATTGAAGGTGTAAAAACCCCAATACCATACTGCCAAATCCGGTGCTAAAAACAGATACATCACATTTTCGAATATGATATTAATAAATGTGAAATAATTTTTACCATCCAAAAAATATAACAATAAATAGAAATATTGGACCACTTATATACCCAAATACATTTTAGGTTTAGAGTTTTTGAGATTTGGAAAAACTATTAAAAAATAAATATCCATGAATTCAAGAGATATTTTTATCCACCATAACAATCTTTTTATATTTTATATTATGTATTCAAAATCTCCTATAAATTTAATCACACATAAAACCATTCTATACACAAATAATTTAGCAACATTATTCATAAAAATAAGAAGGGTGATCTCAAATACTCGGTAAGAGTGAACATAAGAATTAAAAATTGAATTTCGTCAGAAAGAATAAGATATGCATAATGGTATGAGGACATAATAAAAGTGAATGAGGATTTCATAATAGAATCAACACCCATAAATACATATACCATAAATCATGATACACGAAATAAAGCTTTAACAATGGAAAGTGTCATAATAATCAATAATCACGAGCCATGTGTTGTCAATCTGGATCAAAGGAATCATTAAAAACAAATAGAACACATAAAGAAAGTGTGTTTTTATCTTAGAGAATATTGGTTATATAAGCGCAACAGAACCGTTTTAAATTGGAATAACTCTATGGTCAACTTCAAATATAATTAACCAATGAATTGGTGAATTATAATGGGGATCACCTGTAGTATCGTCATATATAATGGGGATCAACCCATCATATAATGATCTACAATAGGGCTCTACCAATTGTATATGTTGTAACGGTCTCACCGATTCATCATAAGCTATAATTTTCATTTACCCTTCATGAATAAACTATTTAGAATCATTCACTTTTCAACATAACAATAATCAATAATCTTTCATTTATTGATTCACCTCTAAAAAATAATGAGGTTCCATGTCAATCTCATAATCCATCTAAAGAAATAATAAGGATAGTATCATTACAGCATGTCCCCATTAGATTATAAGAAACAACAAAGGTTGTTTACATTGAAGGAAGAAAATACCATTAAAAGATCATTTAAAATATTTTTTAATAGAAAATTCTCAGTTATACCTTAAAAATAAGTTTTATAAAGTTAAAGTTCCAAAAATATTATTAAAATCATTTTACATAAAATTTAACTTATAATATAATAATTGAATCATCAAAATAATAATGGAGATGATGGTGGAAAATTCATTCATTTTTTAATCATCAAAATGAAATATTCTTTTCAAACAATTTTTAAAGAAAGTCAAAAGTGATAAATTTGGAAAACAATAATAAATTTCCTTTTTGAACCATTTAAAAAGAGGTTAAATATCATGTAAAATAGATTTAAGAAATAATTAATCTTTTTAAAATAAAATATTTTGAAAATATTTTGGAAAACAAGGATATAGAAGAAACGTTTCCCAATCTTAAAGAAGATTAAAAATTAGTGTCACTAATAAAAAACTTTATTGATGTTCCTTTTCTCAATAAGGTAAGAAATGGAAACTAAAAATATAAACCAAATTCATAAAAAGAGGAGGATAAAATAATATGTGGTTCATGAAAATAATAGAATATGATTTACCCCCAATGAACTATGGAGATAATGGATTTGAAAATAAAATATATTTTGACATAATGCCTTTACCACATTAGTACCTTGTCAACAAAAATTTATTAAATGTAAGAATATGTGGTGGTTATAAAAATCTTATGAATTACAAGAAATAATATGTAAAAATTTATTCTTGATGGAGTTATAACCCCATAAAAGGAAATCATGGTGTATAACACGAATTATATCTCATTAAAATGAGATCGATACAAATAAAACCCTTTCAAAGTTCATATCATTGAATTGAGAATTAATAAATTTATACATTATGTGTAACAAATTCAAATCCCTAAAAAAATTTAAATACCAAAATAAATCAATTTAGCGATCAATTCACACAAAATAATGGAATAATAAATCAATGAATAAGAGTTCTTACCCCATAAAAGTTAATTGAGTTAAGAATACTTTTACCACATTGTAATTTTCTAGTTAAATCCCCTTAGATGAAGTAATTAAAATTTAATCATAAAATAAAATAAAGTATGAAGTATTAGGGATATAATATTAAATGGCGTAATTATATACACCGTATAAAATAAATTACCTGAAGAATAATTAAACATGACTCAATGAAGGAAAACTGATATGAAATCCCTTACCTCGAGATCAGACTTTTTATATATTACCTCTAACAACTGTATAATAACCTTATATAAATAATTTTATCTATTAATAAATTTTCCCAATATTAATCACTTCTTCTTGAAACATTTATTTTCATTACATAATTAATTACTTAATCAGTTAATTCCACATTAGGTACTTTAATAATTTTTTGTCCATAATTTGAAAATAGATTCGGTGTGTTGACCATGGTCAAAGTGGTAATTATTACATTATCTATAGAATAATTATAATTAAAGAATTATCATTTTTATAAACAAATTATACTTTTAGAGCCAATCATAAATTGGCATTATGAAAAAATTAACTATGTTATAATCCTGGAGACCATAGACTGTACATATGCTTGAGTGACATTTCCATTTTGGAAAGATCATAATAGAAAGAAGTTAAGTATTATGTTATGATAAAATAAATAATATTATCTCATAAATACAATATTATTTATTTAAATAAACTTATATATATCATTCTTGTGATTTGGTGATGAAAAAATAATCACATCGCTTCCTAGAGGTGGTAGCCCACAAGTACGAATAAACGATGTTGTTGTTTTTTAGTGAATGGAATGTTAAGAAATTAAATTATATATCATTTTTATAATGATAAATATTTAATTAAATATATTTATATATATTAAATCTTTTTTCACAACCATCCTTAGGAGGTGATGGAAAATGAATAACATCGATTCGTGATGCGATAATACGCCATATACAAGAATAATGGTTTCATTTATCATTTGATGAAAGTAGAGATGAATATAGGATATAAAATAAACAAAATGGTATATCAGTATATAGTATATATATTTTATATTATTTCAACACGGTTGATGAATATTTTAATGGTGTTTAATAATAAATAATATAAATATTTTTGGTTAATAACAATACCTTAACTTTGAACAACCTCTTAATATTTACAGTAAAAAAATCCATAGATTGGTTTTATGATAAAAAAATATCTATAAGAAATGGGTAGTGGTTAAAGTAATTTATTTAGATAGGTATTTTACAAAACATGTGGTTCTTGAAGTGTTAATAAATGAACAGAGTAGGAGCCCTTTAATAAGAGAGGGGAGAGACAATCTTTGAATTTCATTAAATATTAAATTAATTTAAAATAATTTTCACTTTCAAATGGATCAAAAATAATATTATTCAAATATAATATTATGATGAGTCTAAGTAATCTAAATATAACATTTGGGTATGTTTACGTGATGTTTTCACCCGTATCTTTTTTCTTTAACCCCTCTTAACCCTATTGACGATTGTTACGATAACAAATTTTTTACTCCATAGGGGTCACTATAGTTACCATAAAAGAAAAAACAACCCATAAATAGAAAAATATGGATATAATAAACTTTATTTACATCAATTTAATTACTACAATATTTTTAAGAACATTAAATCATTTTATAAAACATTATTTACTATAAAATATCCATAATGTTAATTTTGGAACTATTTATTAAATTTGACTTTTAAATCCTAAAATAAAAAAGAAAAATATTTCAAATATAAGGAATTAAAACCTATATAATATGAAATTTTTGTATAAAAAATAGTGTTACATAAAAAATAACTCAAATAATATTATGTTTAGAGTTTTTAAATTCTTTTTATTGATTTTTCCACTACTTGCTCAAGCACTGTGTCAGTGTTACATAAGAATTTATGGAAATTATTTTGTTAATAAAAATTAGAAATAAATTACCATGATATAAATAAATAATTTATATTTAAAATTATCATTTATAATTTAACATATCATTTGTTATTTTCTATGTAAAACAATTATATATAATAAAACTAATAGAATGTCATTTTTGACTTTTCTGTATATAATATAATATAATGGTAACATTCATGAGGAAATAGAGAAAAATTATATATATTAGAATTTTTAATGATTACATATAAGATATATTAATATAATTAAATTAATTCAAGTGTTATGGCCATTTGTTTAGTCCTTAATAATTTATTTTTAACATTAATTACCAAATTTATCCTTTACCATGGTAATAAAAATTATAAAGGTTACTATTCATAATGTTAAAAAATAAAAGGGAAATATTTTACCAATTTAGATATTCTTATTCATAATTTGTAATCCATTTTATAAAATTATATTTATAAATGTTTCATAATTTAATTTAATATTAATCCTTTTTAATGTGATGAAAAATAGTTTTTCATTAAAATGACTTTTTTGTATGAAAATGTTTTTATAACAAATTCAATAATAAAATAGATTCCAAAAAATTTATATCGATTATTAATAATATAATATAAATAATTTTAATTTTAATCCATTTTAAAATAAAATAAAACTTTTTAAATTCCTGAAACAAAAATCTAGTTTTTAATAAAAATTATTATTTTTCACTACTCGTTGAGAAAACCAATATTATCATAAAAATATCAAAATTTCATTATAAAATTATTTTGATATTCTTATTTCAAAAATTATAATAATTTTATAAAATAAAATTCAATTATTTTTAAAATTAATTATAATTATCCCCATAAATATAACCAAAAAACATTTTTGAATAAAATATATTTTTAAGGTCATAATGAATTTACTAAAAGCTAACTGCTTATCTCTTAAGAATTAATCAATAAATTTTATATGATTAGGTGATTTATTTATATTTCATAACTCAGTTAATCCTATTTATACTCTCTAATTCATTTTTAGGGTATAAAGATCATTTTAAATAATAATATTTCATGTTTAATTTTAACTCGGCGTCATGTTTCTTATAAGCTACCAAGAACAATAATCTTCTTTTTAAATATCAGGATATTAAATTATTTTCCACTTTAATAAATTTCACCCATATATTTTGAACATGTTATATATAATCAAGGGTTTAACATTTAAACATTCTTTTATGGAATCCTACATCATAAACAGCGTTAATAAAACATTCTCTTTATATGAGAGAAAGGGATGTATGATTGTCATCTATAATATCACATAAATAGGTTTCCAAGGAGGAAAAAATTATTGGTTAGTGAAAATATAGACATGGAAGAAAAGTGTATTTCCAATATAATTATGGTGAGTGGTAAAAATTCTTAATAAAAATAATGTTTATGATCAAGAGAAAGTTAACAACCACAAAACCATAAACCAAAGAGTTGTAAAAAAGGAAATGGATTTACTGAAAATGAAGGTAATATAATATTTTGTATTTTAATATCATTTTACTAGTGTTTTTTAATTCAATTAACATATATACATAGAGAATAATGAAATATACTTACATGACAAAAAAATTTCTCCATTTAACAAATTTTCACCACAATATCTTCTTCTGATCCAAACGAAGACTATTCAAGATGAATATTTCATGCCTGATGCCCTAGAATAAACATATAATAAAACATATAATTGCACTAAATGATAAATTTATTCCACTTATCATTATACATTATCCAAAAACAAATTTGTTAGAAAAAGTTAATATAATTCACAAAATTAATAAACTTTCATATGAAGAAATATTCCCTCAGCCTCCAAAAATCCATAATAAA
Organism: Viscum album; assembly: GCA_963277665.1. Lineage (NCBI taxonomy): Eukaryota > Viridiplantae > Streptophyta > Magnoliopsida > Santalales > Viscaceae > Viscum > Viscum album. The sequence goes on from OY728150.1 coordinate 192,011,568, forward strand.
ACCAAATGTTCAAAAAATATCACAAAAATTAGAATGATTTGATCAAATATTCTTCTAAGATATATTTAACATTTATCTCCAAATAATTACAATCATTCTAAAAGTCTCCTACCAAAAATTTATTTTATCTCATCACACAATCTCCAAGATAAGATAATTATTTCGATAAATAAATGACCCTATATCACAAATAATAAAATTAATGTATGTTTTTACCTCAAAATTTATCTCATACCATTAATCTAATGTCTCCAAATGTGTAATATATTTTTTCTAAAGTAATAATTCACATAAAAGCTAAGGGTTACATATACATCAACACAATAAATGTATTATAGAATATCCTTATTCCATTTAAAATTGTATCACTTAAAAAATCAATAGGGGTGTCTAAAACAATGCAATTATGATCAATAATATTCTTATAAACCCATTATGGTACTCATAAATATTAAGATAACCTCACATAAAACATCCTAATATCCAAAGCTATCTAAACCCTGCTCTAATACTAATTGTAATAGCCTTTAACTTGCACTATTAGAACTGTTACTAAAAACATAAAATTTACATTCCTATATTTGATATCGATAAATGTGACTCAATTTTTACAATACAAAACATTCAAGATAAAAATTATAATTTTGGATCACTTACACACATAAGGTCCTTTTAGGTTTATAGTTTTAGATAATTAGAATGAATTCTTACATAAATAATACCCACAAACACAAGAGATTATTTTTTTCACCATACCCATATATTAATATTTAATATTATGTTTTCAACACCTACCATAAAATTATTCAAATATGAATCCTTTAAATACACAAATAATTTATGATCATTCTTCATTTTCTATGGAAATAGGAAGCATAATAAGGGTTAACTCAAATTCTCAGTAAAGGTAATCATAAGAATTTAATGTTTAATTTCATTAGTGAGAATAATATGTGGATAAGGGTATGATGACATAATAAAATTTCACAAGCATAAAAGAATATAATTCATATGCTCCAATACCAGGATCATCCATCCTGAAATAGGGCATAAATATTTATCAAAGGCACGAGTTATAAGAATCCATAACCATGATACATGAGATGTCAATATTTATCAAATGAATCATTAAAACCAGTTAAAATTATTAATAAAATGTTTTCGTATGTTGGAACATTATCTTCATAAAACCAATAAAATCCCATGATTATTAGAATCAACATACAACCGACTTCAAATATAAATACCCAATACATTGGAGACATATAATGGGGATCACCTATCATATAATGAGTGATAATGGGGATAAAACCATCATATAATGATCTATAATTGGGTTCAATCCTTTATATAAGATGTAACTGGATCAGACACTCATCATGATCTATAACATCTAGGTACCGTTCATTAATAAAACAATTAAAATCTTTATTTTTTTGACATAATAATTATCATTTTTCTTTTATTTATTTATTCACCTGTTGAAATGAAATGTGTTCCAAGTCAATATCAAAATAAATATATAGAAATAATACATATAGTATCATTATAACATTTAAAAAATTTAGTGGAAGTAAAATTTAATTTTATTAAAAATGATGAATGGAAATACCATTAAAAGATCATTAAAAATATTTTTACGGACAATATCCATTTTTACATTGAAAATAAATTTTTAAAAATAAAAGTTCAAAACATTTTGTGAAAATAATTTTATTTTAAATTTACATTGGAAAATAATAAATGAATATTCAAATAAAATGACTGTCATGATGTTGAGAAAATCTATTCTTGTTTCTAATGTTAAAAATAAATATTATTTTCAAACATTTTGTACGAGATCCTAAAGTGACCCATTTAAAAAATATTAAGAAATATCATTTTAAATATATTTAAAATAAGTTAAAATATCATTTAAAATATCTTTATGAAGTAATTTATGTTTAGAAAAAAATATTTTTTGAAAACATTTTTTGAAAACCTGGATATGGATGTGAAAGATTCCAGATCTAATAGAACATACACGATCAATATTACTTATAGATATCTTCCTTGATGTTTATTTAATTAATATGGGTGGAAATGGAAACTAAACATGTAAAAACATTAATTAATAGAGTATAATAAAATATATTTGGTTTATGAAAAAAATATCTTATGATTTCCCCATAAGGAACCTAATATATAAACAATCCCTAATAGAAAGAAGATTGTAACATAAAGTCTTTACAACATTGGTATCTTTTCAAAAACAATTCCTTAAAAGAAAGAATATGGTAAGTATTTATAAATATAATGAATTAAATTAATTTTTATATCAAAATTCATTCATTAGGTAATAAGAAAATCATACAAGGAAATGCTGGTTTACAACATGAATCACGTCTGAAGAAAATGAAACTGAGACAAAGAAAATCCTTGAAAAGTTCATATCATTGAATTGAGAACTAATCAATGGAGATAATATGTGTAAAAAATTTAAATATAAAAAAATAATTATAAATACAAAATAATGAAATTTAGTTATCAATTCACTGATAATCATGGAAAAAAAATTCAATGAATAAGAGTTATAACCCAATGGAAGGAAAGAGTTAAAAATCCTTTTTCAACTTAGTAATTTTAAATTTAAATCCACATGGATCAAGTAATTCAAATTGAAACATAAAATATGACTAATTATGATGTATTAATGACATAAAATTTAATTATATAATTATTTTCCCCATATAAAATAAATTAGGTTCATAATAATAAAACACAACTCAATGAAGTAAAATTGAGATGAAATCCATTACCTCGAGTCCAAAATATTCATGTATTATATTTAACACTTATATAGTAAACATATATAAATTATTTTATTTATTAATAAACTTTTAAAATATTAATTACCTATCCTTAAACCTGTTATTTTATTTTCATAGTTAATTTCATGATCAGTTAAGTCCACATCAGGTACTTTGATAACGTTCGGTCCATAATTTCAAAACAGCTTTTGTGGGTTGACCATGGCCAAATGGGACATTGTTCTATAATATATAGAATAATAATGATGAATTAATTTTTATTTTTATAAATACAATATAATTTTAAAACTAACTATTAATGTCTCTTATGAAAAAGGGACAACGTTACAATCATGGAGATGGTTGGTCATACATACGAATGAGTAACATTTCCATTTTTAATAATCATTTTTGGAAAAATTTGTGTATTATATATTTATTCAAGAATGAAAATTATATTATTAATAATATGTTATTTATTTATATACGTGTATATATATAATATGTGTTATGTGGTGATGAAAAGTGTGTCACATCACTACGTAGAGGTGGTAGTCCACATTTACGCACGAACAATGTTATAATTTTTATGTGAATGAAACATAAGAAATTAGATTATATTTTATCTTTTTTGAATGACAAATATTTAATAAATATAATATATCTACATTAAATCCATCATTAAAACCATCATTATGAAGAGGTGATGGAAAAAAATAACATCGGTTCACTTAGAGGTAGTCTGTCATACACACGAACAATGGTTTCTTTTCCCATTTTATGGAAGTAGAGATGGATATAGGTTTTGGAAATAAAATAATAATATATTAATATTTGGTATATTTTTATTTTATTATTTTACCATTATTAAGGAATAATTTAAATTTGTGGAATAATAAATAAAATAAATACACTCGGTTTAGAATAATACATTTTCTTTGGACCACCTCTTAAGGTTTACACAAAAAAATTTATAGATTAGTTTTAGAATAAAAAAAGTCCACTAGGACATGTATATGGATTTATATTTTATTTAGATGAAATAAATGGTTCTTTAATTTAGAACAAATAAAAAGAAGGGGTTCCATTTTATAAGAGAGGGTAGGGTCACTCTTAGAATTTATCAAAATCCAAAATTAATACAAATTAATTTTCTTGCCCAAATGGCTCAAAAATAATAATATTTCAATATAAGATGATTACGGGTATAAATAATCTAATTAAAAAAATTTTAAAATTTTTATAATATTTTTTCACCGTTATCGTTTTGTTTTAACCCGTATGTCAACCCTTTTGATAATTACCATGATAATAATGTTTTTTACTCTTTTGTGGTGAATATAGTCACCATAAAATAGAAAATGCTCATATATGTACCATGATTGATATAATAAACTATACCCCATTAAAGTTTCTTAAGAATATATTTTTTACGAAATCGTAATAATTTAATAAAACATTATTTATTATAAATTAACATAAACGTCAATTTTGGAACTATTTATATTATTTGACTTTTAAAACAACAAAAAACTATTAAATTATAATATAAGGAATAAAAAAATATCTAATATTTAATTTATATATAAAATAATATTGGAACATAAAGCTCACAAATATAATATTTTTTATAGTTTTTAAAATAATTTTATTACTTTTTCAACAGTATGCACAAGTAATGTGTTGGTTTCACATAAGCATTTATGGTAATTATTTCATTAATAAAAACTAAAAATATATTATCATGATGTTAAAAATAATTTATATTTAAAATTAACATTTATAACTTAATATATCCTCTTTTAATCTCTATTTAAAAAAGTTAGAGATAATAAAACAAAGAGAATGACAACATTTTGACTTTTCTTTATATAAAATAATATAAAGTTTAAAATGACATCCAAACGAAACAAAAGGCCATATATCATACTTTTTATGATAATTTATGAGCTATATGAATACAATAAAAATAATTCAAGTGATTGGGTCATTTTTTAGTCCTTATCAATTTATTTTTAACCTTAATTACCGAATTTACCCTTTACTATGGTAAGAAAAATTACAAAGGTTACAATTTATAATGTAAAAAAAATAAAAGATAAATATTCATATAATTTGGACCAACTGATTCAAAATATGGAATCCATTTTTCAAAATTCAATATATTTTTTTAGATTTCAGTTTAAAATTAAACCCACAAACCAAGATAAAAAACATTTTTTTTATGAAAATGGCTTTTTGTATAATTTTTTATACCAAATTCAATCATAACATTTATTTTAATAAAATTAATTATATTATTAATAATATAATATAAATAATTTTAATTTTAAACCATTTTAAAACAAAATGAAACTTTGTATATTCTTGAAACAAAAATAGAATTTTATATAAAAATTTATATTTTCACTATTCATTGAAGAAATAAAAATAATCATATAGATATACATTATTTTGAATATGATAATTTTTTTATGAATAAAAAAATTAAATTATTTTTATGAAATACTATTTTCAATTTTTTGAGAAATTAATTATAATATTATTTCACAAAAAGAAATAAAAACATTTTCAAGGAAAAAATATTTTAAAAAATGACTTTACAAAAAATTGAGTAATTATGTCCTAATAATTAATAAAAAATTATCATATATAAGGGGTTATATATATATTTCATAATTTAGATAATAATATCCATACCTTCCAATTCAACGACTAGGTTATAACAATTATATATAAATAATAATATTTTATGGTTCGTTTAAACTCAACATTGCATGTCGTATACACTATCGAACACAATGCTCTTCTTTTAAAATCATGGTATTTTATTTAATAAATACTATTGTTCTCTCCTAATTATTACAAGAATAATCAGGTTTGTGAATATTCATGTACCCGAATGAAGGGATATGCGGGTATCTATTAACATTCGTATATGTGGATCTCAAAATACCTCAACACGATATTTGGGTACATGGTTTCAGATTTGGATACATACTAGACCCTAGAGAACATGGTATACAGGAATCTACTTGATAATTGGTTATATAAATTCACATTTAAAATGACTTTGGGGTTGAACTATAACCTGCAAATTAAATAATATTAAAGGTAAACTATAAATTAAAATATGAATTAAAAAAATTCAAAACCCATTATTTAAATTAAAATAAAAGCAAAGATAATTTAATTATTTTAAATAAAAAATAAAATAAATAATAAATCAATTAGAAAAAGGATTAATGTAAAGGTCAAACAATTTTTTATTTTAAAAGAAACAATACAGAAATTAATAAATAGATAAAAATAATGAATTATATTCAATAATTTAAGAATAAATATAGAATAAAAATAACATGGTTAAAATAAGTTAATCATTAAACATAAAACTAATCAAAAAATTATGATTTAATAGTTAGAATAACAAATAACATAATGTTATGAGATTTATTAATTTGAGAAGAATTTTTCAACAATTATAAAATGTTCAATAAAATCAAAAAATTTCAATTATAACACAATTAAATTAAATAAATTATATTTAAAAATAGTATCAAAATATAGTCACATCACCTTGAAAGGTGATAAAGGAAAATGAAACGCGTTGCATCATAGATGTGGTAGTCTGCACAACGGATGAACAATAGTTTTTTCTTAATAGATGGGGTATGTGAATAAACAATAAAAAACACTTAATATAATAATATTATAGTATATAAATGATACTAATATCTTTATATTTCTTTTTTTAAAATAAATTTGAAAGAAGAAAATTAATAATAAAAACTATGTAATTGATAATACTCACATTAGGGACTAGAATTTTACTCGGAAGTCTCCTAGATTTAGAAGTGCATTGGATAACAATGAGTAACTTGGGGATTATGTTCTTGGGATAAGGTTAGAGGGAGAATAAAATGGAATACATTCGGGTATTATTTCAATGAATATGTGAGTCTTGAAGTGGAGGATGTTTACCCATCTACAAGTGATTGTAAGGGCAGTTCTTGGAGAACGATTAACATTTTTATTAATTTTATATCACTATTCCAAGGAAAAAGGATCCAAAATAAATAAAAGTTCATAAAAAACATGTATTGGATGATAAAAATATCAAAAATTAAATCCAATGAAAATATATAGATATATATATATATACTTTTAAACTAGGTTCAATTCAATTTACCCATTTTACATTTTACTTGGTTAATTAATTAATAACCTTAGTAGTAATATTTAATGAAAAATATTAATATTTAAATCATTAAATAATTTTAATTTTATAATTTCAAATTTGTAAATAATTTTTTCAAAATAAATTTCTAAATTTTTGAAAATTCAATTTTAAAATAAATATAATCTACCATGTTAATTTTTTTAGAAATAACTTTTTTAAACCTTAAATTTATATATAAGATAAAATTATATTGGATATTTATTTTAATGACATAAATTGATTTAATGTGAAAATAATAATGGTTTTATGCTTTAAAGAAAGCCAAAAATGATTTTCCTTATAGAATATTGGATTTTAAAGAAAAATAAAAAAAATTGATTCTATATTAATGTATCATTTTAATTAGTTATAAAAACACTTCACATAATATTTCTAAGTTAAAAGAATAATTATATTCCTTAATCAAATTAATGATTTTTAAATCTTATAGGTTTTTATAAGTAGTGATAAAATCATCGAAATGATAATTTTCATAAACCCCACATTTAAAAAAATCATCCTATTTAGAAAATGATCAAAAATACATACAAAGTAAATTTTTATGTGATAAATTTTAAAAATGAGTTTTATTTTTATCTACATAAAATTATAAAATATAAAAATTTATGTTTTAATAATAAATGATAAATATAATAAAAACCAATTTTTTGAAAATATTCTTTTTGAACATTAACTCATATTAAAAATTTATCTTATAATGTTAATTTTTTTAATTAATTAAAATATTAGGTTAAAGAATAATTTTATTCTAACTTGTTTTACCTCATTTAACATTGGTGTTTTTTTTAAATACTATCTATCAAATACTTTTAACTATTTAAATATAATTTGAATTTTGGGGTGTTATAACTAAAACATAGAATTTTTTGACGAAGACCATAAGATTCAGAGTGGGATCTTGTGGTTTTGAATCTATAATTACAAATTTTTATTTATATTCAATAACTATACCAAATTTTTTAATGTGTACTTTACATTTTATGGTATTTTTCTTGTTTTCTAGACCTCCATGTGTCTCTTTCACTTTTTCTATTATCTGTGTGGTTTTATTTCCCAATGTTCGGATGAGGGTTAAAAGTGTCTCCCGATCCCCAACATATCATCATAGGAAAACCACCTAACTATCTCTCTATTTAATAAATTTGAACTAAAATTTTACCATCTTAGTCAAACCATCTATAACCATGGTATATTCATTAAGTTTGAGCTTAAACTGAAAGGACTTCTTTATGGTTTCTAGCATTGAAAATTTGAGCTTCTCAATATCTTCCTTCAAAATTGACATTTATTATTCCTGATTATTGAAAAATAGTTTGGAATCGTGAACTGATACATTTTATTTATTTATTTTGTCTCTTTAAACATATACCTTTTCAAGTATGAATTCAAATTCCACATAGAGATTAAATCATCCTTCCACTTCTCCTTCATCATTATTATTTTCCTCCCTTGTCTGTGAATTTCCTAGAATAACTACTAAATATTTTCCATTTTAGTATTTGTATTATTCTATATTATCAAACTAACATTATTTCTAACCATTATTATCATGAGAAATCATATTTTTATTCTTGATGATGTTTTTTTTCCTATAGTTCCTACCTTTATCATTGGTTGAAGATATCATCATGGTAATTTCATCATCCTCATAATTATCTTGAAACTTTTTGAAACAATTTTTTGTAAGGTTCCCAAATTTTACACATTAAAATCACATGAGTGAAACTTTCCCTTTAAACATTCCTTTTATCCATTAAATATTTTTACAATGGATTGACATGAATTCATCCAACTTTAATTCTTCCTGGACATCCTCCGTGGTGATACTTTCCATAGCCTTGAATTCCACCTTATTAGACTTCCACTTATCCATGACCTCATTATAATCAATTATCACCACGTATTTGATAATATTAATATGAAAAATATCCAACATCATATCTTTTATATCATTATACTTAGGTATAGATACATTTTGATTAAATCAGTTTGGAAATATTCTCAAGATATGCTTTATAATATTCATGTCATCAAGGGTTTCTCTGAGACCACATATGTATTCCAAAATATCATTCGCCTAATAAGATACTTAATAAAAAAATTAATTTGGGTGAATTCTTAATTCCTAATACATTTTATGAAAAACATTTAATTTAAATTATATGATTATTGGATCTCTTTTATAAATGTTTATCAATTTTTACCACATGGAATGTGATTATTTTCATGGAATAACCTTTATATAGATTTTGTTGTATAAAAATAACTCTATATAATTGATTACCCTGGAATCATCATAAAGTTATCTTCATTCATCTTTTGATAAATCTCTAATTTATACATTTTAAGAAATACCATACATAAAAATATCAAAAAATTCTATGTCTAAGCATCAAAATTAGTGTTACATCTGATTATTTAACAATTGAAAATTTACACTCATGAATATTTTAATCCCTTTAGTATTATTAAATCTATTACTTCCAAAAAAATAGATTATTCATAATTAACCTTTAACTTTGATACTAATTACTACACCCACTATTTTTAATAAATTTTGAGGGGGAGGGATGAATTATTGTATGTTAGATTTTAACATCTACCACTTTGATCTTGTGTATTCATTAAAAAAGTCTCTCTTCTCCCTTATTCTCACAAAAATATATAATTTTAGAAATGAAATCATGCATGAGGCACTATAAGTTTTCTTAGTTCACCCTAATTGGTCTAGTCCAAGTATCATTCATAGTCTATGTTCTAGTTTACCAAATTCTCAATACTGTACTTCTATTACATGGTTCCGAGAAGATTCATTATCCCTACAGGTTTACAACTTTTCACACATCAAGAACACACGGTTTATCTCAAAATAAGAGAATGAAATATTACTCCACAAGACCCTCCTAAGGATCTATATTATATATTATTTGGTTAACACTTGAATAGGTGTGACATGAAACACTATTTTCATACAAGAGATGAAATCCATCATTCTTGTGTACTCGAACTCACAAAACGCTACTCACTATGAACTCTAACCTCGTGGAATCGGTTCACCGTGAACTCCAACCTCATGTACTTGGTTCACCGTGAACTCCTTTTCAACCTCGCATACATAAAATTCATGGAATTTATTCTCTAAAACTCTTACCTTATGAGCCACCATCACTACGAAGTATCCTTTACAAAAGTAGTTCATAAGGAAATACCATATCATAAAATCCTCCTTTAGGGAATCAAAATTGGATTCACATGCTTCAACATTATAGGATTCAATTTACCACATGATATAACCTCACAAGATGCACCTCCATGAACTTACTTCTATCAAATGCAATTCGCATACACCCTTTCAATAAAAATTGAATTCCTACAATGATGAATCTCATTAATAGAATACTCTCAATACATAATAAAGTGATTAGGGGTGTTTTATATAGTCAAATACTTATAAAAAATCATTAATCACAATTAATAATCATTTTTTATCATAATACTCATCAACATAATCAATATTCATTCCATTTTAGCATACTCACTTTCTAGGATCTCACACTGCATACTCACCTTCAACTCTATCTCCACATACTTAAATTCCTCTCCATATTTTCATACTATGATCATCCATATGAACACCAAATTTATATTTTTTCATGTGTATTAAATAACAGTCATCTAACCAAGATCTTACTTCATTATTTTGTAATCATGACTTCATGAACAATGTACTCAACATCATAGAATGCGTACTCTTCTTAATAGAAAAATTTACATCACAAAAACCCATATTTGAAACTCCAAATTTTCAGGCCAAAAAATTTAGACTACATGAATAAATGATTCCACCTTCAATGTTATTTTGGAATGAATTTTTCAACATACCATGTAAAGAGACACAAAATACCAAAAACTATAAAATTCCATTGTATGTGTTTTTTCCAAAACATATAATTAATTTGATAGTTCCATTTCCATTTAAGGTATATATATATATGTAATTCTATTAACTAGGATTTAAATAAATAATTTATTTAATAAATCATTAATTTCATATATCTCATGATGCACCTAATGTTTCCTACCTTTCCATAGAAATATCTCATCACAAGTTGTTTCAATTAATCAAAGTACAAGACTCGTGATATTAATTAATAATAATATAAAATATATGTAACAATACACATTCTTTTATATAGTAATATCCAATGATATATTAAACTTATAGATTTCCCAAAATGATTCAGTTTTTATAACCACCACTCTTGGAGATTACCATGTGTGAGCTTTAGAAGAAGATGTCTCAATTTATTATAAGCCATAAAAACCTAATAGAATGTATCTTTTTTGACTTTTTAGATGAGGTAATGAATCCATAGAACTTTTATTTAAGAACATCATCATAGATATTTATGGTTATCATCGTATAGAGGAACAAATATGACCTTTTTATGATCTGGATAATTTAATGGAATTATCACATTAATGTCACACTAAATAAATATCATTATATAATAAGATATTTATTAATATTAAGTTATTTAAATATATAGGTAATTGGTAGAAACAAGTATTTGGTTCTATGTTAATGACTTCAACATACTCCAACTAGCAGTAGAATCAATTTATAAAAACTTTTAGTCTACTATCTCTCATATGATATTCATTCTTCTGGTGAGATAGGGATATAGTCATCAGGTCCACTACATTTTCTTATATATAAATTCTAAATGTTGTGACCTCACACCATTGTGAAAAAAATCTTTTAACAGGTGATACTATTTTAATTATTTTCTTTATTAGTTTATGTGCTCTATGCCCTTTATATATGACCAAGAGTATTTTATTATAAAAACACAGTGTGACATCATCTTTAATTCCAGGATCCAGATCATGTTCCTTGATGATATTACATGTATACGTTTATTATTTAGCTATATAAAAAGTTGCAATATACTCAAACTCTACCATAGAATTGGAAACCACTGGAAACTTTTAACTCATCTAGTACACATCCACTGCATTAATGTGGAAGACATATCCCAAATGTGAACTTGAATCATATTTATATATCTGGGAACTAACAGTTGTATATATCATGATGAATTTTTACTCATATCTTCCATAATATATAAATATATCCTTTTTATGCCTCATATAATTTATGATAATATTAATTTCATCCCAAAATTGTTCTCTTAGGTCTTCTTGATATTTAGATTCGAAGCTCAAGGTGTCGGAAATATCAGTCCTATTATATATAATAATATACATTATGAAATATATCCCCAAAAAATAAGGTATATAATCATAATATATCTACCCTATTATGTTTAAGGAAACATTTGATGAATGATATGTATACCATGTGATACTGGAATCAATCCCCACTTTGATTATTCTATCCTAAATATCTTCAGTTTTTGGTCAATTAAATACCCTAAATTAGTACAATTATCCAACAAGATATATAAGACCGATACCTCATTTCTTGTAAGTAATATTTAATTTATATAAAATACTAGGAAAATGAATTTACTCCCACTAGACAACTTATATACACAAGGATCACATTAATTCTCTATGATGCTAAATTCACTTATATACTGATAAAAACAAATTCTCAATTATTTGGATTAATGATTTAATACATAAATAAATTTTTCTAACATTCATAACTTATTATCATCCATTAGGGTAAGAAAACCCTTCTAAGTGTATCATATTGAAAACTTCATATGCTTCCCATTAGAGATTTTTTTGAAATATATTTACTAAGTATCAAATTCATGGTAGGATACCATGGAAATAATAATTATAATGGATTTAATAATAGAAATTGGTGAAATGGTTTCATCATTGTCAATATCTTTTCATTTCTTAATCCATTTTTTTACAAGTCATGCTCTATAGTTAACAACATTACCTTCCAGGTGTAGTTTCTTCTTGAATAATCATTTTCATACAACATTATGTATATTTATTGGATAATATACTTGAACCTAGAACTAGTTATAAAACATAGAATCCATCTCAAAATTCAAAAATGATTTCCATCTTATTTCTTCAGAGATACTCACTACTTATTTTTAGGACATGGTTTCATCATTATCAACTAATAATGTATCACCATAATTTATGAATAGAAAACCATATCTATCTTTTTCTCTAAACTATTTGGTCCTCATATATAGTACTTGTGGGGCTAGAAAAACTACTTCTATAGGTTCTTGTGGATTTTTTTCCTGTCAAAAATCTTATGTATGTTTATAATCATCTTTATTTAAATGAATCTATCTCCCACCACCTCTTTAAGAGATGTGATTCCTCTCAAGTAATATGTAATGTATTTACACTATCACCTTTCTATCGTAGGGTTCATATATAAAATATCACCTTGTTTCTAAGGGATATTCTATAAAGATACTTTTCATTTCCTCAGGTGAAATTTTTCTCCTAGAAGTGTCCTTAACAAGTCCATCAAAACCCCATACATGATTTTGTCAAAAATTAGATTTATTCTAATATATTAACTCATACAGAATTCCATTTACTACCTTATATGTGCTATAGTATAGTATCTGTTGATTATATTATAATGAATTTCCCTAAAACGATAATGGAAGATCTCAATGACTTATCATTGATCTCACAATGACCAAAAATGTTTGTTTCTCCTTTCACTAAATCCATTCTATTGTGGTGTATTAGGAAGAGTGATTTGAGATAGTATCCAAAACTCCTTAAGATAGTTAATTAACTACTGAATAATATATTATTTATATTGATCCTATTTAAGTTTCATTATATTATTATCATTATGATTCTCTACTTCATTCATGAATGCCTTAAACTTATCACTGTATTCATACATATAACACATTATGTATACACATCCATGTTTACTCAAGCCATTTGAAAAGTAACTATATAAAACTATCCACCTCTATTTTTAAATATAAAAGTACATAATGCATATATTTGTACCAATTGAATATTATTAGTGTCCCTTTTAAAGTTTCCACAAAATGGTGGTTTGGTCATCTTTAATTGGAAACAAGAATAACACATAGAAGCCTATTTCAGTTCAAAATAATATTAATACCCATATTGATATATCTTTTTCAATTGATCCTAGATAATATGACCTTCTTTGTGATTCCAAAAATAGGTTTTATATGATTCCTAAAAAAATTATTATAAATTTACTATAATTGGACATCATATTCTTGTATATAATGTATGTTATTAATATGTTTGATACCATAAAAATGATATATTTTTTAAAATTATCATATTTTATTCAGAAACATGATTATAAATACATATATCTATAAAATGGACAATGATATAATGTTCTTGGGACTATTGGGAACATTAATAATGATTCCATAAAATAATATTAATTCTTTTTTTAATGTAATGTGGTAGTCTCTTATATATAATGTGGTAAGACTTACACTAATGGCTACATGAAGATCCAAATCACTTCCCACAAAATTCTTCATTATACATGGTTACTATATTCAAAATAAAATGCGAGAAACACTAGATATATCTAAGATCCAACTTGTTGAAATGAACAAGTTTCATTTGATAACTAACACACTTGAAGATTCCACATGATTCTTTAATGAGGTATTGATATTCTTCTTGTGGTCATTATTTCCACATGAAAAACATGTTGTGTCTTATTACTCAGCAACCTTTGGATATTCATATTTTGGTCCAGTCAATGAAAAGAATCCATAAGCTTGAAACTAATATTTCATCCATTTTATATTTCCTTCCTAATATTCAACATTTGGAATCTAGGGTTTTCAAACATCAGGTCATCATATTCTTAAATAATTAGTGTGATCTATTCTAGTAGTTAATTTTCAGTATTTTTCATATTATAAATCATAATAAACCTTGAAATGATTTGAGTTAGTGAGGAAACCAAAAGATTGATTTGCAACATATAAGGTATCTTAAAAACCCTGATATACATATAAAAAATAAAATAAATCCTGTAGACTACATGAGGTTAGTCTAGAGAACCTTCTCCAAGAATTCATGTAATAAGCTCATTTGAGATCTCATATTTCTATTTTATTTCTATCCCCTGATTAAAATAACTAAGATATAAAACCATACTATATATGTACATATCCTTATGTATATTTTAGATATCACTAGTCATGGATGAAAACATGAGGCACTATACATCCAATGAAACTTCTACAAGTTATTATAATACAACTTAAACTTGCTTAGTAGCCTCCTGAGACAGATATTTTTATGGAATATGGGACTTTAACACATATAATTTCCACTATTATTGTAGTATGATGTGCAAGGACCTATACCAATCCTAGAAATATGTCTTTTTTAAAGGATTATATTTCAATAATATTAATCTTAGTGATAAAATCAATGTTATATTAACAAACATTTTCTATAAAAACAGTAATTTTGGTAAATTATCTCGTTACCAAAAGTGATGTAATAAAATATATATATTATTATTCTACTACTTTATAAAATATTAATATACCTCACTATTTGATTCATAATATCCTTTTTTGTGGATATTCTAGTAGAAACGATCAATATTTACCTTATCATAACCAATATGAGGTTCTATTAAAAAGTAGTCATAAGTATTTTTGAAGGTGGGTATTTCAAAATACATTAACTTACAACTCCTTGATTAGAGTGGATTACCTAATCCTGAACTCTTAAAATATATTTATATGAAACATAACTCAACGTTTCAATATTACTTGAAAGAAAATCAATATTTGATAAAAACTACCTTAAGTCAACCCAAAGATTTGATTAAATATCCATGAAAAATGAAAGTATCTCAATGAGGGAAATGCCATACAATTTAATCTATGGTTGAATTCTAAATCAATAAATGGGAATAATTACTATCATAATTTTTTTACTTTAGTTATTTCTGTATCTGATGCATAAATATCATTTATTTTATCCTTTTAAATTCTTGTAATTATTGTGTTTATTTTACAAAATTGATTAACCATTTCCTGATAAATTAATTTATGAATAATCTATATATTTTATTTCTCTCTGTGACTGAATGATTTTCAGATCATCGCAATGTTATTTTTTAAACAATTGTTGTTTCTTAATAAACAAATATAATAATTAAATAATTTAAAAAAATAGTCGAACATGCATGGGGTAGTCTAAACTCACAATAAAAAAATATGCAGTAAAACTGCATAATAATGATCAATGATGCTAAGATTCAACTCTAGGGAATATTTAATTATTTTAAATTATATTGAAATAATTTTAATTAATAAAAGACATGACCTATGGAAACAAAATTATTTTTAATAAATTCAAATCAAGTGAAATTAACTTCTAATTTTTTTACTTTTTTGGGTCCTTCTAGACCTAGAATGGGTCCATAAAGATGTACTAGGGAATAGGGATGGTCTACTGGGCTAAGAGAACCAAATATTGGCTAGTTCATTGTGTGTGGTTCCTAACGTCCATGTAACACACGAGTCTTGGAGCTTTTTCCCCTACCTTATCTGTTTCTCACTTATGAGATAAAAAATAAGTTTTTTTTATTTCCAAATAATTTTTTATAAATAATACAACACCATTGATAACTTTAAAAAAATATACTAATGATAATCACATCAAATATTTCACACTATAGATGTTCAATCATCGAAACCATAATGGTGTAAAGAGGTATTGGCAGAAACTATAACAACTGTAGTATATCAAAACTTAGGATAATCAACACACCAAAATCAATAAATTGAGTTAAAATTACTATATATTTATTAATAACAACTAAAAAACATTAAAATAAATACATGATAAAAACAATGAAATAAATAAATATATTAGATTTTTTACATTGTTTAGACTTTTTCCCAACACTCATGATATAAGAATTCAAATATTTCTTTTCAATGGAAGTAAAAAAATTATAATAAATGCAATTGGAAAAAATATATTTCATTAAATTCAATGATCACTCAATACCTCAATATTTGGTCTCTATAATGCCCTAATATTTTAATAAAGTAACATTATATTCAATATCATATATGATAGACAACATCATGGATAAACAAACCATGATACTATTTAAATGCGAACCATATAAACTAGACATTAAAATTAGATAAATAAATAACAATAATAACTTATTTAAAATTATGTATATATATTTTATATGAAGGAAATATATTGGTAAATAAGGAATCATGTTTTATAAAATCCTTTATGAGATTCATAAAAATATTTTTCATAACAAATGTTTTTCATTTATTTTTTTGAAAAAATAATATAAATAATTTCGACATATTTTAGAAATTTTATTTTAAAAAAAATATAGTTTATTAATTATCATGTAAATAATTAATTAAAGATTAAATATTCAGAATTTCTATAAAAAGATGATTTTTTTTGTGAATTGTGAAAAATACTCTATTTTGTAAAACTATCATTTATTTTCATCAAACTAATTAATTTGAAATTCCCAATATAATTTGAATTTGATTTAAATTTTCAAAAACTATTATTTAGTTATATTTAACTGAATTAATTAATTTTTAATAATCTTTATATCAGATTTTGGTATAAGTTTTTAGGCTTAAAACACATTTCATTGAAAGCTATTTTTTTGTTCATAATGATAATCTATTTTAATTAACTAAAATAAATAATAATGAAGAATTATTTGAATTAAATTTATAGATTTTATATATATATATGTGGAGTTAAATTTATATAATTAATATCATTACTCATATAGATACTGTAAAACTATCTTTTTACCTAAAAATGAATTTTCCTTAAAAATTGCTTTTCATCAAACTTTATGGGATAATTATAAGATGTATTTATACCAATTATAGTGATTAAATTTTCAAAAAATTATTCAAATTTTGAATTAAGAATAATTTATATTATTTAATAATTCAAAATTATTTTTTGTTCATTATGAATCGTAAAAACAGTAAACATTTTGTAACCACATTAAATCAGTAAATCAAGATAACCTAGGATAAACATAAGTAATAAGGCCACCATTTTTCCTATTAATTATTATTAAATATATTTATTTATACCATTATCACCATAGGATCTAGATTGTATTATTTATGGTGAAATTTCCCATGAAAGTGAACTATATAAATACTTAAGTAAAGAAAAATAAAAATTTCACCCTTTCCATTAAATATCTCTTATATGTTTAAATAGGGATATACACATACATTTTAATGAATATTAAATTTTATTTTAAGTATAAATAAATTTTTTTCTTTATGGTAATTTATTTTTCATTTTTAGTGATTATATATTAACCATACACTTTAATACAACACTGATGCAACACTTGTTTAAATTATAGAAAAATCAAGGTATATAATTTTAAAAACATTAAAAGTAATGTATTTTAGATGATTTATGGATCCAAATTTTTTCTATTTAATAATTATTTTATATTGGTGGTGAAATATATTTTATTATAAATTTATTATTATCATCATGTCTTTAAATTTAAATTAATTTAATAGTGTCAAAATGACAATAATGATATTTTATGGTAAATAATATTTTATTAAATTATTTCAAAATAAAAAAATCATGAAATAGGAAATTTATTATTATTAATTGTTTAAAATTTCACCCCTTTTCAATTTTTTATCAAAAACTTATCTTTTATTTAAAATTATAACTCTTTTAGTTTGAAAAAGATGTTACCATAGTTATGGTTAAAAGAGGTTTACAGGGGGTTAAGCAAACAGAGATATTCTACATTACTATTTAAATATGTTAAAATCCTATTATATGGCTATATAAAAACCTTATCCTATCCAAAACTCTAATACCTCTACATTTTTAATTATTTTAATTGAATATGACCTTATTATAATTTAAAACATTAAAAAATTCCAAAATTTCCCCTCCCCTCACTTATAAAAGGGCACTCCCTCTCTTATACTCTTTACACTCCAAGAATCATTTAGTTTAGAAAATACCTAAACAAATACATTTATAAATTCCATTATAAAATCCTATGGGAATTGGTTTTATCTTAGAGTAAATCAAGTGAGGATTTATGTATAATATTAAAGAGTTTGTTCGAAGAAGAGGTACTAATCATATAAAAGAGTTTTTGTTTTATTTTTGTTCCATATCCTTAAAATATTATTAAAATATTTAAATATAAAATGTTATTATATAACATATAATTATATTTTATTATGTCAATGGAATAACCTATATCAATCTCCTATTCCATTAAATGGGAAACAAAACCATCATTCTTGTGTGTGGTGGACAACAATGTCACGAACCGATGTAATTCATTTTTCATAACCTCCCATTATGAATAGTTGTAATGATGGATTGAATATATATATATATATATTATTCATGAAATATTTATAATTATTAAAATATAATATATCATTTATTTTATTTCCTTTCCATTCATTGAAAAATGATAAAGTTGTTCATACATACCAGTTAACTACCACCTACATGAAGCGAAGTGATTAGTTTTATATAACCACTCATATAGATAATATATATAAGTATATTTAAAGAAATGATATGGTATTTATGATATTATGATAATTTTGGAATGATAATATAACACTTACTTTCTTCCTATTTTGTTCTTTGAAAAACATAAATATTATTCATGCGTACCTATGGCCTACAATCACCATAATTGTAACATTATTCATGTTTTCATAATTTTATTTCATGTTTCATTTTAAAATTATAATTTATTTATAAAAATAATAATTATTTCATGATAAATTTTCAAAAAATGTTTGAATAATTACCTCATTGACCATAGTTAACCTATTTATGTCATTTTCTACATATGGACTAAATGTTGTCATAAAATCCGATATGAAATTAATTAATAAAGTGATTAAATATAAAATAATAAAAAATAAAATAAAAGGAATAATAAACTTAAATAAATTTCATAATAAATAATATAATTAATATAAGTTTATTATTCAATAATATAAAGAATGTATCTCACTATTTGGACCTATGTTAATGGATCTCATCTCAAAGTTCATTCATTGAGGCATATTTTAATGTTATTTACAAATTTTTTTTATATCATCCATAGACTTGTATTTTAAATGTCATAATGTGAATCCTTCATATTTCATGATATTTCATTTTTCAATTCACATTATTTAACTCAATGAGATTTTAATTGAAAATTACCAAGTGGTAAGTGTTTTATAACTCAATTTATTTTCATTGGGTTATATTACTTATATATTGTATTTGATATTATAAGATGTTGTGTGTAATGTATTTTGATTATTTTATCTTTTATTTACATTCTTTTTATGTGGAATTAAATTATATACACATAATAAATTCATTTATTTATCCTCACTTTAACGGTATGATCATTGTATGGGATTTTCTTATCACTTTTATTTCTATGGGACACATTCCATTTTCACCATTTTTTCTTTTATGTTGTATATATACATCCCATAAATTTATATTACGATTATTATTTGGAACATTATGGGGTATATATTTTCATATAAGGATATTTTTTCAGGGGGTTTACGCTTCAAATGTTACTAAAATGGTAAGAATATATGTTACAATCCCATTGTTTATTTGGATTGTTTTATTATTATTATGATGATAAAATTTATCAAATTAACTCCCACTAAATTCAAAAATTTTATTCTCATATATTTATTGTTATATATTACATTTTTTCCTTTCATTTTTCTCCCTTTAGGTACTCGAGATTCCAAAATAACAGCGTAATAAAAATAGAATTTATTTCCTTCTTCCAAAGAAAATCCATTATCTTCCTTATCCATGTTCTCTAAAAATATTTTCAGAAAATTTATTCACTACTATACAATGATTAATAAAAAAATTTATCCATGTTTGAAATTTTACAAAATTGTTTAAAAAGAATCATCATATCATTTTCAGAATGTGGCAGTTTTGAAATTTTAGTAGAAATGTGATTGGAATATTTGATTTAACATGTTTGAAATGAAAATAATTAATCACCAGAATGGATAGTCAATGATTTGAATATTTATTTAAAATTTTACACTATTATATTAAAATATATTGTTTCCCTAACATTCTAAAAAGTTTTTTTTAATATATTTTTCAAAGTGAAATGGGTATTTTCCCAGGAATGTTTTAATGATTTTTTATGGTATTTCTCTTCATCAATAAAAAAAGCTTTTTTTATTGTAATACACTAAAAATAATTTGTAATGTTACCATAATTATTCAATCTATAGATGTTTAATGATTATTTTGTCCAAGTAAAGTACTAACATACAGTATTTCAATTAATTTTGTAGCCATTAACTTTCCCTTAAAACATTTAAATTATAATGATCCTTTGAAATTATAATTTCCTTAAATATCCATATTATTTGATTGAATATTTCTATTTATTAAATCGTATGTCATTTATATAAACAATTTTCTAATATAAAAGTTATTTACATGAGTGGGTAAAATATTTATTATTATTTATTATTTATTTAATATAGATATTTATTGATAAGAAATATTGTTTATGAATTGAATTGATATTTATATATATAAAGAATAAATTGGACATGTAGATATGGGTGATCTACAGTTATAGATAACCTATTTATGCATTCAAAGGTCTCATGAGAAAAATCAATATGAAAAAATTAAATAGTTTTATGGTGTATACATACCCAATGATTAAACTACCTTGGTGAAATGTCTTGATGACATAGATATCATGATTTCTGAGATCACAAAATCCAATATTAAGAATTTAATTTATTAATATTTAGTTATTATTTTATAGGAGATTACATCATTGATAATATATATGTATTAATTTTTAAGCTCAACTTAATAATTAAATGGAATGTATTTTTAGTTATTTAAATAACCATATTGATTATATCTTATTGATTCATGATATCTTTCCCTATAAGTAACCCTTTCTGAGAATCAAATCATAAAATTATTTTTTCCTTTAACTAGGATATAAATAATGAATCTTTGAAATAGTTCTGTATTGAAGAACATTTAATTTCACTATGTTCTTTATTTTATGTTTTCAAATGTAATGTGATATTCAAGTATGTATCCATTTTACCCCTAACTACTAAACTATTTGGTCCACTGGGATTTGATATCTTGTATATTATGCCAATATAATACCTATTTTGGTATACTACAGTTGGGGTATTTATAATTGGTATTATATGAATTTTACTAGAAACCATGGGAACTAGATTTAGGGAAAAATAGATTATGGAAAGTAACCTTACGAAAGAATTTGAGAAAATTCCCCAAGGAAACTATTTTTATGATTTAGTTGAGTATTGTATAATATTTTTAGGCACCATCACAGTTTAAAAAGTCTATGAATGATTATATATTTAAGGAAATAGATACCCCTTGAGTGGTTTTTTGTTATGGAAGTAAATTAGAGACACTTATTGAGTATTAATAGACATTTGAGGAATATGTATCCCTTATGTATAACTTGTGTTTTAGTGAGAATTATATTTTATGGATAACAATTTTATATTTTTTGGATATTAGTTTTGTGTTATTAGAATTCATTAGAGTTAATATGATCATTTATGTTTGGAAATAATATTCGATTAATATTATTTTATTTTATAAGAAAATTAAGATGTATAAAAAAAATTAGTAGTTAAAAAGTGATTTGATAATTAATATTATTTATGAGTATGTTCATCATATTTATTTTTTAATTTTAGAGTAATTATATTAATATAGTTTTAGAATAAGGATATCCCAAATGTCTGGATACAACCAGTCACATCTAATAGGGCCATTGTGCTTGAACCCACAACCAAAGAGAAATAGGGTGTGATGCATAACATTGACCAATGTGATGTCATGGTTAATATTAAATTGTTTTTAATTAAATGACTTTTTGGTTAAATACTTATTGAATGGATAAAGTTGAGATTCGGGTTTTACTATTTAGGTTTTAGAGATTAATGTTATAAACTGGATAACTTTTGCTAACTATTTTTGTTTTTGCAAACATATAGAGATATATGGAATAAATTTTCAGTTTTTATAGATATTATGATATATTAAAAGTTAATATTTTTTCTTTAGGGATAAAAAATTTTATCATGAATAAATAAATATTAGGCTTATAAAAAAAGTTGAAATTTATCAAAGCACAAACCAATGTTGAAATAATATATTGGAAATAAATATATATCCAGTATGTATATTTTCTAGTATTCTATATATTGATGGTAATGTAATCCCACAACCTTAGAAAAGTATATTGAAATAAAAATGTTTGTACATTTAACTTCATTTTAGATAAATCAATGTTTTTCACCCATTAGAGATTTATGGCTGTGTGGTCATTAACTTTCTCATGACCACATTCTCTATCACTATCTATTAGTCCTTGGGAAGTAGTTTTATCCATAATGTCCATATTTTCACTTCTCATTACTTATCTACTATTTGGAAACATAGTTTTGTGTTATTATAGATAACCTTAATAATTATCATTCCCATTTTTTAAAAGAATGTTTTATTTACACTTTTACGATGTGGTTTTTTTCAAAAAGAAAATTTTAAATGTAAAAAACTTGATTTATGAGAATAAGTTACATTTTTTGGGATAACATTTACTTAATATGTGGAGAATATGAAAGCTAGAGCTTTTAAAAGAAGAACATTTTGTTCGGAAGAGTATATGACATGCAACACCAAGGCTAAAAGAACAATGATAAAATATTTAAATGTGACTATTATAAAATAGATGTTAAAATTTGACATATGAATAGTAATAATATCTTTTTAAACTATGTATAATTATTTTAGATTAATCAAATCAATTATTAACTAAGGCCTCAATTTTTAATATAATATTTAGCTGCATCAAAAAAAATTCATCAAAATTGTTTTTATTAATTTTTGTGCTAAAATAATATGTATAATTTATGGAAAGACTAAAAATAATATTGTAAAAAAGGAACTTTATTTTTGAAATTTAATTGTTATAATGATGTTTGGGTTAAATTATGGGATTTTATAAAAAAGTTTTTTTATGAATAGTAAAGAATACCACATTTTGTAAATCTATAATTTCTTTTCCATAAATTAAGTAATTCAAATTTCCCACTTTGAGTTGAAATTGTTTTAAATGTTATGTAAATATTATTCAATTACATTTAACCTAATTAATTACCTTTACATAATTTTTATATCAAATATTGATATAAATTTATTTTTATGCTTTAAAACAATTTATGCAAAAACTATTTTAAGTGCATAATGTTTCTCCATTTAAATTAATTAAAATAACTCCTTATGAGGAATGGTTTAAATTAACATTATATATAATATATATATATTAGTTTAAATTTTTATAATGATCATTACTTATAGAGATAATTTAAAATAATCTTTTCTTTTAAAAATGCATTTTCCTGGAAAACCTCTTTTCATCACGCTTTTTAGGATATTTGAATTTCAAACTGTTATAGAAATTGTATTTGTTAAATTGGATTCTATATTTTGAATCATAAAAATTTATATAATTTATTAATTCCCACATATGTTTTGCACATAATAAACAAAAAATAGCTAAAAATTCATCAGCATGGTAGAATGGTAAATTAGACTATCCTAGGTTAAATCTAAGTGATATGGCTGCTATGTTTTATATTAATTATTATTGTATGAATGAATTTATACCCTTATGACCTTAGGATAAATATTAAATTAGTTATGGGACAATTTTCCATGAAATTAAACTATATAAAAATTTTAATTAAAGAAAAAGACAAAATTTCACTCTCTTTCCTCTAAATCTATCTTATATGTTAACATATAGATGAAAATATTTTTTTGAATAATATTGAAGGTTATTTTGAGTATAATGAAATTTTATTCATAATGGTAATTTTTTTTATTTTTTAGTGATTATATATTTACATTAAAATCATTTACAACATTGACACAATGCTTGTGAAAAGAGTGGAAAACTCAAGGTAACTAAATTTAAAATCATTAAAAGTAATGCATTTGGGATGAGTTATGGATATAAAATAATTTTATTTCAAAGAAATATTTATTATTTATGGTGAAATGGATTATATTTTAAATTAATTATAATATTCATGTCTTTAAAGTCTAATTAAATGAATATTGTCAAAAATAAAATTAATGATATTTAATGTTAAATAATATATAAAATTACTAAAAATAATGAAAGATAAAAATTAATATGTTAAAGGGTCTTTAAGTTTAACCCGTTTCAATTTATGATCTAATTGTTATATTACATGAAAAATTATAATTCGTTCAATTAAAAAATTTATTATTATGATTAAGGTTTAAACAGGTTTATCAGGGTTTAAAATAAGGAATATGGTATTGTTTTATATTTAAAATTTAATAAATACTTTTTTATTTACATATTTCTGAATTTTCCATTCCGAAATTATAATCCATATCTATTAGGGATTATTTTAATTGAATATGATCTTATTACGATTTAATACTTTATGAAATTCTAAAAATACCCATCCCCTCACATAAAAAGGGTAACACCATTTCCTCTATCATATATACATAAACAAAAATCTGGTTCATCTAATACCTACCAAAATTCATTCATTAATTCATTTACCACTTCATATATTTCTTGTTTTTATTATAAACCCAATTAAGGAAGTGTTTAGGTATAATCCTAAAGAGGTTGTTTGAAGAAGTTATATTATTCTTAACTGAGATATTTTGTTTTATTTTTTATTCCACATACTTTAAATATTATTCAACCATTTCAATATAATAATATCAGTATCTCCCATATACCATATGTTTTTTATGTTAATTAAATAAACTATATCTTTAACCACATCCATCAAAAGGGAAATGAAACTATCGTTTTTGTGTACAACAGACTACCACCTTGTGAACCGACGTAATTCATTTCCTATAACCACCTATTATGTATAATTTTAATAATGGATTATATATATATATATTATTTTAGTGGTGTATTTATAATTCTGAAAATTTAATAAATCCTTTATTTTACCACGTTTCTTTTCACAGAAAAATGATTACATCATTCGTGTGTATGTGTGGACTACCACCTCCATCATGTGATTTGATTTGTTTTTTATCACCACTTCATAAGGATGATATATATAGGTATAATTAAATACATAGTATGTAATTTATTATATTATTATCATTATTTAAAGATAAAAAAATACTTACCTTTTTTCCATAATTACTGTTAGAAAATGAAAATGTTAGTTAAGAATACGTACGACCTACTGTCACCATGATTGTTACATTGTTCATTTTTTCATTACCATAATTCATGGCTAGTTTAAAATGTATAATATATGTATGAAAATGATAATTATTCATTGATTATTATACATTAGATGATGGAACAATGACCTCATTGACTGTAGTTAACCAACTGATGTCATTTTGTACATATGAACTGAATATCATAAAAACATCTGATGTGATTTTAATTAATTAAGTAATTAAATATTACAAAGTGTAAAATAAAACAATTGAAATTAAAAAATTTAAAAAAATTATTAGTAATTTAAATAAATAACATATGTTTATTATCTAATAAGATATATAACGTATGATACCATTCTAATCTAATGTAAGGGATTATATCTCAATTCACTTTCATTGTGAAATAGTTTAATATTATATACATATTTAATTCATATATTGTTTACTATTTAATATTATATGTCATATAATTAATCCTTAATAATTAATGAAATTTTTCATTTCAATTCATATTAACTCATTCAATGGTATTTAACAAAAATGTTACCAAGTGGTAAGTGTTTCATAACTCAATTTTTTCATTGGATTATATTTCTTTTTAATTTTCCATGATACTATATGATTATGTGTGTAATGTATTTCAATTATTTCATGTTTTATTTCCACCTATTTTAAGTGTATTTAAATTTAATACACAATATCCATTCATCAATTAATCCTCATTGAACAGTAAGCTTTTTGTAAGGATTTCATCTCCCTTTTATTTCCATGGGACACATGCCCTATTCACCACTTGTTTTTTTGTGTGGTATATATAATGATCATGAATGTATTCTATGATTATTATCATGAACATTATGTGGTATATATATCCATATAATTTTATTTCTTCCACGGGTCTTATGATTCAGAAGTTACCAAAGTAGTAAGGGATTATGTTATAATCTCATTGTTTATTAGAATTATTTGATTATGCTTTTAATGATAATAATTATTAATATAAATAAAAATAAATTAATGATCTCTATTACACTCTATTTATTTATATTGATTACATGATTTAATATCATTTTATTCTCTTTCAATACTCGAGATACTAAAATAATACTTTTAATAAAAATTGGCTTTTTTCTATCTTCGGTCAATGATCTGTTCTCTTCCTTGATTAGGTTTTCTATAAATGCATTCAAAAATTACTTTTAAAGGAATTATATTAATTTTTTTCAGATGAGTTAGTTTTTATTATTTCTTAAAATGTTATAGGAATATTTTTTTTAACTTTTCTACATGAAAACAATTTCTCAGTCTCATGGCCACTAAATAATTTGAATATTCTTTTAAAAAATTTCAAGGTTATTTTCAAAGAAAACATTTTTCCAAATATTTTAGAAATTTTTATTATATAATGTTTTTTTTCAATGTGAAATGTGTAATTTCATCACTATTGTTTTTAAAGTTATATTAATGGTATTGTTATTCATCAAAGAAAAAAACCCTTTATTTTTCTTATAATACACTGGGGATATAATGTAATGATACCATTATTATTATTTCTCTAAATGGTTTTTTATTAGTTTGTCCAAGGTAAGTATTGACATTGGCTTTCTTAATTAATTTTTTAGTCATTAACATTCCACTGGAATATTTATTTTAGTAGGATCATTGGACATTAAATTTCCCTTAAACATCCATATTATTTATCATGGATATTTTTAATTCTTAAACTATATAACATTTATACATATGGTGTTTTACTATGAATGTTTTTTGATTGAATATGGAAAACCTTGATAAATTTGTATTCTTTATTCAATACATATATTTCGTGATAAGTAATATTTCTTATGAATTGAATTTATCCTTCAATATATGGAGAATGCATTCGAAATGACGATATGGGATGGGACTGGTTATAGATAGTCCCTTGATGTAATGACATGTCTCATAATTCAAATATATAATTTATTATTAAATGGTTATCTAGTGTATACCTACCCATTAATTAAACTATCTTGGCATAAGGTCTTGATGGTATAGATATCATGATGTTTTAGAGCATTATATCGAATGTTAATAATTTCCTTCATTGAGAAATTAGTTATTATTATCCATGAGATTAATAAATATATATTATCTATAGATTCATTTTCATGATCATGTAATTGATAAAATTGAATTTGTTTCATTTATTTGCGTTTCAAAATTAAGTATTGTGTATTAGATCATGATAACTTCAACTGTATGTAAACCATAAAGAGCATCTAATATCACCATTATTTTGTTTCCTTTCCATGAAATATAAATAAGGAATATCTAAAAGTGTTCAAGGATGTTGAAATTTTACTTTCACAGTGTTTTTCATTTTATTTTTTAAACATTAATATGAGACTCAAGTATATATCTAGTTTACTAATACTAATAAACTATTCATTCCTTTGGTATTCTATAACCTATATTTTATTCCAATGTAATAAATTTACCATGAATTCAAGGCTACAAGAGTTGGGGTATTTATAGTTACACCATCATAACGTTGAGTTTCCCATCTGGTCAACTAGTTGCACCATCCTCCCACTTTCATTAGGGTCCATCCATTCAAAACAATGACTAAAATTGACTTGTAGAAATCCTTAGTCCTACCACCGAACACAAGTAGATGAAAAGTAATCAAATTCCTGACATATTTATCATAAAATTGACTAAAATTAATTTTAATATAAAAATATACTCATTCTTATGAAATTCATACACCATGACTAAGAATATTATGAACTAACCACCATTGCCTTTCATCCATGATAAATTCAAAACTCTCAACAAAATAATTTCTAACCGAACAATACCTACTATCACTACCTTCACAAGCCCAAAGTGTATACCATATTTTATACTTCTAGTTAACAAAATCCATCACCTAAAGAGGCTTCATAAATCCAAAAAATATACCACTCGAAGGATGCTTAATGAAATTTCATGGAATCCTTAAACACTTCATAATACCTCAA
Source organism: Viscum album (assembly GCA_963277665.1). Lineage (NCBI taxonomy): Eukaryota > Viridiplantae > Streptophyta > Magnoliopsida > Santalales > Viscaceae > Viscum > Viscum album. The sequence continues at coordinate 192,040,943 of OY728150.1, forward strand.
TATTCCACTTCCCCTATACGAAATTCTCCTCTATTTCCTTCTATTCTCCCATGTATAACACAATACTACCTATATATTTTCTCTATTAAACTATTGTTATAAAAAATTCTAAATTTTTCTTCACTTCTATATTTAATAACTCCAACTCTCCATACTCCCAAATCATTCAAATAAAATGGTATTTATTATTAATATTCTTCGTCAACTTATAGAATAATATATTTTGAGGTAAGTGGATTATAATTTTAATATCATTATAATGTATTCTACACTCTTGAACACTTCTAATACCCTAAATAAATCACCAAAACCATACAATTTAATTTAATTCTTCTAGAACAACCACCTACTCTTATTCTGTTGTGAAGAGTGTAATCATCAGCTGCAACCTATAAATTGAACTGAGCGTGGTTCCACTGAATGTAAAAACTTAACTAGTTGCACTGTTTTGTGAGTTTCTGTCACCCTAAAATTATACATTAATATAACCCTCAAATGAATAATCTTTTCTAAAACAATGACTAGTATCTTAAATTCCCTTAATGTATCATACAATTCACTTCATAGAATCCCACATATATTTATCATGGATTCTTATTGTATCAGATGTCCATTCCCACTACTTGAGCAGTGTTTTTCTGAGTTCACACCATGAAATATATGATAATTACAACCATTGATGCACATGGTAATCTCCCCATATTCATTGAAACATACTGTTTTCATGGTGATTTTGAGGGTGAAATATTAAATTTACTTATAAGATGAGTTGAGACTAAATTATATCCTATCATGCAAAAACATTTAGTAGTATTTTAAATGTAGTTTCCCTATGATAGATCCAAATATTCATTCTTCTTATCTAATTTAATCCTCATGCCTAATCAATTATTTTACCCATCAATAATTTTCATTTTAATTTTTCTTGATATATGCTGATTTATCTTCTGAATCTATTGAATTTATAGACCCAAAAATAGTATATCATCCATGTAAAGTAACAAAACAATAAAGTCCTCAAAACTAAACTATTTCTAGTAATAGAAAGGGTGTTAGTTTCTTCTAATAAATCCATTATACTCCATAACAAAATTTAAATTTTAGTTTTATTTCTTTAGTGCATGTTTCAAATCATTGAAACCTCTCTTGATTTTTCAGAGTATAGCCTAATTCTAATGATCCATCAAACCAACATATTGTTTTATCAAAATATTTCCCTCCAAATACCCCTATGGAAATGTCATATTTACATAATTTTTTTCTAGATATAATCCCTCATATGAAACCAAACTTATCACACTATAGATGGTATTATGCCTCTATACGACTCTAAATACTTTTGAAGAGTTGATTCCCTCTTTATTCTGATACCCATTAATCACATTCATTTCCTTATTCAATTTTTAATCTATCAAAATTTTCTTTTAATAAGAAAAATCAATTGTTTTGTTGTACCCATTTCCTAAATTAAAGATATTTTATGTCCCAAGTGTTATTAACAAGAGAAAAATCCAATTATTAATTCATAGAAAACTCCCACATATTATAGTAAGTAAGGAAAACCACTTCATCATAGATTTATTTCTCTCAACCAACTATTAAATGTAATAATTTCATGGTATATACATACCTCTGTACGTATTGTATGACTCTTATTGATCTCCAAAATACTAGATGGGGATATTATCTCTTAGGAATATAATCCCATAGAATTTTATCCTCTTTAACTCTAAACCAGGACTCAATGGTTGATTATATTTTCTGTTTTTCATTCAATGGTTGAACTTTTTTCAATCCAGAGTATACCATGAAAATATATTCCCAAATTTGTGTATTAAGTTATATTCAGATACATTAAAATTCTCTCTAATTTTAACTCATCTAGAAATTTCATCCAAATCTACTTGTATTAAACTTAATTATTTATCTATAAGTTCCTTTTTCCCTATGGTTCTATTTATCAATATTAATCTCACATTAAAGATCATATTTTGACTTCAGGTGGCTTGTCTTTTATTAGTGTTTCAATGTATAAATATTATATTCTCATCATCATATCCACCAAAAATCATCAATGAGCGTTTTTTGTAAATTTATTTTATGTATTTAGAATCCATATTAACATATGTTATAGTTATAAAGTATTTATAGTGATCTAAATATGATATTTTACCTATTTATAGTGCTTTTAATAGCTACTCTCCCAGTAGGGAAGAATGTATCCTAGTAATTAGATAAGATGATCAGTTGACTGTGTGAAATACTAGATTTTCAAGGAATATATTAATTATTTTTCTTATTATTATATAGATTTATTTTATTTTATGTACTTAGAATTGAAATTAATTCTTCAATTCATGTTCTACCTTAAATTTTAATTATTTTTTAAAATGGATGAAACATGATTAATAAAACAAAATCATGAAATAAAAATTATTTCTATTTAAAAAAAATAATTAATAGTCTATTATCATCATAAAAATATTGTTATATATTGATTAAAATTATTTTATAAAAACAAAATTTTCATCAATATAGCCTTGTAATTATGAAATATGAGTGATGTCATACTAAAATCCATGTTATCGATTAGTTATTTAGAATACAAATTCCACATACATATAAGAATAATTTGAAAATAAGATTGAAATTATTTTATAGTAATATAATGTATTAATAAAATTAAATAGTAACATAGAGACACAACTATATCATACTAATATTTTATTTTATAAAAGAAAAGTTTTCAAATTTTACATACTCAATGATCAATTTTTAAATAGAGAAGTATTTTTTAAAATTTCACATAGATAGATAATTATATTGATGAAAAAGAATTTATTTTCTAAATAAGTAGATCAAAATTATCTTATGGTTATTTTTTATTTATTTTAATGACAAATTTTATTTTATTTGTGAAAATAATATTTTTACAAATACTGAGAAATTTTCAAATTATTAGGGTACATTAAAGAGTTTAAATTTTATGAAACCATTTCTTAAAAGAAAAATTTATTTAAGGAATGAAATATTTATTTTTTAGACAATAAGTTAAATTTAAAAACCTCACCTATGTTATATATTTTCAAGAATTGTTCTTACACGTTAAACATTTTCCATTTTATTATTTTTTTCGTTATAAAAAAATGAGTCCAAGATAATTTATTTCATATTTTGAAATAAAATGTACGAATTATGTTATAAGGATTGTTTTATTTTAGCCAGAATGTTAAAGGGGTAAAAGGCTTAGCATGATAAAGTTAAAAAAATGTAAAAAAGTTATAATTTAAGATTGAAGGAATGAAATACCTAAAAGACATACCATTAAATAGTTGTCTAATATTTTAAATGGAATCCACAAACCTTTTTGACCTTGATTGTATAATAATTATTTTAAATAAATACCACCCAAAATTGGTTGTCCTTGATAAAAAAATAATCCTCATTTAATCCCTTAAAACCATATCTCCTAAAGTATAAATACCCACCCACTCTTCTCATGATCCCACACAAAAATTCAAAGATCATTCATCATATATCTATCAATGAGTCTCCTCTATTAGTCCCTATTTAATCTTCAAGAGTTTTTCTTTGTTTGAAGGGTCATCTCCATGCTAATAATCTCATGATTGGTTAGGGTTTCTCTAATCCTCCCCTTTCCTTTTCAATTTCATTAATTTTTTAATATTTTCATTTTAAATTCCTTTATCATATACATAAATTATTTTTATGACATGGAATTATCGTACATTTTATATATTATAAATTTGTGTTTATTTATTCCATCCCATTATTTAATTTTCCTAAGCTATTAATATTATAAAATATGGGATCCTCACCCATCCATTACCATTACATTTGTGGTCCTTTTTAAATAAAATTTCATTTCAATAGTAAATGTTATTATGCATCATTCTTAAAAATTCATTACTACGTTATCAATGATATATAACCATTATCTCATTATACCACCTTTATATGCCATTACAATTCTCAATCATTCTCGCAGCCATGAAACCATCCTAAAGTTAGTAAAGAAAATCTTGGGTAATTTTCTTAGAAACAACATACCTTTGTAGATAATACAACGGTATGAAAGCTCTGAAATAGTTCAACCTATGGGTAATTAACCCAAAAAGTTAATATTGGGTATTAACTCAATCATCACATGGTGCACGATAAAGATTCCTAACTATAACCAGTTTGATACTCCTGTGGGATTTATTTGGATATTTCATATACAACTTTTGAGCCATAATAAAGAGTTATAATATATGGATTGAGATCTCCATTTAATTTATATCTATATTATATGAATATACCATATTCCACTTCTTATTATCATTCCTTTGATTGGGGTACCACCCATTAATTTTTCAAAATCCTGTATTTTCAAAAGTTGATTGTTGGGTTTTCATCTAGATAGACATATAAATCCATTGAAGGAGTATGATTACCACCCAATATATAACCAATTTTCATGTTATCTAGCAATCTCTGCATTTATCATGGGTTTTACTATTCTCCTATTTGTTTATGTTCTTATTTACACATAGTATGTGGGAATATAGACTTATATGGAGGGTGATTCAACACTTCCTATGTTTTATCTTATCATCATTTAGTTATAAACAATAATTTCCTTCCAATGTATTTCCTTGTGAATACCCTTTAATTATTATTCTAATTAAAGGGTGTTCATCTAGATTCGAATACATCGATTTAATAGGGAAATTATTGACTAATCTCTATACCCTTTAACTATAAGGGGTAAATACCACATTTTTCATTATGTTGATTGAAGGGTGTTCACTTAGAAAGATAAAAAATTTCATTGGATACACATTTATTTAACAATGGGGTGTACATGTTATGATTATTGATGGATTTATGTATGTTTTTCTTTATATGGAACACATAACATTAGGAATATGAATGGTTATACCTGATTACTCTCCAATACATTGGGTAAAGATTTAATCTCTAAAAAAATGTGTTTATGATGCCTTGGCGTCATACTCAGGTAATGTTTTATGAAACCTTTAAGAAAAACCTTGGTAATATTTTGTATGTATCCTTAGTGATGAACCATGGTGACATGATTATGTATTTATTAAATTTATTTTGTATCCATATTCTTATATTATACCTCATGTACTTATAATGAAATATTTTATATTATTTCAATATTCTTATGATTCCATGATTTATGATATCATTTTTTCTATATTCCATGTGATGATATATGGACTTATTTAGTTATATTTTCATGATATGACTTATGAATCAAATGATATACATTATCAATCATGATAAATAGTCTCAAAAAAAATTTATGTCTCAGTTATTAAGATTTATCCCTTATGGAGCATTTAATCTCACCATTTTCTTATATTTCTTAATTCCATAAGAATTACAATATAAGGGATACATATAGGATATACGCATATGTGGAGAATTTTTATTGATGGAATTCACATTGCATTGAGTGTAAAATCATTAAATTTTCCATGTTATAGATTAAAATGAACTTTGGATTCTTGTGGTTGACATCATATATTGAGATATTTGTAAAAGTGTGCATGTTTAGCAATAGATCTGGAAGTGTGAGATTGGGGTATCTCACACTGATTTTACCCAAAATTACATTTGAATTCTATAATTTAGTTTCATAATATTTGATTTCACCATCAATATATGATCCATACACACAATAATTCCAATCTATTTTAGATTTATAGGTCCAACATTCTCATTCATGATACTCCTATGCTTATGGAATTTATGGGAACTTGTTTTGGTAAAATCACCAACATTATATTTTCTCAAGATCTTCATATTTCTTGAAATCTCACTTTAAAATGTATATTTAATCTAGAAAAATTCTCAAGACACTTAAAATATATGTATACTAAAGTATACATATTATTTCCTAATTGATTCATCAATGAATGACATAAAATATTATGATCCTCCATGATATTTGACTGGGGAAGGTTTATAGAAATATGTATCTACAAGCTCTAGCTTCTATAATTTTAGTGATATTCTACTTATATTGAATGAAAACTTCCATTACTTTCCATGCATGACACTCCATCAATATTTTACGTTTGTATGATCTAACTTTAGTATGCCTTTTTTTTCTAAAACCTACACACTTTTCCCATTAAGGCTCATAAGTAGGTAGTGTCGCTATTATGAACTTCAGGAAGTACATGCTCTAATAGGTGATACCCCATTCATTCTTCTATTCATATAAATTTTATCATTGATGAACATTGATTTTGGTAACATTTTCATGATTTATAATTTAGTTGTATTTTTTTTAAATAATTTTTGTGTTTTAAAGTTTTTTGTAGTTTTTTAGTATTTTATATTTTTTGATAACATTTAGTTTATTTATATACCAATATTAGTAATTTTCCATTATTATTAATTTATAATAATTTTATATTTTAGTAACATTTAATATCTAATAATTTAATTATTTATTGTAGTTTAATTAAAATATGTTTATTAATAATTATTTTTAATTATTATAATTTTTTATTTTAGTATAATATATTTTTTAACATTTTATATTATTTAAAATATTAGCATCATTATCGTTATTATTTTTTTATAATCAAATTATATTAACATTTAATAGTTGTATTATTATTTTTTGGATAGATTATAATTTTATATAACTACTATATATATTTAATGATTATTATTAATATATATAATTATAGATATATGTGTGTGTGTGTGTATTTGTTTCTAATATTTTCTAACAATTATATTCACATCGTTAATTTTCATCATATTATTTATTAGTTTTGATTTTATTTTATAGCACTTATGATTATTATATTTATCATCCTCATCACAATCATCCTCATCATCGTCATCATTGACATCTTAATTTTATTTTTCTATTGTTATATATATTTTATTGTAGGTGGAAATTCATCCAATGGAGGGGGTTTAGGAAACCCAAGAATAGATTGGATACCAACCTCATCTTACTCACTTTTAGGATCTTCCTCTTCCTGCTGCACAACCAAAACAGTGCACACCAAGGGCCACATGACTCACCATCATCAAGAACAACCAGCCGACCCCTATCATCCTCCCTTCTAGGACACCACCTATGTCAGGCCCCTCTGCCCATAGTGAGAAACTAGCATTGGACCCCTCTCTTTATACAATAATGAACTAACATCAGTCATCTCCTATAGTTGAATACTATACAGACCTGCCGAATCCTCTCCATTACTAGTGCACCATTAGGAGGATGTACTCCCACCTTATTGTTCAATAAACACCAATTGTGTCCCTTTCTTCTCAATTGATTCACCACAAATAGAGGTTTTAGTTCTGGTGGGTGGAAAATCATTCATGATTTCTGGGTAGAGCATTATGTCAATGCACATGGTGGATTCTCTTGATTTTATAGCTTAAAATCCCAAAGTGAGAGAAGACATGAATCTAATAATTTTTTTCATGTCAAATAAAGTAATCGATGTTTTTTTGAATTATGGTGATCTATGGAGATGATGATTATTTTGTGATTGTTGACGACAACATGTCGTGATATTTATATAGTCAAGAATATGGTGACTTCTTACCATTATTTTTGTGTCTTCTTTTTTTCATTGTCAGAAAATATCTTTTGCATCATAGTTGTGATGAACATGAAAACGTATGCATGCCTTTAATTTGCTTCCATTTTATATTGCCAGTTCATTAATTTTATTTACATGTTTAATTATTTAAATTATATCTTCATTTGAATTAATTTTAATTTAGTCTATAGACACATGTTTTGGTTCCTGTTTATGTGATACCTATTATGTAATCACATGTGGGAGTTCATCAGAGAATTAATTTGTCCAGAAGTCGATCATGCACATTAAAAAATCATAAATTACAGTTGAGTGAATTCATAATGAATAAATATATTAATTGAAAAATTAATATTTTATCTCTAATCTCTATAAAACATTCATCAGTGATACTTAATTAGTGATCTCATGTGAGTGAACCCAATGTAGATAGAAACATTCACATTGTTAGAAACATCTTGTGTGTATTTCCCCTAGTGATTCAATGCTACAATGATGAAAACATTATTCATCAAATAAGAGAACAAAATGTTGGATGATTTTTTTGTGAAAATTAGAATACATTATAACATAAGAGAACCATACCTGATATCAATTTTATTATATTTAGAATTGGTGATAACTGAATAAATAAATATTCAGATGTATAAATTATATAATAGGTATTTTATGCACCAGAACAGATGTCATAAATTTGACACTTCCATCTGTTCTATTTATTCCAAATATTAATTTAGTTCAATTATATCGTTTTAGTTAAATAAATATTTATTTTTAAATATTTTTTTAGGTTTTAGAAGTTTTTGTTGTTTATAACTTTTAAAACTCGTCTACCAGAACATTCTTCGAGAGGATATTCCAAGTGTCTACCCACATTCTCTCTGTGGTTTAACCTTTTTCACCTCTTTTATAGTAGTTATTAGGATAATAAATTTTCAAATTGGACATGATTATATGTGTTTTAATATATTTTTTCACCATTTTGGGGATAATAGTATAATCATGATGTCCTTAAAATGGGTGATTTAGGTGTGAAAAATTTAAAAAAGAAAAAAGTTCAATTTACTAAATTTGGAATTTTTCATTAAAGTTAATTTGAACTCACCCATAAGTTATAAATGGAGTGGTAACCACCATAAAACTACAATAAATGCCCTCCGTATATGTCCACATGTCACAAACCAGGCCAGATCTCCATCCAACTCTGCGCCTGACTCGGTGCCCCACAAATTCCACAACATGGCTCGAGGGAAATTCTTGATCCCCATGAGCTAGCACAAGTATGTGAATATCAAAATAATACATGGGAATGATTTAACCGCTATAGTAAAAACACAACAACTGAAAAGCAAAATAATAAAATAAAACCGAAATAGACAACCAAACATGCCCATAACACATTTTAGACTTAAAGGTTTACAACTTGAGCCAAGAATCCTAAAGAAACGACAACAAAGGAAAAATAAAACTCTAAATCAAAACTCCAAGAAACAAGATAAGCCACATAACAAAGCTATCAACATAAACCTGCACAAGAACACCATCAACAATCCAAACCACCATCGCTAATCTCAAATCGTTACCCTGGAATACACAGAGAATAAGGTCTACATGCACCCAAAGGTACATGTAGGGTGGGAGGTGATAGCCTATTAGGATACCACCCAATAAAATATTCAATGACACAACATCCAAGAGACAATTTAATATGCTCATTCTAAACCATAATTTTTAAACACTTTTAAGGAAAAGATTTAAAAGTTGAAAGTAAAAAAAATAACACTTGAAGAAATACCATTTCACAAATACTAATTAAAAATAGTAAAAGAAATTCAAAAATAACACGCACATACTCAAGTTCTCTTCTCTATGCTGATGGAAGGCACCACGTCATGAATAGTAGATTAGTGTGGGTAAGTCCCCTAAGGTTTCTAGTACACGTAGGATGCTAGAGACAATTTACCTCAGTGTACCCATGGCATGTGATCCACAATGATATACATTCTCCTTCAGAAGCCACCAGTAGGGTAACACATCCATAACTTAGTGGTCTCCAATAATCACAAAGGTTTTGATAGTGTAGTAATGTCAATCCTACTCGACGAAATTGGGACAAACCCCTCACATATCATCTAGCACACTAGTTTTAATCCACCCACCTAGGTACCCAGGGTTTTCCCATGAGCTCAATAAAGTTCCACATTCAAATAATATATCACTCTCACATATTATAAACCAAAAATATATTACACATAAAATCCACCAATTTCATACCCAAACACCATTTTAAAAACACACACCCACCAAAATACCTTTCCAAAATACATTTTCCGTTAAATAATCATTTCACAATTCTCCATTTGGAAACACTCAAAGAATAATATAACCAATTTTCTCATCTTAATAAAAATCATTCAAAATTTGGAAAACACATCCGACATTGACTATAATATTTTACACTATGAAATCGCACAATTCATTTTTTAAAAAACCCTTTTTTAACCATTAACATAAAAAACCATTTAAAAATGGTTTTGGAACCACATGAACATTTCATAAAATACATTCCAGGAATAAAACACAAAAAATCATGTCTGACACACAATGAATATAACCCATTTTCTCAAAGAGTCCATTTCTCAATGACAAAACACATAAATACTTTCCCAACTCAACTCGCACCTTACAAACATCTCACAAGGCCCTTTTTTGGAAACACTTCTTTAAAACACACACAGAACATAGCCATTTTCTGTACAAAATTCAAACCCAACACATGAGAATTTCAATCATTCAAAAAATAGTTTTCATCTTTCAAAAATAATTTAATAATCCATTATAATAGTTTATAAAACAACTTCACTAAACACAACAATATTTTACACCAAAAGTGCACCCGAAACATTCTTTAAAATTTGACCACGTGTCCTCACCATATAAAAATATTTTTCTCACCATCCAAAAAATTAAAATAATCTGTTTCATAAATTATAAAACACCCCAAAAGAAATTACACAATTAAATAAAACAAGTTCATAAAAAAGAATAAGTTTCAAACCAATTTCACATCACATTTTTTTAAACTACATTCACACCACTAAAAAAATTCATTAAACACTTCCAATCATTTATACAATAACACTCATATAGAAAATAAGACTATATTATTCATGAAATCCAATTTCAACAAACTACTATTCCAAAACATTCTAAAACATAGTTTTCACCGTGTAATTAAATAATATAACATATTAAAATTAACTAAAAAAAGTAAATTAAATTATCTATATGACGCAATGGCATGGAACCACATACCTCGAACCATGAATCTTCTATAAAAAGGTGTGAAATCACCATTTCACCTCAACATCACCTCAAGAAACTAAGCACGAGCCCAAAATCATGAATTTGAACATAAAACATCGAGTTAGAACCCTAAAATCGGACCTCATATCTGCTAAAAAAACCAAAACTCAAAGAGAAAAGTGGGGAGACTTATCCGGAGGGGTGTTGTGTGTATGGTAGGAGAGTGAGGTGCTGGTGCGGGAAGTCAGGATGGCCCTAGACGACCTAAAAGGAGGCGTGCCAGACTAATCCATGGTCATTAAGGAGGTGGCTGGACGAGAGTGTGGGGCCGACAGCATGAGGGTAGTGGCCAGACGGGAGCGTGATCATGGGGGGGGGGGGGGGGGGGGTTCACGCTCAAACAGCAGAGGCACACCGACCTTGGGAAATTGTCATAGAATTTTTGGGTGGGAGCTGGTGGTGAGGGGAGTCCAAGGGAGAAGAATAAGGCCAGTGTGACAGAACCAGGGGAATCTAAGGGGAGGGGTTGTGACAAGAAAGTGGGAAAACGAGATAAAGATGGCGGAATTCTAACCCTACCCATAAATAAAAAAATAAATAAAACAGAACTAAAAAGTGAATAAAAAACTTATAATAATAATAATAATAATAAAATAAATAATAATCATAATCATAACTAAAATAACAAAATTATCATCACAAATATTAATGATAATAATAATAACAACATATTAATATAATTAATAATAATAATAATAATATAATCAAATAATAATACAATTATTATTATTATTAAGACAGATCTATTTTACATTTTTTTTCTATTTTTGAGTTTGCATGTTAATTAGTAAATTAATAATAATTTATGGTAACAAAAAAGAAACATTAAGGATATTAATAATTTTATGAAAATAAAAATGGTAACAACATAACATAATATTAACAATAATAATTATTATCCCAATATTAGTAATAACTTTATAAATTTTATATTTTTAACACTATTAATAATATTAATATTATTAGACAATATTATTATAATTAATATTAAAATAACTCCTTAAATTTATATTAGAGGTCTTATTTTTATTTTATTTCCATTTCATTTTTCATTACATTTTATTTTTTTTTCATAAACATCGAGCAAGTCGTGCGGTGGAATGGGTGAGGTCATGCGGTGGCCCAAGCAAGGCTGCACGACTTTGACTATGTTGTTCTAGATTCATTTAATGCCAAAACACATGCTTTTGAAAAAGAACCCAAATATTTACACTGGGCTTCAACCCAAACTATCTGATGCCCATAAAAATTATCAAAATAAATAATGTAAAAGAGGTGGGAGTGACAATTCTTCCCACCATAGTTCTTTACGTCCTCATAATTCCACAACTAAGATTGAACCCCAAAGTATAAAATGACACCCCTTATGGTTTATAGAAGACCCCCACAGCCAACAAACGAGAAGTGGAAAACACCCATTTCTTAGAGAAGGTGACTTAATTGAAAACCTGAAGAAACTCAAAAAAAAGAATTTCTCGTAATTTTTTGCCTGCTCCAAAGAGCTAGAACACCTATAGTTTATTAATCAATAAACGGAACTCCCGCACCCACAGAAACCAAATTCACAAACCGAAAATCATCAAGGACCAATGAACGATAACCACATCTTTTGAGTGGAACGAACAAACAATGCCAAGAATGTATAAGGAATACATTGATCACCTACCACCAAGTAATATCTAGGAAAAAAACAAAAATTCCAATAGGGGAAATCCTGAAGGGGATCCCCACCATTATAAACTTACTAACGCTCGAGATGAGATTGGAAAACTGACATGGGAAGGCATGAGCGGACTCCCCACCATTATGAAGAAGGGACAACACCAACTCATTTCAGATACAATTTCATGAGACCCATACTGGGTCTCCTAACCATTAGAATTGACAGAATATAAAAAACTATGAAAATTTCCCAGCAGGGATCAAACACCCCACCATAAGGGGTGGGGAGGGCCAGGCCCAAATACTGGGGCTTCAAAACTACAGTCGATGAAAGACCAACATCTCTACATCCTTGGTTGATCATTATTCAACTTTGAGACCGATTTACCCAAAAGACCCCATAAGGACCACTAAAAGGTATTACATTCAGTGGGAAACAACTCCCAAGATATTAAGGTAACAAGACGACCATGCATCCTCATGGACACATGGATCCTCACTCCCCCAAATAGGTTTTTTAGAACAAAATAACCATAGAAAACAATTAAAACTACTTTGACTTTTAATATGAATGAACGAAATAAATTTATGGTCTTATACACTCATGGGGTTCCCAACAACTTTCCAGCTTCACTATAAGGTCTATGGATGGAGCTCTGATGTTCAAATCATCTCCTGCCTCGCAGTCAGGTGTTAAAGACTCCATAAATGAGATCCTCCTTTTGGTTCTACATGCAACCACACCGCAACTGAGATAACACCAAAAAACACAACACACCACGACATCTAACTACTCCCTCACAGAACATCCACCAAAACATGGGTTTAGATGATGGACATACATCAACTCTTCACCTTAACCAATAACATTAAGAAGGAATGATGAATGAAAAACACTCCCCTTTTAACAGAAAAATTAGAACTCCCTAAAAGGAGGACACACCCCTATGAAAACAGGGATTCTCGAAGGATTCAACAAATTCCACCCTACCACTTCAAAGAGGACACACACTACAATATGTCACCAAACATGACACTTTCCGCTGATGAAAGCACTTCAAGCCTTTCAAGACATCGGCCAACACCGATAATTACAAACCACCATCACCCTTCCCAATTGGGATTCGTTTCACCATTTCCGGGGGGGGACCTTTAGACACAACAATGTCAATATTCATACTCGATAACTCGAACAACTCAAAGAGACCAAAACACTTTTCCACTCCCCTCGCATCTTCCATCCCAATATAAGAGCAACCACTTAACTGAAAATGGAGAAGTAATATACATAACACTATCACTCAAAAGGAAGATTCCTTTCTTTAATCAACTGGAGGGTTGGCCAATGGCGAATTACCCATAGCCTTACTTAAATCGTATGTTAATGCTTTATGTGGGTGTGCCTTAGTCAAGAATGAAAACCATGGATCAAATCAAACTGGTCTAATAGACAAGACATACTGCAAGAAAATCATAAACGAGTAAGGGGATCCACAACAAGGGATTCCCGACGAACATTTAAAAGAAACCACTAACCACATGCTTTCACACTAACGTACAAATAAGAATTTAGACTTAAGAAAGAATTCATCTATAAAGGACTCTCGGATGGAAACGCCTCACATTCATCTTTTCCAATAAACAAGGTCACACCACCCAATCACCAATTATTAAAACATCAATTTTTTCCCATTAAAAATCTTTTTGAAAATGAACCCAACTGATGGGATGCACAAACACAAATTTTGTCCCATGGGTCGCACACATGTATGTTCCCATGCCACAATAGAATCCACCTCATGCCTTTCTATGAACTCATCCACTCATACCACTAACCATTTCAATTTCCATATATACCCATGCATGTGGTTTCCCATGAGACCACAGAGATCAAAACAAGAAAATTCAATTTTTTAAAACCAAAACATTCAACCCATTCTTTTCAAACCTCACACATCATTTTCTTTTTAAAGCGCTTCATTTCAAAACATTTTTCCAAGGCCAAATAATTTTAATTAAAAACATGATTTCTACAATTCTAAAAAACAGACAAGAAATAATGTAGGAGGAGACTAGTGTCAGTGGGAGACTAGAGCATATGGTTGGTGAACATATTCCAATCACACCACAATCTCAAAGAGTATACTAGGATAGCTTTCTCACCTCCATATGGCTTTCCTGACCCTGCTAGCTCACTGGGACCACTGAACCTACTCTATTTTCATTTCCCCTAAAAAGAATTAACAACAAGGACCAAAGACTCAGAAAAACCTCAACTTACACTGGTAACTCGAGTCACGCCCATAGGTGTTCTAACCAGGAACCTTGTTTGAAGATAGGATGTCGACTTCTAACACCCTTAAATTTGGTCTACCCTAACTATATCCCAAAGAAACATGACCCAATATAGAAAACCTGCTCCGATATAATTTTTTTACTAACCAGGCCGGATCACCATCTGACCCGATGCCTGAACCTATCCGTTACATGGCCTGAGGGGCATTCCCAAGCCCCAAGGACCGGAACAAGTACCAGAGTATCAAAATAATACTTGGGAAATATTTATATGATATAGTAAACAAAAAAAAATACCACACAAATAATAAACTAAAATATAAATAGAAAACCAAATAGACCCTTGCCACATTTCAAACATAAAGGTTTATAACTTGGGCCAATAATCCAAGTGAAACGACAATAAAGGATAAATAAAAATCTAAATCAAACCATCAAGAAAAAATAAAATCCACATACCCCACCTATTAACACCAACCTGCACAAAAAGACCATCAACAGCCCAAACCACCATCTCTATGCATGAAGCCTCAACCAGGAATACATAAAGAGTAATGTCTACATACACCCAAAGGTGCATGTAGGGTGTGTGCTGAAAGACCAGTTGGATACCAACAAATAAAATATTCCATGCCACAACATCCAAGAGACAATTTAATATGATTATTCAAGACCATACTTTTAAAACACATTTATGGAAAACATTTAAAAGTTGAAAGTAAAAAAAAAGAAAGACCAATTGATGAAAAACCATTTCACAAATAATATTTAAAAATGGAATAGGAAATTCATAAAGAACACTCAGATACTAAATTGGTCCTACGTATGCCGATGGAGGGAACCATGTCATGAATAATAGAGCATTATGGGTAAATCCCCTAAGGTCTCTAGTATGAGTAGGATTCTAGAGACATCGTACCTTTTTGTAAAACTGTCATAAGAACCACAATGATCTACATTCTCATCCTCAAGAATACTAGGTTATAGATATGTTTCCTTACTAGTGGGTCGTTAATGAGAATGTAGATCATTGTAATTCCTATGTTGCATCAAGGTATGCTGTGTCTATTGTCTCATGCATACTATCTACCTTGTGGATTTACCCATAGTGATCTACTATTCAAGATATAGTTCCTTCCATTGGCGTACAGAGGACCACTTGAGTATGTTCATGTTCATTATGAATTTACTCTTCTATTTTTAAATAGTATTTGTTAAATGGGGTTTCTTCACGTGTTATTCCATTTTTTTCTTCTTTTAAATGTTCTCCTTAAAAGTGTTATAAATGTATGGCTTTAAATAGTCATATTAAACTGTCTCTTGGATATTGTGGAATGGAATCTTCTACTAGGTGGTATCCAACTGGGATTTTGGCTAACATCCTATATACACCTTTGGTTGTATATAGAACTTTTTCATTTTTTATTCGAAGTTGAAGCTTCATGCTTAGCAATGTTGGTTTGGGATGTTGGTGATCTTCCATTGCGGGTTAGTGTTGATAGCTTGGGTATGTGGATTCTCTTGTTGCATGGAGGTTTGAGTTAGAGTTTTACTTTTCCATTGTTTTCATTTATTTTGGATTCATGGCCCTTGTTTTAAACATTTAAGTCCGAAATGTGTTACGGTTTTTTTGTTTTTTGTTTTAGTTTTGGTTTATTATTTTTTCTATCAGTCTGTTTTTTGTTTACTATATTAGGTAAATCGTTCCCACGTATTATTTTGATACATGAGAACTTGTGCCATCCCATGGGGATTGGGAACGCCCCTCAAGTCATGTCACAAACATGGTTGGTCACCAAGTCGGATGGTTACCTGACCTAGTTTGTGACACCACAACTTAAGGTATGATGTAAAATGATTCACTACACAGGATCTCTGATGGTAATATTTTTTTATTTGAATGATTTTTTTTCTATTCCATGTTATGATCGATATGATAATGTTGTACCATGTTGTGATAAAATTCCATTTATACCATTTTATCATTTTTAATGTTAAATAATTATTGAAAATTTAGAACATGATAATTCATGATAAAAAAGTGATTCAATAATTGAGCACATGTTGAATTCTGAAATCACTAATACAAATAGGATGTTTGATCTTTAAGATGAATGTATTGAAAATTTTCATTTTCAATAAAGATTTAGAGAACTAAATAAAATATCTTGAAAATCAAAAAAATAATATAGAAAATCAACTAACTAATATTTTCCAACTAACCACCTTATTCCCACTCAATGATCCAATTCAAAATAATTATTTTGTGGAAATTTCATTAGAGGTTCTGTAACACCCCGAGATTTTATAAAAAATATTCTATTTAATTTCATTAATGTCTTGTGTAGCATGATACACCAAAACGAGATTGCACAACATGCATCCCTAACTTTCCTTGCATTACACACAATCACGACCTTCCTCGATAGCGTGTGTAGTACGCAATACCGAGTTTCATTAAACGAGATATTATTATAATATTATAATGAGCTAGCCATTATGAATAGTAATACCCACTTGATGAAATTTTATCTTTCAAAATGGACTTCATTTTTGGATTCGGATTATCTAAATTAGCTTAGGGTGAAATTTTGGTACATTTCAGATAACTTTCATATTCTGATGAATAGTGAAAATTACTAAAATTGTAATTAAAAACAAATTTTTTAATCGAAATAATTAATAGTGATAAATTATTAATTTGAGTGGTTTTAAAGTATATTTAGAATGTATTTTTACAATTTAATACAATGTTGGTCATTGGATTTAATTTCACATTTAAACCAGACATAAACAAGTGTCAATCTTTTGATAGTTATTATCTCTTAAGAACATGCTATTTGTTTTGACGACAGGAATTAATTTACAAATTAATTAATGCAATTGAAATGTTTTGAATTTAGTAAAATAGACATAATTTTTGAATTCATAATATCAAATATAGCTTAGGCCTAATTTTTGATATTTTTCTGGAAACTTTCATTTTTGATGAATAGTGAAACCACTAAGTGGTAGTTAAAAAACTGAATTTTTCATAAAACTTAATTTTACCGCTTCTGTGAGTGGAATTTCGAAAATCCGATATACACGGTTAATATCAAGGACAAAAATGTGGTTCAATGAGAAGAAAATAATTTTTGGTGAATAGTAACTTTTTACTTTTTTTCCCACGGTTAAAAGTAAATAGGGTAATTAAGGGTAAAAATGATATTATTTTTACACTAACACATGTCCTAATTCTATTGGATAAGTTTAATTCAGAAAAAAAACCATAGGAATAAAATATGACCATTTATACCCACTTGGATTAGATTATGATATTTATTATTAATTTATTTAAAGAAGGGTTAAAATAGTTAAAATCAAAGTTTAATAACTAAATCATTTTTAATATAGGGATACACATAAGCTAAATTCGTCTATAAATATTCATGAGAAAGCTAAAAAGTTTTCTATATAATGTATTTTATTTGTAATTTTTAGACTTAAAATAATTTAATTTATTAATGACACAATGATGATGCAGAAATTATCTTATTAATGAAATATTGAAATAATTGATGTTATAAAAACCCAAATAAATGTAATTTGAGACTTTTTATGAATTAAAATAATTTTATATGTTAATATGACATGTTAGTATTGATTTAATTAACTATTGGGAACAAATAATTCTGTTATGATTTTTACGAAAATCAATTACCAAATAGTGTCAAAATTGACTTTAAATAGTTTTTAAAAAAATATTATATAATTAATTGTTATTATATTGCTAAAAACTTACAGTTCGGCCAAGATACTTATATCATGATAGGTGTATCATTAATAGACCACTTCGGGGTCTCTTGGATGTATATGTTAAGTATATTGACTATATAATATAAAAATACAAAGTGACATGGTAAATGTCAATCTAATTAACTAAGAGTTAAAACTAAAAGATAAGGTTAATATAATGACCTAAACTTGTCTAAATTCTATTGGATGAGAGGATTGAGACCCATCCCCCACCTTAGCTTCGAAATATATCAATTTTGAGCTATTAAAAACCGAATTTGAATTTATAATAAAATATTATTTTTAGTTATTCCAAAGGTGCCCCTCTCCTCCCTTATAAAAGGGCACCTCCTACCTCTCTTCCTCACACCACTTTGAGCCTTCATGCTCGGCCAACCCTTGACAAATTCTATTCTCTACTTCCCTAGAATCATCCTAGAGGTCCTTGTCTTCTCCAAAGTCCAATTTTAGTGCCCTGAGAGGAGGTCTCAAAGAGGCGCTTCAAAGAAGAGGTAATGTCTGTTACCGATTCATTCAACTTTATTTCTTCTTCCACTTCTTCTTCTTTAGTTGTTTCATTATGAAGTAATAACATCAGTATCACCCATATACTGATATGTTATTATAAGTATGAAACAACCCTATTTCACCATCTATACATCCTATGGAAAACAAAATCACTGCACGTGCGTACGTACGGAATACCGTCTCCACGCCGTGGTGTAATCTATTTTCCACCACCACCTTACTAGGATGGGTATAATTGTGTAAATAATAACTATATATGATTATTTTAAATTGATATTGATTCTGTATGAGTATACATACACTCCAATAAAATTCAATGATCATGGGAACGATATCATCGCTCGTGCGTATGTACGGAATACCGTCTCCACGACGCGATAAGATTCATTCTCAATGATAAACCATTCATGAATGATTATAAAGTATATATAATAAGTAATCATGAAATATATGACATAATAATGATATTTTATTTATGTATATATATATGTATGTCATATAATTAATTCTATTCAATTCAATGAGGAAACGAAAACAACGTTCATGCGTACGTACATCCTACCGTCTCCATGAACGGTGTATTTCATTCCATTTATCGATCTATTTTATATATGTATATTCTTAATATATATTATATATAAATCAGGTTTTATATTTTGGAATTAATTATTCATGATCTAATTAATCATACGAATAATTACAAGTCAAAACACGGACAACAAATGAAACGATTTTACCCAAAACGCTCTTTAACATGGAATTTACAAAAGAACGGGTAATATAAAGTCATAAGTGAACCATATATGATATCATAAAAATTAATATGATTCAGTAACATGTCAATAACATTATGTAAATCATTATACATGAGGTTTGGATACGTACGAAACATATCGGACCTAAGGTAAGGGATAATTGGGCAAATCTCATTTTTATCTGAGATTGCTTATTCGTAAGTATTTACGTGGGTTATTTCGATCATCCATGTCCATGTTTTATAAAAGTGTTTTTCTGTATGTTTAATGTTCTTTTTACCCATTTTGACTTTTACTACATTGTATGTATGGATTATTTCTTTTGTTTATGTTACGAGGTACTTTTTGACATTTCGTACAAAAGTACGTGGAGAATGATTTTTTAACATATAAAGCATGAAAGGATTTTTACAGTTTTATAATGCCTTATTTTCATGAAGATTCCTACAAAGTAGTTCATGACTATTTTCAAGAAAATCCTTTTCTTTTAAAATTTCATGAAATTTTGTTAAAAGAAAATGATTTTAAAGAAAAAAAGATATTTTTCTCAGGAATTCATTTCAAGTGTTTTATCAAAACCATTTTCATCTAAGATGACATTATTTCACATGTGTATGTTTCAAGTATCATGCCTCTATTATTTAAATGGTTTCACTTTTCTAATTATTAAATGATATCCATTTCTTTTATATGGATTATGTGATGATGGGATGATGTTTATGAAACCCATTTTATTTATTGGGGTTTTATGAATGATGTAAGTTCATTTTGTGGCACAAGTAAGAATGATTTCATTATGAGATGGGTGGGACATATATCTCCCTCTAATGAATTGGGTAAATATTTATAACTCATGAGATAGACATGGCTGGAATGGCAAGTTAAACCAGTTCAGTAATACAGGTCTAGAACGAGGAGTGAACTCGATTCAGAAAGGGACTTTGTCCACTAAGATGGTCTTGGCAGCAATCCCTTGGCTACTATGGAAATCATATAATGTGCTTTATGGTTTCCACAATTACATGTTTTATTCCCATGATATTTTATCATGATTGATGTTCCATTATGATATATTCCTTACGTACTTCCAAGATTAATGTCTTTGACCAAGATTTTGATGTTTAGATTTTATGTTCATGTTTTTGCATTCAAATGTTTATTGATTGTTTTATGTTCTCTATGTTTACCCTTACTGGGTATTTGATCTCACCCCTTTTATTTTTTCTTTTCCCCATGATATAAAGAAAGGTTTTAGGTAAGAAAAAAAAGAAGGGATGATCTTTATTGGGAGATGTTGAAGATCATTCACCATGATTAGAAGATTTTATTCCGAGTTTCCAAAGACACTAAACTATTATGATACTTATGTGTTTGTTTTTGTTATGTATTATGTATTCCACAAAAGTAATGTATTGTCCATGTACGTCACGATTCGGGTCTGTACAGTTGGTATCAGAGCAATGGTTTAGTCAACCTTTGGAAACTAGGATGCAATAACTTTAGTGAGATCCCTTGAGATATTTATAAGGTATGTCTAGGAATGACCCTAAGGTTAAGTATAAGTATAGGTTATAGTCCTAGAATTACTGTAACGATCTTAGAATTAAACCTAAGATGTTAGATATTGAAGGTACTCCCCATTTATTATGTTGTTTTCCCTAGCATGATTTTTTCCTCCCACACTATTCTTTTTGGGTTTTAGACGATGGATGGAACCCGAAGAAACCATGTTGATCAATGCAATGGACAATTCAATGATTGTCCTCTTGAACAAACAAATGTTATGGGATATGGAGTGAAAAATCCTATTGCTATACTTACACAAGCTATGAATCATTCTGGACTTCCAAATGAGAAGATAAGGGAACATTATTCTATTGAGTCCTTTATGAGGCAACGTCCACCTTCTTTCAGTGGGTCTTCTGATCCACTTATTGAAGAACAATGGATCAGTACCACTGAAAAGATATTTTCAGTTCTTCAATGTTCTGAACATGATAAATTCATCTTAGCAGTATATCGTTTGGAAGGTGAAGCTGATCAATTGTGGAGTCTTATCAAGAATACGAGGCCATGAGATGAAATTGAGTCCATGGAATGGGACGAGTTCAAGAACCTATTTTTCAATTAGTACTTCCCTTGTATTTTTCGAACAAAGATGGAGAAAGAGTTTCTTGAACTAAAGAAAAAGGATGATGAATCTGTTGGTGTATACGAAATGAATTTTACAAGGCTTGCAAGGTATGCATCTGGCTTTATCATCCAACCTGAAAGTAAATTTGATCGAATCTTTAGTGGCTTAAAACCAAATCTTCTAAGGGAATTAGCTATAAGAGACTTCAGTAGCGATGAAGAAATTGTGCATTGTGCTATCAAGGTAGAAATGGAAGTTGGTGTTACTTATACATCTCATAGTTTTGACAAGAATCAAAAGATGGAGTTCAAGGAAAAATATCAGAATAATGGTGAAAAGAAGATGAATGTTTCCTTATGATCAAAGTGTGGAAAGAAGTATGGTGGAGATTGTATTAAGGGGACTAGAAAATGTTGTAAGTGTGGAAAAGAAATTCATCGAGCAGCTGATTGTCAAAGTAATGGAAAAAGGGTTTCTATTGATGTGAATAAAGAAAAGACTTCTGAGAATGCACCAACAACACTTCAATGCTTCAAGTGCAAGGAAATGGGGCATTATGATAATAAATTCCCTAATCCAAGGGTTAGTGATGATAAACATGAGAAACCACTTAAGGCAAAGAACAAAGGGAAGTCACATGCGATCAATATTGGTGATGTTCAAGATAACAACGATGTGCTAGATTGATTAAGTGTTTATGTAATGGGATTCCAAAATAATGTTGTATATAGTATCGTGGAATATTGGAATATTTATGTACTGGTCTATTGTGGTTTTCAATAATTTTATGGTACCGGTAACCATGGAAAGTGATTGAGATAATTTGGAAAAACGATGATATGTGCATAATGAAGGGATAAGGAGAAAATGAAATTTTTGACAGTATTCATGATCTCATGACTGATATAATGAAATAGTTATATCATGGCTTGAGGTTTTGGTATGTGAAAAGAGTTAACTTTTGACAGCACTCATGTTTTCACTAAGATTAAATGGGTATTCATTTTTTTCAAGAGAATACATGATTAAGGCCTTTGAATTTTTGGAATGTGACCAACAAGACATATCTCATGATATATGGGGATAAATGATTGTATTAACATGCTTGTTATATGAACTCTTTGGTAATCGTTTTCACTATAATATGAGATTGGACAACAGTATTTTGGATAAGCCTAAAGATTGGAATGGAATATGTTGGACATAAGTTAGTATTGTCTATGGATAGAAGTTTTTTTCGATATTATTGATGGGATGTTATAGTAATGTAGTTTAAGAAAAAGGATAACCTGCAGGATGGGCGACAGCCCATCACGTCGGACAAGGCTGTGGGAATCGATCCCACAACCGAAGTGCGACTGGCCTTTATCGCCTACCACTAGCCTACATGAAGTCCCGGTTTATTAGAAACAAGTTTTATTATATTAAGAAGTATGATATATGAAGTATAAGTCCATTTTAGGAACCATATATGATTAATCTCACTATAGATGGACTTATGTATTTTTTGATAACTTTTCTAACCTTTTGTTTGAGATAGATGGAATGACCCATCATTCTATCACATGATCTTTTAACACATCACGAATGACAAATTCAACTTCATTTCTTTAAGAGATGAAGTAGAAATTGTCCAAAGAACGACCAACAGTGAGACTGTACCAAAATCATTAAAGTATTTCTACTAATTCAAATTTCATTAACTTTAGGGAAATGATCTTGAACACCAAATATGTTGTCTTAGTGGTCTTATATCCGATGAATTAGATGGTACCTTATATTTTCAAAAATTTATGGCTTTGTGATTGTTGGCTTTTTCATAGCCATGTTCTCTATCACTCTCCATCAGAACATGATGGTTAGATTTTTCTTCCATATCCATATTTTCACCTATGTTCACCTACGTGGAAACCCAGTGATGAGTTAATTTGGGTAATCGTTACGTTTCATACTATAGTTATTTAAAGCCACGTTTTGGTATTCCGTTTTATGATGTGGGTTTCTATAAAAGAAACATTCGAGTAGTAAACCATTTATAACCACGACGAATTTCGAGGGAGAATTTCATTTTAAGGGGGGTAGAATGTAACACCCTGAGATTTAATGAAAAATATTCTTTTTAATTTCATTAATGTCTTGTGTTGTACGCTACACCAAAACAATCTTGCCCAACACGCATCCCAAACTTTCCTTCCATTACACACAATCACGACCTTCCTCGATAGCATGTGTAGTACGCAATACCGAGTTTCACTAAACGAGATATTATTATAATATTATTATGAGCTAGCTGTTATGAATAGTAATACCCACTTTTTGAAATTTTATCATTCAAAATGGACTTCATTTTTGGATTCGGAATGTTGAATTTAGCTTAGGGTGATATTTTGGTACATTTTGGATAACTTTCATATTCTGATGAATAGTGAAAATTACTAAATTTTAATTAAAAACAACTTATTAATCGAAATAATTAATAGTGATAAATTATTAATTTGAGTGGTTTTAAAGTATATTTAGAATATATTTTTCAAATTTAATACAATTTTGGTCATTGGATGTAATTTCACATTTAAACCATACATAAACAAGTGTCAATCTTTTGATAGTTATTATCTCTTAAGAACACACTATTTGTTTTGACGACGAGAATTAATTTTTAAATTAATTAATTCTACTGATATGTTTTGAATTTGGTAAAATAGACATAATTTTTTAATTCATAATATCAAATATAGCTTAGTCCTAATTTTTGGTATTTTTCTGGAAACATTCATTTTTTGATGAATAGTGAAACAACTAAGTGGTAGTTAAAAAAACTGAATTTTTCATAATAAATAATTTTACCGCTTCTGTGAGTGGAATTTCGAAAATACTAGATACACGGTTAATATAAAGGACTAAAATGTGGTTCAATGAGATGAAAATAATTTTTTGTGAATAGTAACTTTTTGCTTTTTTTTTCACGGTTAAAAGGAAATAGGGTAATTAAGGGTAAAAATGATATTATTATTACCCTAAAACATGTCCTAATTCTACTGGATAAGTTTAATTCGGCCAAAAACAACCTTAGGAATAAAATATGACTATTTAGGCCCACTTGGATTAGATTATGACATTTATTATTAATTTATTTAAAGAAGGGTTAAAATAGTTAAAATCAATGTTTAATAACTAAATAATTTTTAATATAGGGTTATAAATAAGCTAAATTAGACTATAAATATTCATTAGAAAGTTAAAAACACTTCCAACATAATTTCATTTTATTTTTAATTTTTAGACTTAAAATAATTTAATTTATTTATGACACAATGATGATGCAATAATTATCTTATTATCGAAATATTGAAATAATTGATGTTATAAATACCCAAATAAATTTAATATGAGACTTTTTAGGAATTAAAATAATTTTATATGTTAATATAACATGTTAGTATTGATTTAATTAACTTTTTTAGAACTAATCATTCTGTTATGATTTTCACAAAAATCAATTACCAAATAGTGTCAAAATTGACATAAAATAGTTTTTAAAAAAAATATTAAGGAATTAATTGTCATAATATTGCTAAAAATATAAGGTTCGTCCAGGATACTTATATCATGATAGGTGTATCATTAATGGACCACTTTGGGGTCTCTTGGATGTATATGGTACGTTTATTGAATATATAATATAAAAATACAAAGTGGCATGGTAAATGTCAATATAATTAACTAAGAGTTGAAACTAAAATATAAGGTTAATATAATGTCATAAACGTGTCCAAATTCTATTGGATGCGATTGGTTAGACCCATACCCACCTTAGATTCGAAATATATCAATTTTGAGCTATTAAAAACCGAATTTGACTTTATAATAAAATATTATTTTTAGTTATTCCAAGGGTGCCCCACTCCTCCCTTATAAAAAGGCACCTCTTCCCTCTCTTCCTTACACCACTTTGAGCCTTCATGCTCAGCCAAACTCTGCCAAATTATCTTCTCCACTTCCCTAGAAACATACTAGAGGTCCCGGTCTTCTTCAAAGACCAATTTTAGTGCCCTAAGAGGAGGTCTCAAAGAGGCACTTCAAAGAAGAGGTAATGTCCGTTACCGATTCATTCAACATTTTTTCTTCTTCCACTTATTATTATTTAGTTGTTTCATTATGAATAAATAACATAAGTATCACCCATATACTGATATGTTATTATAAGTATGAAACAACCCTATTTCACCATCTATCCATCCTACAGAAAATGAAATCACCGCGCGTGCGTACATACGGAATAGCGTCTCCACGCCGTGGTGTAATCTATTTTCCACCACCACCATACATGGATGGATATAATGGTGTAAAATATAACTATATAAGATTATTGTAAAGTGATATTGATTATGTAAGAGTATACATACACTCCAATAATATTCCACGATCATGGAAATGATATCATCGCTCGTGCGTACGTACGGAATACCGTCTCCACGACGCGATGAGATTCATTCTCAATGATTAACCATTCATGAATGATTATTAAGTATATATAATAAGAAATAATGAAATATATGACATAATAATGATATTGTATTTATGTGTATATATATATTTATGTCATCTAATTAATTCCATTCAATTCAATGAGGAAACGAAAACAACGTTCATGCGTACGTACGACCTACCGTCTCCATGAACGGTGTATTTCTTTACATTTATCGATCTATTATATATATGTATATTCTGAATATATATTATATATTAATCATGTTTTATATTCTGGAATTAAGTAATCATGATCTAAGTAATCATATTAATAATTAAAAGTCAAAACACGGACGACAAATGAAACGATTTTACCCAAAACGCTCTTTAACATGGAATTTACAAAAGAACGGCTAATATAAAGTCATAAGTGAACCATATATGATATCATAACAATGAATATGATTATTTAATAAGTCAATGACATTATTTAAATCATTATACATGAGGTTTGGATACGTACGAAGCATGTCGGACCTAAGGTAATGGATAATTGTGCAAATCTCATTTTTATCCGAGATTGCTTATTCTTAAGTATTTACAAGGTTTATTTCGATCATCCATGTCCATGTTTTATAAAATTGTTTTTATTTATGTCTAATGTCATTTTTACCCATTTTGACTTTTACTACATGGTATGTAAGGAATATTTTTTTTGTTTACGTTATGAGGTACTTTTTTGACTTTTCCGACAAAAGTACGAGGAGAATTTTTTTTAACGTATACGACATGAAAGGATTTTTATGGTTTTATAAAGACTTATTTTAATGAAGCTTCCTACAAAATATTTCATGACTATTTTCAATAAAATCCATTTCTTTTAAAATTGCATGAATTTTTTTTCAAAGAAAATGATTTTGAAGAAAAAAGGATATTTTTCTCAAGTATTCATTTCAAGTGTTTTATCAAAACCATTTTCATCTAAGATGACATTATTTCACATGTGTATGTTTTATGTATCATGTCTCTATGATTTACATGGTTTCACTTTTCTTATTATTAAATTATATCCATTTCTTTTATATGGATTATGTGATGATGTGATGATGTTTATGAAACCCATTTTATTTATTGGGTTTTTATGATTGATGTATGTTCATTTTGTGGCACAAGTAAGAATAATTTCATTATGAGATGGGTGGGACCTATATCTCCCTCCAATGCATTGGGTAAAAATTTATATCTCATGAGATAGACATGTCTCGAACGACAAGTTAAACTGGTTCAGTAATACAGGGCTGGAACGAGGAGTGAACTCGTTTCAGAAAGGGACTTTGTCCACGAAGATGGTCTTCGCAGCAATGCCTTGGCTACTATGGAAATCATATAATGTGCTTAATGGTTTCAACAATTACATGTTTTATTACCATGATATTTTATCATGATTGATGTTCCCTTAAGATATATGCCTTACGTACTTCCAAGATTCATGTCTTTTCTCAAGATTTTGATGTTTAGATTTTATGTTCAAGTTTTTGCATTCAAATTTTTATGGATTGTTTTATGGTCTCTATGTTTACCCTTACTGGGTAGTTGAGCTCACCCCTTTTATGTTTTCTTTTCCCCATGATATAAAGAAAGGTTTTAGGTAAGAAAAAAAAGAAGGGAAGATCTTTATTGGGAGATGTTGCAGATCATTCACCACGATTAGAAGATTTTATTCCGAGTTTCAAAAGACACTAAACTATTACGATCCTTGTGTGTCTATTTTTGTTATGTATTAAGTATTTCGAAAAAGTAATGTATTGTCCATGTATGTCAAGCTTCGGTTCTCTATAGCTTCTATTTAAAAAAAAATTATTGTATGATTCTGAGATTGAGACTAATTTTATTGACACTTCTTCTAATCATATCATTGATGAATTCAATCCCAAATAAAATCATTCTTCTAATATAATCACATTTAAAAAATATGAGAGCTCAGTATTACACTCTATTAAACACAATGGTCCATCAACCAATTAAATAACATGTTATGATTATATGAGGTCGCAACCCATACATCCCAAAGTGAAAAATGAAATATTCAAGGTCTATCAAATCACACATTTTGAGGATTAAGAGGAAGTTGAAATGAGACACTGATTTACTACAATATATTTATAATTTATCCAAGATAGCATGATTTTACACATACAATATAACATTACTTCAACTAACATTGAATCACCTCTTTCAAAAAACATTTGCAAGTCTGAATCTTTTTCCAAAATGGATACATCTAAAAAATTTTAAGAGATTGAAAATCAATAATTGATTATAGTGAACACACATAATTATTTAATAAAAATAGAATAATTAAATTTTCAGGATGATCCTTTGTTCGTGATGGAGAATTTTATAATGGAGAAATATGATGATGTAGGTATAAAAGATTCTTTTGAAAAAGATTTCATTCATGATAAAATAGATTCACCTTCTACATATATTCCCAAGACAATTTATACATGCATCAAAGTTAAAAACTCTTCACTTGAAATACCCTTAAATTCTATCAATAATCATTACCTCCAGTTTATTAATGAAACCATGGTGAATGAATTTAGTTAGAAATATGTGGATTTTTCTTTTCTAGTGGTAGACAGTGAAAATGAAATGGGATACATAATCAAACAAAATACTACCTTCAATGATATGATGGATAAATGATGACTACAGAAAGAGTTTGGTGAAGGATTTTTTATCCTATGTAAATTAAATTAGGAAAATTTTATTGATGTTTACACTGATTCCCTTTGAAAAAAATTAAATTATTCCATACGTTTTTCTTTAGAAATGGTACACATATTCCCTTATAAGATGGCCTACGTTCATTTCATTCCACCCATTCATTTTTCTAGAAAGTCTCTATTGAGATGTTGTGATTCTTATAAAATAAGTTTTTTCTTGATTGGTACCTGCTACACCCCCACTGAATAAGAAGAGTATACATGATATACATTTCCATTGTATGCTGGTGGAATTTCATCATTCTATAGCTGAAGACAAAGTAAATTTAGAAATAAATGGGTGGAAACCCATCATTTATTTTTTTTCCTTTCACTACATTCAATTTCAAATTAATTAATTTTTAATTAATAAAATAGAAATCATTTATTGTAATCTATTTTCACCTAGAAATTCATTGGATTTTAATTCATCATATCTATTTTTAACATCCATATATTTTTTTATTATGGTGTGACTTATTTGATATGACTTGGGTATGTGTGTCCATGTGTAGATTTTATAGGTACGTCATATAAAGCACCTAATTGGATACAAGCTGCCTTTTCACATCAATCTACCCTTACATAGGGAAGTGTTTTATTTTCTTTTCATATTTTATGCTCTATAAAATATCATGTAAACTAAATAACAAAAAAATAAAACATAAAAAAACATAAATATTTTTATTAACATTAAACCCATATGAAAATAGATGCATTTTTATAGTAACATGGTCAGTTGTGTTCGTGGGAAGTTTGAGAAAATTACTCTAATTTGGGATTCTTTGATCCTTGATCTCATGACTTATATGACTGTTGATATTATTTGATTCATTGATTTTTTATAAACATGTATATTTTTAAGACACTAAATCATACTCATATATGTTTTCCCACATTTTATTTCAATACTCTTGAGGATTCTAGACCATTTTTTCATCATATCATATTTCTATTTTTCTTGAGGGAATATTGACCATATTATGTATTCAAGAAAATTCCATGTTTTTACATCAATGAATTCATAATTTTTGAAGATTCAAACAAATGGCTAAGCCATTTGTGTGATTTATTTATCTTCATTAACCAAATGATCCACCAAGACATTTTCACCATCAAGAAGCCCTTACAATCAATGAATAATGTTTTTTAGGATGATCTAAAAACTAAGTCCATTCCCAAACCATTTCATAATTTTTTATGATTCTCAATCTATGTGCGGGGAGAGATTTGATCATGGAGAAGGTTGTTTGATTGGTAGCGAGTCGATTGATTCACGTAGACTATGCTTATCCCACCGTGATTGTATGTGTTATTTTTTATAGCAACCACATGTATCACATGCATTTTGATATGGGAGTATAGATATTTTTGGTTCCAATAATCAATACATCTATAGTCATTACATGGTAACCCTCAGCTTCAGGGATACCTATTAAAGTGATGACCTATTGATCCAAGAGCTGGAATGTTTTTTGATGACCTAATTTGATTGATATTCTACTAAGTATGGGATACTTATCTACTTTTAATTGGGATATTTTCATATTTATATTTAATGTGGTTTGGGATCTATTACATAACAAATTTTGTTTCTGTCTTATTTTAGTGACTTGTGTCCAAAAAAAAGAAGAAAAAATTGAGAAAAAATTGATTTTTTAGTGAGGTATTAGATTATCATTTTCATGAGGAAAATAAATGTTTTATGTGTGGGGGATTGATATTTTTAGGGAGACATTTGGATTGTACTTATAATGAATTTATTTCAGTATTCAACCCTTATTTTGAAAAAAAATTTGAAATAAAAGTTTGATGCCCTTTCCCAAAGTCTCTGAATAAATTTTAACCTATTGTAAAGTACTTATGATTCGTGATTTTTTTTATTTCCACAAGTGGATATTTTAAATTCATGGAAAGCCAATGGTAATCATGCATGTGTGTGACAATTGAACATTGTTTTTATCAATTGTTTTTAGTAATGAGAGTGATGGTGAGGTAGGTCATATGATGCATGAGTGTAGATGCTTGTTATGGACAAAATGTGATTGGAAAGCAAATTATCTTGGAAAATTGGGATATTAAAATAAGTATAAGGTTTTTTATAAAAATTAGATTTAATATTATGAACATTAAATTTTTAGGTTTTCATTTTCCTATGAGTCCACTTGTGTATTCTTTAAGATTATTTTTCCTAGGAGTAAAATTATTTAATTCTGGGGGAATTGATGCACATGGATTTTGTTATCCTTTTTATGAAATAATAATTTTTTTAATTATTTTTAAATCTACAATTTGTGTTTTTAGGTTCCATTTTTAGTTTATATTTTTGAATGTTTTTAGTTAATTTATATAATTGTATTGGTAATTTAGAATTATTATAAATTTACAATTATTTTAAAGATTATTCAAATTTAATATCAAGAACTTTTATTATTATTTTTACTTAAATTAGATTAGTTTATTAATATTTTTTAAATTTTTTAAATTTTTTATATCAATATTGTATTTTTCTAATATTTTATATTGTTTAATTTATTATTATTATTAATTATTATTATTTAAATAGATTAATTTATAATAGTATTATTATTATTTTTAGGATAGATTATAATTTTATATCATTGGTAATTATATATTTATTTTTAGTACTAATATATATAATTATATATATGTTTGTATGAATATATATATATATATATATATATATATTATTTTATTACAATTGTATTTATATCTTTAATTTTCACAATCTTATGTATTTGTTTTATTATTTGTTTATAGTATTTATTATTATTATTAAAATCATCACCATCATCATCATCAGGATTATTAATATTATTATCTGAATCTTTTTTGTTGTTGTTATATATATTTGATTGTAGGTGGATCTTCACCAGTAGAGGCGGTTCGGGAAAATATGGCGTAAAGGGGCCTCCAAACTCATCTTCGTCACCTATAGGCTCGAGATCCTCTTACTAAACCATCAAATTAGCACACACTATGGGTTCCCCACCTCCAAAATCATTATCCAAACCCAAATAACCCTCTTCCTCATCCCTTATAACACACCACCAGTGTATGCTCCATATCCATGCAACGAGCACCCAACACCGACCCCTCCCTCACTGCATCATGAAAACGAAATTACTCCTCTCCTATGGTGGAACACCCTAAACACCTGCAGCCTTCTATCCATTTATTGTTTATTGCAAAGTTAACATGCTCCCTCCATCATGTAAAACAGACCCCCATTATGTCTACTGTATCACCGTTTATTCACCACACAAAAAGGATCCAATTGGGGAAGGTGCATAATTTTTCATGATTTGATAATTAATCGATGAATTGACACACACAATGTATTTGATTCATTTTGGAGATTGAAATTACATAGAGAGATAAAACAATGTATCTGATACGTTTTTAGTGTTGAAGAAAGTGATTAGTTGTTCCTTTTAGAATTATGGTGATCAACAGGTGATGATGATTATTTTTTAATCATTGATGGAAACTTGTGGTGATATTTACATCAAGATTAATGCAGTGACTCCTGTCCATTATTTTATGTGCCATGTTTTCATAATGGATGGGTAATATCTTTGGTTTTAGAGTTGTGATGAATGTGATGAACTATGCATGCCATTAATTTGTTTCCATTTTCAATTTCTAGTTGATTAATTTTATTAGGAAGTTTAATTATTTAATTTACATCTATGTTTTATTTAATTTCTATTTGGATTTTTTCACACATGTTTTGGTTCATGTTTTTGTGATACCCAATACGTAATCTTGGGTGGGAGTTCATCAAAGAATTCTTTTTCCATAAGTTGATTAGGCGTGTGAGAGAATTGTAAATTGCACATGAGTGAATTGTGAATAAAAAAATATTAATTGAACTCCCTCCCATGGATAATTTTAGGTTTCACATGAACTAACACAAAAACAATTATACAGAGCCCAAATAAAAATTAATTAAAATGCATATATAATTTATATAATAAACAACCAAATAAAATTAATTGTTTGAAAATTAAATATGGAAGAAAATTAAAGGCATGCATACATCATCATGTTAATGATAACTACAACAAATAATATATTAGCTATCCATTACAAAAACACAACACATAAAATAATGGGTTGATGTCACCAATATTCATGACAACATGAATATCAATGAAAGGTGTCACTGATGACCAAAAAAAAATTATCATTGCACATCGATCACTGAAATTACAAAATGAACCACCGATCACTTTCATCAAAATGAAAAAAATGATCAGATCCATGTTAAATGTCACTATCTGGTATCAATCTTTTTAAGTAAGTTAATCACTCACATACATCGATGAAGTTCTCAATGAATAAATCATGAATAATTGTGCACCGACCCAGATTGAATCCTCCATGTTTGGAGATCCAACAACTAATTGGAAGAAAATATAGGGGATTGCTACAAGGAAGGAGTAGTCCATCCACTAGGTAGGGAACATACAACAGAGAGGAGTCTATAAGTGAGTAGTGTTCTCCAACAGAGGACTGGAGCAACACTATTTATGTGTATTAGCGAGAGAGGGGACCGTTTTTGGTTGCTCGTTGGAGGGAGAGGGGCTTGACACTGGTGGTGTGTTACAAGGGATGAGGATAAGGATCAGATGGCATGTTTGATGATTGTAGAGGCATACAACTCATAGTGTGAATTTATGTGGTGGTGAAGATGAAGGATAGAGAGCCTATAGGTGAGGAATATGAGGCCAGCGACCCCTTTTCACTAGGGTTTCCCAAACCCCCTCCACTGGATAAAGACCCACCTGTAATCAAAAATATATAAAAACACAAAATAATATAAAGATAATAATTATTATTATTATAATGATAGTAATATATATAATAATATTAAATTCTATAAATATATAATAGAAAAAAATTAAAAAGATGTTTAAAATTATCAATATAAATTAAATTATTTGAAAATATTTGAAACAATTATAAAACACAAACATAATTAGATATTAAATGTTATTAAACTATAAAAATAATATAAATTAATAATAATCATAAAATAAATATATTAATATATTAACTAACTAAAAAGTATCAAAATATTTGAAATAATAAACAACTACAAAAATAACATAAAAACAAAAAATTAAGATAGAAAATTAATTAAGACTACATTAAAATATCATAAAAATTTTACAAAAATCCATGGGTATAAAATCTCTCACAGTTAAACTTTTTCACTACTTGTAATGAAATTAAAAATAATACACAAGTGGAACCAAATAATATTCAAAATATCAAAATTAAAAGTCCAACATTTTTGATATCATATTCCCACAAAACATTATACTTTATTTAATATCCCAATTTTAAAAAATATTTTCCCTCCTACGCACAGTCTACCAAAAAAATAATCTATACTCATGCATAAGGGGACCTACCTCTCCATTAATATCATTACTCATACAATTTGATCAAATAAATAATCATGAACAAAATTTCATCACAGAATTTATTTTTCTGATATTCAGTATCACATGTGAGAGAATTTTAGATTACATGCAGGTGAATTCTGAATAAATAAATATGTTCATTGAAAAATTAATATTTTATGTGTATTATTATTCAATTTTTAATGATTCATACTTAATCAGTGATCTCATGTGAGAAATACTGATGCCGATAGATTCTTCAACTTTGTGAGAAATGAGTTATGTTATTTCACCATGTGATTCAATGTTACAATGACACACAAACTATTCATCAACTCACAGAATGAAATGATGGATTGTTTGTTTGAAAATTATAATACTGTATTACATCAGAGAATGAGACCATATAGTATGTTGATTAAATTTTTAATAGGTGATAATTGAATAAATAAATATATAGATGTGGAAATTAAATAATTGGCATTGAATATACATGAATAAAAATCACAACACTCAAACATACATCTCCACTAGTTTCTCCCATAACTTGATTTAGTTAACATAGATAGTTTTAGTCAATTTAAATAGTTGTTTTAAATAGTTCTTCAGTTTTTGAGAGTTTTAATTGATAATCTCTTTTAAAACTTGTCTTCCTAAAAATTCTTTGATAGGATATTTCTAGTGTACATGCACATTCTCTATATGGTTCAACCATGATCTTCGCTCCTATATTTGTTAGTAGGTTTATAAATTCTAAAATTTTATGCATTGTGATGCGTGTGTCTATCATCCTTTTTATGTATTTATATTAGAAGGGAAAACTGAGTGATTTTCACACTATATTTCAAAGTTTATTCCATAACCTTATTCATCTAACTATCCAAATAAAAAAATATTTTTTCAGATCATAAAATATAAATAATACCTTTAATATCATAGAAACTACCATTATTCTTCCATTTTTCCACATCACCTTTCTCCTAATGTATTGAAACTCTTCAACCACTAGATATAATATTTAAATTGTTCCAAAAACATACTTTCTTATGCAACACTTTTCACCAATGGAGTGGAAAGAATCTTTGGAGTCAATGATCATTGATTCCATTAGTGTATGGATGTTTTAAAGTTGGTTGGATATAATATCTCTATTTTATATGATGTTACCTAATCCTATGAAATATTTTCTTCTAGAATTATCTTTTTTTTCATGAATTTATTGAGATGTCCCCTTTTACCATAGATCTAACACACTGTCCCGGGTTTGGTAAATTTATCTCCGATACTCTTTCTTAACATATCTTTTGATAGTAATAAAATTCATTAATTAGGTGAGTACACACTTCAATCTTTATTCAATGAATTTATAGATGGTTATTTAATCTACCCCCTTAAGAACACTTCATTACGAATCGTGTTCCATAAATATTTTAATATGATGTTGGTTTCTCCATGGGAGTTATATAATATCATTACTGTTACATCCAATGATTCCAAAAATTACCACCATAAAAGTATAAGACAATCATTATCCATGAAAGTCACCTTAAGTTACTAGAGTTTTCTACAAATAACATTGAAATAATTCTAATAGGCCACCATAAATCGTCCTTCTAATAGCCTCATGTTGTACAAATATTGCATCAAATGGTCCTTCTTAAGTGTAGTAGACTTCTCATAAATATAATCTTAGGATGATAATAAACACATTATAGTCTTCTTATCCTATATGTTTAGAACCACATTTTTGGCTCATGACATCCTCACCAAACCTAGTTCCTTTCTATCTAGTCTTTCCCATATTATTTCTCCATTTATTTAGGATTTAATATTTATAAAAAAGCATCAAATACCTTTAGAATTAGGTAGTCCTCTAAATTCATCCTCCAAATTCCAATATACGATCTATAATATTTTCGTAACAATGATTTTCTACCCTATGACGCTATCTTGTTAATGAAACTAACTACTATAGAATCAAAAAATATTTGAATAAGAGAGAATGTAAACTGAGATATTGTCCATGGAACAATTTCAATTAATAAAAATAACCTTTACTTAGATACCAATTTTTTATTATCTTATCCAAAAAATCACACTCTATAACTTCATCCACCAAAAAAATTATGAAAAAAGGTTCTTGTAGTTCCAAAAGGTCAAATAAAAATAGGATGGGGGGGTTGAATTAATTGATTCCTTTTAAAAAATTTCAATTTTAATAAACTAAAACCTTGAGAATTGTTAATTTTTATTACTTATAATCATTTAAAAACTCAATTTCATTAAA
The DNA here is from genome assembly GCA_963277665.1 of Viscum album. Lineage (NCBI taxonomy): Eukaryota > Viridiplantae > Streptophyta > Magnoliopsida > Santalales > Viscaceae > Viscum > Viscum album. The sequence goes on from OY728150.1 coordinate 192,078,033, forward strand.
AATAAATAATTAAACCAGAAGACGTGATTTTTGAAGTTCAAAATCTATGTGATAATCTACATCCTTTCCATAGGCACTCCCATGGGTTTATGGAAATTTAATATTTTAAACAAGTGGATACAACTTGTGTCAATTACCATTAAAAAATACTATATCCTAATTGTAATTATTGTATAGACTACAATTACATTAATAAATTTTATTACCATGTTTGAGACACAACAAAAATAGAATCAAAGAATCTTTATACTATATCAGAATCTATTCGGATACTCAGTCCTATATAGATGAGTTTGATAGACCATAGTCCCATGAACCTAATTTAGATACACATTTTTTCAATTTATTATCATTTAAAAAATTAGTGCTACTCAAACATCTTCTAAAAACACTGAATCATAAACTCAGTCTGATTCCCTTTTTCTGATAAAAAGAACTTGCATCAGTCTTATATTTGGATCAGAATTATATATCTGGAAATTTTTCTTCAACTTGAAACAAATTTTGTTTCCAAACTCACTTCTCACACTAATTATCCATCATGATTATTTTTTCATATGGGTGAACAATGTCATGTACAATTGTACTGTGAAATTTTATTTGTTTTTTCTTCCGTAATATAAAAGGTGAGAAACCACTTTATTTTAACAGCTCATTTAAATTCACAAATCTATGAAGTTCACTCACATTTAAAATTCATCTTTGAAAACTTCAATCCTTCTCATTTATTCTAGTGACTTATCTAATCTTATTTAATTTTATAGAATTTAGATTTATTTAGATTTAAAAATTTTCTTCAGTGCTATTAGTGAGTTTGATCATTCTTAGTTTGGTGATTGAAAACACTCTTCGTGCCTTAGTGTGAGTACAAAAAATTATATGATGTAATGGTACATTGAAACAAAACATTGATCTCCACTTCTATTTATATTTTAAAAAATGTTTTACTAGATTGTTTCAACATCTAAAGAATTTAGTTTCCTCCAAAATGTTTTTGTTATAAAATTCTAAATACTTAAAACATTTTTATCCTCATTATTTTTTGGTTCAACTATTCTCTAGAATGATATTACAATGTCTATTGGAGCTCCGTATCCGATGACATATCAGCATCAACCACCCATCCAGTTGATTGATATTAAAGAATTTTTTAAAGGATTGGTATATGTATCTCATCCATTAACAATCCTAAAATCCCCACATAACCTTTTCACATGTAAAAAAATATTTTATTGTATTGAAATTTTCATAACAGTTCTCATTAGTATTGATTGATATCAAAAAAAAATATTCATTCTAATGATATGCATCTGATGGTGTCTCTGATAGTGAGACCGATGATGCATCTGATCAGTAAATTTTCATTTCTTCAAACATCTTCTAAATCAATAGAAGCTTTTCTATCCAATACTTCTAGATCCAATGTTCCTACATAAGAAAAACATCAACTTTATAAATTTCATGAACTTTTACATTTATTTTTTTCTATGACCTTTTGCTTGTATCATTACTTATTCATGATCATTTTAAAAACCTGAATGAAAAATAAAGAATCACATGACAATCATTAATATCTTTAAAAATTCCCAACTTTCCTAACTATATATCATTACCAAAATCTTCTTTTTTATCATCCTAGAAGATCCTAACAATATAGAAAAAGAATCATTCAATTATATGAGTTCGATATGATCTGTCTGATCATAAAAATCAGAGAACATTGAACTACCATATTCATGAAAACTTCATCATCTAGAGTTCCGTGGTTTTATAAACTGTATCCAGAAAAAAAACATATTAGTAAAAAATCATTCACTCCCAATATGAATTTGGGATTGACCATTTAAAAAATTTCACCTGATTTAAAAAACAATTATGTTACAAAAAGTTAGTTGTAATAAAAAAAATACATTATAAAAAAATATCATAATAAATCCTTAGTTTTAATAAGAACTATCTAATCCTTAGTGTACCAAATATTAGACGAATTATTTTACCCAAATCACCACCCCAAATTCAACTTACACTATCATTCTCACTCAAAAAACACATACACATTTAATTACTAATATTAATAGAAAATTGAATGTAAAAAAACAATATAGGATTTAAATTGTTCTTAATTTCCTCATGCATCCATTAGAAAACCCAAAAATATTTTATTTCATTAATGTATAATGTCTCCAATTACTATGAATGGAAAACCATATAGATTATAAAAATATATTATTACATAATTTCTTAGTTTGGGTTCCCACGATTTTTATATAGAGGTCCCCAACTGGTCATCTAGTTTCACCGTCCTTCTACATTTATGGGGTTCCATGAATTTGGAACAGTGGATAATAATGTCTTGTAGAATTTCCCAGTTTGATTAACAAACATCAGTAGATGAACAAATAATGATCACCTTACTCATTTTTAAAAATCCTACATGGAGTTATTTAAACATATTTGTATCCCTCAGTTGTTGAATTGACTATACCACGACTGAGTGTATAGGGATCTATCCATGATGCAATTTTAGGCATAAAAAATTCATAATTTACAACCATGTGATTTCCAACCACTAAAGTCCAGGTACCACTTCCATCATAAGACCAAAAAGTTTTCTAGAGTTTCTCCATTCTGTAAATAAATACAACAATTCGAGGGGAATCAAAAATCACAAAAAAAGACCATTAGTCAACGAGGGCGATAAATGATGAATGTTAGTAGAATCACCTACTAGATATTATTCAAATTTTTTTCTAATCCTATAGAACCAAACACAAATAAAACCATATAGTAATAGATATCTTCAATGTAGACATGTCGGTGCCCACTCTATCCACACACCTCCTATTAAACCATTATATATATATATATAATTAATATATTTGGATATTAATTTTATTATTCTTCCAAAATCAGTTTCATCTTCAAAAAAAAATTTATTGGACGTTCAAACTCAGATAAATGTATCAACAATGGTGGTGGGACCATATCAATGACCTATACTTGAATTCAATAATTTTTAATAGATTTTTTTAAAAAAATAGCATGATCACTCTAATTCCATTAAAAAATTATGTATGTCATGGTAGTTTAAAAATAGATAAATTTTAAATTTTTATACTAAATGTATCCTTAATTAATAAATTCATTATGATGATTTCCAATTCAAACCAAAGATATCAATAAATTTAAGCTTAGTAACATAACAAAATTTAAATTTCACTTTAGTGGAAAAAATGGTCCCAATGTTATCTGATCAAATCTTGATCATCATAGCTCGAAGACAGAAAACTATATAACCTGTAGATCATCCAAACATACATCAAAATTACACAATTATTTTTATTTTTATATAGGGTTCTAGAGTACAATATTAATGCCCTTAAAATTTTTGTACAATTTATAGAATATCACACGATCGATCTTCAAATATAGATCAATTCTTTCTTGATATTTCCATTATTTTCTCTCCCAAGAAGCTTTAATGAAGGGGGGATAAGAGTGAAAATAATGAAAAATTTCATCACTCACTATTCATGACTAAACAATTAGTTTAATATTTTTTCTAACTTCTTAAAATTTCACTAATGACTTTTAATATATTAATAATTTTTTTACCGGAAAAAAATTCCACAAATATTTATGTTAACATGTAAGACATGTTATGATTATTTTACTAATTAATTGTGACACTATTAATTTCCATATAATGAACCATGATCCCTTAACTGAGCTCATTCTTCCTATAATTTTATAATTAGACTTAATCTCATAATGTTCATTCAAATAATTATATTTTCTCATATTCACTTATATAAATAAATAATCATCAAATACCTTGATAAATAAATTTAACTCTAATCATTAAAAAATAAAATTGTATAATTAATATAATTTTATTATGATAATTCACTAGGATGATCACTAGTCTCCACGCATGGGTCCCACTTTATCCTATACTTTATTTCATCTACATTAGTGGAATTTGTGGATACACTTTTTGTATGACTCTCTATGCCCTTATCTCGATTGTAGTGAGTCCAAATCAAAAACTAAGAGTGGTATCTAGTAACACATCATATCCCTGATTTAGATATGGATAATTCATAACTTTGAATAACTCATATAAATAATCACTATATAATATAATTCCTTTATCTCGATAGATCCTTAAACGATTTGTATTATGTAACGACCCAAAAATTTGAATAATATTAGTTTCCTATATTTTTGAGTTATTTTATTTTATATTCAATAAAACTATATCCTTTAATTAATGATGTGAGTATAATTAAAATGATATCAATGGGTTTAGACTGTTATATGATAGTTAGTCAATATGACTATTCGAAACAATACTCTTAACGTTATGATTATTGGTTATAAATACAAAAAATCATGGTTTCTTAACATAGAATGAAGATTAGATGCCATCATACATTAGACTCTAGCCATAAAAATCCCATCTTTCAAAGCTAAGAAAGAAGGTTTCATAACTAGGCTTTGTTCTGGACCATTCCCAAGCCAAACTCCATAATGTGAGGCTTTAACAAAATCACCTACGGGAGAAATTTAAGCTGATAGAAATCACCACTCGGGAAATGTTGTCTGAGTCACCCCAAGATTCTATCATCAAATCACATCTTACAGTTAGGTCCTTTGTAGGTGTTATAAGCGTCTATATAACAAGGCCTTAGAAACATTGAGTATTCCCTTGGTATAAATAAAATTGGTTTCTTCATCTTTCCTATTTTTGGAATAGATTTTATAAATAAAGTGTATGTTAAATTAAGAAAAATTTAATAAATTGATTTTCGAAGTAAAATTGTACTTTTCAAATATTTCTCATTTTTAGAGAATTATTATGGTAAAATAAAAAACAATTTTAAATTTCAAATTTCGTAATTAACCTAGGATGAATTTTTAGAAATTTTCTAAGAAGTTTCAATTTTATAAATAGTGTTTCACGAATAGGGTTTTGTGAATACTATTTTTGATGAATAGTATTTGATTAATAGTATTTTGTTTTGTGAATAGTCTAAAAATATTTTATTATTAAATGACATTTTCTGTGAAATTATTTTTCAAAATTGGACATACATGGTTGTAATCAGGGTGAAATGTCTGGTACATTAAGATCAATATAATTGTTTGGGTGAATATTAACATTACCCTTTGGAATTGTAATTTTACCAATATGAATGGTAATTTTACTAATGACATAGTAACATCACATAAGGAGGTATAAATATTTTTTAGTCATCTTAAGTGGTAATGTGATGTAATTATATCCTAGTATAAGTAAATAAATGTTTTAGAAATTATTAGTCGTGTATATGTATTTTATTTATATAATTTAATTTAAAATATAATTATTTTTTATAAAATGGAGTTCACTTTTGGATTATACACGTCAAAAAATTGTTATGGTGAATTATTGGGATTTTTCTGAAAGAGGTGAATTTTCAGTGAATAGTAAAAATACTATTTTGAGTTACGGTGTGATTAATGATATCATTAATGATGTAATCATGATGTATGAATTCTGGTCGACTTTTTAATAGTAATATATGTTATAAGGTGTCCCAAGTGTCCAATACCATGGGAAAATACAAAGGTAAAGCCCATGGTTTTTCAAATACCACCGATGAGGTATTCCTTGAAAATTAATAAAATATTCCCTCACTTTCGCAAAAAATTACACATTATTCCCACATTAATTTCATTCCAAAATCCTCCTAATAAAATATCATGTCTTTTTACCTCTCAAATAGTCTTCCCATGGTGCCCTCAATCCCCCCACGGTCCCAATCTTCGATCTTTCGATGTTACTCTTCATGGAAAGGGAACCTTTCACATCAATCTTTTAATCCATGACATCCTTTATGTTATGTCTTCTGGTTTTCTTTTTATTATGTGGGGGTATGTTCTTCTATGTCCTTATTTAAGTTTATTTCATGATGAATTGATGATATACCCTTTCCACTCTCTTCAAGTGATTTTATGAATATTTATGTGACGCTATTAGGCTGCCATTTGTTTCGTAAAAGAAATATCATCTTCTCATTCCTTTCAAGTTTCCTTTTCATGTGGTATATCATTAAAATACCCATACCATGATCTTATTTATTTTTATTCTATAACCATACTGTATTATGAGTAATTTTTTAGTGGGTTACCCTTTTCTCCTCTTATCAATATTTTGTAAAACCATGTTGTATACAAACAAGTGGATGTGGCTCTAGCACAGATATACCTTGGAGTAAAAACTCTGAAAAAGAGTTTTAGAAATGACCTGGGGTATCCTAGTACACAAAAATGGGCCTTGATTCACTCCTAATTTGACAATCTAGGGGGATATGTTTGGTTAATCATATGTTTTTTATGAATCATTATGCAAGATTTATAGAGAATTGTAATTGTTTATGCATGAAGTTTTATGACATAAAATCCTTTATAATTAAAATATTAATAAATGAAATAAGGTTCCCACAAATGTTTTATTATTTTAGAAAATGGAGGGAAATAGGAGGAACCGTGCAAATGGTGACAACAATGGACCATGCGCTGACGACCCACTGATGGAAGCCTGAATAGAAAATTTCATGAAAATGATGAACCAACTGACTCAAGTTATCGGAAATAACTTGAATCAAACTGAGAGACCAATATCATCATTATGGGAATGAAATTCTATTGAGTCATTTATGAATCAATGACCACCAAACTTTATTAGATATGTTGACCCATTGATTGATTAACAATGGATCAATTCAATGAAGAAGATACTTTTTGTGCTCCTCTGATCGGTACAAGAGAGGGTCACCCTAGCTATTTACCGTTTAGAGAGAGAAGTTGTCCAGTGTTGGGAACACATTAAAAACATGAGGAAAAGAGTGTAGGTTAATGTTATGGAGTGGTAAGTGTTCATAGGGATATTCCTTATTATGTATGTCCCTCGTTCTATGAGAACAAGAATGGAAAAACAATTTCTCGAGCAGAAGAAGAAGGATAATGAATTTGTTGGAAGCTATGAGATGAACTTCAAAATTATTTCACATTAAACCTATAGTTTTTTCATGGATCCAAAGGGTAAGGTTGATATATTCTTTGTGGACTAATACCACATCTATGAATGAATCTAGCCAACAGAGAAAATAACAACTATGAAGAGATTGTGCATAGTGCGATGAAAGTCAAACTAGAGTTCAGTGAGACACAGTGGTATAATAAATCCAATAACAACAAAAGTTCAATGGATCCAATATTAGTACATAATTTTGATGAGGGAAGAGGAGGTACGAAAGTGTAATGTCCCTTTTAACACCCTCAAATGATAAAGTGTTAAATGACTAAATTATATAACTCATGTTAACAAGGAGAACCTTCCTTTCGAGAGCCTGTCTGATTAGAACATCACAGTTAAGCATTCCTGCCCTAGATTAGTGATCAAGATGGGTGACCTTATGGTATGTTTCCCAGTGTGTGTGTGATTGAGGAGAAAGCACATTGGAAAGGACAAGTGTTGGCCTATGGGTCATCCAGATGACCCGTTCAGGCATGTGGGTGGGCCCTTGGGTGGGGACCACGTGTCTGCGAGACAACTGGTTGGTGGGGCCAAGTTGTCACATTTGGTATCAGAGGTGGTACCCAACCTTATGTGCAACGCACTTCCTGGGTTGAGATGTACGGACCGCAATGAGGATGTTGGACTCTAAGGGGGTGATTGTAACACCCCTCAATGATAAAGGGCTAAATGAATAAATGATATGACTGATGTTAACAAGGTGCACCTTCCTTTCGAGAGCATGTCTGATTTGAACTTCACAGTTAAGCGTGCTTATCCTAGAGTAGTGATCAAGATGGGTGACCATCTGGGATGTTTCCCAGAATGTGTGTGAGTGAGGAAAAAGCACACTGGAAAGGAAAATTGTTGGCCTATGGGGATTTTCATTAGTCAGATGACCCGTTCAGGAATGTGGGTACACCCTTGAGTGGGGACCACATGTCAGCGGAGAAACTGGTGGTACCTGGTGGGCTAGGACCCAATGGACATGTTATGGCGGGGTGGGATTACTATCACTAGGACCCAATTGTTACATCCCATTTATAATAAATGTGGGAAGAAGCATCTGAGGAACTACCTGCTCAAGAGCGGAAAGTGCTACAAGTGTGGAAGAGATGTCCATATCGTGCTAAATTGTTGTAGTCAGGATAAATCACAACTCCTAAATTGAAATCACAAAGGAAACATTGTGCAGGACCTACCTGCTAGCAAATGTTATAAGTGTGGGAAACAAGGGAACTTTTCCAATCACTGTCGAAATCCGAGGGCAGTAGAGGAGAACCACCATCAGCCTCAGCAAAGGACCAGGGAGCATGGTCATGCTTTTGTTATCACAAAAGATGATGTTGATGCTCTGAATTATGTGGTGGGAGGAACTCTTTTTGTTATCTTAAATCTATCATGTAATTTATTTTATTCTGGTTCTACGCATTCCATTATTTCTTCCATGTTTTCAAAGATTTTAGAATCAACACCTAAATTAATAAAAGTACAGTTATCATTCAAGACTCATGGTAGGATTATCCAAGCATCATTAGTATTTTTAAAATATAGTATTTACATTATTGAGCATAATCTTATCGAAAATATAGTAGTCATTCCCTTGATGGAATTGAACATTATTCTAGGGATGGTCTATCTCTCAAAGTGTAATTCTAATATCAAATGCAGAAGAAAGGAAATATTAGTAGTCTTGAATGGAAAACTGACAATTATCTTCCAAGGAGAGATAACTCAACCAGATCCTTGTCTTGAAGAACCTCCTATATCCATATTTATGGAGTTTATTGGTGAATAAGAAGAAGGAAATGAGTGTATAAGGATTGAAAATGTCCCCATCATCAAAGAATTCATTGATGTATTTCCTAGGAAGTTACACGGACCTCCCCCAGAAAGAGAGTTATAGTTCTCCATTGAACTCATACTTAGTTCTCATCTGATATCAAATAACCCATATAAGATATGAAATGTGGAGCTGGAGGAAGCATCTGATGAACTCCCTGCTTTGGAGAGGGATGTGGTACAAGCACGGAAGAGATGTCCATATCATGTGAAATTGTTGTAGTAAGGAGAAACCTCGACTCCCAAATACTAATGACAAAGGGAAGGTGGTGCAGGACCTACCTGCTATCTAATGTTATATGTGTGGGAAACTTGGGAACTTTTCCAATCATTGTCCAAATCTGAGGGCAGTGCAGGAGAACTTCCATTAGCCTCAAAAAATGACCAGGGAGCATGGTCAAGCTTTTTCTATCACGACAACTGATGTTGAAGCTCTGAATGATGTGGTGGCAGGAACTCTTGTTGTTATCTAAAAGCTACCAAGTAATTTATTTTATTCTAGTTCTATGCATTCCTTAATTTTATCCATGTTTTCAAAGAATTTAGAATCAACACCTAAATTAATAAAAGTAGAGTTATCAGTCAAGACTCCTAGTTGGATTATCCAAGCATCTTCAATATTTATAAACTCTAGGATTTACATTAGTGAGGATAATCTTATCGTAATTCTTGTAGTTATTACCATGATGGAATTCAACATTATACAAGGGATGGTCTGTCTCTCAAAGTATAATGATAATATCAAATGCAGAAGCAATGAAATATTAGTAGTCTTGAATGGATAACATACAATTATCTTCCAAGGAGAGATATCTCAACCAAATCCTTGTCTATAAGAACCTCCTATATCCATATTTATTGAGATTATTCGTGAAGAATAAGAAGGAAATGAGAGTATAAGGATTGAAAATGTCCCCATCATCCAAGAATACATTGATGTATTTCATAAGAAGTTACCCGGACCTCCCCCAGAATGAGAGTTATAGTTCTCCATTGAACTCATACCTGGATCTCATCTGATATCAAAGAACCCATATAGGATATCAAATGTGGAGCAGGAGGAATTAAATAAAAAATTACAAGATCTTTTAGAGAAGGGGTTTATTTGACCGAGTGTGTCTCCTTGGGGAACAACTATTCTCTTTTTAAAGAAGAAGGATGGATCAATGTGGCTATGCATTTATTATAGATAACTGAGTGAGACTGTAGTAATGAACAAATACCCGCTTCCAAGAACTGATGAATAATTTGACCAAATTCATGGGGTTCAATTCATTTATATGATTGATCTTAGATCTGGTTATCATTAATTGAGTGTGAAGAAAGAAGATATTCTAAAAACTTCCTTCCTATGATGATATTGGCATTATGAGTTTTATGTTATCCCCATCAGACTGAATAATGCATCCTCTATTTTTATGGTTTTGATGAATAGAGTAATTAAGGACTACCTTGATAAATTTGAGGTAGTTTTTATTGATGATATTCTGATATATTACAAATGTCATGAGAAGTATGAGGATCATATAAGGGTAATTCTGAACACTCTATGGAAGGAGAGGATTTTGGAAATTTCAGAAAATGTGAATTCTAGTTACAACAAGTTTCTTTCCTGGGGAAAATTGTTACCAATGAAGGAATCAATGTTTTCCATGAAAAGAAAAATGTTGTGGAGGAGTGGCCTCAACATAAAACAATAATAAATATTCTTAGTTTCCTTATATTTTAAGGATATTATAGGTGGTTTGTGAAAAAAATTTCATGACTTTCTAATCCATTAATCATGTTAACACGAAATGGGGTCGAGTTCATTTGGACAAAGTAGTGTCAAGAAATTTTCCAAGAGTTGAATAAGAGATTAGTTACTGCACCAGGTTCAACTCTTCCCCCATGCAGAGAAGGTTTCATTATTGTTAATATTGCATCTCTGAATGGCCGTGGGTACATCCTCATGTAAAATGAAAAATTAATTTCCTATGCTTCACAACAATTGAAGACTCATTAGCAGAACTATTCTACACATGATTTGGAGATGGATGCTATCATTTTTTCTTTGAATTTATGGAGGCACTATCTTTATGGGGTGAAATGTGTTATATACAAAAAATGTCAATGTTTAAAGTATGCTTTCACACAAAAGGAATTAAACATGAGACAAAGGTGATGGTTAGAACTTATTAAAAACTATAATTGTTCAATTCATTATCATCTTGGAAGATAAAACAAATTTACTGATGAATTAAGTAGAAAATAACCAGTTGTTCTTTCCATGACGAGGATTCAAATAGATCCTTTGATCAATGACCTATTAAATATGGACATGGGAATTATAAGGGAAGGGACATCATCATCCCTAACCCAAATTATTTCTCAAATGTCATTACTAGAGAAGATCAAGAAAGATCAGAAATGAGATCCTTTATATTAGAAGAATTTTGAGGTTATGAATGTTGGAAAGTTTCCTAAGTTCAATATTGATCAAGAAGGCGTACAAAAATTTCAAAAAATGATATGTGTTCCATCTATTATGGAAATGAAAAAGGAGCTAATGGATGAATCTCATAGCTCTACGTTACCTATACAATCTGGATGTAAAAAAATGTATAGAGACATATGTGGTCTTTTTTGGTGGGATAATGTGAAATGGGAGATTGCTGGCTACACATAAATGTGTCTACTATGTCGGAAAGTGAAGTCAGCGCGACAAATTCCTAAAGGGTTATTGCAACCACTACCCATACCTTTATGGAAGTGGGAAAATATCACTATGAACTATTTCACTAGTCTCCCGAGAACTTCTAATGGAAGAAATGATATATTGGCTATTGTGGACTATCTCACAAAGACTAAAATTTTTATCCCTATTCGATAAGATTTATCTATTGATCAATGGAATAGGATTTACATAAAGGATGTGGTAAGGTTGCATCGAGTTCCACTTTCAATTGTATATGATAGTGATCTAAGGTTCACATAAAAATTTTGGGGAAGTATTCAACATGATCTGAGCACTGAATTGAATTTCAGTATGGCCTATCACCCCCAAACTGATGGACAATCTAAAAGGACTACTCAAACACTTTAGGAAATGATGAGAACATGATCAATGGAATTGAAATGTGGATGGGATCAATCACCCATTTAGTTGAGTTCTCTTGAAATAACATATTTCACTAGAGCATTCAAATAGCACCCTATGATGCACTCTAGGGTAAGTAATGTATGTCACACCCGTTTTTTTGTCATTCAATTTATTTTATTTCTCTTGGAATTGGGTGATTTTGTGTAAGTACGGGTGAGTCCTGGTTTAAAATTTATATTTTGGGATGAGTTTATGGTTTGGGTTAGTGCACGAACACCGTACGTTTAAGACGCGCAGTCCGCTTGGGTGTGCGCTTTCCGCTTGGGTACATGCAGCCCGCTTGAAGTCCTCCAAGGTACCGTACGGTGTGCGAATATTTAACGGTCATCCAATTATAAGGTTATTAAATTAGTTGGTTGATAGGATAAATAAATAAATAAACATGTGTATATATGTTTATATATGTTTCTGTTTTAACATTTTGTGTATATGTATATGTTTATATGTGTATATATGTGTATATATGTTTATGTTTTAACATTATGTGTATATATATATGTTTACATGTGTATATATGTTTATATGTGTTTATATATGTGTTTATACATGTTTATATATAGGTGTATATGTCTAAATATGTATATATATATGTGTGTGTGTGTGTTTATATTTTGAAATGGTTTTATTGTTATAAACGTTTCGATTATAATAATAATAATTATTATAATTAAATAATAATAATAATAATAATTATTATTATTATTATTAATTTCAAATCACTTCCCCTACCCGCATCACTTCGCCCCTCCACCATTTTCTTTTTCCTACATAGCGCCGTAGGTCGCGCCTCCCTCCTCCCGCTCTGCGCCCGACCACCAACCCACCAGCCGCTTCCATCACATACGGATTTCCCCCCTGCTCGCCCTCCCCCGTGATCGCCCACACCCCCCTGCTTCCTCGGTCCAGCGAAGCCGAGAGCCCCGTTACTCGCCTCTCGGCTCCTCCTTGGTCCAGCGTAGCTCCCTCGGTCTGGCACACCCCTCCAAGTTCCGATGCAACCCTCCATGTCGAGCTTCAGCCTCCTCCCTTGTCTGCTCGCCCTCCCATGTAGCTCCCTGCTGACCTCGTTCCACAATCAATCTCCTGCGTCTGCCACACGTCTAGCTTCACCGATTCCTTACCCCGGCCACATACTCTCCACAACCGCCCTCTCGCATCAGTGGGTCCCTATCACCCTCGCCTCACACAACCACTATCTGTCGACCTAGAAATGTCCAGCATCCCCTCTTTGTGAGGCGTCTCCTTGTGTGACCCATTATTCCGATGTTCTCTTGTTCTGATATATATTATTTTTTTTATTATTATTTTGGTGTTTCCTCTCTTAATTTTAACCAATTATAAAAGATTCGGGTTTTGTTCACGCGTCTTTTTTGGTGTCTCAGGTTTGAAATTGGCCTGCGGAGCGATGCACTATCATCTGTTGTGGTTCTATCGCTCTTGCACGTGTCGAGGTAGGTGTTTCATGCCCTTTTTCTCCCAATTTCAAGTCATGTTGTTCTTATGTGTTGTTATTTGATTTCGAAAACATTTTTCACACTTTTATTACCTTCATAGTAAATTTATTGTGGTGATTTCGTAGTGTTTGAATTGATCGCAATTAGATTTTTTTGATGTCGTTCTTTTATGGGTATGTAAATGCCTTACCTTTCAGTCTTGAATAATTTACACATTATTTTAATATGGTATTGTTGGTTATTTCAGGGTGTCTTTCAGATATAAATTCTTTTGGGTAGTGTTTGGTTGTGTTTTATGACCTGTGCAATTGGATTATGTGAGTCCTTGGTGTCTTGTTAGATGTTTGATGGTCTTCGCCGCACTAATGTTAAGTGTCGGGACTTGTTGCAGGGAGTAGAGATCATTTCTAAGTGCAGACACTCATTTTCCCATGTATGTAAATATATATATACACCTTCTAATTGTGTGTTCCCTCATAGCGCAGGGAACACATGCATCAGTTTAAAGATGTATATAAATATAGATGGAAGTGTGTGCATGCGAGCAAGCGATGTGTTTCTTGAGTTTGAATGTTTCGACTGGAATTCATTGAGGTAGGGAAATCCATGCATTTAAATTCCATTACTTGTCCTTAATGCTTGAGGTTGTCGTTATATTATTGTCTTTCTATGCATCTTCATGGTACCTCTTTAAATCTTCTTGTGGTTTACTAAAATTATTTGGTGTTGTTAATGCTAGGGTTTACATGAATCGTGGTTTAGGCCTTCTATATGATGCCTTTGGTGTTTCCACCTTTTGTTCATTTGAATTTTTTTGAGTCTATGTTTATGTGTTTTAGTTGTGGGGTTGTTGCAGTATCTCAGTGAGGAAGACTTGCCTTTCTGCGGTCGGCGACTTTCATGTGTTTGTGCGTCTGTGCGAGGCGTGGCGTGCCACTGTGTTTGGACTGCGAGGAGAGGTAGTTCCGCTGTAGAGACCCAAATCATGACACACATGGACATTAAATTAGTTTTGCAGAATACTTAATACATAACAAAAACAAACACACAATGACCGTAATAGTTTAGTGTCTTTGGAAACTCAGACCATAATCATCTAATCACGGTGAAAGATCTTCGACATCTCCCATAAAGATATTCCCCTTTTGTTTTCATACCTAAAACCGTTGTTTATATCCTGGGGAAAATAAATCATATAAAGGGTGAGCACTAATTCTCAGTAAGGGTAAACATGGACAACAAAAAATAATCCATAAACATTTCAATGCAAAAACTTGAACATAAAATCTAAATATCAAAATCTTGAACAAAGACATAAGTCTTGAATGTCTGTGAGGAATATATCATAAAGGAACATCAGTGATGATAAAATAGCATGGGAATAAAGAATTTAATTGTGTCAACTATTATGCACATGTTATTATGTCCATATTATCCAGGGCATTGCTGCCAATACCATCTTAGTGGACAAAGTTCATTTCTGAATCAAGTTCACTCCTCGTTCTAGTCCTGTATCACTGAACCAGATTAACTTACCATTCCATCCATATCTATATCATGAGATATAAATCATTACCCAATGAATTGGAGGGAGATATAGGTCCCACCAATCTCATAATGATACGATTCATATGTGTGCCACAAAATCATAAATCATATATCATAGCATAACCCATGTAATGAAAATGGGATTTTTAAACATCATTCCATCATAACGTAAATCATATAAGATAAAAGGACTTAATAAAAATAATTACATCATAACATAATCAAATAAATGTAAAAATAGGGATAGAATCATAAACCTATTTTATATTAGATGGAAAATAATTTTGATAAGACACTTGAACTCCATTCTTGAGGAAAAAATCATTTCTACATCAAAAACATTTTTCCTTTTTTAACATGTCATAAAATTTTAAACTAAATGAAGTTAATTGAAAATAAACCTGAAATATTTTAAAGAAAGCTTCATGGAAATAATGTTCTAAATATACATTCATGACATATAAGCAAAAGAAATACAACCTTCTCGTACTTTGTCCGAAAAAGTCAAAAAGTACATCGTACTAAAAACGACAAAAGATTCCTTTAATATCATTTACTAAAAACATAATAATGGGTAAAATTGGATTTAAAAAATTTTATGAGGATAGAAATAATATCACATATTGAGGAAACATGGAAGTGGATGATAAATATTCCCCAGTAAATTCTGAAGTATAAACAATCTCGGATAAAAATGAGATTGCAAGATTTTCCCTTACCTTTGGTCTGATATGCTTCGTACGTATACAAACCTCATGTATATTGATTTAAATAATGTCATTGACTTATTAATGAATCATATTCATTGTAATGATATCATTAATGGTACACTTATGACTTTATATTACCCGTTATTTTTTAAATTTCATGTTAAAGCAGCGTTTTGGGTAAAATCGTTTAATTTATCGTACGTGTTTCGACTTGTTGTTCATGGTATTATTACTACTTATATCATTATTTAATTACTTCCAGAATGTAAATCATAATTTATATATCATATATATTCAGTATATATATATATATATTAGATAGATAAATGAAATGAAATACACCGTTGATGGACACGGTAGGCCGTACATACGCATGAACACTGTTTTTTCATTTCCTTATTGAATTGAATAGAATTAAGTAGATGACATACATATATATATATATCATTATTATTTCATATATTTCATTATTACTTATTATATATAGTTTATAATCAATCTTTAATTGTTATCCTGGAAAATGAATGTCATCGTGTCATGGAGACGGTAATCCGTACGTATGCAAGAGCGATGATATCATTCCCATATTTATTGAATTGAATTGGAGTGGATGATATAATATTTCAGAATCGTTATGATGTTATAATAATCATACATATTTATTCTTTACATCATTATACCCATCCAAGTAAGGTGGTGGTGGAAAAACTGATTACAGCATGGCGTGGAGACGGTATTCCGTACGTACGCACGCGCGGTGATTTCATTTTCTGTAGGACGGATAAAATGTAAAATAGGGTTGTTTCATATTTATAATAACATTTCAATATATAAGTAATAATTATTTTATTCATTTATAATGAAACAACTAAAGAAGAAGATGTATATGGAGAATGAAACATGAGAGAATTGGAAGAAGATATTACCTCTTCTTCGACGCACCTTCTTTAAGATTCCTCTTAGAGAAGTTGAGTTGGTCTTTTGAGAAGACCAGAACCTCCCGAATGTTTCTAGGGAAGTGGAGAAGAGAAATCGGCAGGGGTTAGCCGAGCTTCAAGGATCAAAAGGGTGTGAAGAGAAGAGGAAAGGGGTGCCCTTTTATAAGGGAGGAGAGGGTCACCTTAGGAAAAACTTAAAATATTATTTTATAATAAAGTCATATTCAGTCTTTAATAGCTCCAAATTGATTTATTTAGAAGCTAAGGTGGGGATGGGTATAAATACTCTCAACCAATAGGTTTTAGACATGTTTAGGTTACAATTTTATCGTTATCATTTAGATTTAACTCTAAGTTAAACAATTTATCTTTTACCGTGTCTTTTATTTCTTTAACTATATGGTTAATAAACTTACTATAACAATCCAAAAGAACCCCAAGTGGTTCATTATTAATATATATATCCTTCTCTATGAGATTTTGTTGAAACTTATATTTTTTAGGAATAAAATAACAATTAATAATATAATATTTGTTTTAAAAACTATTTTATGTCAATTTTGATACTTTTTGGTACTTGGTTTTTGTTAAAATAAAAAAAGCATGATTAGTTAGAAAAAAGTTAATTAAATCAGTACTAACATGTCAAATTAACATAGAAAATTAGTGTAATTTATAAGAAGTCTAAAATTACATTTATTTTTGTATTTATAACATCAATTATGTTAATATTTCATTAATAAGGTAATTACTGTATCATCATTGTGTCATAAATAAATTAAATTATATAATGTCTAAAATTTATAAATAAAATAACATTATGTAGGAAATATTTATATATTTCTATTGAATATTTATAATCGAATTTATCTTATTATTAACCCTATATTAAATTTTTTTTAGTTATTGTCCTTTGATTTTAACTATTTTATTTATTCTTTAAATAAAATAATAATAAATGTCCTAATCGATTCCAAGTAGACCTAAAGGGTAATATTTTATCCCTAAGGTTGTTTTTGGTCGAACTAAACTTATACAATAGAATTATGACATGTGTTTGGGGAATAATAATATCATTTTTACCCTTAATTACCCTATTAACTTTTAACCATGGTAAATAAAAGTAAAAGATACTATTCAACAAAATTATTTTTATCTTATTGAACCAAATTTTACTCCTTGATATTAACTGTGTCTTTTAGATTTTCGAAATTCCACTCACAGAAGCGGTAAAATTATTTTTTATGTAAATTTTCAAACTCTCCTTGGAGGTGGGTAAAAGATGGTCAAAAGTTCAATAAAATTTTTATGTATCTAAAATTATTATGAAATGACTCAAATGAATTAAATTGAACTTATATAGGCATTATGTATCAATTTTGACCTAAAATAATTTTAAATTAAATAAATAATCATTTAAATAAAAATTCGGTTTTTAAATAGCAACCTAGTGTTTTCACTATTCATCAAAAATTGAAAGTTTTCAGAGAAATACCAAAAATTCACCCTAGGATAATTTTGATATTCCGAATCTAAAAATGATGTCCATTTTGAAATATAAAATTCATAAAATTTCAAAAAGTGGGTATTACTATTCATAACGGCTAGTTTATATAATATTTTAATAACATATCGTTGTTTAGTGAAACTCGGTATTGTGTACAACACACGCTATCATGGAAGGTCTCGATTGTGTGTAATGTAAGCCAAGTCAGGGTTGCATGTAGTGCGATACTCCTTTGTTGTTGCGTATAACAGAATCCAACAATATTTCATTTATACATTGAATATATATATATATATACATATACACTCAATGTTGCGTAGAATAACTACTATCAAACGAACATGAAATTGTGTGTAAAATGATCCAAGAATATTTCTATGTATACTGCAAGCTAATACGATGTTGCATATAGTGCTAAATAATCTTGGTGTAGCATACGACAAAAGAAATCAATGTAATTATAAGAAATAATTCTCATAAAATCTTGGGTCATTACATCCCCCACATCACTCACCTTTAAATTTAGAAATTATTAATTATTTGATGTTTTATTAATTTTAATGAATGAGAAATAATATAAGATAATTAATTTTCAAATGATTATTTGGTGTGAAAAGAGCTGTTTATTTTATACCGACCACTTGAAACATTTTCTTGACGAGCGGACACCCAGTATTGAAAGAATTCCCTTTTGTCCATTAAACAAAATTCATGAAATTTCAAATGTACTTCTAGTTTTAAAGATAAAATATTTCTTCTGAACAATTGTTTTGGGCTTTCTTGAGAAATGAGGTTTTGCTTTAAAATTTTTGAAGGCCCATTTGGCACTTTAATAAAATAAATTATTTTGGAAAACCAATTCAAGGGTGATATTTGGTGTGCATTGATTTCGTGAGCTGTATGTGATGTTTGTGCATCATGATGGATTCATTTACATTGTGGAAGCCCCACTTTTTATTGGTTTTGTAGACATAGGAACCTGTTATATTGAGTGAATCTTCTGAGAACGATTTCTACACTAGTTTAGATTACGCACTGGCTAGTGGCCCCTTTGCAGGGTAATACTGAGTTATTACTGCGATGGGGATTGGGCCCCTCAGTTAGGCCATTTAGGGATATGATGAGCGTTAGGGCGTTATGGCATCATCTAGTTAGAGCATGCTTTCTGGATGAGTCAGATGTATAGTACGTTATGGATTTTTCATGATCTCTTAGGTTCGACCCATGTTTCATTTAGTGTTTATTTGTGTGCGGCGCACAATTAAGAAGTCTTATTCGGTTGCTGGCTTGTGTGTGTAATTTTTTTCCATTGCCCTTGGAATTTTTTGTGTGTTATGTGTAGTTTTCCTTTTTGGATAACAACTAATGTGTGTTTTTATAATTGTTTGCAAGAGTGTTTTAAAATGAAATGCACATGTTCCTTTCAAACATTAGAAAAAATTGTTTTTAAATTATAAAGGGAAATGGACTGATAAATGTTTTAGAAATGAAAGTCTGTGCATGTGAAAACCAATATCTTGTATATTTAGTTCAAACCTAGAATTAATATATTTATTTATATAATGGTAGTGCATTGGAAATAGATATCGGGAAAGACTGCTGAGTTTTTATACTCACGCCTATAGTTATTTTTTGTTTTTAGTGTTTTTGTAGGCTATAGCTTGGGTGCAGTTTCCATGGGCGACGTTTGGTCGTGAGTTGGAGAGTGACCCGCGAGGTCACATTGAGATAGTGGCTATCTCGTTTGGTTAGTTTTATTTTCTTTTGTTCTTGTTTAGTTGCTTTGCTCTGTTTATTTAATTTGCATTGCTCTTTTTTATTTCAGCTGCTTTATTTATTTGTTTGTTTTGGTTGAAATCATTCCCATTGCCTCTTTTTATGCCCTGGCACTTGTAGCTAGCCCTAAAAGATCGGGAACGCGTCTTGGGCCATGCCGCGGGCCGGCTCGGGTGACCGGTTCAGGGTCAACCCAGGTTGGTTTGTGACCAAATGGTATCAAAGGTGGTTGACTTTTAGTGGAGCCCACTTTTCAGAGCACCCTTTGTTATTTGGGATGTCTGGTAGATGGAGATTAGGAATGTCGGGGCTGAGGAGGTAGGTTACGAGTTAGTTCCTGATCACCACCGCTCGTAAAGAGACATGAGTTACTAGGGTTAGTCCGGGATTTCAGTCTCTTATCTATGGTTGCTTTGGATTGAGGGATGACAATGGAGGAGAATCGGTTCACTTTGCAGACTCACATGGTGTGGTGACCCCTGTTGAGTCCAAGTGTCTGGCTCAAGGTCCTCTTAGTGTTATGCTTTACCTCGGGTATGGCTCACCACCATGTCGCTGGGTCAGACATATTCACTAGTTTCTCATTCCAGTGGGTTATTACTTCTTGTGTTTTGTTTTAGTCTCAGTTGATTTTAGGGTGCGTTAAAAGTGAAATTGGTTTTTTTAAATGGAAAAGTGTTTCTTCCAAATTTATTTTGAAATTACTAAAGTGGGTTTTTAAATAGAAGGTGTATTGGTTTGGAAAAAGATGGTGTCTCTTTGAATTTGATAAGGACAAGAAGTTTTTGAACCTTGACACTCCTTTTGGAGGGTCCCATGTGTTTGGGTATATATGGAAGTGTGTGGGGTACATGTTCGCCGATGATGTGAGCGGTATTGAATAAACGCACGAGTGATGGGTCATAAGGTTCCATAGGCGAGTTTTTAGAATTTTGAAGAAATAACGGTTTTGGAAATGTGATTTTCGGCTTGGGGTTGTATATGTTTGGCTTATGGGCCTGTTCCCCCTTGGATTATGTTGTTGCTTTGATTGATTTTGGGCTTGATGCCGGTATCGATGGTGTTTTTCGAGTTGTTATGAGTATGCCGCCCAGAAAGCCTCTAAAAGTTGTTAATGAGTTATGCCTAGTTCTCAGTTCCCTTTTTGTGTTGCTTGATTTTTGATGTAACTAATGTCTGTTATAGGTTTTTGTATAGTTCTGAAAGATAGCGTGTCTTCGGATTATTGGGAAGTACCAGAGTAGTTAATGATTGTACCTCCCTAGACTTATTTGAGGGTTCAGTTCTGGACTAGTAAAGATGAAATGTCTCATTGTCGTTAGAGTCATGGGTGTGATTAACGATCGTCGACTTCCGTGAAGGTTCCCCACCTGGAAATGAGTGTGGGCCGGTGGAACCTGTCTTTAAGAAATCATCCTCATGGGTACTGACTCTTAGTTCGTCGGAAAGCTCTCTTCTGCATCACCAGTATGGCCAGTATGAACATTCTAAGCCATCATGTTGCAACCCTTCGAAAATGTATGACCATCATTGTTGTTTGAATCATCGAATAGGAGGAGTTAGAGACCAGAAGATGAAAATGCATGACTGTGAGGCAGGAGATGCTTCAGCTATCAGGGCCCCAGCCACAAGTCTCGGGATGAAGCTTGCACACAGTCAAGAGTTTTCGAGGGTATGTGGAACCTCAGTACATATAACGTCTTTGTCTTTGTAATGGAAATATCCAAAATTTCCCTTGTTCTATTCTCATATTTGTCGTAAGCTCATCCTTGTTGTGGTAGTGTGATGAGCTCGTTCCCCCATGATCCAAGTGGTCTTCTCTACTCTCAGTGTGGTTCTTATATTGTTTGGTCACTTTGAATAGTGTGGGTCCATGAATAAAGAGACATGTCCTAAATTTGAGTTGGTCTCGACTGTGTTCGTTAGGGAGGTGTACGTTTCATGAAATTGATTGGAGGTGTTAAGTGAATTTCTCAACCTCAAGTTGCTGGATTCTTCTGCAGAATGATTTTCATCAATTCTCAACTGTGTTGTTCGGTATATGTGGGGAAAATTAATGAGTTTTGTTTGGGTGTTCCCGCGTTTCACCCAGGGGGTGATGTGCTTGAGTTTCATGGGTTTCGGTATTAGTGAATTCTTGTGGTGGGGAGAACCCTCCTATGTTCTCCCCTCAACCTCGGAAAAGGATTGTACTCGAGTTGGTCAGGTGTGACTTGTGTTGGTAATGGTCACCCCCATCCTCTCAATTTTTTTTGGTTTTGCCTGGGCATGGACTCGAGTTATGCTAACTGTTGGCTTGGTGACTTTCTAGGGACATAAAGTGTTTGTGGTGGGGAGAATTGTCACATCCATTTTTTTGTCATTCTTTTTATTTTATTTCTCTTGACGTCAGGTGGTTTTGCGTAAGTGTGGGTGAGTCTCGGTTTAAAATTTTAATGTTGGAATGATTTCATGATTTGGGATAGTGCACGAACATCGTACGTTTAAGACGTGCAGTCCGCTTGGGCATGTGATTTCCATTTAGGTACGTGAAGCCCTCTTGCAGTCCACTTGGGTACCGTACGGTGCACTAATACCGCACGGTCATCCAGTTTTAATGTTATTAAATTAGTGGGTTGTGTGGATAAATAAGTAAATATATATGTTTATTTATTTTTATATATGTTTATATATGTTTATGTTTTAACGTTATGTGTATATATATATGTTTATATGCATATATATGTTTATATATGTTTATGTTTTAATGTTATGTGTATATATATATGTTTATATGAGTATATATGCTTATATGTGTATATTTATATGTTTATACATGTTTATATATAGGTGTATATGTCTAAATATGTATATATATATATATGGGTTTATATTTTTAAATGGTTTTATTATTATAAATGTTTTGATTATAATTATAATTATTATTATAATTAACTAATTATTATCATTATTATTATTATTATAATTATTATTAAAACCTAAACCTACCCTACCCGCATCACTTCGCCCCTCCCCCATTTTCTTTTTCCTGCACTGCCCCGCGGGTCGCACCTCCCACCTCCTACACAGCACCCGACCACCAGCCCGCCGGCCGCCGCCTTCCCATCCGGCTCTCCCCCCTGCTCGCCCTCCCCCGTGATCCCCCCCACACCCCCGATTCCTTGGTCGAACTAAGACACGAGCCCATTCCCTCACCTCACGGCTCCTCCTCTGTCCAGCGCAGCTCCCTCGGGCAATCGCACCCCTCCCGGTTCCGACGCAACACTCTCTGTCCAGCTTCGGCCACCGCCCATGTCTGCTCGCCCTCCCCTGTAGGTCCCTGCCGACCTCTTACCACCCTCAAGCTCCCACTCCTTCCGCACCTCCATCTTCGTCGATTCCTTACCCCGGCCGCATCTTCCACCCAACCGGCCTCTCGCACCAGTGGGTCCTCGTCACCCTCGCCTCACAACATCTGTGTCCGACGACCTAGCCATGTCCAGCAGCCCCTCCTTGTGAGGCCTCTCCATGCGTGACCCCTTTTTCCGGTGTTCTCCTATTCCATTATATTTTCTTTTATTATTATTAATTTGGAATTTATTCTCTTCATTTTATCCAATTATAAAAGATTTGGGTTGTGTTCACACGTCCTGTTTGGTGTCTAGGGTTTACAATTTGCCAGCGGAGCGATGTACTTTCCACTTTTGTGGTTCTTGCGCTCTCGCACGTGTCGAGGTAGGAATTTCATTCCCTTTTCTCCCAATTTCAAGTCATTTGGTGCTTATGTGTTGTTATTTGATTTCTAAAACATGTTTTACACTTTTATTACATACATAGTTAATTTATAGTGGTGATTTCATAGTGCTTTAATTGATCTCAATTATTTTTTTTGATGTCGTTATTTTATAAGCATTTAAATTCCTTACCTTTCAGTCTTGAATAATTTCCACTTTCCATTAAAATTGTATTGTTGGTTATTTCAGGGTGCGTTTAAGATATAATTAATTTTTGGTACTGTTTAGTTGTGTTTTATGACCTGTGAAATTGGTTTATGTGAGTCCTTGGTGTCTTGTTGGATGTGCGATGGTCTTCGCCGCACTAATGTTATGTTTCAGGACATGTTGCTGGGAGTTGAGATCATTTCTAAGTGCACACACGCATTTTCCCAGGTATGGATATATATATATACGCCTTCTGAGTGCGTGTTACCTCATAGCGCATGGAACACATGCATCAGTTTAAAGATGTATATATATATATATGGAAGTGTGTGCGCACGTGCAAGTGAGTTTTTGATTGAGTTAGAATGTTTTGACTGGACTTCCTTGAGGTAGGAAAATCCATGCATTTACTTTCCATTTCTTTTCATTAATACTTGAGGTTGTAGTTATATTATTATCTTTCTATTCATCTTCATTGTACCTCTTTAAAGCTTCTAGTGGTGTTCTAAAATTATTTGGTGCTGTTAATGATAGGGTTTACATGAATTTTGGTTTAGGCCTTGTATATGATGCCTTTGGTGTTTGCGTAGTTTGTTCTTTTGAATTGTTTTGAGTATGTGATTATGCGTTTTAGTTGTGCGGTTGTTGCAGCGTGTCGGTGAGGAAGTCTCGCCTTTCAGTGGTCGGCATCCTGCACGTGTTTGTGCATCAGTTCGAGGCGTGATGTTCCACTGTGTTTGGACTGCGACCAGAGGTAGGTCCCCCACTACACTCACCTTTAAATTTAGAAATTATTAATTGTTTGATGTTTTATTAATTTCAATGAATGAGAAATAATATAAGATAATTTATTCTGAAATTATTACTTGGTGTGAAAAGAGCCCTTTATTTTATAACAAACAGTTGAAACATTTTCTTTACAAGAGAACACCCGGTATTGAAGGAATGCATGTTTAGACATTAAACATAATTCACGGAATTTCAAATGTACTTCTAGTTTTAATGATATATGATTTAATTTGAACAAGTGTTATGGGATTTCTTGAGAAATGAGGGTTTTCTTTATTATTTGTTAATGCCCTTTTGGCACATTAATAAAATAATTATTTTTGGAAAACCCATTCAGGGGTGATCTTTGGTGTGCATTGATTTCGTGAGCTGTATGTGATGTTTGTGCATCATGACTGATTGATTTACATTGTGGATGCACCCCTTTTTATTGCTTGTGTTGACATGGGAACCTGGCATATTGAGTGAATCTTCTAAGAATGATCATTGTACTAGTTTAGATTACGCAATGGCTAGTGGCCTCATAGAAGGGGAATACTGAGTCATTGCTACTATGGGTATTGGGCCCCTCAGTTAGGCCATGCAGGGCTATGCCGTGTGTTAGGGCGTTATGACATCATTTAGTTAGTGCATGCTTTCTGGATGCGTCAGATGTATAGTACGTTCTAGATTGTTCACCATCTCCTAGGTTCGATCCATGATTCATTTTTTTTATCTGTGTGTGTCACATAATTGAGAAGCCTAGTTCGGCTTCTGGCTCATGTGTGCCATTTTTTTTCCATTGCCCTTGGTGTTTGTTGTGTGTTATGTGTAGTTTTCATTTTGGGATAATAACTAATGTTTGGTTTTCTAATTGTTCACAAAAGTGTTTTAAAATGAAATGCACTTGTTCCTTTCAAGCATTAGAAAAAAAAATTATAAAGGTCAATGGAGTGATACTTGTTTTAGAAATGAATGTGTGTGTGTGTTTGAAAACCAATATCTTGTATATTTAGTTCAAACCTGGAATTAATAGATTTATTTATTTAAAGGTAGTGCATTGGGAATAGATATTGGGATAACCTACTGAGTTTTTATACTCAGGCATATAGTTATTTTATGTTTTTAGTGTTTGTGTAGGATACAGATTGGGTGTGTTCGCCTTGGGAGATGTTTTTTCGTGAGTCGAAGAGTGACCCGCGAGGTTACACGGAGATTGTGGTTGTCTCTTTCAGTTAGTTTTTTTCCTTTTTAGTTACTTTTCTCTGTTTATTTGTCTTACACTACTCTGTTTTCTTTCGGATACATTATTTATTTGTTTGTTTTGGGAGAAATCGTTCCCAGATCCTCTGTTGATGGCCTTGCGCTTGTCGCCAGCCCGAGAGGATTTGGAACGCCTCTCGGGCCATGTCGTGGGCCGGCTCGGGTGACCATTTCAGGGTCGACCCAGGTTGGTTCGTGACAATGTAGAACTCATACTTATTGGCATAAAGCTGGTGATGGAAGGATTCTTGGTCATGATCTTGTGAATGAGATAATTGACAAAGTCAATGTCATCCTGCAACATGTTAAGGCATCTCAGAGTTGGAAAAAGAGCTATACTGAAAACTATCAAAAGGACATGGAGTTTGATGTTGGTGACAAGGTCATTCTTCGAATTTCATCTTGAAAAAGAGTCATGAGGTTTGGGAAGAAAGGTAAGCTCAACCATAAGTACATTGGCCCCAATGAAATCATTGATCGTGTAAGAGAAGTGGCCTATTAGCTTGAACTTCCTCCAAATCTAGCACAAGTTCATGATGTCTTACACGTATCCCTCTTGGGGAAGTACATAAGTAACCCTTCACATGTACTAAGTCTAGAGGTGTTACAATTTGAACATGACCTCTCTTATGAGGAGTAGTCTGTGGAGATCTGGGATTGTACAGAAAACATTCTACGCAACAAGATTACCCACCCTGTTAAAGTGTTGTGGAGGAACCACATATATGAAGAAGCCATGTGAGAACTAGAGGACTTTATGAGACCGAAGTAACCAAACCTTTTTGCTTCTAAGGGTACGAGTTGAAATTTTGAAGACTAAATTTCATATGTGGGGAAGAATGTAACAACTAGACCCTTTGAATAATAGTAGTTTCCTAAATTTTTGTGTTATTTTATTTTATACTCAACAAAACTATATCGTTTAATTAATGAAGTGAGTATAATTAAAATGATAATGGTGGGTTTCGACTGTTATATGACCATTGGTCAATATGATCATTGGAAACTATAATCTTAATGTTATGATTATTGTTTATAAATACAAATGATCATGGTTATATAATACAGAAAGAATATTTGATGGCCTCATCCAGTAGTCTCGGTCCATACGAAGCCCATCTGTCAGAGCTTGGAAATAAGGTTGCATCACTGGGATTTTCTCTGGACCAAGCCCAATATGAACTCCAAAATGTGAATCTTGAACAGAATCACCTAAGGGGGAAGTTAAAGCTGATAGAAATCACCACTCGGGCAACATTGTCTGAATCACCCTAGGATTATACCACCATATCACAACTTACACTTAGGTTCAATGCATGTGTTATAAGGGGCTATGTAAAGAGGCCTTAGATACTTTGTGTAATCCCTTGGTATAAATGAAATAGTTTTTTTCATCATTCCTATTTTTGGAATAGATTTTATTCATAAAGTATATGTTAAATTAAGACAAATTTGATAAATTTATTTTAGAAGTAAAATTGAACTTTTCAACGATTTCTCAAAAATATAGAATAATTATGGTAAAATAAATATCATGTTTTAATTTAAAATGTCAAAATTAACAAAGGATGAAATTTTAGAAATTTTCTATGAAGTTTCAATTTTATGAATAGTGTTTTATGAATAGTGTTGTTTTGATGAATAAAAGTTTATGAATAATGTTTTTGATGAATAGTATAAAAACCTTATTATTAGATTAATTTTTTTTAAATTTGTTATCAATACTGGACATACATGGTTGTAATCAGGGTGATAAATCCGGTTCATTAAGACGAAAATATTTTTTGGTGAATAGTAACTTTACCCTTTGTAATAGTACTTTTACACTTATAAATTGTAATTTTACCAATGTCATAGTAACATCACATAAATAGGTATAAATATGTTTTAGTCATCTTGAGTGGTAATGTGATATAATTATATCATAATATTAGTAAATAAATGACTTAGAAATTATTAGAAAAGTATTATTATTTTATTTATTTAATTTAATTTTTAATGAAATTCTTTATTATATAATGGAGTTAGCTTCTTGATTCTATACGTCCAAAAATGGTCAGGGTGAATTTTCAGGATTTTTCTAAAATAGTAGAATTTTTAGTGAATACTGAAAAATCAGTTTTCAATTTCAGTGTGTTTAATGCTATCATTAATGATGTAATCATGATTTAATAATTCTGGTAGACTTGTGAATATTGAGATATGTTATGAGGTGTTACAAGTGGCCAATACCATGGAAAAATAACATGGGAAAGCCCACGGTTTTTCAAATACCACCAATGAGGTGTCCCTTAGAAATTAATAAAATATTCCCTCTCTTTTGATATAAATACCAAGATATTACCTCAATAATTTCATTAAGAAATCCTCCTCATAAAATCTCTTGTCTTCTCACCTCCCATAGAGTCCTCCCTAGGTTCCCTCACCCTCCCAAGCTCCAAGCCATTGAGCTTCTGAAGTTACTATTTAATGTAAGGGAACGTTTCACCCTCATCTTTTATGTCATGACTTCATTTAGGTTATGTCTTCTAGTTTCCATTTTATTATCTGGTGATATGTCTTATATGTCTTTATTTATGTCCATTTAATATCAAATTGATAAGGGACCCTTTACGCCACCATCAACTGATTTTCTAAATTTTTAAGTGACGCTATTAGTCCGCCGAATTTTTCGTTAAAGAAATCACATCTTCTCTTTTCTTTAAAGTTTCATATCCATGTTGTATAACATTAAAATATCCACACCCGGATTTTAATTTTTCTTATTCTTTAACCATACAGTATTATGAGTTAATTATTATTGGGTCACCCATGTAACCTCTCATTTAAATATTTTCTAAAACCATGTTGTATAACCGTTATGCAGCATAATTTTCATTTCAAAATATCTATCTTTTTCTAAAGAAATTCTCTTATTTTATTTATGTGAATATCGAATATATTTTAATTTCTAGAGGTATTCATCAATTAAAAAGTTTGATTTATTTTATTCTTGAATTGAAATACATATAACCCTCACTTCTTTTCCATGGGATATAAATGGCATAATGATCTTATTTTTAAGCACTTTTTAAACGTCACAATCATGACATGAAACCCCCTTGTTTTCTTATTTTTATGATATTTATGAAATGTTTTATTTTAATTTATGTGTCTCACACGAAAATAAATATATATTAATGGTGTGCATTGAAAACACTCTAATGCATTGGGTAAATAATTTAGTCTCTAGAGATGATAAGTTTCACGATACCTT
The DNA here is from genome assembly GCA_963277665.1 of Viscum album. Lineage (NCBI taxonomy): Eukaryota > Viridiplantae > Streptophyta > Magnoliopsida > Santalales > Viscaceae > Viscum > Viscum album. The sequence continues at coordinate 192,107,220 of OY728150.1, forward strand.
GGTGAATAACCTTGGTAATTTTTTATGACACCTAGGGGATTGACCTTGGTGATATGTTCATGAATGTATAAATTAAAAGTTTTTTTACAAAAATTAAAGGTATTATTCATGTTTTTTTCATTTTGATATTACCCAACTTACATTTCTCACATCATTATGTTTTTCATCAAGTTCTTATTGATATTACAAGTAAACTGATTCCATTGCTTTTCTTACTAGGTCTTTTGCTCGCCCTTTCCTCTGATATATATCTCTAGGTTATGAGAATCATTAATTTTACTATGGATGAATATTTTATGAATCCTTAGAAGTGTATTAGAATAATGTTTATTGTTTTCATATATTTTGTTCTGGATTTCCAAGACAGAAGTCTTATAGATCCTCAATTTGTAAAATGTAATGAAATGTAGTGTAATAAAAAGTGGGATGATATATATTACCATTATATTCATCACATATTATTAATATATAATTCTTTGATTTTATAGAAATGAACTCATAGATAAAATATCATGGTCATGGAATTAATAAAATATTACCATTTCAAAAGAATTTCCAACAATACCTTCTTTCATTAAATAAAAAGGAAGTGATTCTTGAATTTAGGAAGTTTTTTTGGGTGGGAAGCTTGAAATAGTGATATGAATGTTGGAACCTATCAACTTCCCCTCTAACCACTTTGAAAAATGGTTTATCTTCCATAGGAATTTAAAATAGTGGTATATCAAGATGGTTCTTAAAATAGTGGGAGATGTATTTTGTAAATGGCCATCACCAGATAAGAAAAGTGATGCATCTTGGTGGGTAGTGTGGAATGTAGATATGAAGTTGTTGTTGGGTTGGTAGCTTGAAAGGAGCGATTGGTGTGACGGAACCTATCCTTTGTCCCTGTAACCAGACATGGGAAAAATAGGGGTTCTCTTCTATGGCTTTATAGTGGGGTAGTGAAATGCAATTACAGTTAGAGTAGGGGTGGGTGGGTGGGGGGTCGTAGTAAAAAAACTGGGATCATAATGGGATGTTTGGCTGATCATCCTGGGACTTCGATTAGCTGGGCCTTCGAGCAATCAAATTGAAATGGGCCTTCGTGCCACCAGGACTTTGAGTCATGCAAGGGTTACCTCTATACCCTTTTGAATAGATGGATTCATTAATTAATAAAAATTGGTTATTGAATATATATATATATATATATATAATATTTAATATCTCTCATGAAACACCCGACATATCCTACATCACCTTGAGTATATGTAATTCCGGGATTACTCAATACATCAAATTACAGGAATCATATTATACATTAATAATTCCATTAATTCGAATTAATAACTCACCCATTCCTAGATATGAATATCCAATGACACATAAAATATGTGAAATTCCTAGAGTAAGGTCAGTTCTCATAACCACATCTCTTAGATATTATCATGTACAAACTGCATGTGAAGAAGTATCAATGTTTAATGATCTCCCAATAGCTGATAGCATGTATCATCTATCTACCATTATAAAATATCATCTAGCATTTGAACAGGTAATTAAGAATATCATTATATCACTTCAAGGATCACATTATAGAAGGAAATTCCAATAACCATTCAATAACAAACCACTACAAGGACATTATCTCATTAATTTTATACATAAGACCTATTATCATGTGATAACATACTTCCTATTTTTCATGTTTTATATTATACATGTAATCAAAAGTATAAATATGTTAGTTCAAGGGAAGTAACTCTAACCCCAGTGGTATAGGGTTTAGTCATTTTTTAGATGACTACCATAGAGTTAGAAGCCTCCTCATCCTTTTCCAAGCCTCTTTTATCTTCATTAATGTCATCATCTATTTTAGGCCGCTTCATGAAGTTCTCTATAGATTTATTCTTATCTTTATTGTAATATTATTGGAAAAGTTCCCTTTTTCTAGGGACATTTAATGAATCTAACATTGAGAATAATCTAAAATAATAATGCAATTTCTATACTAATTTTGCACCGATCATTTTTAACATTTTAATTGGAAGAAGTTGTTAACTACTAACATTATTTAGAGAGTAAGACGTATCCCTAGATTCAAACTCTATAACCTTATAGGATGAAGCAATAGAGGTCTTATAACACCTTGAGATTTGTTTTATGAATTTTACTTTAAATTAATACTATTTTGAATAGGTTTTATCATATAAAACATAAAACTAACAATGATATATTTTATAATGATATATAATAATTAATACATCATCAGAATAAAATACGAGAAGTCATTAAAAAAAATACAAGAAGTGTAAAACCCCATTTAAATAAAATTATATTTAAAATTATTTATTTTAATTCCATACATATTATTATTATGATTTTAAAAAAGTGTTTTATCTACTCTAATACAAACTAATGGATGAATATTTAATGTTTAAAAGATAAATATTTATGATATGTGATTAAATTTTAATAGTGTTAACATGATATTTTTCAAAGAAATGTTTTTAATGTGTCATATATTTTTATCTTAAATAAAATTTGTCAATTTTAATAAATTATTATAAATAAAATTTTAATAAAAAATAACACTCATTTATTTATTAATTGATATGAAAAAATATTAAAAATTCTAAATGATTAAATGTAATGTTTTAATAAAAGTAATTTTTTCATTACATTATTTGTTTTAATTTAAATGTTAAATTCATAAATTTTTGGTTTTGAATTTGATAAAATTGACTTAATTTTTGGATTAATAATATAATGATTATATTTGGACGATTATTGAAAGGGGTGATTTTTAGGTAAATAATTTAAAATATATTTTTTACAAATACCATAACTTTTATGACATCGTCATGATATTAGAATAAAATTATTTTTTATTATTATGCAAACACTTTTGAGGAGAAAGTGATAAACCTTACATGACATCACCACATCACCAAATCACCACATAAAAACATACGAGAACAATATAAGAAATCCATTGAAGGCTAAAAACGACAAAACATCATAGATGGAGCCAAAGTGTTCAAGAAATGGTTGTGGTACCACGAACTAGGGGAAACAAACATCAAGAGAGCTTGACAATCCTCAGAATCGGTCATCTCCAAAGCGCACTGATGCGACCATTGACACCAGTCCAAATCTACAAACCCGCCATCAGACTCCATTTGGATTCTGCCCAACCCTCCAGCGATGTGAGATGGCCCTGAAAAGAGCACATCCATAAAGGGTAATGAACAAATCATAGCGAGGAAGACCCGACCGTCATGACGCTGCACCCTTCTCTGCAGGAAACCACAGCGCAACCTTAGACCAAACACCACTCCACTAACCCTTTTCCTGCATCTCTCAAGATGTGCTCCATGAGATCCCAGCAGATCCATATAATCAATATCACAAATGAATCCTCAATCACCACACCATTCAATCGATCACATCTAATTTTTACTGCAAAAAACACAACAATCAACTCGAACCCCACAATCATCACCGCAACACCCATCACCGCCCACATCCCTACACAAAGAGACCACATCATGACAATCAATGACCTTGACCAGAACTCGAAGCATCCCTCGGAACAAAAACATCACCGCAGATCTGGAACACGACACCTTCACTGCGAAACGGATGGCGACTCCACACCACTGAAGCTTCTCCCACAGCTGCGGAAGAAGAAGTTTTGGCTCGAATGGCCGAAGCACGACCCCGAAGCCTTACCAGATCGATTCGGCACCACCCATAGAAACAAAAACACATAGGATCACCCGAGCATTACCCCAACACCGCAGAAAAACTAGAACACAAACCCATTATAGCAGATCCAAACCCTAATGCTGCTTAGAACAAGAACGACCCTGACATCGCAGTAGGTCTCAGATCCGAAACACCAGAATAAGCCTCCATCACTGTAGAAATGGAACCTGACCCTGACGCCACCCCGACTCATGACCCCACACGATGGAGAACCTGGAAGCCGGCTCCGATCCCACCAAAGCCCTGACCATCCTCACTGAGAAGAACATATGTGAGTCTACCCTTCACCGTGAGAGAGACCGACGAACCGCGAAATCGTCGGGGAGAATGAGGAAGAAAGCATAGCACACCGGATGAAAAATATATTTTTTAATTTATAAGAGAATATTTCACATTATAAACTCAAAGATATATTTTATTCTAATAGAAACAATTTTTTCTCCATTTACTTCAAATAAGTATTAATAAGATTCCATATGGTTTTTTTTTATTTGAAACACAAATAACCCTCATATATTTAATAATAAACTAATAATATATTGGTTATCAATTTTTTTCATAATATTTTCCTAGATAATTATTTATATGTTGAAAATAAAATTTTCCAAGAACAGTTTTTTTATTCATAATTATATTGATGTAAATTTCTATCACCTTTGAAAATTGATTTCAATAAATTTTATTTCATATTTTTAATTGTAAAAATATAAATTATTTAATAAATTTTATTTAATTTTAGGTCCTAAAAATAAGTTAGGAATTTAAAAATTATTCACCACGGTAAAGGCTAAAATGAGGTATAAATGTTAAATCAAGAGTTAATATAATTAAATATCACACAAAATAATCATTAAATGTGTGTATGAGGGATTTAATAAACTAAAATTATTTTATCATTACTAATTTCCTTTTTAAACCACATTATTGAATTTTTCATTATTTTTTATGTTAAAATTTATTATTTATAAAAATAGAACCCCTCTCACTTATAAGAGTACCCCTTCACCACCCCACTTTTCCCCAAACCTAAATCATAATATATCTATTGTGATATAATAAACCAATTTTCTAAAACTATTATACACAATATATAAGTTATTTCCTCGTCAAAAGTTCACCCTTTATGGGAATAATCCAATTAGAAAAGAAAAAATCCATAAGAGTAAGGTAAGAAGTCCAAACAACTTTCTTATTTCTATTTCATTAAATTTTTCTATTATACCACCACCAAGTCTATTTTACCATTTATAATTAAATTAAATCAATATAATTATTATACTATTATGTTACTATGTAAATTTAACAACCATTAACTACCTTTCTTTCATCCATTTGAAAAATGAAAATGCTTCCCATATATTAGTTGGTTCATCCCCACTACGAATTCCATATTTTATTTTTCATCAGAACGTTACATCAACAGGTAAAAATATTTATTTATTTCAAAAATATAATATTTATGAATTTATTAAGATTTTTTAAAAGAATTCACATTGAATTAGTGATATTAACAATAAATGGTACTTGTGATTTTAACTGCCCAAATTGAGGCTATCGAGAAATCATTCATAATTAGAATAAATTATGATCAATTAATTAAAATATATAAATTTTGTCTAAATGGAATGAATAGTAATATATAACCTTACAATTATTGGTATTTGGTAACTATTTAATAATATATTTTACCATGTTCAACATAATGTTGTAGTTTTAGAGAAATTAGCCTAACAACCCCAAATAGTCGATGATATAAAATGGAATATACAATAAATTAATGAATATGATAATAAATTAACCTTGAAAAACGAAATATACCATAATAAGGTATTTAAATAAATCATCAATGTATGTTAGTTTATTATACAAGAGGTTAGAGAGAGTACAACTAATTAAAAATCCAAGGTAAGGGTTCATTTCCTAATTTTTATTCACTAGGAAATGTTTCATATTATTCATCAATTTACATATATATAGAGTAAATAATACCACATAGACTACTTATATCTAAAAAAAATCTTTTCAGTTTTACTTACATTTAATCTCCCCATTTTCATTCTATTTTGATTTATATATTACCTAAGTTGTAAGATTCATTAAAAGAATTTACATTCTTTCAGTTATTACCATTATTCTTAAACATTATCTTTATATGTTAGGTTTTATTCACCCTTTACATGAATTATATTTTATTTCTTTTTAATTTTATGTTAATTTAAATTTATTTCTCATAAAAACCTCTTAAAATTATTATTAATTCCAAAATTATGATGTATATAAGGGGTCACCATTATAAAATTTTCTTTTTTGATACATGTTTTATAATATACACAGAAATTATTTATATGGTTTATATATAACCTCTTTGACATATCATATCAGTATTATCCATTTATTCATTCTATTTAAATTTTCATTTTATGTTGTATCTTTCATAGGCCTTTGATCCAATAGTTATAATAGCCATAAATACTTATTTTTTTATATCACTTGATTTTCAAGATTTTTTTTGTAAAATTTCATACCTGATGAAATTTTAATTTATTTTTCTCTATTTTTTTATCCTTTTATATTTTTATTTTTGGGTTCATAATTCCTTTTTATCATTATGTTTCCCTTTGTACAACAATTAAACTAAAGGATGACCGATAAGTTAAACAGTTCTTGGGTCTTATTTAGAATAGATAAAATTTATCATCATTGTCCATATTACTTATATTTTTTCTAGAATTATCTAATATATACATAACAAATTTCTAATATCATTTTTACACTAACAAATATTTTTTAATTAAAATATTTTAAAAGGATTTCACATGGGTTTTTTGACGTGATTATAAAAGTGTGAAAATAATATCAATTTTAACATATACACTTTGAATAATGTTTTCCTTCTTATAAATATTTTTATTATTTAAACTTAATATTTATATTTTTATGTTTTTAAAATTTAATTTATAATATAGTAATTTAGTTATTTTTTGTTTTATAAATAAATATAGCATTTTTGGAAGAATAAATAAAGGGATTTCATTACACTAATGAATATTATTTATCACAAAAATAAATATTATTATAATTAACTTTATTTTTTATCAAGGATTAAATATTATGATTTATTTTAAAATTATGGTTTTCAATGGTCTCTAATCATACCCTTCAAATTTATTTTTGAAGTGAATTATTGGTTTATATTACAATTGTGTTACAAAATCATTATGATATTTATTTTTATAATTTATCTACAACTTGACTCTTAAAATATAAAATAAATATTTGTTTTCAAGTTATGTGTCATTTATTATTGATTAAATATCATATTATGACTTTATTTTTGGATATTAAACTCGTATTATCAAACAATTCAATTCGTGGTATATTATTATATCATACCATTTGAAAGTGGTGTGTAACCCATCTTTCTATAAAATTATTTTTCATTTATATTAACATAATATAATAATTCATATAAATTATTGGGGATATATTTTAATAATAAAAAATTCCTTCTTTCTCTAGATGGAATATGATCTTGTTTTGTGTAAATCTTTATGAAATCCATTTCGTTCTTAGGTTAAATTTTCTTGGATGAATTTATGATTGTTTTATTACGTGGCACACATATGCATGTACTTATTATGATGTGATGGGAGGGACCATAATTATAAATCCATCCAATGTATTATGTAATGTTTTATATACCATGAGATGATATGTTAGAGTCTGGGGATTAATACTATTCCACTATGGGACTCTATTTACAATGTTTTTATTTCTTGGGAGTGAGACTTGACAAATGTATATGATGTACTATTTTTTTCTATTGCCACATTATATTGATTTCATGATCCTATGTTATCCACTTATTTATTCAATTATCCTTATATTATAATTTATGACTTATTATCCATTTTTATCTAGTATTATATCCTTATGACGTGTTTTTAACCATTATTATGTTCTCATACCTATATATTTATCTTTTTAAACTGATGCTATTTAGTTATTAGCACCGGTGTTTACCCTTACTGGGTGTTTTATATTAACCTTCTTAAATTTATATTTCCACATGTTATAATGAAGAGTATTTATATGAAATTTCTGGTTGCATATAATATGTGTAGATTTTTTTCTATGATATTAACGATTTATGGTAAAATAAGAAATAATTGTTTTAGTGTAAAAATTTCCATTTTACGAGTAATATATATGGTTTTTTAGTTTATGTTTTATCCCAATTCTTTAATAATATGAACCTAAAAGGTTTAGTGTTTGTAAGTGAATCAATATTTTTTATTGAAATTGTAATTATAAATTTTTAATCTTGGGATGCTTCATTTGGTTTCAAATCAACTTTCTAAAAATATTATTTGGCAGGAAATATGGGATTACAAGTATAGGGAATTTTAATTGGTATCAAAGTAGGGTTTAAATAATTTTAGAGGTAAGGATGTTATCTTATAATGATATTTCAATAGTTTCATATACCATAATGGGTTAATCTATTTGAGGTGGATCAAAGCTTTACAACCATAAATACACCTATGAAGGACTTATGTGATTGAATATTAATGTGATTGATGATATTTATAGAGCTATGTATTATGTTTTAGGAAGAATAAATGATTGAGGAATATGTAAACCTTTTATTTGATATGTGATTTTATGTTGAGAAAATTATGGTTAATTGGGAGAATGGGTTAATTTATTTTAAGAATATAATTTTTTTGTATAGATATCCTTTGTGATTGAAAATTCGTTTAGTGATAAAGAACTTCATGTAATATTTGGAAAAAATTAATATATTTTTTGGGAGTATATATATTAAATTAATTTTTTGATATATTATTTCATGTTATTTGGGGCCGTAGGTAAATTTTTTTTCGAAGAGAACATGTCCAATTTTTTTAGCTTTATAATATAGTAATAAAGTTATTGATTATTTTGTATTGATTATTGTATAGCTTGATTAGGTTACATTTTAAATATATAGTTGAACCAAATGTATATTGGGTTAAAGTAATAGTGTAAAAGGATAATTAACATATGATTTATTTTTCATATTAACATGATTATTTATTATAATCCTAGAAATTAAGTTTTTATTATTTAGTGGTGTACAAGATAATGAAAATGAATCTGTGAAAGGTAGGTTACTACAAACTACCATGTTTTGTAAATGAATATGGAATATATTTTTCACAAATGGTTGAGGAAAATAGAAATCTAAAAATGTGTGTACTATAATAGCAAAATAAGTTCTTTGTCTTATTTATGTTAATGATTTTAATTTTTCAGTTGAAATTATATCCTGAGTTATGGCCTATTTATGAACACCCTCATATATTTTCATCAGTGATAGAAATTAAAATTACGAAGATGTAAATTATTTTAAGTGGTAGAATGATACAAAATGATATTTTAGTATCTACTTTCCTTGAAATAAATACTATATTGCTTAGTTTTTATGAATAAAATATCAAACTAACTGTGATATATTTTAAAATACATGAAGAATATTAATAATTCATGAGAATAATATATGAAATGTCATTATGAAAATTACCAGAAGATTAAAACCTAATTTAAATAAAAATATAGTGTAAATGATTAATTTTAATTGCTTACATATTATTATATTTGTTTTAAAAACTGATTTAATGTAATACCAATGAATTAATTCAAATTTAATGTTAATTAGATTATTAATTTGTGGAATGTGATTGAATTTAATTATCTTCAAAAATAGTATTTCCAAAAGAACTATTTTTTAAAGTGTTGTGTATTATTATATTAAATAAAATTGATCAATTTTTAAGAATTATTATTGGAAAATTTTTGAATATATAAAAACACTAAAAATAATTTAATTATTAATTGATATGAAATATGATTAACAATACATAAATTTTAAAGCCATTTTTTAATAAAACATTTAATAAATATATTAATTATTTTTATTTTAAGAAATTAAAAAATTTAAGTATTTGAATTTGATAAAATTAACTTTTTTTCGATTAATAATGTCTATATAATATTAGGTTAATTATTTTTAATTTTTAAAAACATTTTTAGTTAAATACAGTAAAATATTGTTTTTTAAAATTCAATATCATTTATTATATTTTCGGGTATAGAAATAAATTATAAAATTTTGAATTTTTTTCAAAAAATATATATTTAAAGAGAAAAATATTGAATTTAAGAATATTATATTGAATTTATAAACCTATTCTGAGCATTTTGAAACCTATGTTATATTTTATTATAATAAAAAAATATATTTTTGGTCCTTTTCCATTAATTAATTAATCAAAAAATATCGTTTGATTTTGGTTTGGTTTTAAAATAAAATAAAAATTATATACTTAATCATAAACTAATAATATATTGGTTATTAATTCTACTATATTTGTTTGCTAAATAATCAGTTTTATTCATAAAAATAATTATGTCTAAATTTTTTTCAGTTAGACTTACATATATTTAAGTAAATTCTTATCAACCATGGAAACTGAATTTAATAAAATAGATTTCAAAAATTTTAACTAAAATAATAAAAATTAGGTTGTAAATTAAATTTTATACTAGGTAATGGAAATTATTTAGAAATGTAAATATTATTCACAATGATCAAGTCTAAATGAGGTAAAAAACTCCAATCAAGAGCCAACATTAGAAAATTTAAAAAATTGTTCCCTAAATGGGTGGATGGGGAATTTAAAAACCCTACCATATCATATCATTAATAAATATAAATTTTTATTCACTTTCTTATAATATGAAATCCCATTTTTATATGTAAAAAATTAATATTTTCAAAAATGACAGCCCTCTCACTTATAAAAGGACCCATTCACCAACCCTATTCTACTCCCACATAAATATTCTTCGCATAAAAAAGATTTAAAAAAAACACTTCCCCACACTCTTAAGAATTCTATAGCGGTTTTTTCCACATCAAAATTCCACCCATAAAAATAAAAAACCAATTAGAAAAACAATTTTTTAAAGAAGTTATTTATGAACTTCTAACAATGCTTTCATTTATGTTCTCTTAAATTTTATTCTATACATCATAAAATTATATTATATTCATAATAATATTACTATATTATTGTGATTATAATAATACAATATTATAATTATAATGAGATAATAATTATCAACCATCCTCCAGTACATTGGAAAAATGAAAACATTACCCATATTATGGTTGTGTCACCATCACCGTGAATGAAATATTTTATTTTTCATCACTATATTACATGGATGATTTAAAAAATGTATTTAATGAATAATTATGATATTTAAGAAATTATTTGGATTATATAATGTTAAATTGGACATTATATTAATGATATAAAAAAATGATGAAAGTTAATTTAACCACCCCAAACGAGCATACCAACACATCCTTTCATAATTTGTATATATTTAGGGAAATCAATTGATATGTATAGATTTTGTGATACTATAATGAAAAATACTATATAAATATATAAATATTGAAATAATGGAACTATTTAATAACACTTTTTATATGATTAATTTTTTAAAATAAATTATTAACGAGTCTTTACTTATTTCATAGGAGGATAGAGAGTGTTTAGCTAAGAAAATATCCAAGTAAATAGTTCATTGTCTCAAATTGAATTCCTTAAGACATGTTTTTTATTAAAAACAAATTAACCATTTTATGGGGTAAATAATTACCTGTTAAACAATAAAATCACAAATCATTTAGTATTCTTTGATGTTGAATTTTAAATTAAGCTCTAAATTTTCATTTTCTTTTGATTCGTACATTACCAATGGTGTAAGGGTTGTTGTTAAATGAATTTAATATCAATAAGATATAACCATAATTATTTATAAAAATCTATATAGGTTTGGTTTATATAACCCTCTGATTGTATTATATTTTATTTTTTCTTTAATTTTTATAATTTACATTTCTTTCTCATAAAATATTTTTAAAAGAATTATTTCCTAAAAAATGAAGATGTATATAAGGAGTTTCCCATCACAAATTTCCTTTGATGAAGCATGGTTTGTAATTTAAATATAATTTATTCATATTAAATATATAATAAATCTTTGAAATATCATATCATCATTATCACTTTATTTATTGAATTTAGTTTTCTATCTTGTGTTATCTCTTTCATGCGCCATTGATCCAAATTTTATGAAATACATATGTATTTCTAATCTAATATCAATTTTTTAAATATTTTTTCTATCAAATTTATTATCTAATTATATTGTAAAATCATTTTCACTAAATATAATTTTTTTCTTCTTTAGTATTTTTGGGTTTTAAATGCATTCTTATAATTCCATTTTACTTTCGTTCACAACATAACCCAAGTTTTTCCCACAAGTGACCAACATTCTATTATTTTATAATTGGGTAAATTTATCTCCATGACCATAATATATATTTTTTCAAGAAGGTTATTCCCTATATTTAAATTATTGTTTAAGATCATTTTCTCATTATCTTATAATTTCATTATTTTTATAAAATAAATATTTTTAACATTTTTCATATAGAATATTTTAATTTTAGTTACAAAAGAGTGAGAAAATTATCATTTTAATGTTTACCACATTAACACCTTTTAAAATTATGTAACTATTTTTGTTACTAAAGATTTATTTTCAGTTTTTCAGTTTTTTCAACGTAATTTCTATTCTAATTTTTAATTTATTTTTTAAGAATAAATAATAAATTTTTATAAGAATAAATTAAGGGATTTCAATCCACATATGTATATTTTTCCCTCCTATTCCCATTTCTTATCTTTAATTTCATTTCCATTAATTGATTTAAAATTGGCAATTCTTTTAAAATTATGATTTTCAATGTCCTATATTCATACCCTTGAAATATATTTTTGATTTTGATTATCATTTTGTTTTATAACCCTGTTATAAAAGCTTTCTAAAAATATTTTTCATAGTTATAATTATATTTACATCTAAAAATATGAAAAATATTTCTCTTTTTGAGTTATTTTTAACATATTAACCACTTAATGCACTAAGAATGTATTTTTCTAGGAGATTGAACTTACAGTATCCAATGATCCATTTTTTTATCACTTATTATGTGAAACCATTTAACAGTATTGAGTAACCATTGTTTTTATTTGTTTTTAATATATTTAAAAATCATATAATCATTATTATGATTTAATATATGTTTACTCTAATAACAACATCTATATTATTTATTAAGATGACATATAATCATTTGTTTTGTGGAAATCATCCTGATACCCATTTCTCTATAAAGTTAATTTTTATTATATGAAATTATAAACTTTTTAATATATCAAACACAAAAGAATATAAATATTATGATGTGATGGGTGGGCCTAGAATTATACAGAACACTTATGCATTGGGTAGTGTTTTATGTCTCATGAGATGACATGAAATGTATTTGGGAGCAAGACCAATTTATTCTGTGACTTTTTCCACCATGTTATATTTTCTTATTATGAAACCTTGACTTATGAATATTATATCAAGTTTTATTGTGTTTCAATATTATTATAATTCCATTATCCTATTTTATTTAATAATTTATACCAAAATCCATAAGTAACTATTCATGAAAAATGATCCATGGTTTATCAGGTATTATATCATTATAATTTGTTCTTTTACCATGGTTATATTCTCATACCTCCATGATTATCTTATACTCATTTATGATCTTTGATTATTATCAATTATTTTTTTTACACTGAGTGTCTTATCTGAAGATTCATATATTTATATTCCATAAATTATGAAGAAGTGTATTAAATATGAAATTTTTAGATTTGGATCATATATGGAGAATTTTGTGGGAGTTGTGGAAGGATTATAGAAAAATAAAAGACCGTTGGATTAGTGGAAATAATATTATTTTTATGGGAATGATATGGGGTTTGTTAGTTTTTGGTTCTTTTCTAAATTACATACGACTATAAACCAAAATTTTATTTTGGTATATAAGAGACTAAATATTTATTATTTATATTGTAATTATGGTTGTTTATATTTGTTTTGATTCATTTGGTATCAAAAAAATTTCATAAGGAATATGTTATTTTCACTATATTTGGGATTTCTGGTTTGAGGAATCTTAGGTCTGAACTTTTCCATCTTAACAATTTTTTTCTTTAGTTGAAAAATTAATCATGAACCCACAATGGAAATGAATTTTCCAAATTTCTATATAAAAAATGAATAAAATTATCTTCATAGGGGACTAAAATATCAAACTAATATTCACTCCATTGGAGCCCCTAATCAGCTATACCTTTGGAATTAATTTAAAATCTAGAGTCTTCTTCTAAAATTACACTAGACTCAAAAGACCCCTCACCATTCAATTAATATCAATATCTATCTTATAAAGAAATAATTCCTACCTCAAATAATACCTTATCCTTAATTCTTGATCAAGAGGAATATCTTGATGGCATATTAGAATCCTAGAACAAAGTAGTATATATTTCCACTTGAACCCCATAATTAAGTCTAAAGAAGATTCCAAAATAATGTCTACAATAGTGGTAAAGGATGGACTTCCCCTATGATAACCCCCAACATCTTCCAGTTAGAGCTGGAATCTTAAAACCTATAAGTATCCACATGTATTACCCCTAGAGTATCAATGATAGTTTTTATGATTTTTCAATGGTCCAAAAAATTTCCATAATTATTAAAGTTAACACAAACTAAAAGTCACCATTTAAAAGTAAAATAGTATTTAATTTAGGAAAAAATTGATAACTTCTCAAATGAGAAATAAATTTCAATACTATGCTCATCGTAAATCAAAATAACAATGTTATTGAGATGATAAAGATAAACCTCCTCCAACTATATCAAAATTCCCAAATCTATTTCTCTTTGTTTCACTATAAAATTTGATAGGAATTCCCACCACTAAAGAAATATCATATAAAATATTGTATTACAAAAATAACTTGTAGAGTTTATTAATTCAAAAACCATGTTTGAGTGATTGAGTTCTTAAAAGTTGAGAGATTAAAAAGGGGATCCAGATTTTTAACCCATATAATTAACATATTGAGATAAATGAGACCATTCCCACATTCCATATATTTAAATTTTGTATAAGGATAAACAATATGATAAAACACCTTATGAAGAGAAGTTAGGATCCACCATCTAAAGACTCAAGTATGAGTAAGATATTTCTATAGATCATTAAAATTTCACGGATTTAAAAACTATTGAAAATATAAAAATGAAGTAATCTAGTGATTACATTCAATTAGTTATTACACTAAAATAATTTGATCTACCTCAGCAAATTCAACAATCCATTCGTTGTGACCCTTTTAAAATAATTTTAAAGGTTAACAAAAATCTAAACCTCTCAAATTTTTCTTCAAAATAATTGTGGGTATCCTTTCATTGGTCAATAAACTAACATTCATCACCAGGTGGTTACCCAATAAAAGAATTAAATATTAACATAGTTTAAGCATAAAAATATTAATCCTTCTATGAAGAACATACAAACACATCACACATATTGAAGTGTAACATACGAGTAAAGCCAATCAATTTTTTGACCTAATAACCATGAACATCTAGAGAGAGAAGATCTTGTGGCCTTGCTACCATCATGTTATTTAATAAATAATAATTAATAATTAAAAAAATTAAATAATTAATTATGAAAATTATAAATATCAAGTAATTGATAATTAATAATTACTATATATTAATTAAAAATTAATAATGAACAATTAATTTAGTTTTTTGAAAAAAATGCTAAAAATAATAAATATTGTTTTTCATATTAAATAATAAGTTAATAATTATAATTAATAAACAAATTAGATAATCAAAGATTCATATTTCATAATTAAAAATTCATAATTCATAATTAAAAATTTTCTTTTAAATTAAATTTTAAATAAAAAAATATTTTAAATTTTAAAATAAATATTATAAATAATTAGTAATTAGTATTTTATGATTTCTGATTTATAATTTATAATTTATAGATAATAATTAATTAGACTACTATGAAAATGGATTTTAACTATGAAAAAATTATTTTATCTATGCTAAAAAAGAAATGATTTTCTAAGATCCTTTAAAATTTTGTTTCTTTTGACAGCACTAAAAAAATACCAGCTAAAGTAGACCTTTATTAGTGCTAAAAACACAAAGATAAATAGACCCTTAGTCAACAGTTTTTATCGCAAATAAATTTATATTTTATCAACACTAATTCCTTGCATCAATTAAACTGAAAATAAATATATTTTAAATATCTAGGTCTCTAAAAACAATAGAATTTATGAATGTGTTTTAGTGATGATGAATGGTTATTTTTTTAATCTAATTTCTATTGTTGATAAAACTGAAAAATAAAATTGAAACGTATGGTACATTAATAATCACAGTAACCCTACCCCATTAACCCTTTTATCAATTATAATTCAAGCTAATATTAACCCTAATTCCACAAATTATCTTTCCAAAAACTATTCTCAACTACACACACTCAAGAAGATTCTATCGAGTAACCTTAATTTTTACTAGGACACCTTACCACTAGGTCAACATGTTTTTTTTTGATATTTTTGGATAAATATGCTTATTTATATTTAATTATATACATTTTTATTTTTTTATTCATATAATTGGATACAATTATTTTGGAATACACTTATAATATTTTTTTATATATTCACATATAATTTTATATTTTTATATAATTTTTATAATGTATTTTAAAAATTATTTTTATTGTAAATACATATATGCGGATCTATGTTTTTATATATATTTGTACAGGTGTGTGGGTGTGACTCTCTCGCTCCCCATATATATATATAAACTATTGTATGTGTGTGTGTGTTTTTATAGGCATGTGTGTGTCTATATATTAGAATGTATATATATTATTATATATATATATATATATATGTAATTTATAAGGATATATTGATATATATAGACACACAACAAGCATATATATTCATATATGAATGTATATATATATCTCAATATATACTTTTTTAAATATATATATATATATACATATATATTTTAACACCCTGACCCTATTTACCCAGATTCAGTGCATTATTTCATAACATTGACAAGATCACAAAAGATCATGTGACAAACGAATGATTTGTTTAGTAGCCTTGCAAATACTAGCTACATTAATAACTTTTACAATAAATTATAAAATGAAAAACTACAACAACACAGTCTCTATAGACCATACTCATATCCCTTAGAATATCCATGCAGGTCAGTCAAAATATACTTTTTCACATCCTGGGAAAAATAAAACATAGAAAGCGGTGAGCTTAGATATTCGGTGAGGATAACAATATAGAGGAAACTTTCATAAATAAGCATAAACATTTATGAAAAATTTAAGACTAGAAAAATATACTTTTAAACATGAACATCAGAATAATATGGAAAAAATAAAATCAAATAATTCCATTTACTTATTAACATGGATATTCTACTAGTTTAATAATAACATGAAATATCAATAGCCACATTCATAATAATGGAATAAATAATGCTATAATTCATAACCACATAGTCAATGACTTGTGAAAGGACTAAAAATAAGATTTTTTCAAGGCCTTGAACTAGGAATTAAATCAATGGAAAACTCAATTTCTCGTTCTAGATGATGTCCATGTATATCTTATTGGAAACACATCAATATATTGTTGCACAATAGGTACATCCTATATTTGAACATTAATTTCCTCACCCATAGTTATTTAATTATATTCTTCCCCAATAATTGATATTAGTTGTTCTACTGGGGGTGGATCTAGATAAGAATTAGGTGGTGATGTTTCTGATCTAATGATAAGTTACTCTTTATCATCATCAAATATTTTAACCTCCTTCTTCTTACAATAAATTTTTTCATCATGGACTGAAATCCAATCCATTATGAGGATTATATCAAATTAAATCATGGGTATGATGATGATATAAGTAGATAAAAAACATTTTTATGACCTAATAGGAACTGATTCACAAAACATTGTTGCAATGATACTTACCTTAGGTGTTTTTTACTAAAAAATCCATTTTTAAGTCAAATTGAAAATATCTAATTTTCATATCAAACTGGGAAGATATTAAAACAATGCGATGATCAAAAATCAAATAAAGAATTGGATAAACCTGAGGAAACTATTAAATCACCTTCTACCACGTCTTTCAAAGCATAAAACTCAGCAGAATTTAATTCATAAGCTCGTCCTTGATCCTTGGGCCTTTTCTGAGGAAAGTTTCCCTGACTCTTAGTACATTCATATTCATAATTCCCCTTTTCTATACAATTGTAGCATTCAATATTTAAAACCTCTTTCTTCTCCTTTCAATCATGAGAATTGTGGCTTTTTTCACCACACTTGTGACAGATGCCCATTCCCATCAGGAAATTTCCATGGTGTTTCTTCCAACATTTACTGTATGATGGACATTCAAATTTTCCCTTCTTCCCCTTATTTCAATTTCCAGGGTGTTCAGTATATATTTTCTTCACTTTATTTACTTTAAAGTCATATAACTTAGAGAATTCATTTTCTGTCTGCATAGAACATGAGACAATATCTTCATATGACAAGAAGGATTTTGAGACTAATGCTTGCCATAGAAATGGTTTTAACCCATAAAAGAAATGATCAATCTTACTTCTTGGGTTACATATATAATCTGCAACATGCCTTGCTAACCTTGTAAAGATATCCTCCTATTTTGAGACATTCTCATCCTCTTTTTGTTTCAGTCTCAAAAATTTCCTTTCCATATCCACACAATGGTCACGAGGAAAATATTTTCCTAAAAAATAGCATTAAACTCCCTCCATTCCATAATCAAGACTTCATCATCTTCCTTGGTGTTTTAAATCAATGAAAACCATTTATTTTCATCTCCCATGAGGCGATAAACTACCATGACAACTTTATCCCTTTTGCTACTCCCCAAAGCATGAATTATTTTCTCTAAGGAACATATCCATTACTCAGTTACCAATGGATTTGAAATCCCATTGAATGTAGGTGGTTGTTGCCTCATGAAATGGTCAAACATTTATCTTCCATGTTATGGATCAGGGTGCTCCATATGGGTAAGGTTATTATTAATAACCTGAGTGAGTTGTCCCAATATGGTGATAAGATGATCAGCACCAGTTGTATCCCTAACTCCACTATAATTATCTTGAGTAGGAGGGAAATCCCTACATGGAGTACGTGCGTTGATACGATTTCCATTCTTTCCACTAGGCGCCATTTCTAAACAACGACATACAATAGAATAGTTTATGAATCACAATACATAGTTGAAGACTTGTCAAATAGTTTACTCCCATTAGATTTGGTGCTATTTTCCTCATGAAGCTGTAAAATTATGTTTTATACAAATTTTCAAATGCTTCTAGGAGGTGGGTAAAAGAAGATAAAAAGTTCAAATAAATTTTTATATATCTATAATTATTATAAACTGACTCCAATAAATTACATTGAACATATATAGGTATTATGTATCTATTTTGACCCAAAAGAAATTTAAATAATATATATAATTTTTTTAATAAAAATTCGATTTTAAATAATAACTCGGTGTTTTTCACTATTCATCAAAATTTGAAAGTTTTTAGTAAAATACCAAAAATTCCCACTAATCTAATTTTGATATTCCAAATATAAAAATATGGTCCAATTTGAAAGATAAAATTTATAAAATTTATAAAATTGGGTATTTCTATTCATAACGGCTAGTTTGATTGGTCGCCGTGTGTTAGAATTTCAAAGTTGCGTACAATGCAAGCTGTTGCATTATTCAAGGGGAAATGTACCATAGAAGCATGAGGTGTTACATATATATATATATATATTTACATATATTATTAGTATATATAAATAATATATATCTTTTTATTAATGAAAAAAACATATATTTATATATCAACATAGAATTTGAGGATTGGGAGTGGTGGAGAGGTTCTGTAGAAAGGTGATCAAGGTGGTGATTCGATATAAGACCCCAGTTGCACCTTCATAGATTTGGTTTCTTGGAGATCATTCACACTCAATGTGTTGAAGAACCTCCTCAAATATCTTCACCATACTTTAGGCACAAGGGGAATGTGGCTGTCACATTTTCAAGGAGGGTCACGAACCTTCATTCTTTATATTTTTAGTACACATTGATTAGGATGTTTTCTCATTGAATTCCTTCAATTATCTTCTTCCGGAGGTCCCTTAATTCTATTGGTTTTATCTCTTTCAAGTTGGAGATTCATGAATCCAAAATTTTCTTGATTTATTTCTCCTTAAAATACAATTATTATAGATATTGGTCCCAATAATTATCTTTTATTGGTAATCACGTAATGATAATGAAGTGGAATCCTATTTTCTGTGAGTGAAATAAAACCACCAGTAGTTCCAATCATGACAGTATTTAAAATTTTACCAATCCAATTTTAATTTTAATTCTCTATATTTGTTATTATTTTTGGAACACCCATTAAACATGATTATTCCAACTCAATTATTTGAAGATCCTCTATTATACATATTTTCTCCGAGGTGGATATCTCCAAACCTCTATCATCAATAATTTTGATCAATAATTGGAGATTTTATATAACATAATAAATTAAAAAACATATAGATTATTTATTTTAACATGTTAAATTTTCATACACAAATACATCATATGATGAGGTGATTTCAATGGAATTTAATCTAAAACCACTTGTTTGATAGAATCAAATTTGGATAGAAAAGATAAAACTTGTTGACTATATTGGAGTGAAATATTCTTCTATGTCTTGGAAAAGGACCTCACATAACATTGTCTTTAACTAGGATGTTTCTACAAGTACTGGTACTTCTATATAGAACATGGATGGACCTGGATGTATACACATTAATAGATTTGTTTATGATATTTATGATTCCCATCCCACCTCTAAGGAGCTAAATGGAATAAATTTAATTATGGTATTGAATCTACCATATTTGAGGTGTCTCATGAAGATAACAAAGATTATGGATAATCCACTAACAACACTCTATAATATGAATATAAAATCAATGAAAATTTCTTCTGGTCAGGTGCTATAATGGTAAGAAACATATGGTTGACTTTGGTTGATTTATCAACCCATATCATAGAAAGATTCATAAAAATAAATGCTACTCGATGTTAGAGTGAACTATAATCCCAGGATACTAGGGATTTCGTATTGACATAAATAAAAATATTCCTCCTCAACCAATTTCTAATAAACACTCTTTATTCTATGATGGATGATCCATATATAATGCATGGAGGATTCCCTTTAACTCATTTGTCACACTCTTGTGATTAAGGGGGGTGTCACAGAAGGAATCTATTCCATGGTTACCAAATAGAATGTAATGGATTTTGACACATATCATAAGCATGAGTTTATTATATATTATTATCCTAATTATATGAGGCATATGTATACTAAAATTTAAATTCAAATTGATAATAATTCCAATATCGATTATTAGAATCTTATTTCTAAATATTGATGCTTGTTGGATTTGGTTGTATAGAACAAAATTATAAGTAAATAATAATTTCATGTATTCATTTTATTGAATATTAATTATGTCTTATAAAACATCATAATAGTTCCTTTGTATGACATAACATGTGATAATGTATTAGGAATACATGTCACCTTTAAAATCATAACAGTTCCCTGCAGTGATGAGAACCTAGAAGTTCAATGATAATATTATTAAATAAATGTTCTATAGTAGGATGATGTCATTTAACATCACATAAATAATATAGGTTATGAATTGTAGAGATTCATAAAAATATTAGGCACTTTATCATATTGTGAACCATTTGTAATTTCCAGGGAAAGAGATTATGAGAATCAGACCCGCCAATAGGAAATAAATTTTTTTATTTTCATTAGATATTCTTATATGATAATGTGAGTATTGATCCTTATTATTTGATATTATTATTAATGATATCATAAGTCATGAACTTTGATTTATTGATGAAAAATATGATGAAATATTATTGTTGTTAATTAAAATTCATTTGGTTCATCAAAGGTGATTTTTCCTTAATGAATAACATGAGAAAGGATTTATCCCTTTATGACTTGACAATATATGATATCTTAAGACATTTGATAGGAATGGAGACACCTAGATAAATCTATAACAACAGTCTTATGTGTTCAAGTTGATTTTTTTAAATTCAATGAAAGACACACCAATCACATATATTGAGGACCCTAGCATGAAAAATCTTTATCAGAGATATCATGAAAAAGGGATTGTATTACACAATAGGAATTCATAGAAGGTTTTTTGTCATTGTGATATTAACCAATTTGTATATCTGGGCCTTAGAATGGTATTAAACACTAAGCTTGGACTTTACGTATGCCCCCTATTTACACTAAGGAATAGGCCAAAAGGGTTACGTATTAGGTGTATCCAGAATTTAGATAAATTTAATGATGAATTTATCAAGTTAGAATAAATATTACTCATACATCATGATTTAATAATTATTTATGTTGGTTTATTACCATGATTTAATCATGTGTTATTTGAAATAATATGTTAGTTAAATAGAAATAAATATTTAGTAATAATTTTGGAAAAATATAACATTTATTGTACTTATTGAATAATAATGATGGGATAATTTTTTATTAAATAAAAATATATTTTTGTAGGTTTTGTAAATTTATAGGAGGATATGTGGATCGGGTTTAATGGTCAGACTCGAAATGATATAAATGAAATTTATTTATTATTAAGTTTTTTTTAAGGGCCAATGCATATTTATTAGCAAAAAGAAAACAAGGATTACAAGAGTCTAAAAGACGGGATCAGATTACAATCTTTAAGATGCAAAGGCATCAAGTTATCTGGGAGCTCCTCCAGCCAAGTTAGATTCTGAGCAATGCCTTTATTCGCGAGAGAATCTGCAACCATGTTAGCTTCGCGGTAAGTATGAGTTGCAATGAAACTGACGTCATGAAGAGATTGAAGACAATTCATCCAGCGCGTAGTAATTGACCAAGCAAGATGAATCTCTCCCTTCCAAATGGCTTGAACAACAGTAGTAGAATCACCTTCGATCCATAAGTTGTTCCACCCACGTTGAAGAGCAAAAGCAGTGGCATGAATAACACTTAGCATCTCTGCTTCCATAGAGGTTGTAGTACCGCAGCCTCCAAAAAAGCATCCCATAACATTACCATGATGATTTCTGAAGACAGCTCCACAACCGGCAGGACCTGGATTTCCTTTAGAAGCTCCACCCACATTAATTTTAATCCAACTTTATTATGAAGTTATTCACATGTCAATTTAATAATAATTATGTTATTTTTAATATTTTTTGTTCACTATGAATTAATATATTTTCAAGAGGGATTATATATAAAAAAATTCAAAAAATCCTTCATATATATTTATATGAAAATATCTATTTAATAAAAAATATTCCATGTACACTATAAATTAAGATAATCTCTATCAAACCCTAGATATAGTTATAAAGATCTATAATGTTCTCTCTACTCCTCCTATCTCAGGACATCATGAGAACACTTAGAATTCATCATCCTTGATTATAGTAACAGTTTGATCAATATTGAATGATTCAAGTTATCAAGGTTATCCCTAATAGAACTTGATCATTCTATAATGACATTCAAATATTATGGTGCAACTGTAGATCACTACTCAATGGATTCTACAATTATATCCCAAGTTTTAATGATGGTTCTGTGATATCAATTTAACCATATCATCAATGAAAAAATAATTATATTTCAGTTAATTCTAGATCTTCTTATAAATTAATTATAAATTACAAGTGATGATACTCCAATTCCAGTTTTAGTATTCATGTCAATTAATATTTTAATTAATTCATTTGGTTATGATTTTTTCATTGATTACATCTTAATTTATTCCATGATTACGAAAAAATAGGTTGGCTATGCCTAATAGGTGGTTCTTCTTTGCCTAAAACTGTCAAGTGGTATTGAAAATCCACATGTTTAATTTATGATTATTTAATAACACCTTATCGAATGGTATGAGTTTCAAATTTATTTTCCTTACAATCTATTCATTCTTGTAATTAAAACATTTTTTATCTTTCCTTTCTTCATTCCAGCTCACATATTCAATAAATAGGTTTAATTAAAATAAATAAACAAATAAAAATAAAATATGGAAATGCCAAGAATTATGTTCAGATATCACAAGGATACACAACATGTACAAAGATACACATCATTTAACCATATATCATCCATGTATATCACATGATTATTAGATTAGGATGATAATATCAAATCAGATATTGTAAAATTAGGTCTATATAGATATAGACAATAAGTAATCTAGTATAAATAACTAATTTCTTTTTAACTAAGATTCATGATGTGTATTAATTGTTTTCTTATAGTGGAGAATATGAGTGTCCAATTGTTTCATTTATCTTCTAAACCACACGAGGATTGAAAAATCATGAAACTTTAAAACAAACAATAATATTGAAATATTACATGTAGTGTAAATTATACACATCTAGAGTAGAGAATCCCACCCAGTACTTAGGTGTATGTCATGGACATAGGCGGAAGAGAGCACACTTCGTGTAACCTAGAAAACCATAGTGTATTATTATTTGAAATGTTTTCTTAATTTTATGGAGAGAGAAGAATTAATTATATAATTATACTTGTTCACAGGTGATCCATGTTCATTTTTTTGACAATAAAATCCATGTAATAGGTTTTCATATTATTTATTAAATTAATTTATGAGTTAAATTATAAAAAATAGAAGTTGTGTATGGTATTTGTTTATATTATTCTCAACATTCATCAAGAGAATCACATGAAGTCTAATTAACATTTTTTCTACGTGTAATTGTTATGATAGTACCCTCCATGTAATTACCAATTATGCAATGTGTGTTGGATTCCAAGGGAATACACATGCACAATTATTATACAAGGTAGTTTGTATGAGTACATTCTATATCATACAAGTACAATGGTGTAATTTATTAGATATAAGTAAAATTAATTTATTTAATTTTTTAAAATCATGGATTATGGTAATTTAGGGATCAATAAAAAGAATTAAGATAAATTGGATTATATGGACTAATTAATAGTGTTTTATCTTAATTAAAGAATGAACCAAAGTAATTCATATCTAGCTTCGAAATATTTGTTCATTACGTGCTATATGGATGATAATTATCTTAGACTTGGCCCATATAGATGATTAGTTGCCTTTTAATTTATAATCATTAACTGATAGTGATGGAATATTATTCATCCTCTCTTTATTATGTTAGGGCCGGTGTGCCCAAAATTTATTTTATATAAACCTCATATATAGTTTATTATATACCATCACCTATATGTTAGAAAAATATTATATAAGGATTGAGTGTACAAGTGAGAGGATGCTGTCAAAATCCAAAAGATGAGGAAAAACCAATAAAGGTGACACATGGAAGCTGAGGTGGAATGGTAAAACATTAGCCAAGATATTTTTCAAGGTGTTTTCTCTTAGGGAAGATTTTTAAGTTATCATATGTATGATAAAGTAACCATTAGATAATATCAGGATCATTATATATATTTATATATTAGTATCATGGTTGATTAGTTATTTTTATGGATATTACATGATTACTTAATAAATGAATTAACAACAATGAAATGTGGAATAAAATAAAAATTCATTACACATTAATTTTATTAAGCATGGTTGATCAATTGAGTAAAATACACATAATATTAACCATCCATGTGATAAGATAAATCTAGGTTTCTAAGTTTGTGGATCAAAATCCATATACTAAAATATAATGTTGATATATCCTTCTATTACTTATGTATGATTCAAACCCATAGATCAAAGGGATTGGTTGTTCCAAGTCAAAGAGATTTCAATTGTCAAGGAAATTTTAGTTTAATGTTTTTTGTTGAATTAAGTTAGTTCACATCAAGGGTTGACTTCCCATGAAGAACATAGTGTAAATAAGATTACAGGATTGAGGAAATATTTATCTTGGATATCAAGATTGGCTATCCCACTCAATACTTCAATAACTATGAGTTTTTGTAGTTAGCGAGTTACACCTACCTAAAACCCTTCATATAATTTCTCAGAATCTATTATGGGTTATAAGAAGGGGAACATAGATCCTTTCCACTAGAATATCTATAAAACATGATATTCTGAAACTAATTGTGAGGGATGTTATGTAATTGATAAAATACCAAGAGATTAATAAAATTTAAAAATTTATTAATTTAATTTTGCAATAAAGAAACTAAAAAATTAGCTATTCTTAATTTTCTGTAGTAATGGAAAGAAACATGACTTTGAAAATATCACTATGATCATTACTAGATTAGGATAATACTATCACTAGATTTAATTAATATGGATGTTACAGGTTCTGACACATTAGACTATAACATAAATGAAAATTATATATGATAGTAACTCCACTTCCCTATTTTCTTACTATAGTGGCTAGAGAGGATGATGTATCTTCCTATATAAAATATGTAGACGACATAAGGCATTTACATTGTTTCATGTTATCCTCATTTTATAATGATATTCTAAATGAATATGTGTATATAGATGAATATATAATAGTATCTCAACTTTATGATTTTTAGAAGGAGATTGTTAGAAAAGGGAGACATTAGATCTCCAATGCACTGTTCACATGTAGGATTGGTGAGTCTGAACATACTGGTCCTTATATAGTTAAGATGATTGGTTATATAGAATACATACACATCTCATAGTTTATGATCCCTGATGAGTTTCATAGATATATCATTCTATCATTACTACCTAAAACCTACTCAAGTTTAATTATGATCTACATTATGAGAAATAGTGAGATGATGAATTTTTAACATTTTACTATTATTCATAAATTTTATAAAGATATGGGGAATGAAAAACCACTGATCCTTATAGTAAATAAGATATGAAAGTAAATGGAATATGGTCTTAAGATTCATTCATATAGGTAAAATAGGGATAAAATGTAAAGGGGGATTTCCCTTAAAAAATTAAATGAAAACAATCTAATTTTAAAATCATCATAAAAAAGATTAAATAAATGTAAATATTTTGAATAAAATTAATGAATCATAGTATTTAAATCACAATGATATCATAATATATAATAATAAAATAACAATAAGAAAAACAAAGGGTTATTTTTAATAAATTTATTATGTGTGTTTGATGGACTAAAAAAATTATGAATTGAATGATTTTAATAGATAAATAAATTAAATTATATAAAGTAAAAGGGAAAAATATTTGGAAAGAAAGTTTAATAATAGTACCCAATTTTACCCCTATTTTTAGCATCTAAATCCATTATGTCTTTAATAAGTTAGTCCCTTGGATTTAATGGTATCCAAGATACCAAAAATATCCTTTTCTTTTTAGGTTATACTGAGAAACTAGATAAAATACACACTAGAACATTAAAAGAAATACTAGATACCAAAAAAGGATAGTCCCTTTATTTTTTAAATTAAATGACATGAAAACCAAACCCCTACAATTTAAAGGTGTTGAGAACATATATTTAAAGAAATATAAATAAAAGAGGATTGCTAGTAAATGATAAATTTTATGCTTTGTATTAATTCTATCAATGAATATGTTGAACAGTAGGAGTTAATGAGAATTTTATAAGAGATTGATTTGATATTAAAATTTATTTCACACTCTATAAAGAGAAATAAGATATAGAAATGAGATCACATTGAGATGAAATGATCAATTAATATGTATTAGAATATGAGAAAGTATATAGATATTGCGTTGATCGCCAAGTCCTCCAATTAACTTATTTTTACTTCCTTCAGTACCTTTTACAAAATTATGGAATATATTAGTGGATTTAATTCATTAATATCTGTGTTTATTTAATTTTGACCACAAATTTTTAAATCCATCTTGATTCCATTAAAAGGAATTAACTCAACACAACCAAAAAAACTGTTAGATGATTGAAATTTAAAATATCAATACTAATATTCCAAAATTTTTGAGGATAGATAGAAATAAATTTTTTATAATTTTATCAATTGAATTTAAAATAACTTAGATAAATTAAATTAATTTTAAAACACATGATTAATGATTTCCAAAAAATTTTGTAATACTATGTCAAAGATAGCACACAAATATCGAATAGATTAATACTCAAATATTCAAAATCTGAATTTGATTTTTAATTCCATTTTTAAAAATATGATAATATTGAATAATAAAGACATTTCATTCAAACTAAATAAATGTTTTAATGAGTTCATTAGACTATAATATGATTTAAGAAACATTAAAATCATAGATTCAACCTAAATAAATAAATTCAAAATATTTGAAAAATTTACTAAAATTTCTTGATTAATTGATTAAAAATATTATAATTCAAAACAATATGTATATAATAGTGTAAATATACTCCACACAGATTATATATCATTAATTAAAAATTTAAAAATAAATAAAATAATTGATATAATTTTTATTTACAAGTGAAAAATCAATATATCAAGAATTATGTGATTATAGGGTAAAATATTGATTCATATTTATGTAAGTGAAAAATATCATTTTTAAAGGTAAAAAATATATTACCTAGGTTAGATAAGGATATCATAAACTTTTATACATTGCGTAAGTGTTTAATTGAAACTCTAAGAATTACGGAAAGGTGATCTGTATATTCAATAAATTACATAAATTTAAATATAAAATTCGAAGCATTTTCTAAGGGTATGTTCATACTTTATATGTTTTGTAAGTGTAAAATAAAAGATTCGTAATGGTGAACACAAAAATACATATGTTTTGTATAGGTACATGGAATTTTCATAAATGTAGAAATTTATTTCATAATTTTTAAAATCCTATAGATGATAACTCCTTGAGGTGGGGGGGATTAGGGTATATGTAACTATTTATTAGATGAGGATATTATTATCTCACCTTGATGAACATTTTTATATCTCTCTTAATTTCTCCACAATTAGTGATAAAATTTTTAAAAACATATAATATTTTACCTGGTATTCCCGCACTTGGTTGTGTCTAAGGATCAGGTATGGAAATGTGTTTGTAAACCTAATTGACTAAAATATAACCTTTTAATGTCAAAATTGGAGTGGCATCACTAAAACTATGTTTTTAATACCATTAAAAATTTGAGAACTCAATACTCTTCCTCAATAAGAAACTCAATCCTCCTCTTGTTGGATCTTCCTTCTTCACATGTAGATGATCTGAAAATAGACCTATAGTAATGATTCACTTCAGATAAAAATTTTAATTTCCCATGATGATGAAACTACAATAATTACTTGTTCAACCATAAAAAGTATAAAAGAAATTTTGAAAAAAAACTCTAGAGATCTTCTCCATCAAAATTTTGTTCCTCTGGCTCTCTTTTTCTCTTGTTATGTTCATTTCATCACATATCATTTTTCATATTTTAAAATAAATCCAATGGACATGATTTATTCCTCTCACAACAATATTATTCTATATTTACTTAGTGTTAATCTGGGCCATCATACAATATTAATTTCCAATTACGGGATGGGAGTTTGAAGCCACAACTCACTTTTATTTCAAAATTGGTATATATTGCTTGTGGTGTGCTCATATGATTTGAGACATAAAATCATCAAATTTTTAGAGACCATTTAATGGATATAATTTCTTCATTTGAATCCTGATACACCCCATAATCTCATCAATGTGTTCGACATCACTTCAGCACTGAGACCCACAGTTGACCATATCAACTTCTCCCGGGTAAATAACTCCCCTTAAATTCTCTCATAACTGGAAATAAATATAGTGTGGAGACTTCACAAGGAGTTAGATATGAGGTGGATAATTATACCATATATTATCCTCCTATATAATAGAAAAGTCCTTGAAACTTCACCTCCAAAAATATTCCATATTCGATGTAACAATTTAACACTACAACATGGTCTTATTCACTATTGAAAAGAGATGCATCACAACCCTTCTTTCTATGATGTGGAATCATATGGGATAAGATTGTCTAAATAAATAGTTATACTAAATATCCATCATCTATAATTAATGTTCTAGTTATAGGGTGGAATAATTCTCATATAATGAGGGATGCATCAAAGTAGAAGTAATACGACATGAACATCCCAAAAATTACAGTATCTCAGAAATCATTTGATCAACCGATCTGTTCTATGATGACTTAGGGTATGAAATTTCATAAAAACTCTATTCCCACATTTAAATTCTCTCCAAAATAATAAAAACATATATTCATCTCCATTTCACCAACTGGACATATGCGAGTAAAAGGGTCTTCTCCTAGCCTCTACCATGGTGCCTCCATATTCTATGGACCACAACTTTCACCCTACAACCCCTTTGACATAGACCTATACTCCAATACATATTCCTACCCACATAATCCCTTACTCTTGTGCCTACATGGATAGTTGGCATTGATAGTTCCCCTGAGTGGTCAAGCTTTCACACACATATGCATGGTTGACCAGTCTTGTATAGCTAAGCTAAGGATGGCTTAATTTATGTTACATAACACATCAGGAATATAGTGTACTTTTTAGTCTTTCACGTGACCACCTCTCAAATACATAAACCATCTAAGTTCATATTCAAACAAACATCCTTCTAAACCCTATCAAAAAATACAAAACTCCAACACTTACAAAGGGATTTGGGTCATTAATGTCCCCTTCAGGTTTGTTGACAATTCTACAAACACTTAAGTCCTAACCAAAACAAAAGATTATAAATGAGTCACTAATATTCAATTATAATCCCATGTGAGAACAGCTCGGTGTTAGAAAAAAAAATTGAATGATAATGTTATGTTTTATTCAATCAATTTTGATTTATTTATCTACATTAATCCCTAAAAGAAACTTTATTTGATATTGACACACTATCCCATTTTCCTCTTCTTTCTCATTACACAAGTATTACTTTTCTCTCCATTTGGAAATGAACCCAAATAGTTAATAACTCTAAAATTATTATAATATAAAATGATAAAACTAATGAAAGTTTCTATGAAATCATACTATTCTCAATGTAGAAACTATGGTGAGTGGGAGTCCGTACCAAAATCAATTATGTGGACAGAGATATCTAGAATCCAAGAGCCAATCGGTGCATCTCCAACAATAACTTTGGTAGTTCCATTGTTAATATATCTTTAACATGATGTTGTGTTAACTCATTCCCTAAAATTACAACTCATTTATCCACTTTCACCTTTATTAAAAGATACATAATCTCAATTCACTTAATATCCAAATATTGAATAGTATTTTTTATTTAATTGATCACACATGAGTTATCATACATTATTATAAAGGGAATATCATATAACAACATGAATATTTATGTTTATGTTTCATCCATTGAATGTGAGTGTATTCATGGGTGGAATAAATGTACTTGACCACGGTAGTGCCCAATGACATGATATCATGCTTCTTGATTTTCAATGAAATACATGAACTCTCAAGATAATGTTCTGCATCATAAGATGATTTTTGATCATCTACTATACCATCCCAATCCTTATCACTCAATCCCAAAAAATTATAATTTTCTCCATTATGATTGAGTAGCCTATAGTTAGTCATACATTTTATATATAAAAGAATTCATTTCATTGCTTTCATGTAGATATCCTTGGTATCACTTTGGAAATTAGTGGATTAACAAGTAAAGAATAATATTTTCAGTCTGGTGGCTATCAAGTAAATAAAACATTCAAATATCTTCCGATATATGGTCACATTGATATAATCACATTGATCACATTTTGATAATTTCTACCTTTTATCCACAGTTATTTTCACATTCCTTGAGCTATCCATCTAAAATATCCTAAAAAATCCTTGAAATACTTAGTTTGTGTGATAAATATCCCATATAATATTTTGATGACCCAAAAGACAATGAAAAATGAAATTTTACCAATTAGAGACATATTTAATTCACATCTCAATAGTTCTAAAAATTTATTGCATTGTTCCTCATTTGAGCCTCAAAAATTTATATCTTCAATATTGATGATAACCATAATCCATTAATCACATTTCTTAATTGATATAGAGGTCATGAACATATACTTTATAAAAATAAGATTCTTTATACATGTTTATAATATAGACTACCATAATCATGATTCTTTTTTGAGGCCAGAAAAGGCATTCATTAGATGATACAATTTTCCATTATCATCTTCAATTAGAATCCCAATCGGTTTCTCAATATAACGTTCCTCTTAAAGAATTCAATTTTAGAAGGAAAATTTGACTTTCATTTGATATATTTTGAATCCCTTCTAAATTTAGATGGATAAAAATAATTTAATAGTCTCAAGACATAAAACGTGTGAAAGTATCTCATGGACATTGATTTCTTAAATTTGGAAATACCGTTTTCACACAATTTAAGATTTGTTCCAAATCTCCATCATATTCAATTATTTTATTTAAAAAACCCCACATGGTTTTAGTGATTTTTTTATTTGAACTTATAAAAACATCCAATGTATTATTTTTCCCTATTTTTTCAAGAACATCATTAATAAGAATGACCAAACTCGCATCAAATATAGAATATTTTAATGATTTAGTGTCTACCAAAGATAATAAAGATACCTATTTCTACTAAACCTTAATTATTCTAGATTATACAAGTTTTATTCATTCCCCAAAAAAAATTCTTTTCATGATTTCTTCCCTTATCATCTGTCTCCCTTTACCCTCTAAAATATCAAGACCTTTCACAAAATATGAGTCTTTATCAATGTTGTTTTCCTTCCAAGAAACTCTTTCACTTCTTCATCACATTATGATTATGATGTTCGGTAGTTTTCGTGAAAAAGAAATTCATGTTCTACAGTCATGTTTCCATATTGAACAACAACAAACTCATTACTGTTAACTATCGTTTAAATCATTTTCTGTAACATTTATAATCTTTTTTGTTTGATGAATATCCATGAAATATGCCTTTATCTAATCAATCTTAAATTTTTTATGCATATTTTTAATAGAATAAATAATTTACATCCAAACACTCAAAAGTATTTTACAATATGTATATTTCAACACAACATTTCATATCGTTTTTTCTCTTCATTTGAAAATATAAATGCACTATTAGAGATTCAATATATTGCAAGAACAACTTATCCCCAATATCTTTTTGGAAGATACTTTTAAATCAACATAGTTTGAGCCATATTATTAACTACATGATTTCTTATTTCCAAAAACCCATATTTTAGGGGTGTTCTGACCCTAGGTATATATTTTTGAATTCTATTTTTTTCTAACTATTCTTTTATTTGATGATTTATGAATTCAATTCCATTTTCGATTCGAAACATATGAATTATCACACCAAGAAAATTTTATTATCTCCATCAATAAGGAGTGAAAAATATATATACTTTTGTCTTATATGTAATAGGTATAATCCATTAAATTTTGATTTAGTAATTTATAAATAGAACATAGTACCTACTTCCTTCTATTTATTTGGGTGAAATTTTCCTACAAACATCCATGTGCACATCCTCATAAAACCGTGATACTTTCATTTTCTTTAAACTATAGGACATTCAAATAATCTTTCCCTTTGACATTAATAACATGTATGAGTATGACCATATGTGAGATTGTGAAAATTATGATCACAATTGGTTATAAACAACCTTTATAGAGATTATTAGTTCAAATGGATGTGCCATTTATTCCATAGCATGTCTTCCTATTCATCAGACAACATACATAAATTTTATTCTCGAACACGGAATATATTTTCCTTTAAGAATGAGTGAACCATATATGGCTTGGAATGTACAAGACTTTGGACTAATATCCATCACATTTCTTTGGTCACATAATTGGATGACATTGAGAATATTAACACTCAACCCATCAACCAACAGAATAATAGTTTTCCTAATATCATTAACATGAATATAAATTTTTTCAAAAGTAACAATCTTAAGACCCTCATCATTACCAAAAGTGATGATACCATATTTTTTATGGATGAAGTTTACAATGAGTTCTTCATTTAAGATCATATTTGATGGGAATATGTTTTACATAATTCATGAGATATACTTATCCACTTCCCTTAAAGAAATATTAGTGATATTTTCCTTATCCAAACTTCCCTTCATCTCCAAAGTTGGTAATATGGATTCCTCCACAATAGTTGTCTCCTTAGTCTCTTCTTTTTATTAAAAAATTGAAAAACTATTATAAGCCTCTATACTTTTAAATAAATATTCCAACCACATTATTATTATTATTTGAGGCGTTTGATATAAAACTAATTACTTTACCAAATAAGAATAAATTTTCTTATTCCTATAAACATTAAAAATATTCATCAAATGTAAATGAATAATCAGATGTTATACATTCCTATTTGGAATAATATTTCTCCCATATGAACCTTTGAGAAATTGAGAACACAAGGTAACTGTTTCCCAACATTCTATAAAAAATAATCTAAATTTTAATGAAAAATAGCATGCATTTATGACGTAAATTGATTACTTTATAGGGTTATTATGCTCTACATTATTCTGAGGAATTGGTGCTTGTGGTATTGAAACAACCAAAAACTTATCTTTATTTTTGAGCATCTGAACATGAGGGATAAGAATTCATTCCTCCCTATAAATTCCTCTTAATTTACTAGATGATGATGCTTGTGTATTTTTCATCATTACATGTTTTAAAAACAATTCTTGATGTTTAGAATTACATCCCTAATTCATAAATTCTTATTCTAGATACTCAATTATATTTATTCTATCATTGATATTTTTACCCAAAGAATTTATGATTAAATGTTTTTCTTTAGTTTTAGGCTCTATTTCAAATTTCTTCCCACAATTATCAAAATTTTATATATGATATTTTTAATTTCAGACATATGTTATAACTTTTTATATTCTTATTCTTTTATCTACGTCTAGAAATCATGTGCTGCTGTATATTTCTACTTATTAATTACTATCCATATATTATGATCTTCAAGTTTTGCCTCAAGTTCAACCTATAGATCAAACCTTCCCATAAATACTTATCTATTATCATCAGTATCATGATTTATTATAATATTTCCAATAGCCATTATAAATTCATCATATTTATAGTTTTCAAATTATTCAACCTAACTTTTTATAGAACCATTTTCCTCTTTAAATAAAATATTTATTCTTTTAATATTCCTCCATTGAGAAATATTATATCCTTATTTTTTATGTCCTTTAGTGGTTTTTATTCACCAATAACTTGTTGATAGTTTTTTTGTAAATTTGGTTACAAGGTGTACCACATTTCCACACTTGAAGCAAGAAAGGGGAGTATTACAATTAAATAACCCTTTTACACTTTTTATATTAGAGTATAAGAATGACATAGACTCATATAATTCATTAAATGATAAAATTTACATGATAGGGAGTTTCATCCTGAAATAAAATGATCCCTCTTGAAATATTTACTTTTTTTTGACTCCTTTTATTTATTAATAATTTTATAAGAAACCAATGGGATATGAAATATATCAATAGAAATTTATTTATGGTATTTTTCTTATATAACTGAATTTTTTAACATTAAAATGTGGTAGGATACATCTCAAAATCCTCTTCACTATCTTTTAATAATTTGGCTCTTCATCAAGACCTCTAAAATCTTCAAAATGAAAATTTATTCAATAAAGAATGGAATTAAATGCTTCATTTGAGTTTATTATCAAATATTAAAACGTGTTGCACAAAACCTATAACATGTTGTCTTAAAAAAATTAATATCCTTCATAAATGTTTAGTATATTTTCAAAAAAAACAAGTGATGTTTTACAAGTCATTTTCTTTGTGATGGCATGATTAATAAGAGCACTTCCTTGGGAAATTATGGATTTGGAGTATTGATCCAATTCTCAATTATCTCTTTCCATCAGGGGAGTAATTTAAATATCTATAATGATCCCATATATGGCTATAATATAAACATCCACACTGATGGTTTTGAAAAAAACAAAAAATCATTATTTTATATAACTAGAAATGAATACCTTCAAAGATGGGGACACATATATTTTGGAAAACTATTCCCATAATTTAAATATATAAGACAAATAATCATTCCTACCATATCACTTTTTTAGGATTCTATATATGGAATCACCCTGGGAGTTGGGGGGTGAATCAAGGAATATGAAAATCTTTCATTGATGAGGATCATGTTCTCTAAACTTGAGGAAAAATTTGATATATATATTGTTTTCCAATAAATCCGAAATCAATATAGAAAATAAAAAATAAAATTTTTTATGATTCAACCACACTCGGATACATCTATGGAGCATGCACAAAAATGCACTTGAAAAACATATTCACTAAAATATCACCACTTAACATTCAATTCGGAGTAGGCTCACTAACCATACTAGTTTAATATTATAAACAATTGGATAAATCCTTGATCTTACTCAACAAGGAACTCACTTCTATGTTTTTTGGATATGTCTTCTTACCACGAAATTATCTAAATATAAAACAAAAATGGTGTTTCTCTTCATCAAAATAATGTAGATTTATAGTGATGATGAGACTCCCATAATTCCTTCTTCCACCTTTTAAATTCTAAATGAAATATAAAAAACATATGGAGATATAATACAGAAAAATTCATCTTTTATGGATATCTTTCTCACTATTTGTCTTCATTTCTACACAAAATCTCTTCTTCCCTATTTTGATATTAATATATTGGGTAAGATTGATTCCTCTAACTCAAGGAATGTTCCAAATGTTAAATTG
The DNA here is from genome assembly GCA_963277665.1 of Viscum album. NCBI lineage: Eukaryota > Viridiplantae > Streptophyta > Magnoliopsida > Santalales > Viscaceae > Viscum > Viscum album. The sequence goes on from OY728150.1 coordinate 192,144,024, forward strand.
TTAATTAGGATTACCATGAAACATTAAATTAAAATTAGGTGATGTGAGTTTCAATCCGTAACTCCATTTTATTTTGAAATAATATGAGATAGGATGTGGTGTGACCATATTCTACAGAACATAAATTCATTAATTTTTCATACACTGCGGTTTAGAAACCATTTCGAAAACTTGATCATTATAAAATCCATTCTATCTATGTTTTTGTAAAAAACATAGTAACATAGATACCCAAAGTTGAACATATTCACTTCTCATGAATAAATTACTTTCCTTAACTCATCTCATATCTATTAATAACTATGGCATATAGACTTCACAATGAATGAAATATAGAGTAGATCCTTTTTTGAGGAATAACACACTATAGAATAATAATATTCTTGCAACATCACATCTTCCAAATTTTGACACTCCAACATGCTAGGTAACACTATAGTGTGGTCCTCTTCACTCCTCAAGAGAGCTGCGAGGTAGAACTCCTTGTTATGGTGTGGAATCATATAAGATGATAGATCCCAAATAAATAACTCTTAAATTTTTTCACCCTCCACATTGCATGGAATTTATATAGCATGGACTCATTATCATACAACTGGGGTTGCAGAATAGCATAAGAGGTATGGTGTGGACACCCTAAAAATTATAGTATCTCATAAATCCTTTGATCATTCACTCTAGGTCATGATGAATGATGTTGTGTCATATCTTGGGAAACTATAGTCCAATATTTGAGTTGAATCCAAAAATCCATGTAGTAGGTATACATCTCCGTTTCACTAACGAGATAAATACGAGTAATATGGTCCACTACCGACCTCCTCAATGGTGGAGCCTTGCATCGTGGACCATTGCCTCCATGATTTTACCCATGTGGCAATGTCCAATGCTACCATTTACATGATCACACACGTGCACCCTTGCACTGGTGACGTTGTAGTAGGATGGGTCATCTGATTCCCCTGCATGGACGATCTTTCTCCCACATATGCAGGATCAAGCCATCATGGATGGTTGTGCTGTGGATAGCCTACTTTTTTTGTGGCACAACACATTAGGTTTATGGAATAGTCCCTTGAATATGGAATGATAAACTGCAAAATCTAGAAACAACTAAATTCATCTTTATACACCATTACTTTTAAAATTATTGAACAACGAAATCCCTCACACACTTCTAAAGGGATTTTTCCAATAAACATGTTGTCTAAAGATTCTTTAAATGTTAGAAATCATGAAAGGTGTATCATCCCATATCAAGACATGTGTAAATATAAAAATGAATTTATATATCCTATATAAGGTGTATCATCCCATCCCGGGTGTCACACAATAATTTCCTGAGGTGGTTCACCGCAAGACCTTAAGAAAGCCTCTCTGTACATCTAAGGCTGACGCATAGTAGGGAGGGTGTATTATCAATTATGGGGAGCCAATACAATATTTTTTTAATTTTATTAGAGAAATACAACAGAATAAAAATAAAAAATAGATGAATCATATATGTAACAATTGTAAAATACAATAGAACAATATGACCAAAACATGAAATATAATGTCAAAACTGAATAATAAATATGTCATGATAACGTACATGCCAAGTGTAAAATGAAACTGTAACTAATGATACCAGCATTAACCAAGAGGGTCTCGAACAACATCGTGTTCCTTCACCATGCTCCATCCCAATCATCCCTCTAATAAAGGATCTTTTCCCTTAATCTATCATGCAAACAAGTATTCTATTCTAGTACTGATCAGGAATCCTAATTACTATGTGAATACAACTTATGGGGCCACCTCTAATAGTGTTTAAAACAATATATAGTCAATAATAGTGTATATAGTTAGATAAATAATAAAATACAAGTAATAAACTAAATATTTTTAAATTTATTCAATTATCCTTTATGTTACCGCATAAACCCCTAGGATCATGAGGAAACCTGAACCTCAATACCTGCTTCATCCCTTACAAAAGTCAAAATCATTTCACATTGTCAATTAACAATTAATTTAATATATGAGCTTTTATTATCCATTACATGTCAATTTTATTATTATGGCTAATTGAAACCATATTCCATTTCTATTATTTTTGGTGTAGAACACCGTGTCTAATACCCAATTTACCAAACATGAATATATCTATATATCTATCATGGGCATAGAATGCTAGGTCTAGCCTCCCAATTCTTAATTGTGAAAACTAATAATTAGAGCAGATCATCATGTATAACACCCCATTTATCAATCATACTAATAGATATAGCCTTGGTGTAGATCATCATGTCGATCCCCTTTTAATAGTTATGCATGTATATCATTATCAATATAAATATTAATGTGTAGAACCCATTTGATCAACCCTTAATTAATTTATAAATTAATTATTCCAAGTCCATTAATAAATTCGACAATTAATTAATCTTTTCACAAAAAAATATCCAATAATTAATTCACAAATTAATTATTCAAACAAAATAATTCAATATCTCATAATTAATTCACCAATTAATTATTAATTTCATGAAAACAATATCCTATAATTAATTCCCGAATTAATTATCACAAATTGTTCTCTCCATATCCAATAATTAATTCAAAAATTAATTACTCCATTCCATCATGAATTTATATCATTATCACGGGCATAGAGAATCATGTCTAACACCCCATTTATCAACCATGAATAAACAACATTAATCCACTTATAAAAATTAACCATAGCTATTTCTATTAATTAATTAATTAATTGATTGATTATTGTCCATTAATTAATTTGACAATTAACTAATAATATCCATTACCATTAATTAATTAAACAATTAATTGACCATGTATTTCCCATTAATTATTTCACTAATTAATTAATAACATATCTTGTTTTAATCAATACAACAATTAATTAACCCTTTATTATCTATTAGTGAATTCAAAAATTAACTAATCACAACAATTAAATTAATTAATTTTCAATTAATTAATCACATTAATTTCTCTGGATGATATAAGAATCAACTAGTCACATCTATGTCATTACTAATTCAACAACATCCATACCACAAAAATCCCCTTAACGAATTCCTTAATTAATTAAGTAATTAAATCTCATTAACTCATCCATTAATTAATTATTATCCACTACTATAAATACCATAATTAATTATATAATTTATTATACAATTACCAATTCCAATAACTCATAATTAATTATATAATTAATTATCTAGAATCATATATCTCAATATGCCATAATTAATTCAACAACTAATTATCCAACTTAAAAATCTCATTATCTCATAATTAATTCAAAAAATCAATTATACAATCATATAAATTTAATATCCCTACAACCCACATTTATTAATTTTGCAATTAATGAATGTAATTAATTCAATTGTACAATCACAATTACCACTATTAATTAATTAACCAATTAAGTAATCAAAATCATTCAATTGCTTCAACATAATGATCCCCTTTATTTATTTCTCCAATTAACTAATCCAACTCAAATATCATAACATTACACCCCTTAATTAATTGAAAAATAAATTAATCCAAATCATTTCCATTAAATAATACCTGATTAATTAATCTAACTCAATCCCTTCAATTAGCTCACCAATTAATTGTTCACATCCATTTCTATTAATTAATTACATAATTAATTAATCACATTCAAGAATATAAATTATTTTTTTAATTAATTGTTCATGTTAACTTCATTAATTAATTTCACAATTAATTAATCATATTCATTCCCTTCAATTAATTCACCAATTAATTTTTCATGTCCATTGCATTAACTAATTACCCAACTAATTAATCATATTCATTTAGTAAAATTAATTCACTAATTAATTATGCATCTTCATTGCATTAATTAATTCCCCAATTAATTAATCACTTTCATTCCCTTAAATCAATTTTCCAATTAATTATCCATGAATAATCCTATTAATTAATTTATAATTAACTAATCACATTCACCCCTTCTATTAAATCTCCATTTAATTGTCCATGTCAACTGTCATAAATTGATTCACAATTAATTAATCATATTAAACCCTTTCAATTAATTATCTAATTAATTGTCTATATCAAATCTTATTATTTAATTCACAATTAATTAATCATATCCAACCCTTTTCAATTACATCATCAAGAAATTGTTGTTATAACATCAATTGATTAATTCCATAACTAATTTACCACATTTAGTCCTATTATTTAAATCAACAGTTAAATAATCATTTAGAAATTTACTAGTCACAATAATCTCCAATAATTAATCCTATAATTAATTATTCCATCCAAATAATTTAAAAACCCAAACATTCCCATTTATTAATTATACAATTAATTAATTATGTCTAATAATCTTAATTAAAAAATAATCAATTTAACAATCAACTATTCTTGATATAAAATCCCAAAATCTGAATTTCTTATTTCTTTTAATTAATTAATTCACAAAATTAATTGATTTAATTAGGAACACAATTTATAAACTTCTAAAATCAATTCTATAATTACATACACTTAATGGTAATCAATACTATGGAATTTTGAATTTTAGACCACCCACCTCAAGAACGGTGATTGATAATTCTCGTGAATGGAAAACCCCAATTTTAATAGAATAGCAATGTTGAATGAGATCTTGATTCAATTACTATATCCAAGATTTAAACTAATAAATATCAACAAAATTTAAATGTATATATAGATATAACAATGGATAAACATCCCCTTTTTTTCAAAAAAACATCCCCCTTTAATTAAGGAAGAGGAGTGAAAGACAGAGATGGATCTAAATGAGAAGAACACTCATTCCTGGGGGTGTGCATTGGGAATTTGGTCAAATATGATGGTGTTTAGAAGAGCTTTGGTTCAAAATGTAGGTGCATAGAGGAGCTTCAGTCCAAGGAGGAGCTGCGCGAAGGAGCTTCTGTCTAAGGAATAGGTGCGTAGAGGAGCTTTGGTCCAATGCAGAGGTGTGTAGAGGAGATTCGGTCCATGGCGGAGGAGCGAGGTGGAGTTTTAGTCAAAGGTGGATACTCTATGGTAGAGAGGGATATAATCCCCCTTTTACCTATTATTTTCCCCAAAATATCATCTCTACACCTTTAAAAATAACATTAAAAAAATTACACGTTGTGTAATTTCTTTTCATAACATGTTTACAGGTGGTGAAAACTACCTTTGTGACATGTGGACATGTGGTTCAAACTACATTTGTGACATATCGACTTGTGGTGAAAAACATTTACATGGGGTGTAAATCTTCGATGTTGTGAATTAATTAAATCCATGAATTAAATTCATAGTGTATATCCAAAACATTTCATGTCAAGAATTGGGTACATGATTCATATTTTTTTATACAACCAAAACTCACCACTTAGTCCCACTGCACCCCTATAAAAGGATGAGATCTTATAATCATCCCACCTTATAACATCATGTCCTCGAGCTGTACTCCCAAGCACCTAGAAGATTACAAGTCAAAAGGATCAGGAATGTAAGCCCTAATATCCACTTTTCTCTACCATGTTTCCTTTTACACATGCCCAATCTTCCATGACATATGAAATATCCACACCGTATTTTACGACAACACCTTCCCACTATGAACCAAAAAATGTATCAGATGATCCTCAATGAATGCATCAGTCTCAAGATCAACTTCCACAAGATATCCAACATGTGTCACAACACACTGTTCCCAAAAACTATAAGAACACAATCCAACATTGGCTATTAGCCTTTCCATAAAAACAGCTTGAGAAGGATTTATATTCACCACCTCCATGGACCACCTAGGTTTTTTCAAGGAATTTGAACATGAACCGTACAGGGTCCTCATTGGAATTATGATGCAACCACTTATAACTCAAGGTATTTCTCCACAAATCTACTATCTACATATCTCTGCCCACCCTAGGATCATTGTTAACATTGTTTTTAAGAAACTCAACCAACATGGCCCATGTCGCACAAAATTTATTAACACACGGTCCCTCCAGATAACCTTATGCATAAAATATCGATAGCAAACATCACACCATCCAACTCCACATATATAATTATTCATAAACACAAATTCTATGGGGACCCATATATAACTAAAAAAATATTTAGGTAGGTAGGCATAAAGGAATAGATTTTATTGTGGACCCGGATGATTTCAAGGTAGGGTACATGATCATAACTAATTAAAAGTACACTAAGAAGTCATTGATGAACACCCCAAAAATCCTTCATCACTGATGTTACCTCCCAATATGAAAAAAAAACAACCTAACCACACAGTCCTTTATAGAACCCACAATAAAGGTCTCAAACTAGGGAATTCTCACTTCCTAAATCACCCATATCAAGGTCCAAATAAACAAAAAAAGAATAATAACTTCCCAACATTAACACAGTTAAATATAGGGATTTATACAAAACCATATCACCTATTTCCCCCTTTTTTCCTCCACATAGTCAAAACTAAGGAACTATATCTACCCTTAACCATCATACATCTAGGTCCTGGATAATAAGGGAAAACACATTATCACTATTCATGTTTGTCATTTAGGCACCCATTTATTCTCATTTTGTATCATTTTTTCAATTTTTCTCAGTTTCTTGTTAGGCACCATTTTTCGTTAAATTTTACAAGCAAGGAAAAATAGTTCAAGTTCAAAAAAATTACTATAAACCATTTTTTATGTGTAACTAAAATAATTCATATTATAATAATCCTAAGTGCCTAGAATGGTTCATGCATACTCCACTTTTATGCCTTATAGAGCCATGAATTAAAAAAAATCTCAACAAATATTTGAAATAATAATAACATCAAACAACAATTACATCACCCTCGAAAAAATAATATTCTACTATAAGAGAAAAAAAATAACAAAAAACTTACCCAGGGTACTTGGGTTCTCCCCCATACATGGGTTAGTTACTCCCATGCATGATCTCTTAACCATGGTGCAACTCTTCCTAGTCTTATTTATAATATTCCCAAATCGTAATACAAAAAAAATAAAAAATGAATCTCTTATTCAAATTTGTAATGTCTCGACCTTGTGCCATACACTGGTTCTGTGAGCCAATTCACAACAATACCTCAGGCATGCCTCTCTATATGCCAGAGGCTTACAACATGCAGTGAGTGTTTATTATCGATCACGGGAAGACTATACCCTATTTTTTTATTTATTAGAGTAATACACTAGTAAAAATAAATAAAAAACTGAAGAAGCATATAAAAAATAGTGAAAACCAATATCACAAGATAAACAAAACTTGAAATAAAATTTAAAAACAAAACCACTAATATGTCATGTTATTGTACGCTCCAAGTGTCAATTGAAACTATAAATGAAGACAATGACATCACCCAAGAGGCACTCAAACCATGTCTGGCTCCCTCACCATGCTCCCTCCCAATCATCCCTCTAACAAAGAAACTTGTCCCAAAACCTATCTAGAAATAATGTAATCTGTTCAGGTACTGATCAGGCAGCATTAGTAGGGTGTGTTTATAACTCAGTAGGACACCACCAATGGTGTCTAAAACAATATCTTGTAAATAATAGTGCATGCAGTTTTATAAATAATAAAATACAATTATTAATGTTAAGTAGTTTAAAATTATTAAATTGTCTTTTATTTAACTGCATTAACTCCCGAGTTCCTGAGGGCAGTCAAACCTCAATACCGGAATCATCCCTTTCTAAAGTATAAACCATTTCACATTATCAATTCAAAATTATTTTAAAATATGTTATTTCATTATCCATTATACTTCAATTTGATTATTATGGACAATTGAAACCATATTAAATTTCCAATGTTTTTGGTGTAGAACTCCATTTCTAATTTCTCATTTACCAAACATGAATATATCTATATTTATATCATGGGCATAGAACTTTATGTATAGCTTCCCCATTATCGACATGCTTAAATACTATTGGTGAAAATCATCATGTATAGCCTCCCAATTCTCAATTTTTCGCACATATCATGGTATAAATCATCTTGTCTCACGCCCCATTTATCAATCATACCAATAGATTTATCTTTGGCATAGATCAATATGTCTATAACCCATTTAAAAATGATGCATGTATATCATCATCATCCTAGATCATCATGCATAGTACCCCATTGATGAACCATTAATTAATTCAAAAAAAATATGTTCAAGTCTATTAATTAATTTCACAATTCATTAATCCTTTCCCCAAATCAAAATCCAATAATTAATTCACCAATTTATTATTTTAATACACTAATTTAATATCTCATAATTAATCCACCAGTTAATTGTTTATTTCATGGAAACAATATCCCATAATTAATTCCCCAATTAATTATCTCAATTTGTATAATCAATATCATGTAATTATTTCCATAATTAATTACTCCATTTAACAATGAATTTGTATAATTATCAATGCCATTAATCATCATGTCAAACAACCCATTTATCAACCATGATTAAACAACATTAATCCTCTTATAAACATTAACCAACACTATTTCCATCAATTAATTCATGAATAAATTTATTCAAGTCGATTAATTAATTCAATAATTAGTGAATATTATACATTCCCTTTCATTAATTCAACAATTAATTAACCATATATTTACCATTATATAATTCACTAATTTAATTACGAAAATATCTTCCCTTAATGAATACATAAATTAATTAAATATTTCCCATCAATAAGTTAATTCAATAATTAACTAATCACCTCAATAAATATTATTGATTTGATAATTAGTAAATCAAATTAATTCTTATAGTTTATTTAACAATCCACCAATCAAATCAATGTCATTACTAATTCAAATATTAGAATACCAAAAAGATCCCATTAACAAATTCTTTAATTAATTACGTATGTCAATCCCATTAATTAACTCATTGGTTAATTATTCAAAATCAACAACTAGAAACCCCATAATTAATTCAAAAATTAATTGTATTATTCACATTGTCAATAAAAAAATTAATTATACATTTAATTATCTAAAATTATCTATCTCAATATCACATAATTAATTCAACAATTACTTACTGAACATACAAATCTCAATATCCCATAGTTAAATCAAAACATTAATTATCAAATATTATCCAATCATTAACCCAAAAACCCATAATAATTAATTTACTAATTAATTAGTCTAATTCATTAAATTCCACAATCACAGCAATACCCAGTAATTAATTCACCATTTAATAATTCTAAATTGTTTAATTTTTCAATAGAACAATCCCAATTATTTAATTTTCTTTTTAATTAATCTAACTCAGAATTCATAACATTTTGTCCCTTAACTAATTAACTGATTAATTAATCCATATTATTTCCATTAATTAATCCTCAATTAATTAATCCAACACGATCCCTTCAATTAAGTCTCCAATTAATTATTCACATCCATTTACCTTAATTATTTCTACAATTAAATAATCACATTAAATCTCTTAAATTAATTTGTTAATTAATTGTTCACATTAAGTGCATTCATTAATTTACTAATTAATTAATTAATCATATTAATTACATTCAATTAATTCTCCAATTTATTTTTTATGTCCGTTTCATTAATTAATTCCCTAATTAATTAATCATATTTATTCACTATAATAAATTCACCAATTTATTTATCACGTCCATTACATTGATTAATTCCCTAATTAATTAATTAATTTTATTCCCATTAATTAATTATGAAATTAACTTTCCATGTCAGCTATCATTAAATAATTCACAATTAATTAATCACATTCACCTCATTCAATTAATTTTTTATGCCAACTCTCATTTGTTATATCATAATTAATTAATCATATTTGGCCCTTATAATTAATTCCCTAATTTATTGTACATGTTAACTATCATTAATAAATTCAAAATTAATTAATCATATTCAACACCTTTCAGTTACATAACCTATTAATTGTTTCCATAACTTTCATTCATTAATTGGATAATTAATTAATCAAATTAAATCCAATTATTAATTTCAACAATTAAATAATCACTCACAATTTCCTATTCAAAACGATATCTTGTAATTAATACCATAATTAATTACTCCAACTCAACAATTCCGTTAACCAAACCATCCCAATTATTTATTTATAAAATTAGTTATTAAAGTTCAACAATCTTAATTAATTCATAATTAATTTAACAATCAATAATTTGTGATATAAAATCCCCATATCGCAATTTCACATTTAATTTAATTAATTAATTTAATGAAGAATGAAATTACTAAAAATAAAATAGAACATATACAATTACATAAAAATATTTGTAATCAATACTATGGATTTTTAATTTTCGACCACCTTCATCAAGAACGATGATGAAGAATGCTCACCAATGGAAGACCCTGATTTTTGTGGAATGGAGATGTAGAATGAGATCATGATTCAATTCATAGATCCAATATTTAAAATTATCAAGATCTAAAAAACCTATATCTAAATATATATAAAACAATGGAAAAATGATCCCATTTTATATGGGAAGAGGAATAGAATAGATAGATAGATCTAAATGAGAAGAACTCCAATACCCCGGGGGTGCGTGGATGGTCTTTCGTCGAAGACATTGGTGTGAGGAGAATATTTGGTCCAAGACAGAGCTGTATGTAGAATCTTTGGTCCAAGGAGGAGGTGGACAGTGGAGCTTCGGTCTATGAAAATAGTGTATAGAGGATCTTTGGCCTAGGGCAGAGGTGTGTGGAGGAGCTTCTGTCCTATTAAGATGAGCTTGAAGGAGATTCAGTCCAAGATAGAGGTTCTAAGGAAGAGAGGGATTTCATTCCCCGTTATCTGTTATTTTCACCAAAATCCCATTTCCAACCCTTTACAAAAATATTAAATAGAATTTACATGTTGTATAATTTATTTTCATGACATGTTAACAAGTAGTGAAAACTTTTTTCATGATATATCTACACGTGGTGAAAACTAAATCCGTGACATGTCGAAATGTGGTTAAAAATATTTACAGGGGGTGTAAATTTTTGATGTTGTGAATTAATTCAAGCCATAAATTAAATTCATAGGGTCCCCCAAAAAACATTCACATCATGAATTGGGTCCATGATGTGTAGTTGTTCTACAGCCAGAACTCACCACTTAATCCTACTGCACCCTTAGAAAATGACGAAATCATACATAAGGGGACATGAATGCTACTTAATGGTAAACCTGGTGTTTCCTAAGGGTAAGAGGAAATTTTAACTACATATGAAAGGTTAGTAGAGAAGATATGTAAAGGTACATGAGAACATATGTAAGGGTTAACTAAATTGAATAAAGGAAAGAACAAAGTTATGTATGGGAAAATAATTAATCATATAATTTTATAAGGGTAGTATAAAAGTCACATAAGTGTAAAAATAAATTAATAAAACATACTCAAAGCAAAAAATTACTTAAAATTTTATATTTCCACCCAAAAAATTTAAAATACTTGTATAGAATTACATGAATAATTATAATAAATAATGAATTATAAAAAAAATTCATTTGAATAAAAAAATATTTATAAATAAAAATAATAATATATATATTTATAAATATAAAACTTATAATGGATTAACAAGCCAGTCCAATAATCCCACTTTTTGATAATTATAAAAAAATATTAATTTCCAAAAAGTTCCCCAATTTTATGGAATTAATCGAAAATATTTAAATTGGAAAAGCAATTTCTCCCCGTTTTTGAAACAAATAAGGTATAATTATAAAAAACTAGAATATTTTCTCCCAAAAATAAAATTAAGATAAAATGAGTATACTCCCCGTAAATTATAAAAATATATACACAATTAGATAGATCCCTAGAAATTAATGTTTCTCAGAAATAAATCTAAATGGAGGAATGAAAATAAATAACATGATATTAAATATTTTTAAAAGATATAAAAATAATTTAAAAGGGATCATAGATATTTAAAAATACTAAAATAAATAAAATACATAAAAAATAAATATTTCTTAAAATCATTTTCATTATTAAGGATTCATAAATATTGTATTAATAAACATTAGATAATTCACCAGAAGTGTCAAACCAGGTGTTCAGTGTGGCCAACTTAGTGGTCCTCGGATGGAGAAAGGTTTATGATACACAATAAACAATTTTTGGGAAAAACCCATGGAGAATCTATGACAAACCAAAAAATATATATTTTTTCATCTAGATAGAATAGATTTAATTTGATTATAAAACTCACTTTCCTTTTCCAATATTATAAAAAAAATTAGAAAAGTTAAAAAAAAATCAAATTTGAAATATATTTTTGAATTTTTTTTGAAAAACCATTATAAATAAAATACATCTCAATCCTTTCAAGATATTAATTGAATCTGAGAAACAAATCAAAAAAGGAATGTAAAAAAAATTTATAAACAATTTTTATTTTTTGTAACACCATGAATAATATAATAATTATAAAGAGAGGGTGGAATGTTAAATAATAATATAAAATAAAAAAATTAATATAAAATGATAATTTGAAAAGAAAAGAAAATTTAATGAATAATTTAAAAATAAATAGAAAATTAAAAATATAAATTGAAAAGAAATATAGCATTAAAAATAAAATTTGAAAATAAAATCCTATAGCGGTATTAAAATAAAAATTATAAATAACCTTATTCATAATTAGATCATGGTTGGTTTTCATAGATTCTCCCAGACAAATAGATTCGGGATCACCCTCACATAGTAGATAAACATAAATATCAAGGTTGGAAAGTGTGGATCAAACACATTAAGAGGTGAACACCACCTTTATCCTGAGCCAATATAGGATATATAAATATGGTTATGTAGAAAATTCCTGAATGATATCATTTAAAGGATCCATTGGGTACCGTTGAGGGTTTGAAAATGTTTGTATAAGACTATTTGCGCATGGTGATAATATTTGGTCAACATATGTTGTTAAGTAAATTCAATGGGACCCAAATTAATTTAAATTTCATGAGATAAATTAGAATAAATACAAATCTATTTTGGCCCGATATATCATTTATTTTTTAAAATTACAATCATAAATAAGGTAACCATATTTTAAAAATTACCTAAAAATTTATTTTGAGAAATACCTTTTATAAAAGAAGTGGGTTTGGAAGAATTTTAATTATAGTTTGAAAAAATCCATGATTATTGATTTTAAGGTATTGAGAACTAGGGATAATATTAATGTACAGACACAAAATTTCCATGAATTTTTTTTAAATAAATGTAAATTATACGGGTCCACGAATTTTAATGGCGCGCGATTCCGAGGGCCGGAGTGCCCAAAATGATCCGTAGAAGTTTTGTTAAGATTAAGTTAACGCACGTAACTAGTGTACCTAAAAAAGTGGAATTACTCTTAAATGGTAACTCATATTAGATATCTAAGGGCACTGTTAAGCTTCGGATGACGTGTTTACCCTAGGCGCGACTTAAGATTTGTCAGTGTAGACCTCCTATGAGAACACCCAAAAAATTTCATAACCATAAATAATATAATTAAACAATTTTTTTTTCTAAATGCATATAACTCACAAACAGTTACTCATATTAAAAATATGAGACAACCTCTGAACTTGTCAGGGTATATTTTCTTTATGAAGATACTGACTTTGACCGGCGAGGGATACCAGAGAAAGTTATTTTTTGGACGCAAATAAAATAATTAAGTGACAATTATTTTATTGTAATGTTCATAATTTATAAATGGTAACTCAGATTGAAAATACAAGAGTACAATTGGGTTTGTTGGGGTGTGTTTCACCTAGGTAGAGCCTAACCTCGACTGGCACGTGTCGAGGGTGACTGATAATAATTTTCCGATCCATTTTTAGGAGCATTTAGTAGATGCACAAGCGAAATTTTGTAACTTTTGAACCGGTTCTCAGAATAAAAATATGAGGGCATCGTTGAACTAAAAGCAGCCGTTTTTTCTTATGGAGACTTTCTCCACGATGGCAGTTGGTCGAGATTGAAAGATTGTTTTTTGGTTTTCAGTGATTGAATAAAATATAAATAAAGTTGTGTAGATTTATTTTTATTTTTTTATTAAAACCTCCATGTGGATGTTGGAGGTGGGGACCACCACACCTTAACCTCTCATGAAAGGTTATGTTGGTGGGCCCACCCGAGGTCTAAACCCCCTCCTCTTGTTCATTGTGGCGGGGACCACCTGGGATTAAACCTCCTTGAAACCCCCCTTTAATGTGGAGAAACCCTCAAATTTCCATTATGTATAGGGGAGCCTCTTCAATTCCCCTAACACTAAATGATGTCCAAATCCTCCCCATTAGTTAATTGAGCACATCAATTAATTAATTTCAATCTTTTAGAATTTTTTTTCCAATTACTAAATAATGGATACATGAATCTATTATTTTGTCTTGGCTCACTTCCAATTTGGGGGAACTTTGGAGAGGTGAGAGCTTTGGAGAAGGCTTACAATAATGAACTTCATCTCTCGATGGAGAATGCTCCACCGATGAAAAAAGACTTCGCCTTTCATTCTCATAACCTCCTTCGATGTAGAACATGCCCGTCTACAATGAATCGACGTCCACATTCTCGTGCCAACTTAGACAAAGAATGAACAAGTGGGGAATTAATTTGAATATGATATTATTCCTTGAATTCTTCCCTTCTAAAAAAAGATTCATTGTGAATTTGTTTCCTTACGGGTTGGGAGTTGTTTTTATGGGAAGATGTGGGGTGTTGGATTGAATTTTCTTCTATGTCCTTTTCTTGTTAATTCTTTTGATTTCAATAAATAATTGATCCTCTTGCTACCACACTAAATGTGGAGGGTAGGGGCCAAACAACATGGCCCGACCCCTCAGATGTTCTTCTTTTTGATGTTCTTCGGAATGACGAAGAGGCGACGAGACGACAAATGTGACGAAGGAAATGGCCACACTACACGTGGCCTTCTTGAATTGTGCCGCCATCGGCTGCACGTCTCGTTGGATGAACCGTCTCGATCCATGCCACGCCCCGGCCTAATTGGCCTCAACCGCGTCACACCCTGACCGTACCACCCTGGCCGCGCCATCAACCGGCCGAACCAGCCTCGACCACCCCATCCGCTGACCGAACAAGCTCTGCTGCCCAATGTCGAACCGTCGTGCCCTCCCAACCGCCTGCACTCTCCCGGCCGCCCGCACCTCCCGGCCGCTCGTGCTCTCTCGGCCACCCGCACATCTCGGCCAAATCGGCTCCCAGCCGAGCCGGCCTCTCGAGCCCCTGGATGAACTGCGCCATCGCGGTGCCCTGGCCGAGTAGGACTCCTGTACCCCTCACGGCGACCCGGCCGAGCCGGCCTCCCGCGCCCCTCACGGTGGCCCGACCATGCCAGCCTCTCACGCCCCTCACGGCGGCCTAGCGGTTCCGGCCTCCCACACTCATCGCGGTGGCCTAGCCGAGCCGACCTCCCACACTCCTCGCAACACCCCGTCCGAGCCATCCCCTTGTGCAACTCGCAGCACCACGGCGGAACGAGCACATTCCCTTGTGGAGCCCTCTAGGCCAAACCGCCCTCGCATCAAACCGTGACAGGTATATGCCCTCACGGCCGATCTGCACCCTCACAGCTGGTTTGCGCCCTCTCGGGCCTGTGCGGTTCCTCACAGCCTGTAGGGCTGGGCCCACAAGGCTGGGACGAACCCAATGGGCTGGCTCGCCCAAATGGTCAAGCCACACCCAATCGGCCAAGTCGGGTCGACCCGAACTGGGTTGGCTGAGACTGGGTCGGACCAGGTCGGACCAGACCCAGGCCCAATACAGCACTTTACCTTCTTTTGTCCATATCTTTGACACCAGACGACCATTTGATGAACCATCTATGGTGCTGGTAATCTGGCAGTATGACGGTCCCTTTGAGTATACCCCACTAGAGTTTCTGGTACAATTGAGATACGGTCATGTTGGATCGTGCACGAATCAAACCGGGCCTCTGAGACTAAAAGGCTAATAACTCACTAACAGGGTGTCTAATGGACACGCCGTTAGTTGTTTTGAAGCCCCTATAACATGGAAGACCTTTTGGATACTTCTTCATTTGATTTCATAATAGTTGGAGCATCTACTAGTAGCTTTTACCTTTGGGATTCTTCTTCGTGGGACTTCGTGGTCGTTGGAGCATCGACCAGTAGCATGTAGAGAGGATCTTCCGGAGATGAGCGAGCATTTGTGTGGGAACTTATTAGATGAGTGATACTTGAAAAATGTTGACCGAGTGACTCAGAGTGACACGTATGGCCTAGTGGGGAGCAACTGGTTGTGTCGGCAGACCCATGATGGAGGAGTTCCTGGTTGTGGCAGCAGACCCGCCGTACTCGACAGGAGGAGTACCTCTACAGGCTATGAGGGGGAGCACCGGGTTATGGACATAGTCCTATGGTGGGGAGTGCCTCTGTGTGACGCAAAAAACCTATAGTACTGAACACGAGGAGTACCTCAGTAATCCATGGTTAGTGGGAAGCACATGGTTATAGCGGTAGACCCACTTTACTCGATAGAGGAGGAGTTCTTCAGTAACCAAGGGTTTGAAATGTTTTACCACTATTTTAAATCCAGGTTTGAGCTGAGCCGGTAACTTTTTAGTTTTCCTCATGATTGAGATAGATTACTTGATGACTTAGGTATATATATGGGCATATACCTAAGGGGGGTTATGTGTTGATTTCATACATTGTAGTTTATCTTTGTAGGATTTTGTGAGACCTTGAGGGTCTCGGGGTCCCTACTGAGTATCTTTATACTCACCCCTCCATGGTTTATGCCCACATCTTGTTGTGTTGGATGCATACTATGGACATCGCTGACTGAGGCTGAGAGTACCAGGACTAGATGGTACCCAGAGGTGGACCATACGGCTTGTCGGTACGCGGAGGAGACATATGGACATGGAGTGCTGAGGAGACAGCATGTACCTACCCATTAGGTAGGAACCTCGGTGGATGATCCAGTAGCTATATTTTCTTTCTCTTTAGTTGTATTACATTTGATTTTTACCTGTACATTCCAGTTGGGCTTGTATTCTGGCCCCCTTTTTTACTTTCATCACTCTTTTGTTATAAAACTTTTCTTACTGTTTTGTATCCAGTTGTGTACTCTGTTGTGTTTGTTTTTAGTTTATAAAGGAAATTCCTTCCCAGTATTATGGAATTATGCCTTTGGTGCTAGTTTCCAGCCTCTGTCCTATGGAAGGCAGTCTTGGGGTAGTCACGACCTAGGCCTCGGGGGGCGGGTAGTGACAAATTGATATCAGTGGAGTCGGTTCTACCACAAAATATAGGACTCTGATATTTTCTATGAAGTAATAGTGTTATGTGTAGTGAGTGTAGTTTTTAGATCATGGATTCTAGTATTGATGTGGTGTCCAACCTATCCATACATTGGGACCCAGCCTTCTGATTTCCTACCCAGTGCACGGAAACACTGATTTCATGTGTGTTTTAATTGTGATTTCTTATGTCAGCTCACTAGGTCAGCTCACTAGGTATAATCGTATGACCATGTCGCATCTATTTCCTTCTGTATGCATCCATTCAAATAGCTAGTTAGACTTCAGATAGTTGTATGCACTGATATCCCACAGAGCGGCGAGGATCTGGTGTAGGTCCCTCTTACAATGTTGGCACCTTCGGGTGGTGTACCATCAGCACCACCACCAATTGGGCAGCAAATGCCACCAGCCAAACTGGTGGATGGTGCACGCCGACTGGCCACGTTGCACAAGTTCCAATAGTAGAGGCCTCTGAGGTTTTGAGGCAACAAATATTCCCACATAGCTGAGGGCGGGTTGGAGGATATATGTAGAGTTTCCCTTCTAGTTGAGGCACCAACAGAGCAGACAGTGATATTAGTTACTAGTCTTTTTCAGCAAGTGACCATGAGGATGTTCTGCTTAGTGATAAGGCTTCGATATGCAGACCGTTGCCTAAGATAGTACCTTTGGGTAGTGTGCCAGATATATCACTACTCGTTGGTCTGTAGTTACAATCGATAGTACCAGTAGAGGACTCATGTTGTCTTAGTGCCTTACACATGTTTCAACATCAGATATCCCTAAGGTTATGAGGCGAGACCGACTCATAGGTGATGGAGGAAAAGATAAATGAGGTGTCTGAGAGTTCTCTATAACTTCTAAAGCTTCGGTAGGAGGACATGTCGGTAGCAATGTATTCATTGAGGTGTACCTATCTTTCCTGGTACTCGATGAATATGATACGATCAGTGATTCAGGGCTCAAACTTCTGAGTGAGGTGTGTTTAATATACATCCAAGACAGAAATATTCCCATATTCATTCCTACTTATTTTAGGGTACTAGAGAGAACCTTTGTGGTTGAATGATCTTTGGGAGAGTGTATACAGCCAGTGAATGTTTGTAGTAGGAAAGCAGGAAACTGACACCAGTCTCAAAGACTTGGGCATGTAAAATTTTTCAGGAACAATAAGTGTTGGGGTTAGATGAGTCTATAGGGTAGCAGATGTGGAAGCAGAGATAATTGAGCAGCATGAGGTGGTGTAATATTTGACATGTTAAAACCACCCACTTTTTTTGTGGACCCCGGTAGGCTCAGGGAGCTCGAGGACAGGTGAAGAGAGTAGTTTCATGTGGTCACAGATTGTGACCCAAGGAATCTTGGAATGATTCTACGTACGGTCTATTTCTAGTAATAGCTATCATATCAATAGACATAGGTATAAATAATTCTTTCCTTCCACTATTCTTGTTGAGGACCTAGAGTTTCTGGTTAAACCTTTGATCTGACCCTCTTGTCTGGAGATACCTTTGGAAGGATAGTTGATAATCAAACTTATGTCGATGGTGTGATATGACCCTTGAGGTGAGAGTTTCATTTGGAACCTCTTAGGGGGAAGTTTCGAGGCCTTACGACGTTAGTCTAGATTTGGACTTGAGATCCAGAGTTCACAATCATATTGACATTATTAGGAACAGTGGTTGAGGTTTATCAACAACGTTGGGATGGGGTTTTCATTGGTCAGTGAAAAAGGATACCTAGGAATCACAACATAAACTAATGCGTAGGAGGGTGAATCCAATCACTCATGAGTCCGCCAACCTCACCCTCATTGAAGAAGAAGTTGACTTTGATATAGTCTATACTTCTGAAAAGTGAAACATGGTAGGAGATGCACGTAGTAGGAGGTCTAGCCTGTGTTTGCTGAGTAAGGCGATAGAGTAGCTAGCCACATTGCTTATATCTTTGGTGGATCGAGAGGGAGAAAGTTTTCTTTAGTCTCTTACAATCACTCCCCCACTCCTTCAGCGAGTCAGGGAGGCGCAACATAGAGACGCTCATAATGGGATGTGACGTGCTCAGATATACACAGGGCATGCACCTGATGGAGTTTATAAAGGTGGGGACCATGTAATTCTCTTCATGGGACATACCATGGTACCAGTGCCACTTCAGGAGGAAGTGATGAGGGTTTTCCACACATCCTCTCTAGTGGTACATCTAGGAGTGGTGAAGATGTACTAGGACGTACGACGATAGCACTGGTGGCTGGGAATGATGAAGGCAGTTGCAGAATTTGCCTCCTGGTGACTCACTTGTCTGCAAGTGAAGGTAGAGAATCAGGTACCAGTAGGCTTGGTTCAGCCTTTAGAAGTACTAGAGTGGAATTGGGATGTGATATCCATGGACTTCATGATAGTACTTCCACATACATCCAGGGGTCATGACTCGATTTGGGTGATCATCGACCGAATCACCAAATCAGCCCACTTAATACTGATCAAAGAACAGAGTTCAGTAGAGGGAATGGGA
Source organism: Viscum album (assembly GCA_963277665.1). Taxonomy (NCBI): domain Eukaryota; kingdom Viridiplantae; phylum Streptophyta; class Magnoliopsida; order Santalales; family Viscaceae; genus Viscum; species Viscum album. Next base: position 192,163,902 of record OY728150.1, read on the forward strand.
TGCATCTATGTGCAAGAGTGTTTGTGGTTACATGGAGTACCCTCAATGATCATTTCCGACTGTGATGCATGTTTTAATTCCCGGCTATGGAAGGGGATGCATGAGCCTTTCGGGATGCATTTTCGTTTGAGCACCACCTTCCATCCTCAGACGAATGGTCAGACTGAGCGGACCATTCAGAACCTTCAGTACATGCTTTGTGATTATGTCCTCTAGTTATGTCGAAGCTGGGAGGATCAATTACCTTTGGTGGAGTTTGCATACAAGAACATCTATCACTCCACCATATGGATGACACCTTTTGAGGAGTTGAATGGGCGACCTTGCAGATCACCATTGTGCAGAACTGACCCCGAGGAGCCGGCACCCGTGGGGACCAGAGATGGTACGAGCTACCACAGAGAAATTGCAGATCATACAGGGGAAGATAAAGACTGCACAGAGTAGGCATAAGTCATTTTCTGAATGGAGATGGACACCACAGGAGTTCGAGGATGGAGACCATGTCTTCCGAAGGGTCTACCCCAATGAGGTATACAAAGATTTGACTGAGGCGGAAAATTATCTCTATGATTTATCAGACCTTTTTAGGTCATCAACAATGTTGTAGAGGTGGCTTACCACTTATCTCTTACACCTTAGATGCACTGGGAGCATGACGTCTTCTATGTATCCCAACTGGGGAGATACATGCACGACCCAACCCACATCATCGTCCATGGTGAGCTAGACATCGACGATGGGGTGACATTTACAGAGGTTCCAGTAGTGATTGAGGATCAATAGGAGAGGGTCCTTCATGGATGGTTAATACCTCTGGTGCGCGGTCGTTGGTAGCATGTGAAACTCTAGGAGAGCACTTGGGAGCAGGAGTCTCATATTCGTGCTCTGTAACCCCACTTGTTCCATTAGAATGAGTTGTGGCTTATAGTAATCTAGATCCCTAAGGTGGGAAGAATTTAAATACCTATTATTTCCCTGTTTGTTTAATTAAAAAAATTTTACGGGTCTGTGAAATCTGATAGCACTTAATTCCGAGGCCCGGAGTGCACGGAATGATCTGTCAATGATTTTTAAGCATAATTTAACTCATGTAAGATTTTTTCCTATAAAAGTGGAATAAAACATTAATGGTAACCCGGATCATAAATCCAAGGGCACCATTGCACTCCGGAGGACAGTTTTAACCTAGGCATGACTTATGATAAGTCGGCACAGACCTCCTGTGAGAAAACCAAAAAAATGGCATAATCATAAATAAAATAATTAAATAAATTATATTATTTTTTAAATTCTTATAACTCACAAACGGTAAATATGATTAAAAATTCAAGACCACCACTAAACTCTTGAGGGTATGCTTTCTTTAGGTGGATAATAACTTTTACCGACATGGGCCACCAGAGAAATTTAGTTTTTGGACGTAAATAAAATTAATTAGTAACAATTATTTTTTTATAAAATTAATAACATCTAAACGGTAACTCAGATTGAAAATCTGAGAGTACAGTTGGGTTCAGTGGGGCATGTTTCACCTTGGTAGAGCCAGACATTGACTAGTGTGGGTCGAGGGAGACTGATGATAATCTTCCAAACATTGTTTCAGGTACATTCAATAAATGCACAAGCGGCATTTTACAACTATTGAACCAGTACCCCGAATTGAAATCTGAGGGTACCATTGAACTCACAGTACCAGTTTTCTATAAAGGAGACGTTCTCCTCAACAACAATGGGTCGAGAGTGAAAGATAGTTTTCAGGTTTTTAGTGAATGAATAAAATAAAAATAAAGTTGTGTAGCTTTATTTTCATTTGTTGATTAAAACCTCCATGTAGAAGTTGGAGGTGGGGACCACCACACCTTAACCTCCCATGAGAGGTTATAGTGGGGGTTCCCACCCAAGGTGTAAACGCCCTCCTTTTGTTTATTGTGTTGGGAACCACCTGGGATTAAACCCACATGAAAACCCCCTTTAATCGGGAGAAACCGAAAAATTTACATTATGTTTAGGGGAGCCTCTTCAACTCCCCTAACACTTAATTTTTTTTTAATCCTCCCCATTAATAAATTTTGAACATCAGTTAATTAATTTGGATATTTTTGAATTTTATTCTAACAAATAAATGTTATAAAAATTCAGTATATTATTTTTTCTAGGATCACTTTAATTTTGGTGAAACTTGGGAGAGGATAGAGTGTAACACCCCGAGCTTCCATGATACACTTCTCTATCAATAATGCAATAGTTTGCATTGTACGCATGTTCGAGATTCTAACACACCGCGACCAATCAAAATAGCCATTATGAATAGTAATACCCACATTTTGAAATTATATATATTTTATATTTCCAAATGGACTTCATTTTTGGATTTGTAATATCGAAATTATCCTAAGTGGAATTTTTGGTATTTTTATGAGAACTTCCAATTTTTTTGAATAGTGAAAAATAATTAAAAACAACTTTTTTAATAAAAATAATTTATAATGACAAATTATACTATTGAGTGGTTTTAAAATATAATTAGAATATATTTTTACCATTTTATCCAATGGTTTTCATTATAGTTAAGTTTACTTTGAAATTGGACATAAACAATTGTCAATCTTTTGATATATATTGTTTTTTAAAAACACGCTATTTGTTGTGACAATGGGAATTAATTATAAAATTAATTAATGCAACTTATATGTTTGGAATTTTGTAAAATAGACATCATTTTCAAATTCTGAATATCAATTATAGGTTAGGTGAAATTTTTCCATTGTTCTGAAAACATCAATTTTTTATGAATAGTGAAACCACTTAGTGGTAGTTAAAAAAATTATTTTTTGTTTAAATGAAACATTACCACTTCTATGATTTTATTTTCAAAAATAAAACATACATGGTTGTCATTAGGAAGTAAAATGTGGTTTAATGGGATCAAAATATTTTTTTGGTGAATAGTAACTTTTAAGTTTAATTAATCGCAATTAAAGGTAATTACTGAAATTTAAGGTAAAAATTATATTATAAAAATATTAAAATAACCTTACACTTGTCCTACCATTATTGGATGAGTCATGTCGGACCAAGACAATCCATGGGTAAACTTGGGGACCCCATGGAGCCACTTGGGTAAGAAAATGACATTAATAACTTTTTAATTAAAGTAAAAATAAAATTGTCACAAACATGTGTTGTTTTACTTAAACAATTATTACTTGGGGTTATATTAGTTAACTTTTAGACTATAAATATTAATTGTAAATATAAAACTTTTTCCTACATCATGATATTTTTTTTATAATTTTTAGACATTAAATAAATTAAATTTGTTATTACACCATGATGATGCAGTGATTACCTCATTAATTAATGATTTAAATAAAATGAAAATATATTGTAAAATATAAGACTTAAACTTGTCAAAAACCTATTGGATCAGTATATTTCGAACCCTTATCACCTTATCCTCGAAATATATAATTGTGGGACCTTTAAAATCCTAAACGTATTATATAATAAAGTAACATTTCATGACTTTCCAAGAGTGCCCCTCCTCTCCTCTTATAATTGGCCCCCACCACTACCACCTTATTCACACCTTCCAAGCCATTGGGCTGGTCCAAAATCTGCCCAAATAATCTCTAAACTTCTCTCTATTACTCCTATAATCCTCACTTTGGGCAGAAGTATTACCAAGGAAGCATTTGTCTCATATCAAAAGGAGTTACCCGATTTTAAGGTAATGTCTTCTCTTATGTTGTTTTGTTTTATTTTTCTTCTCCAACTCTCTAAACTCTTTTTATTCATTTCTATTGTAACAACAACAGTATCTTCAATATACTAATATGTTTTTATGAGAAGAATTTTATTTACAATTACACACACCTTTGTCAAATGGTTAAAGAACATACTGTTTCTATGGGTGGTGAATTACTGCCTCACGAAATGGTGATTGTTCAATCTTCTTTTAACACCTCTCATGGTGGACATTATGATGACACTATTTTTCATATATGATATATATTATGTCTATGTTTTACTTATTCTTATATATTTTTCATTTATGTCATACCTTTATGAATTCCATTATGGGTAAACGCGATAATTTCATTTTAGGAAGTGCGGACTACCGCCCCCTCAAAGTGATTTGAATAGTTAATGTCATATGTGGGATGTATAAAGGATAGAGTAAATGATAGTATATATGATATTATACTGGAATAATAATATACATTAATATAATTATGATTTAATTCCATTAAATATGAAATAGAAATGAAAGTAGCGTTCATGCATACATACGGCTTACCGTCTCCAGGAACGGTGCATTTCATTTCTTACCTCTAAATGTTATGTAATATTATAAAGTAAAAGTATATACTGGATATATATGATATATATGATATCTAAATCATTAATAGTGTTCTGGATATAATGTATATTTTATCACATGAGCAACTTGTAATTATAAGAAGTGTATTTTTGACTAAAGTACCAAAGATCGACAAAACGGCCGTTATTAACATAAATAATTACATAATGTTCATAACATGGTAATAAGTGATATAAAAGGAATAATAAACTTGAAAAATTCTCTTAAGAAATAATAAATTAACTCTAGTTCATTATTCAGGAGGTTAAAGAATGGTCGAGTCAAGTCGGATACGAGGTAAGGGAACTTCTTAACCCAATTTACGTTCTTTGGGTTAATCTCCTTCTTTCAAATTATGTCATGATATTATTATGTCCTATCTTATATTTATAATTTATTTATGTGTAAATATAGTGAATACACATAATAGATCTATTTTATTTAAAAATGATCTTTGTAAGGGAACTTCTTAACCCAATTTCTATTCTTTGGGTTAATCTCCTACTTTCAAATTATGTCATGATATTATTATGTCCTATCTTGTATTTTTACATTCATTACGTGTACTTATAGTGAATACACATAATAGATCTATTTTATTTAAAAAATATTTTTTGTAAGTGACTTCTTCTCAATCTTCTTTCAGTGAGGAATATTTTGATTTAATACAAGACTTTCTTTTATATGGTGTATGAACTCCTTTGACTTTGACTTTTATTCAAAACGAATCTTTTTATACAATGTTTATTACTAAATGAAAAAAGGAAATGTTTTTTATCGTATGTATGCGACGACAACGACTTCTCCACCACCATGACTATTATTTGAGTTTCGGTTTCCTCTACAACCCATAGCTTTTTTTAAATGAAAAATAAATAGAAAGTTTTAATTTTCTTTTATTTTGTTATTGAAAATGGTTTTGATAATGTCTTTATTATTTCAATGTGTTGTATTGATATCTTGTGATTGAAATGTGGAAATGTTATGTTTCCTTTATGCATTTTAATGTGATATGATTATGTTATGGTTTATGATATGTTTAAACCATTTCATATAAAGAATGCATTGGACTTAATAAGTGACGGGTGGAGCCCGCTTTAGCTTCTCGATGCATCGACAGGTCTCATGAGACAAAGTTGTGTCTTGGCACGAGGCCTTGAAATAATCTTATTTGTAGTCTTGGCACGAGGCCTTGGCTACGTGGTAGTGATAGTTTCTCATTATGCATTCCATCATTATGAAAGTGGTTATTGATATTGTATGTGATTATTCAACCAGTAGAATATCCATGTGAATAAGTAAATGGAATTATCTCATTTTACTTTTTCCATGTTATGTTGAGGTTCAAGTTTAAAATTCTTTTGTTTTAGTTATACATTGCCTTAAATGTTTGTGTTTATTTATGAATGATTACGCTATATTGTTTTCCTTACTGAGCATCTGAGCTCACCCCTTTCAATGTTTTTTTTCAAGGGATGTGAAGAAATATTTTATGACTGACCTGCAGGGATAGTCTGAAGGGGATATGGGAGTGGAATATGGAGACTATGTTATTGTAGTTTTTCACTTTATGATGTAATGTACCATTTATGAATGTATCTTGTGTTTCCAAGGCTACTAAACTAATCGGTCTTTCAAGACTCCATCATTTGTGATCATGCCAATGTTACACAATAATGCACCGACTCTAGGTAACTGGGTTCGAGGCGTTACAGCTGGTATCAGAGGCAGTTTAGTACTACCCTTGGAAGCCAGATTTAGATAAACTCTGATTTGAGCACATAGCCCAAAGATAGACTTTGAGGATTAGTATAGAATAACTTCCTAAAATTTTGGTATTATGGAGATTTTATGAGTTTTCCGAGAAATAAATCCCTGTCTAGATACGAGCAGGTAGAGGCAGCACTGGCACAGATGTACCTAGGGGTAAAACCTGAAAACACCGCTTTGATCTAGACTCGAACTGGAACTGGTGCACGACAACAGGCCTTTCTGCACTCTTGGTTACGACACTCTCCGGGGATATGCTTAGGATAATTCTCATTTTCTTTACAAACCATTATGAAGGGTTTATGAGTATATACTTCCTCAAAGAAAACCTTTTTAAGATTATGGATAATATCCATAAACTGTTCAATTTCTGTTAAGTGTTTTACAAATAGGGAATTATGAATTTTGATTCATAAACTGTTCTAGTTTATGACATTGTTTAGAAATGGCGCCTAGTGGAAGGAATGGAACTGTATCAATGCATGCATTCCATGTAGGGAGTTCCCTCTTGCTAAAGATAATTATAGTGGATCCGGTGATACAATTGGTGCTGATCAACTTATCACCATACTGGGACAACTAACTCATGTTATTAATAATAACCTTACTCATATGAAGCACCCTGATCTACAACGTGGAGGATCAATGTTAGATTGTTTCCTGAGGAAACAACCACAAACATTTAATGGGGGTACAAATCCATTAGTAGCTGAGCAATGGTTAAACTCCTTAGAGAAAATATTCCACGCCTTAGGGAGCAGCGAAAGGGAAAAAGTTGTCAAGGTAATTTACCGCCTCACTGGAGATGTCGATCAATGGTGGTCGCTGATTCAAAACATAAAGGAAGATGATAAAGTATAAAATATGGAATGGAGGGAGTTCAAAGATCTTTTATTAAAAAAGTACTTCCCTCGTGACCATCGAGAAGATATGGAAAGGAAAATTCCTGAGTCTGAGACAAAAGGAGGTTGAGAATGTCACAAAGTATGAGGCTAACTTTACAAGGTTAGCAAGTTTATATAGCAGATTATATACGTAACCCAAGAAATAAGATTGACCATTTCTTTGATGAGTTAAAACCATTTCTCCATCGAGCCTTAGTAACACAATATTTCTCAACGTATGATGATATTGTCTCATGGGCTATCAAGACAGAAAAGGAATTCTCTATGTCTTATGACAGCAAAGTAAAACAAGAGAAGAAGAGAACGGTGGAACAAGAGACAGATAAAGGGAAAACAGGAAAGAAGGATTTTCCCTTATGTGATAATTGTTGGAAGAATCACCCTAGTACATGCCTAAAAGGAATGGGAGTTTGTTATAAATGTGGAGAAAAAGGTCACCAGGCTTGTGATTGCAAGGGAAAGAAAGAGGCTATCAATGTTGAATTCTACAATTATAGATAAATGTTTTATTATGCAAATGAATGTCCTAAGCACCAAGTAAACGTACCTCAGAAAAGGCCAAGGGATCAAGTCCAATCTTATGTTGTTGCTACAGATGGAGTTGAATAATTAATATATTTGTGTTTTTGGAATCAAGGATTATATTTTGGTTATAATAATAATGTGATATATATAAGGATTGTACATCAGTACTTTTTGATTTCATAATGGTTTTAATATGATTAAGGTAATAATATTTTTAGTATGTGACAATAAGAGAAACTTTACTTTGTTTGGGGAATCTAATGTTACAATTGATTTTGGAATTTAGAGACCTTTTAGAGAATGTCTGGACAAAGGTATTTTGAACAACAATAAAGGTTGGAATGGATTAAGTTAAACCTTGGATAGTTTTGTTTAAGGTTAAAACATTTATGAAGATTATTTGTTGAATATTATAATATTATAGTTTTAGGAAAAGGACAACCTGCAGGTTGGGGGATAACCCGTCTCGTCGGACAAATATGTAGGAATCGAACCCACAACCATAGTGCGATAAGCCTTTATTACCTACCACTAGCCTGAAGGAAGTCCCTGGTTATTAAAAATAGTTTTCCTAGTCCAAATGGTATGTGGTAATCTTTGGAACCTTATACAATTAGGATAAATAGAATATTTTTGAGTTCTGTTACCATTTGGAGTGAAAGATGGGTTTGTGGTAAAAATTTATTAAGGAATGAAAGTCTACATGACAAGTAAGTATATTTACATCCATTCATATTAAATCACATAAATAAATTCCTCAACTTTATGAAAGGTAACTTAAAACAAAAATGTTTCCGGTCAACTTTTCCGACTAGGGATTCAATGACCGTTTAACCAATCAGAAGTTTGTGATTCTCTTGTGGTTAATTTTCTCCAAATCCGGTTTTCTACAACTCTCCATCAGACCATGATGGTTTTTTTCCTACATATCCATATTTTCATAGAATCATAGTATGGGCTATCTCGGGGGACCATTTTACTTCTCTTTCTTTCTTTTAATGTTATATTTTTATTAACCTTATTTCCGATGTGGGTTTTCCACAAATGTATTTTCTATTTTAAACCTTTTATTTTAAAAGAAAAATTTCAAATTGTGAAGTTTGAGATTCTAACAAACCGCGACAAATAAAAATAGCCATTATGAATAGTAATACCCACTTTTTGAAATTATATATATTTTATATTTTAAAAGGGACTTCATTTTTGGATTCCGAATATCGAAATTATCCTAAGTCGAATTTTTGGTATTTTTCTGAGAACTTCCAATTTTTTATGAATAGTGAAAAATAATTAAAAAAACATTTTTAATCAAAATAATTTATAGTGATATATTATACTATTGAGTGGTTTTAAAGTACAATTATAATATATTTTTACCATTTTGTCCAATGGGGTTCATTAGAATTAATTTCACTTTGAAATTGGACATAAACAATTGTCAATCTTTTAATATATATTATTTCTTAAAAACACGCTATTTGTTGTGACAACAGGAATTAATTATAAAATTAATTAATGAAACTTATATGTTTGTAATTATGTAAAATAGACCTCATTTTCGAATTCAGAATATCAATTATAGCTTATGGTGAAATTCTGGCATTGTTCTGAAAAACATCAATTTTTGATGAATAGTGAAACCACTAAGTTGAAGTTAAAAAACTGATTTTTCGTTTAAATTAAACATTACCAATTCTGTGATTTGATTTTCAAAAATCCGACATAAATTGTTTTCATTAAGAAGTAAAATGTGGTTCAATGGGATTAAAATAATTTTTTTGATGAATAGTAACTTTTATGTTTAATTAATCTCGATTAAAGGTAATTAGTGAAATTTAAGCTAAAAATGATATTATAAAAATATTAAAATAACCTTAAACTTGTCCTAACCTTATTGGATGAGTAATTTACGACCAATAAAATCCATGGGTCAACTTGGTAACCCCATATAACCACTTGGGTATGAAAATGACATTAATAACGTTTTCGTTAAAGTAAAAATAAAATTGCCACAAACATGTCTTGTTTTACAAAAACAATTATTATGTGGGGTTATATAAGTTATCGTTTCGACTATAAATATTAATTGGAAATAAAAAACGATTTCCTACATCATGATATTTTTTTTATAATTTTTAGACATTAAATAAATTAAATGTTTTATGACACCATGATGATGTAGTGATTACCTCATTGATTAACGATTTAAATAAAATGAAACTATAATGTAAAATATAAGACTTACACATGTGTAAAACCTATTGGATGAGTATATTTCGAACCCTTATCAACTTTTCCTCGAAATATATAACTTTGGAACCTTTAAAATCCTAAACACATTATATAATAAAGTAACATTTCATGACTTTCCAAGAGTGCCCCTCCTCTCCTCTTATAAAAGGCCCCACCACTATCACCTTATTCACACCTTCCAAGACATTTGGCTCATCAAACATCCACCCAAATAATCTCTCAACTTCCCTCTATTACTCATAGAAGCATCACTTTGGTTAGAAGTCTTCCAAAGGAAGCCTTTTGCTCAAATCAAAAATAGTTACCCGATTTTAGGGTAATGTCTTCTCTTATGTTGTTTTGTTTTATTTTCTTCTCCAACCCCCTAAAATATTTTTATTATTTTATTTTTCAACAAAAATAGTATATTCAATAAACTAGGATGTTTTTAGGAGATGTAATTTATTTACACTAACACACACCTTCGTCAAATGGTTAAAGAACATACTATTTCTGTGGGTGGTGAATTATTGCCTTATCAAACGATGATTGTTCAATATTCTTTTAACACCTCTCATGGTGGAAATTATGATGACACTATTGTTAATATATGATATATATTATTTTTATTTTTTCCTTATTCTTACTTCTTTTTCATTTATGGCATACCGTTATGATTTCCATTATGGGTAAACCCAATAATTTCATTTTAGGGAGTGCAGACTACCACCCCCTCAAAGTGATTTGAATCGTTAATGTCATATGTGGGATGTATAAAGGATGGAGTAAATGATATTATATATGATATTATACTCTAATTATAATATACCTTTATATCATTATGATTTCATTCCATTAAATACGAAATACAAATGAAAGTAGTGTTCATGCGTACGTATGGCTTACCGTCTCCCTGAACGGTGCATTTCATTTCATACCACTAAATGTTATATAATATTATAAAGGAAAGTATATACTGTATATATATGATATATATGATATCTACATCATGAATATAATTCGGAATATAATGGATATTTTACCACATGAACAACTTGTAATTATAAGAAGTTTATTTTTGACTCAAGTACCAATGATCGACAAAACGACCGTTATTAACATAAATAATTACATAATGTGTATAACATGGTGATAAGTGATATAAAAGAAATAATAAACTTGAAATAGGTCCTTAGGAAATTATAAATTAACTATACATTATTATTTAGGAGTTTAAACAATGGTCGAGTCAAGTTGGATACGAGGTAAGGGAACTTCTTAACCCAATTTCCGTTATTTGGGTTAATCTCCTACTTTAAAATTATGTCATGATATTATTATGTCCTATCTGCTATTTATAATTTATTTATGTTTAAATATAGTGAATAAACATAATAGATCTATTTTATTTAAAAATGATCTTTGTAAGGGAACTTCTTAACCCAATTTCTGTTCTTTGGGTTAATCTCCTTCTTTCAAATTATGTCATGATATTATTATGTCCTATCTTGTATTTTTACATTATTTACGTGTACTTATAGTAAATACACATAATAGATCTATTTTATTTAAAAAAATCATATCTGTAAGGGAATTCGTCTCAATCTTCTTTCATTGAGGCATATTTTTTTAAATACAAGACTTTTTTTATACGCTGTATGAACCCCTTTGACACTTACTTTTATTCAAAAGGAATCTTTTTATACGAAGTGTTTTACTAAATGACAAAAAGGAATGATTTTTATCGTACGTATGAGGCGACAACGACTTCTCCACCACCGTGACCAATATTTGAGTTTCGGCATCCTCTTTAAGCCATAAATTTTTTTAAATGAAAAATAAATACCATGTTTGAATTTTCATTTATTTTGGTATTGAAAATGGTTTTGATAATGTTTTTATAATATCAATGTGTTGTATTGATATCTTGTGATTGTAATGTGGAAATGTTATGTTTCCTTTATGCATGTTTTTTGTGATACGATTATGTTATGGATTATGATATGTTTAAACCTTTCCATATAATGAATGCATTGGACTTAATAAGTGATGGGTGGAGCCCACTATAGCTCTTCGATGCATCGTCAGGTCTCATGAGACAAACTAGTGTCTTAGAACGAGGCCTTGACAAAATCTTATTTTTAGTCTTGGCATGAGACCTTGGCTATGTGGTTATGATAGTCTGGCATTAAGCATTCCATCATTATGAAAGTGGTTATTGATATTGCATGTGATTATTCGACCAGTAGAATATCCATGTGAATAAGTAAATGGAATTATCTCATTTTACATTTTCCATATTATGTTTAAGTTCAAGTATAAAATGCTTTTGTTTTATTTATACATTGACTTAAATGTTTATGTTTTTTATAAAATCTTACGCTATATTGTTAGCCTTAATGAGCATCTGAGCTCACCCCTTTCAATGTTTTATTTTTCCCCGGATGTGAAGAAATATTTTATGACTGACCTGTACGGATAGTCTGAAGGGGATATGGGAGTGGACTATGGAGGCTATGTTATTGTAGTTTTTCACTTTATGATGTAATGTACCATTTATGAATGTATCTTGTGTTTCGAAGGCTACTAAACTAATCGGTCTTTCGAGACATGATCATTTGTGATCATGCCAATGTTACGCAATAATGAACCTTCTCTGGGTAAATGTGGTCGGGGCATTACAGAGAGCTTTGTAGAAGGCTTCCAACGAAGAACTTCATCTCCCGACAGTGAACGCTCCACCGATAAAGAACTACTTCGACGTTCTTCCTCGGATCCTCCTTCGACATAGGATGTGCTCGTCTATAATGAATTGACGTCCACCTTCTCACGCCGACGTCGATTAACAACGAATAAGTAGGGAATTTATTTGAATATGACATTATTCCATTAATTCTTCCCTTATAATTAAAAGAGTCATTGTGGATGTTTTTCCTTGCGGGTTGGGAATTGTTTTTTGTGGGGAGATATGGGGTGTTGGATTGATTTTTCTTATGTCTTCTTTTTTTGTTAATTATTTGGAATTCAAGAAAGAATTGATATGCTTTCTACAACCCTAAACGTGGTGGTTGCGGGCCAAACCAACATGGCCTGACCCCTCCGCCATTCTCGTTTGTGATGTTCTTCAGAATGGCGATGAGACGACGAATGCGACAAACAAAACAATTGCGCTACCCACGACTTCCTCAAATCGGCCTGAGCCACGTTCCTCCTCTGCCGAATCGGCCTTGGCATCATCAAAACCTAGATGTTATGCCCTTTTCGTGCCCTCCGTTGACTGAACCACCCCCAGCCACCCCATCCGCCGGCCGAACAAGCTCCGCCGCCCCTAGACAAACCGCGACACCCTCATGGCCGCATGCGCCTCCCGGCCGCCCGCATTCTCCTGGAAGCCCACGTCTCCTAGCCGCCCATGCTCTCCCAGCTACCCACACCTCATGGAAGAAACATCTCCCAGCCAAGATGGCCTTCAGTGCCCTTGGCCAAACCGCGCCCTCGCGGCACCCCAGGCGAGCCGGCCTCCTGCACCCCTCGCGACATCCCATCCGAGCCAGCCACTCGTGCCACTCGCGGCGCCCTGGACGAGATGACCTCCCACACCCCTCACGGTACCCCGGACGAACTGGACTGCGCCCTCACAGTTCCCTCTGGGCCGAACTGCCCTAGCATCGAACCATTGCTGGTCTACACCCTCGTGGCCGGTCTGCGTCCTCTCAGTCCTCCGCGACTCCTCACAGCCTGTATGTTTGGGCCCACCGGGCCGGGCTGAACCCAACGGGTTGTCCCACCCAAAGGGTCAGGACAGACCCAACGTGCAAAGAATAGTCGACCCAAACCGTGTCGTCCCAGACGGGGTCGTATCGGGTAGGTCCGACCGGGTCAGACCAGACCTGCACCCACATCGACCATTTACCTTCTTCTGTCCATATGTTTGGAACCAAACATCCATTTTAAGAACTGACTATGACGCTAGTAATCGTGGAAAATTAAGGTCCCTTTGAGTATATCCCACTTGATTTTGTGGTATTGTTGAGATACGGTCAGGTTGGATCGTACATGAATCCAACAGGACCCCCGTGGCTAAAAGGCAAATAACTCACAAACTGGTCGTCTGATTGACGTGTCATAAGTTGTGTTGAGACCCCTATGACATGGAGGACCTTTGGGATACATCATTGTGGGACTTAATGACAATTTTAATATTTACCAGTATCTTATTCAATTGGGATATGTATTCATGGGACTTCATGGTAGTTGGAGCATCTACTAGTATCCTTTGGAGCGGATCTTCTGGAGACGAGCGAGCATTCGTGCGGGAACCTAGTAGCTGGCTGTGACTTGAAGACTGCTAACCGAGAGACTAGGAGGGACTCATACAGCTCAGTGGGGAGCACTAGTTTGTGTTGGATGACTCACGATGGAGGAGCTCTTGTTTATGGTGGCAGACCTTTGGTACTCAAGTGGAGGAGTACCTCTGCAGGATATGAGGGGGAGCGCCTGGTTATGTGGGAAGAAATATCGTGGGGAGAACCTATGTGTGATGTTGCAGACCCACAACCCATGAAAGAAGGAGTACCTTAGTAGTCCAAGGTTAGTGGTAAGTGCCTGGTTGTGGCGCCAGGCCCACTGTACTCGACAGAGGAGGAGTTCTCCAGCAGCCAAGTGTTTAAAAATATTTACCCCTAGAATATATCCTAGTTTGAGATGAGTCATTAACTTTTGTGTTTTCCCCATGATTCAGATGGATTAATTGATGTATTAGGTATATGTATGGGAATATACCTATGTGGGGTTTTCTATTGATTTCATACTTTTTGGTTTATCCTTGTTAGATTTTATGAGACCTTGAGGGTCTCGGGGTCCCTACTGAGTATCTTTATACTCACCCCTATACGGGATATGCCCGCACCTTATTGTGTGGGATGCAGATGATGGAAAGATCTGATTGAGGCTAAGAGTTCCCGGAATGGAGAGTACCCGGAGGTAGACCTTACGGCTTGTCTGTATACGAAGGAGATGGACAGACGTTGAGTGCTGAGGAGACGATCTATACCTACCCTTCAGGTTAGAACCTCAGAGGACGATCCAGTAGCTCTCTTTGCTTTCTCCCCATTTGTATTTCATTTATATTGTACTTGTTGTTTCTGGTTGGGATTGTATTCTGGCCCCACTTTTTATATTAAAAAATCTTTTGTTATACAATTTTACCTTGTGTTTCGTATCCAGCTATGTACTCTGTTGTGTTTGTTTTCTGTTTATAAAGGCATTGCTTTCCCAGTTTTAGGGAATTATGCCTTTGGTTCTAGTTTCCAGCCCCTTGCCTATGGAAGGCAGTCTTGGGGTATTCATGGCACGAGCCCTTGGGGAAGGGTTGTGAAAATTAAGATATTGTTTACATTGGGTGAAATTGTAAAGATATATTTTCTGATCCTCTATTTCATTTTTGAAAATTTCCCAATCAGGTTGATTTTTTAATTTCAAAAATAAAAAAATATTTTTCATTAAACATTTCATATTTTTCATTAAAAAGAAGATGTTTCTCAATAAAAATAAATTTATAATTATTTTAAATAATTTCATATTATTAAATAATTTTTGTAAAAAAATTTTAATTTCCTTTTCAAAATAAGTGGATCGTGAAGGAGAGAATGAATGAGAGGAGAAAGTGGAATAAAAAAGGAGAATTGGATCTAACAACTTCATATTCCTTGAGTTAATCCATGAGTAATTTTCGATTTGAGTTACTAGTTTTATAATTTGATATTGAATATTCTCTATCACTCCATACTGATAAATTTATGTCCTTCTTACATTTCTTCTTATGTTTAAGCTATTCATCAAGGGATAATCTCACTTAATGTGGCCCATGTTTTTGAAACTGAAGAACATTAATTTTGGAAATTGAATTTGAACCTCCATTATGGAAGACTGATTGATTCTATAACCCTTAATAATTTTGGAATATTTGACATTGATTTTCTTATAGTTGATGGTAACATTTATCACTTTGGATTTCATGGATTTGTTTGTACATTCATAATATATTTCTAAAATATTCAATATTTCATGTGCCATTCTTCATAAAGAAACATGATTCAATTAATTTCTATTTAATACATAATATATAATATTCATAGGTTTTCTATCATGTTAAAAAATATCTATATTTTTGGGAGTCCAATTCTTCTCTGAAATATTTAAAAGTTTAAATCATTTCATAAAAATTCTATAAATAGGATAAATAACACTGCTAATAATGTTTTACATTTGATTCTTCCAATAAAAATACTCACTTTGATCAAATATAAGACTTTTTGAAATAGATGTAATTAAAACTATTGACCTTTGAAATAAATTGGGTTGTCATTTTTTTAAATAAACAAAATTTTGAAATGAAGAATATTTCCAATAAAAATATAAATCACACCATTAATGCTTAATGTAGGAAAGAGATAGTTAAAATAGAAAGAGGGGGTGAATTAACCATTAGAAAAATATATGAAAATAATATAATTTTAAAACATTATTTAAAAATATTAAATAAATTTAAATCAATTGAATAAAATAAAGAAATCAAACTATTGAAATCAAAATTATATAATAATATATAAATCTAAAATTGTATGACTAAAAACAAAGGGATATTTAAGAATAAATCAATTAAGTGTGTTTTGTAGATTAAACTGATTATGAAATAGATGATAGAAAGTGATAAATAAATTAAATTTCAGAAAGTAAACGAGACAAAATGTTTGGTAAGGGTGTTAGAAAATAACATCAAAGGGTTCTCTTAAATCTACCTAATAAATCCTTTTATGATTTAATGTATTAGTGAAATATAATATATTGTATCGAAGATAGGAAAACAATCCAAATCAATTTTACGTTATTGAAATAAATTAGTTACAATAGAATCTAGCTATTTAATTGAAAGCATTGAAGCCAGAAAATAATTTTCTATTTACTTTTTAATGAAAATGGTATGAAAACAAAAGAACCCCAATTTAATGGTTGGAAGAAAAAATATTAGATGAAATAAGAAGATGCATGGATTTATAAGAAGAAATATATTTTAAGATTGATCTCATTTCACTCAATGAATATGATGGACAATAGGAGAGAGTAAGAATAAAAAAAGTGTGTGATTAGTAATTATAATTTATTTCACACTCTAATATGATAATGGAAATGAGATAACATTGAGGTAAAATGAGTAATTCGATTGGGTTGGAGGATGAGAAACAATGTTGATGTTGTGTTCATTTCGAAGGACTCAAAATATATATTTTTATATCCTTAAATTCCATCCAAAATGTTATAAAATATATCAACGGATTTTGGTCATTGATTACCATGATTGATGAATCTTGACCCTAATTATTTAATGTGTTCTAGATCCCATTAATAATAATCAACTAAATGTAGTCTTGAAATTCATTAAGAAAATCAAATTAAAATAGTAATAATGATATTTTAGAAATATTAAAGAGAGATAGAAGTAGATTAATGATAATATTATCATTTGGATTTAAAACCATTTGAATAATTAAATCATATTTGAAAAATACTCAATGATAGAGTTCCAAAAGATTTCATATTAATAGTTCAAATATAATGCACAAATCTCACACAGATTTAAAAAAATTATTTGAAATTTGAATTTCAAAATTCTTTACCTTTTTAAACATGTGATAATATAAAAAATAACGATTTTTCATTAAAAATGTAAAATAAATTTGAATGATCTCATTAGACTATATCTTGATTTTAGAAACATTACCATCAAAGAAATCAACCTAAAGAAATAAATATGAAATATTAGAAAAATTTTCTACAAGTTTATATGTTAAATAAGAACGATATTAAATTTCATAAAATATATTTAAAACAATGTAAAAATACTTTTAAAAAATTCAATATAAATAATATGAATTTTTGAAATCATTAAATCAATTTAAATGAATTTCTATTCTCATAATGAAAATAAATATATCAAGAATATAAATACATCAATGTAAAATAGAGATTAATATTTATGTAAGGGTATAATATCATGTTTTGTAAAGGTAAAAAATATTTTACAATGGTTACAAAATAGTAAAAAGAGTTTTGATGTGCTGAATAAGGGTAGAGTTGAAAATATAAACATTGCGTAACAGTAACCCATATATTCAATATTATATGTAAATGTAAACAAAAATGTTCCAGAACCCTGAAAGGGTAAGTTCATACATCTTGTCATGTGTAAGGGTACATGCAACGTTATGTAATGTTAAGCATAAAAATAAATAGGCAGTACAAGGGTACATGGAAGTTGTGTATTGGTATAACATGATTTGGATATGCTGCATAAATGTGCTTGAATTGATACAAAGAATGAGTATGGGATATAAGAACCATTCATAGGAGGCATATAGATAAACATGAATTTATATATCATTCATAAGGGTACCTGAATGTGGTGTAAATATACAACTAGAGTTTTGTACAAGTTAGAGAAATGTCAAAGTACTTACGTAAGGGTAGTGCAGAATCTATAAAAAGGTTCAAGGGAACTTTCATAAGGATAAACAGAATTGCGTAAAGTTCATAAGAAAGCTATTCATCGATAAGAAAAATATCACATTAATTTCATAAGTTTTAAATAAATATCTTTTAATGGAAAATGTAAATTTATAAATCTTACGTAAAGGTAAAAATAAAATTTAGAAAATAAAATTTTCTAAAAAAAATAAAAACATTATATAGAATAACAAAAATAATAATTTTAAATGTAGTATGACTAAAAAATAAACAATGTTTTTTATATAAAAAACAATTAAACAATTATTATAATTAAAAAAATTATATTTCTAATTATAAAAATAATAAATAAATAGAGTTGGTTAATGATCCAATCCATAAATCCCATATATAAGGATGTATAGAACCACACTTCATAGAAGAAGAAGATCCAAAAGAAATAAATGTAGTAGAATGTGTTTTTCTTCACATTTGTCAATAATAGCCACTAGAATATGAACTAACCCAACCAAAGAAGAAATGGGAAGATTTAGGGGTTTTCATTATTCAGTGTAATTTTTTCATATATATAAGTTAGGTATTCGATAGTACATATGCTGTTCACATTTGTAGCCAAATATAGGAAACAATTATATTTAATATGGATTATAGATATGAGGTGTATCTAAGGGTTTCCAATGGAGTGATGCCAATAGCTTTACACATTGGAGACTACCACATCACATTGTCAACAAGATATTTTTTAAAGGACCATTATTATGAACCTAGTGTTACTAAGAGATTTATCTCTTTTTATTTTTTATACTTGGATGGATTTATTTTAAACATTGTAAATAAGAGTTGGTAGTTTTATAAATATAACATATGGTATGGTAAGAAACAATTGAATAATGGTATTTATTTATTAAATTATGAAATCTAAATATGGGAAATTGGTAACAAATCAAATACACATGAACCATTTCAAACCCAATTCTGGTATCATCATATTAGTTATGTAAATGAGAAGAATTTGACAACAATTTATCAATATAGCTACTTATAATCTTTTGAGCTTAAACCACATGAATGATTCCATGTTTGTTTACATGGAATGATTAGAAAAATATTATTTGGTGATCATGGTGAAATAGACACAAGTATTCTGAAATTCATACACATTTATGTGTGAAAAAATTAATTTGATTATCCTAGAGGTGGATAATCATATTTTTTGTGTTTTTAAATTGATTGAGTAGGTACAGTGACATATAATTGATGAGAAAAAAATATAAATACATTTATTATTTTAAGAAGTTTATGAATGAATTCGATAATAAGCTTGGTAAGAATGTAATTAAACCTTTTTCAGATCAAAGTGGGGAATATAATAACCAAGAGTTTATTGACTTTCTATGGTATTATGGGATTTTTTCACAACTCACCACACCTTATGCACCATTAGGGAATAATGATAGTAAAATGAGGAATTGTACCATATTGGACATGGTAAGGTCAATAATGAGTCACATAATCCCTCTATTACCATTTTAGGGATATTCGTTCCACATGATAATATATATACAAAAAAATCAATGAACTATATTACTTTTGACCTATGGGGTTGAAAGAAATCTGCATTTTTACATATTTGTGCATGGTGTTTCGAGTCATTTTTATGGCCATCTCATTAAATAATATTTCATCCCAAGGCGTGGAGTGTATCTTTATTGGGTATCCCAAGGAAACATGGGGTTATTATTTGTACAACCATTCAGATAAGAATGCAATTATCACATGGAAATTTATATTTCTTAAGAAGGATATCATCCTCAATAATGATAGGTGGAGAAATATTTACTTTGAAAAATTTTATGATCAATATTCACAAGAGTTTGAATATATATAAATTCCATTGGTCCCATAGAAGAAGTTATTATGGAAACCTAATCACTACATATGAAAAATAAAAGGGTAAGAGAACAATAATAATATGGTTTTTAAGTCACCAATGATAGATAATAATTATTAATTAACAAAAATGAACCTCTATCATACAAAGATTTAAGAGAGAGCTAAAAAACTGTATGCTAAAAAGAAGACATGAATTCTCAGATGGATTCAATGTATCCAATATATATACTAAGGTTGGGTGTTTCCAAGCTGACGTGTTGCATCCACATTACACCACGTCAACCAATTTTCCTATCCTTTTACCAATCTTCCCCCAAAAATCAGCTCTCAAACCCTCATTAACCCTAGTTTCTCATCTCCGAAAAACCAATAAATGTGACTAAACGTCTCGATTAGGGTTTCCTCACTCTGTGAGATCAAGCTATAAGAATTTCACCCATCCCACTCGTTATTTCCCTCTGGTGTTTCTAGGGTTCCCACTGAATACCAATGTCTCCCACCATAGATCTCCTCTCGAGCCACACCGCATGACACTGCACCTTCGCCTATGCCTCTGGTCTCCTCCTTGACATCTCCTTCAACAATGGTATCGTAATTGCCCTAGACTCCACTCCACAACTATTTATCACAAATATACGAATTCTTACTACTCGGTCTACCCTCAATGCATCCTCCAGTTATCATATGGTTTGATTTATTTCGTTATGTTTATTTTCTTCAACGTGATTCATTTATGCAGACAAGGGTTTTTCTGAAATACTCTTCGTAATCATGAAAATTCTATATTTCATTCAGATCCAAGCTCGAGTGTTCCTTCAAATTTTGGCGGCTCATCTTCATTGAGTTGGATTGTTGTTTGTTGAATTAGATCTAGGTGAATAAAAATCATTTTTTTTCTCCAGGTTATTAGGTTTAAATTTCAATTTCAATTTTAACTTCAATGTGGGCGGATCATCTTCAAATTGTATTCTCACATCCAGTTTCCATTTGTGTGTGAAGTCTATTAATTTTTTTCATAATGTGAAATATTATTTATTTTTTAGATGTTATGTCTATATTTCTTCTTCTATTTCTATTTTCTATATATTGCATATTTATTGCACGTTCTTTCTAATTCAATTTTATTAACAACTTGTAAATTTACTCTACATTCCAATATCAATATAATGTTGCCGATTGATTTGACATTTCTTCTTCTATTCAGGTTTAATTATCAGCAACTCCAGTTATTCAATGCATTATTCACAATGATTCATGGTAATTTTTCATCAGGTATTGATTCTAAATTGCATT
Source organism: Viscum album (assembly GCA_963277665.1). Lineage (NCBI taxonomy): Eukaryota > Viridiplantae > Streptophyta > Magnoliopsida > Santalales > Viscaceae > Viscum > Viscum album. Next base: position 192,185,409 of record OY728150.1, read on the forward strand.
ATCATTATTACTGTCCACTGTGCATAATATAGTTACATTTCACACAATAACTATTAAATAAAATGAAAACCATTATAAACATGCATTTCTGAATATCCTCTTAAGATGCAAGGTTTCAGATGAGATTTCTAATGAAGGAATACCAAAAAATAGTGAGTTATCTATTATATTCACTTAAAAATTCTGTATTTATGTTATTTATTTTAGTATATATATACATTAGAACTAGAACAATAAATATTTCAAAATCTATTGGGAATTTTTCAATTACATTTATTCATCTCTTTTGTACTACAATTAGTGGACCACTGTTAACAAATGGCATCACACATAAGTATAGAAACAAATGCCATTAAAACCATTACCTATCAATTGTTAGTTCTGTTTAATTTTCTTGTCTAATGATATATAATTATAACTACATTACAGACTAACACATATTAGTCATATCAAATATGTTGTATTTCGATAGTGCCACCAAAATTTGCAGCCGAGATAACAATATCTAAAGGATAAAATAATAAAAAGAAAAGAAAGCATGCCTATGGATAATCTCCACATCCATTATATAAGTATGATGTTAATGTTCTTCTAAATAACTTGTCGATTTTTGTTGAATTTCCATATTCTGAATAACTTGTATAGTTGAAACTGATATCTGTGTTTTCATTTGCACTCTCAGATCGATTGCAGATTGCAATTATTCTTAACAAATTTTTTTATGTATTTCTAGTTTAAAAGTTATGGGAAATTGATGATTCTAAACACCACGGATTCATAAGGATTAATGAGTTTGTTATAGTGATGTAGGTTGCACCATGGTTCCATCAATTCATTATTCTTCTTTCATTTTATTTAATGGTTTAATGCATAACTAGGTTGTATACTATATGTTTCAATCAGAAGATTTATTTTGCAATAGGAGGATATGAATTGACATCAAATATCTTCAGGTTTTTAGGAAATCAAATTAAATTTTCTCAAATTTTTCCTTCATTCAGAAGTGTTGTCTTATCATTGATGAATTTAGGTTTGTAACATTTTTCACTAAAAATTTATGTTAAACACATAATGAATTTTCATAATTTTATATATCATTCAATTCAATGCTTTACGTTGCATAAGAATCAGATTATTCTATTTAATAACCTCACCACATCATCAAATGAAGATTAAATGTTGATTTGATAGCTGATTTGTTCCCATACCAAAGCATGTGGCATAGAGACTTCGAAGCATCCAGTAATGGAAGGTACTGATGCCCTAACCATGGTGAAGGTAAAAACTTTGATGATCTATGCTGAATCCCAAGTCAATGGTCTATTTCTCATCACTAAATAATTAATTGGACACTATAGTTTCTTGACTGTAAAAAAATTACTTTCCGGACATGTACGGTTGAAGCCTGTATACCTTCCAAACAATGTTTTACTTAAAAATATCTAAAGCGGGTAAAGTAGGAACTTGTAATTACAACTGGATGGAAAAGATCATAGTTTCATATTTTGTATGTTTATATTAGATACCATTAGATGAAATTACATCAATAATTGATGGGTTGAAAAAATTGAAAATTGGAAAGCTTAAGCCACTAGAAGTTTCCTATCTTTTTAATAATTTCTTATCTCCCTTATTGGTTAGAAAATTGAACACATAATGAATATCTTTCAATCCACTTATAAATTCAGTCATTTTGATGTGGGATATGTTTTTCCATGTTTTTAAATTATATGTGGTTTCTATTTCTACTTGTAGAAAAATAGTGACTATGATTCAAAGCCTATTATTATGCTTTTTGGTCAGTATTCAACTAGAAAAACTACCTATATAAATCACTTGTTAGGAGTGACAACCTGGGTAAGAAATATTCTTTTCCATATTTTTTTTGGTTTCCTCATTTTTAAATAATGATTAATTATATGGGTAAAACTACCAGTTTCATTCTTTCTTTTAATATGAGCCTACATTGGACAGGAGCCTACCATCGATCGATTTATTGTTCTTATGGTATCCTGATTGTAATTAATAATAATACTCATATTTATTTTTTTATATAGATGATTAAGTTTTTCTTTGTTCTACTAACTGAATATACAAGATTTTGGTTTGAACGATCAATACATTTATTTCCTGTTTTTGGAAAGCATGTGGTTTTAATCACTCAGAAAAAAAATTTTCTCTTTTGACCATAATCCACTGTAATGTAAATTATGATCCTTATTTAATACATTGTGATTAATGGATTATTGTTTTTTATTACCCATTCTAAACCCGATGAAAGGAGTATTCCTAGAAACACGATTGCAGTTCATGCAGACATGTCGTTTAATGGCTTGACAACATTTGAGGGAACTTTCTTATACATGTTCAAGGGTTCTCAAATGCCACATTCTATGAGCTACATACTAATAGGGGTCTAATATATGAAATCCATTGAATGTAAATATAATTGAATCTTTTATTAATATTCCAAATATTGTATTACATCACATTAATGGACAACCCTAGGGTTTTATTAGGAGAGATGAAATGATAACAATAATTTTATGACAATACATCTATCATGAATTCCTTGGCTTTAACCATGGAGGAGCTACGTTAATATTTTATGACAATAAATATGTCATAATATTTAAAAATCATGTTTCTATTGAAAATATTAGTAGTAGGATGCGGTAACTTTTACAAAGGTTTGAGGCCCATATCATTAAATAGGATAAGAATGATATTGATTTTGGGAGATTGTGAAATTAATGCTCATCCACTTCTACATACTCTGACATACTCCTCCCAACATTGGAAACTTTGTTCACCTTAATATTATCACCCAAAAATCTCCCCGTAAAGGTATGACTCCAGTCTTTCATCCATAATTTGCAACATACAACATTCAACTATCTTTGTTGATATTGTGAAGGAATCAACACATTAATCATTGGCACCATAAGTAAAATCCATTCCAACGCATAATTTATTCGTTTTTTGTTCAATATTATTATTTCTCCATTAATTTTTAGTTATTTACATTTCCGTTGTGTTTTTTAAGAAATCATATCTTCTTTTCTTTATTAATGTGTTTTTAAATCACTTTTAACCTTTTTAGTTATTTATGTTTTTTTACTAATCATTTATTTTATCCCATTATTTCATGCAATTGGATCTTTTCATTCTCAAATATTTCATTAAAGGTTCATGAGATCATACATTAATGTCACAAAGACATTCAAATAATGAATTATTTAGATATAATGTCATTGAATGTTTACTAACCCCGGTAATGTTTTTTATTCTTTCCATATTTTTTAAAATTATCATTTTATAACACATAGCTTACAATATTTTCATGTACTTTTGAAACCATTGTAAATGCCTCATAATCAGTATTCGTGATTAGTATCCATTTGAATGGTAAGATTTCCAGTTTATCTTCTCAAAAACACCACATTTCTTTTAGTTTTTCAACAAGAGCCTCCCTTTGTTCATTGGGAGTTTAATTTTTCAAAGTCGATATATGTTAACATTAGACATGCCCATAAGTTATTTACATTTTTAGGTTCTAAATCTTTTGAAATCATAAACTGGTCCAACATTAACAATGCTTTGATGGATGTTGTTTTCCATTAAGAGAATAGTTAACCAAGCTTTACACTTTATTGCATGTTTTTGTTTTTTATAGTTGTATTTTCATTGATTCAATGAACATATGTTTCAAATAACACTTTGGATATCTCTATGATAGTGATGAAGATGAAGATGAAGAGCATGGCTTATCTCAGACCCCCAGTTTTTCAGGTTACCTTATGTTTTGATCGATTCAAAAAATTTATTATTTAAATTTCCTTCCAAATTATGTCATTCTCGTGTCACCATTGATTTGTCTCAATTTTTCACTATATATTTACCTATTATATCTGTATGGATTTTTTCTCATGGTATCAGAAGAACGATGTGTCAATCGTATACATTAATGACTCAATATCCCCCTTATATGCGCCTCTTGGGTTGATACTAGACATGTTCATGTTAGTCTTGGTAAATTCTATACTTTGAGCAACCGTTCAATGAACATATGCATCTGAAAATCCTTCCAGGGTAAGTTGTTTCTCAGTGTAGACATATCATTTTCTATGTATCATCTTCCTGATAAGGATTCTCTTTATTTAATATCATGTACAATATTACAGATCCATGGAGTACTCCATGTGATGAAAAATTCATTTTAAAACACGACACAACATCAACTTATGAAGATAAATGGATTGAAGCGACCTTCAGTTTAACTCATCTTCATATCTGTTCCTCATCAAGCTCATGTATGGAATATTTCAGCGAACCAGCGCCTTCCAATAGAATCCACCTTATGTGATCATGTGTATGATGTAAAATTATGTAATATTTCATATTTTCTTCTCCCAAGATTTTAGTGTACAATAGGCATAACATGAAATTATGTAGTTGCTTTCATCATGATACCATAATGAAAATGAAGCTTCATAAATTCCGAAGTGTGGTCCAGATTGAGTGCATGTTTTCCTACATCCATCTTCCATGTTGATTACCTTTTACAGTATTCATTGCTATTTGTTATCTCCACGTGAGGGGGTCATTCAGTTCGAATTTGAGAAAGATGAAGCATTTCCAAAATCAATAGCCAACTCACTATAACTACATAACCCAATATTATTGTTTATCTTACTAGGATGATAAATACAAGAAATGAATTATTTAGTACATGTGATATACTATTACATTGTAATATATTTTTTATGAGATGATAAAATAGTATAGATATTTTAATTTGTAAGAAGATTTGAATTCAATATTGATGTGGTGACTTCTATAAATACTTATCACATCTATAAATATTAATTTTAAGATCATATTCCTGATAATCATAATAAATAAATCTATAGTGATAGATAACAAGAATGGGATATTAATTTAATCTCAATAATTTAATATTGAGGTATCTTGAAATATTAGTGAAGCGATCCCTTCATCATCATGAGTCCTTAAAGTTCATATAATGCGGATTACAATTGTTTTTATGGTAGGTTCGGAATTTTTTATTTTCAATGTGCAGTTCAATAAGAAAGAAGTTGAAGTTGTGGTTACAATGATCCCTAGTGGAACTTCCCAGGTTCTGAATTCTTGGTTTCTAATGTGCAGTTCATTAAGAAAGAAGATGAAGTTGTTGTTGCAGCGAGCCCCATGGGAACGGCCCATGCTATGGTAAATGATGACTCGATATAAACCACATACTTTTTATAATTTTAAATATTTTCAATATAATATCATATCTCTCTATTTTTCTCATTACACAAAGACGAAATTCCTTGAAAATATGTGTATTAATAAAATGAATTGATGAATTGATGAATTGATGAATTGAATGCTTCTATTATGGTAAATATCAAATATTGAATACTCACATTCATTCATTATTGGATCAGGAAGGTATGCATTTTCATTATTTCATTTAATGTTTCATATAGATTCATTTCAAGTCTCAAATCTCATTTGTCGATTTTTATTTTATAGATAGTGGATATACCACTTGAATTCCAATGAATCGCCAGAAGACCACCGTATTTTCATGATACTATCTATACATATTTCTTAAATCGTATGACATACATGTTATACTTTGAACTCTAACCATTTTGAAATGAATTGATATTTCATGACCCACTATATGTCATTTAGTATACTGGTACACTTTCTATCATATCTCCTTCATGAATATTTCATTTTGTTATCTTTTGATGTACCATTCCTTATGAAGAAAAAGATTAGTCTTTCCCAAATCCTCGATTTATCATGATATTTATCTCCGAACCATGATATGATATTGGCCCCCAAAACTTATATTTTTATTCCATTCATTCTTAATGTGATTTGGTTTGGGGAATAGCTAAATATGGAATAATGTGATGAAACATCTTTATATATATATACTAATGTATTCCCAATGCTATTGTACATTTGTTGAGGCAGAATTATCTTTTATTTCATTTATTGTTTTAACTGTTTTGATTATGTATGGATATATAAAAAATAATTTGATAAGTCAATTGGAGGGTTTTGGTGCCCTAAACCACCAGGTTCCCCTTAGGATCGTACTGGGTCCGGCTAGGATGTGCTATGAAGCAGGCAGTTTTGTTCTCCACACCAGCAACCCGGTAACATCACGTTGCAGGTTATTATGTTGTTACTTATACTCACATTAATTTAAGATAAATGGTTTGATTGCTGTCTTCATAAAAATTCAATGTTAATGGGGAATTATTCATGTCTATCAGTGGAAGAATATTAGTGGGAAGCTATATACCCCACTGGATTTGGTTCTTTTAGATTCATGATACTTTTATATTAACATCATTTACGATAATATATTTTTCCCTTAATTTTTTTCTATAGATAGAAACATACAAGGTGCTTTAAATCTTCTATATACTGGTGATCTCCCACAAGCTCACATGATTTATTTATCAATTTCTCATGATTTTGGGTTTTATTTCCCTCTTCCCTCTTTCTCTTTTTCAGCAATTTAAATTTCTAAACATAAAAAATTCTTCTCTCTTTGTTGACTGACATTAACTGGCTCAATTTCCACGAAGTGACTGTAGTTCTACATCTACAAATTTCACAATTTAGATTATGTTACCTATTGTGTTTTGATGATTACATGAGTTGTATAAGTAATATTGGGGTGATATTTACTGATTTTGAAATCTTATAAGATTATTGAAAACAATCATAAAAACATAAAAGTATATGTAGATCATTTTGGTACTCAAATGTTGGCCCAAATCTGTTGTAATTTTACTGCTATAGAATTATCTTTTATTTATTTTATTATTTTAAAAGTGACAACTGTTTTTATTTAGGTGTTGAATCCTTTAGGATGGGATCAATCCTTTGAATGCATGGTGTTCTAATGACAGTCAATGTGATGTCAGGCCCTTCACCTCTATTTACATCACCCTCACCCAGCATACTTATCCTACCATTTGATTTCATTATTTTTATTTACATGTCTATCATTCCAACTATAACAAGTGTTGATTCTCATAATTTAGTAACTCTATTTGAATCATTTTTTCATTTATGTAATTGATTTTACAATCATGAATTTCTAAAATAAATTTCTATTTCCTATTAATAGAACAAAATATTTACTATTATTTTTATGATTTTTCAACAATTTTTATACCTTTTATTCAACAATTATGTACCACTCATTTATGTTTTAAATATATTTAATATTAATAAGAATTATGAATTTCAAAAAATGGAATTATATTAATGAAAATAAGAATTTTTTTATAGCATCGTGCGAATGCACAGTGTCACGAACCAACCCGGGTTGACCCTGAACCGGTCACCCGAGCCGGCCCATGACATGGCCCGAAGGGCGTTCTCGATCCCCACGGGCTGGCAACTTGTGTCAGGCATCAAAGGTAAATAGGTGGGAACAATTTAGCCCAAAATAAAAAATAATAATTTAAGCAGTAGAAACAAATGGTACAAATGCAAATAAAGATAGAGAAGCTAACAACGCCACAAACCTGTCCACGACTAAAACTCCACGTGACCCCTTGGGTTACCTTCCAATACCACGACCAACATCTCTCAAGGTGAACAACATAATCTGGATCCTGCAACAAAACTAAAAATAAGAAAAACACTATTGGCGTGAGTATTAAAACTCAGTAGGTAGGCCCGACTAATTCTATTCCCAATGCACGTACCAATAAATAAAGAATTTATCAATTCCAGGATTGAACTAAATTATATAAAATATGGATTCTACACACTTTCATTTCTGAAACAAGTAACAGTCCATTGCCCTTTTTAATTTAGAACAAGTTTAATGTTGAAAGAAACAGGTGCATTCCATTTTTAAAACATTTTGCGAACAATTAAGAAATCCAAAATTTAGTTTTTAGTCAAAAGGAGAATCACACACAACACACACTAAGGGAAATGGTAAAAGCGGCACACATGGGTCAACAACCGAACTCGACTTCTCAATCGTCTGCCACACACAAATAAACACTAAAATAAACATGGGTCGAACCTAGGAGATCGTGAACAATCCAGAACATACTATACATGTGACTCATCCTGAAGGCATGCCATAACTCGATGACGTCATAATTCCCATAATACTACCCATCATAGCCCTACATGGCCTAGACGAGGGTCTCAATCCCCATAGAAGCAATAACTCAGTATTCCCCTCCTATGGGGCCACTAGCCAGTGCGTGGTCAAAACTAGTGCAGTAATCGTTCTCAGAAAATTCACTCAATATGCCAGGTTCCCATGTCAACACAAGCAATAAAAAGGGGGTGTGTCTACAATGTAAATAAATCAGTCACGATCCAAAAAAAATCACATACAGCTCACGCAAACAACGCACACCAAAGATCACCCCCGAGTGGGATTTCCAAGATAATCCATTCCATTAAAGTGCCAAACGGGCCTTCACCAATTTTAAAGTAAAACATCATTTCTCAAAAATCTCAAAACACTTGTTCAGAAGAAATTATTTATCTTTAAAACTAGAAGCACATTTTAAGTTCCGTGAATTATGTTTAAAGGCCAAACGGGCATTCTTTCAAAACTGGGTGTCCGCCCGTCATGAAAATGTCAGAAGTGTTCGGTATAAAATAAACAGCTCTTTTCACACTAAATAATAATTTTATGTTTTATTATCTAATATTATTTATAATTCTTTAAAAATTAATAAAACAACAAGCAATTTATAATTTCTAAATCTACAGGTAAGTGTAATGGTGGACCTACCTCGACTCGTTGTCCAAACACAAGGGCGCGACATGCCTCACGCAGGAATACAAGCAAGCGCCAACTGATGACAGCAAAATTGTGGGGCTACCTTGCGAATGAGCTGCAATAAACACATAAGACCAAAATCACAAAAAGTCAGACTTAAAACAAACCAAACAAACAAACAATGCTAAAGAACCACCTCAACATGTTTTAACATACAAAACGCACCAACACCACTATTTACTAAATACCTTTAAAAACCCACAATGTTTAGAAAAACCACACAATGTCAAAATAACTCACTAATCATTTTAAAGAGCCAACATGACAAATTTGACTAAACCATGGTGTGCACAACATATAAAAACACAACACGCATCGAGTTCCAATTTATGAAATCAAGCGCTCCTCAGATGAATTTCCAGAACATGTTTTGCATTATTGATATTATTTAATAAACCATAAATGATTATAAAAATAATTTTAAGGAATAAACCAAAACTTTTCAGACACACCAAACTCACTCAAAACCCCCTTTTACGGTCAAACGCACACCTGCAGTGTATCAAAACAGGAAACATACCAATTTTACGATTAAAAAGACAAATTTCAGAATTTAACAAAACTATGAAACAGTATATAATTTATTTCCATCAAAACACCTCTCATTTCACAAGATAAAATTTATCCTAACAATATCAAGCGTCTAAAATAATAATCAAGAAAGGTGCAGACATCAAGAAATCGATGAAATTTAATTTTAGAGAAAAAAAATACAAAGGGTTCCTACCTCAACTCCAATGCGGCATAAAAACGCACGCCTGAGACCGGAGCGCGATCTCATTCGCACCTCAACTGCATGCTTCGAAAGCATAAACAAACCCTGTGCCATCAAAACAAATCCTAAAACAATGACTCGAACCAAAATTATCAAGGTCGGACCTCAAGAAACTCAAATCCCACAAATCAAAACTCAAAGAACAAGGACAAACCCATGAAAGGAGGAAAAAATACCAAGAAGGGGGGGGGGGGGATGCCGGAGATGTGAAACCGGACAGGGGTTGTGAGCGCCGGAGGGAAAAAGGGGTCGTAGGTCGTGGGTGGTAGGAGGCTGGAGTACGAGCAGGAAAGCGGGATTACTGCGGAGGCTAGGAGGGAAAAGCAGGGGCAAAGCTGAGATACAGGCGGGGAGGTGTGGGACGAGCGCACTGTCGCTGGATGAGGGTGTTGGGTGAGAAAAGGCCGAGGAACAGGAGGAAATCTTGGAGGCGAGTTGATGTTGGGCGTTGGGAGCAGAGCAGCTGCAGGATGGTGAGGGCGGCAGCGGCCGCTGGGTTGGTGTAAGAGCCATGGAGGGAAGCTGCGTTGACTGGAGAGAAAATGTAGAAAGAATGATTTGCAGAGTTTTCAATTAGACAGGAGTGCTGAGAAGAATCCAATCTTCTCTGATTTCATTATGTTTGTTCATGGATACCAAACAGAAGACCCGATCAACAGAACCCAAACTACAAAAGAAGCTACAGTCGTTAATCTCGAAACTCACTGGTGTACTCTCAATTCATGAGTTCGAGAGTCTCTTCCTTGTGCCTGAATCCTCAGTGATTATAATTCTTTCTCTGGGTCAAGATCCTTCGGAAGGCCTTTGGATTGAAGTCGGCGTCAATGGACACAAACACCGCCGATGACTCTTACGAGCATCGAATGGATAAATATTTTCGGCATCGGCTCGCGCGGGTGGTGGCCGAGGAGAAAGTGAGTGCCACACTGGGTGAAAGAGGGGGGGGGGGGGGGGGGGTTCGTGCAGAGGTGGTGTGAGCGGGAGCCGGAAGTAGAGAGAGGAGGCGGCGAGCGGTGCTGGGAGCGGAGGCTGGGGCACGAGCAGGGGAACCAGGGATGGAGGGGGGTCGCGGCTATGGCGCTGCACACAGGACAGGGGAAAGGGGAGGGCGGTAGCGGAGGCTGGGGCACGAGCAGGGGAACCAGGTATGGAGGGGGGTCATGGCTACGGCGCTACGCACAGGAGAGGGAAAGGGGAGGGCAACAGCGGAGGCTGGGGCGCGAGCAGGGGAACCAGGGATGGAGGGGGGTCGCGGCTACGGCGCTGCGCACAGGAGAGGAAAAGGGGAGGGAGTGTGGGCCGTGGGACAAACAGGAAGGGGGGATTAGGGTTAGAGAAAAAAACATTTTATGATATAATAATAATAATAATAATAATAATAACAATAATCATAATCATAATCATAATCATAATAATATAATTAATAATTAACAAAAATAATTATAATATAATACCAAAATAATAATAATAACAATAAATAACAATAATAAAAATTATACAAAAAAAGAAAGGAGAGCATTTGACCGACGCATGTGCCAACTGTGCAGAGACCGCCAACTGCGCGGTGGCCGCGCACGGTCCGAAACCCCGAAAAAGCATCAAACAACAAATATTTTAATCCGGGGCGCAGCCCGGACCGTGGCGCAGACACTCAGAAACAATAAATAATAAATATTAAATAAATAGAAACGACAGTTGTGACAATTCTCCCCACCACAGACACGTTCTGCCCCCAGAAAGTCACCAAGCTGAACGATGGACCAAAAAAGAATCCATGCCCAATTGAAACTAAAAGGAACCTCACCACAAGAGAACGAGAGAACACGAGAGGGTTCTCCCCACCAGAAGAATTCAACTAGAACGGAAATTTAACACCTAAAAATACCACCTCAGAAAGGGGGGGCGACACGGGAACTCCCAACCGATCCAGACTAACCTCAATAGCACGAGCGAAACAGAACCACCGCCAATACATGGAACTCTCGACTCAGACCAAAGAAAGCCCGAAGACGATAGAAAAATCGTCGAGCAGAACTTAATCCAAGCAGTAAACCCGAGCATAACCGCAAAACTGGCTCCTCCGAAGGCACTTATATCTCCAAACGAACACCGCCAAACCATGATTATCCCACAAAAGGTCCAAAAATACCTCTAAGAAAAACGCATGATCTTAAACACCATAATCAGAAAAACGATACTTTTTGGATTACAAACGAACACGTTTGTCCCAACCTCACGACGACACAACGAACCTACAACAACGCCAAAACATTAATTGTGGGAGAACGAGAATAGAGGGACTTTAAATGTTTCGTTGGCAACACGGAACACGAGACCCGAATTGAGGTTTCACACTCCCGACAACTCCTGACTGCGCGTGAGCTTCACCCCAAGACCTGTGGTTGGGGATCTGATGGTTGTAGCATCTCCTGCCTCACAGTCAGGCACTGTAATCTTCTGGTCACTATGTCTTCCTCAGGCGACACTTCCTGTAAAGCTTCTCGAGATGACCCAGACACCTGCAATGATGGAACCTCTTTAGAGGGGTGTGACAGGAAGTCTTGTATTCCCTAAATGTCCATACTGACTGTACACCATTAGACGGTCTGACGAACTGGAAGTTAGAGCCACTATAGAGAACTCTATAGAATCAAATTCACCTGGAACACTCTGCTCGTCAAATGGGGGACCTTCACAAGAAACTGGATATGGTGGATTGTCAACCATTTGCGCTCCGGAAACCATATCAACTAAGAACACCTCATGCACCAACTTCTCAAAAGTGATGCTCCCAAAAAGGGAGGACTCGCTCCTTGATCTCTGGAAAAGGACCCCTGATGAAGGGAGGAGTCTTCATCAAATCCTATAACACTACCCCCAAAAAGAGAGACACCAGATCCTTGAAATGGTTAACATACGCTTTCACCGTCTGCTGGCCATGTTGAACACGCATGGGCTCTTCCATTTTCTTCGCCTTCACATCCACATGTGGAAACCATTGAACGAATAAATCTTTAAAGACATACCACATCATCTCAACTTGCATTAATGGCGGGGCGAACAGCTCCTACTCATCCTGAGCTGGACCTCCAAACAAACCCAAAACAACACGCACTCTGATCGCTTCAGGAGTTCCCAATACCTTGAAGATGAGCTCGACTTCTTCAAGCCACTGCACTGTCTCTAACAGACTCCAATCACCATGAAGGAAAGACAACGTCCGAGAAAGACAAAAAACCGGGCATGACACATCAAAACTCTGGGGACCTTTCTGGGCGGCATTTCTAAACAACATATATAACACCAACCCGAATCCAAAATCAAGCCAAGGTAATATCATTAAAAGCTCTTTCATCCAAAAACATCCAACTCAAAAACCAACCAAATACCAACAACACACAAAAAAATGCCTTTTTATTTTAGATTTCAGAACCATCTTCTTTGAATGCCAACCTCCAAGTACCATATCCACTTTCCAAACCAAGAACACCTTCCAAAACCATTTTCCTCTTTAAAAGCCCAATTAGAAAACAAGGTCAATCCTTTAATTTCAGACACACCCAGGTAATCCCAAGAACTGTTGCACTTGTCTTCATCCACTTTCATTCATACACACCAACATGCACTTTCCACGCAACCTCTCACATGTGCAAACATTCATAAGGAGTACCTATGGTTTCACCCCAAACCATTCTCGACAAATTTCCAAACAAACTCTAGTTTTCCAAACCAAAAGCTTTCAGTTTTAAAAAACATTTCATAAATTTAAATTCATTTAAAATAAATTAGTCTCATTTTCAAAAACCCTTTTTCATTTCCAAAAATGCACTCACACCAACCAGAACAAAAAGGACACTCAACTTACATCAAACCACCGGAGTGAGGGACTAGCGGTCACACTTAACATGGTAGTGGGCCATGCCCCAAGTAAGCGTCAACAACTAGGAGGAATTCAAACCATGTACCCGAACTCCACATGGGTCACTACTCCATGTGAAATCACAATGTAACATCGGTCTACCTCCGTTGTCATCCCTCAATTCAAAAAAATCATAGCGAAACAAAGGCTCAATTTCCAGACAATCCCTGGAGACTCAAGGTGTGGAACAGGCGAGGGTTCATGACGTCCTTCCCGTACCTACCTCTCGAGTCCCGACAATCCTAATCTCCATCTACCAAACATCCAAAATAACAAGGGAAACCACCTCTGATACCATTTTGTCACGAACCAACCCGGGTTCACCCTGAACCGGTCACCCGAGCCGGCCCGCGACATGGCCAGAAGGGCATTCTCGATCCCCACGGGCTGGCAACTAGTGACGGGCATCAAAGGTAAATAGGTGGGAACGATTTAGCCCAAAATAAAAAAAATAATTTAAGCAGCAGAAACAAATGTTACAAATGCAAATAAAGAAAGAGCAGCCAACAACGCCACTAACCTATCCACGACTAAAACTCCACGTGACCCCTTGGGTCACCTTCCAATACCATGACCAACATCGCTCAAGGTGAACAACAGAATCTGGATCCTGCAACAAATCTAAAAACAAGAAAAACACTATAGGCGTGATTATTAAAACTCTGTAGGTAGGCCCGACTAATTCTATTTCCAATGCACATACCAATAAATAAAGAATTTATCAATTCCAGTTTTGAACTAAATTATATAAAATATGGTTTCTACACACTTTCATTTCTGAAACAAGTAACAGTCCATTGCCCTTTTTAATTTAGAACAAGTTTAATGTTGAAAGAAACAGGTGCATTGCATTTTTAAAACAATTTGCGAACAATTTAGAAATCCAAAATTTAGTTTTTAGTCAAAAGGAGAATCACACACAACACACACTAAGGGAAATGGTAAAAGCGGCACACATGGGTCAGCAACTGAACTCGACCTCTCAATCGTCCGCCACACACAAATAAACACTAAAAGAAACATGGGTCAAACCTAGGAGATCGTGAAAAATCCAGAACATACTATACATGTGACTCATCCTGAAGGCATGCCATAACTCGATGACGTCATGACGCCCATAATACTACCCGGCATAGCCCTACATGGCCTAACCGAGGGGCTCAATCCCCTTAGTAGTAATAACTCAGTATTCCCCTGCTATGGGGCCACTAGCTAGTGCGTGGTCTAAACTAGTGCAGCAATCGTTCTCAGAAAATTCACTCAATATGCCAGGTTCCCATGTCAACACAAGCAATAAAAAGGGGGTGCGTCTACAATGTAAATAAATCTGTCACGATGCACAAACATCACATACAGCTCACGCAAACAACGCACACCATAGATCACCCCCGAGTGGGATTTCCAAGATAATCCATTCCACTAAAGTGCCAAATGGGCCTTCCCCAATTTTAATGTAAAACATCATTTCTCAAAAAGCTCAAAACACTTGTTCAGAAGAAATTATTTATCTTTAAAACTAGAAGCACATTTGAAGTTCTATGAATTATGTTTAAAGTCCAAACGAGCATTCTTTCAAAACTGGGTGTCCGCCCATCAAGAAAATGTCACAAGTTTTCGGTATAAAATAAACAGCTCTTTTCGCACTAAATAATAATTTAAAGTTTTAATATCTAATATAATTTCTAATTTATTAAAAATTAATAAAACAACATGCAATTTATAAATTCTAAATCTAAAGGTATGTGCAATGGGGGACCTACGTCGGCTCGCTGTCCAAACACAAGGGCACGACATGCCTCACGCAGGCATACAAGCAAGCGCCAACTGATGACAGCAAAATTCCGGGGCAACCTTGCGAATGCGCTACAATAAACACATAAGGCCAAAATCACACAAAGGCAGACTTAAAACAAACCAAACAAACAAACAACGTGGAAGAACCACCTTAACATGTTTTAATATACAAAATGCACCAACACCACTATTTACTAAATACCAATAAAAAACCACAATATTTAGAAAAACCACACAACGTCAAAATAACTCACTAATCATTTTAAAGAGACAACTAGACAAATTTGACTAAACCATGGCGTGCACAACATAGAAAAACACAACACACATTGAGGTCCAATTTTTGAAATCAAGCGCTCCTCAGAAGAATTTCCATAACATGTTTTGCATTATTGATATTATTTAATAAACCATAAAAAGGATTATAAAAACAATTTTAAGGAATGAACCAAAACTTTTCAGACACACCAAACACACTCAAAACCCCCTTTTACGGTCAAACGCACACCTGCAGTGTATCAAAACAGGAAACATACCAATTGTACGATTAAAAACACAAATTTCACAATTTAACAAAACTATGAAACATTATATAATTGATTTCCATCAAAACACATCTCATTTCACCAGATAAAATTTATTCTAACAATATCGAGTGTCTGAAATAATAATCAAGAAAGGTTCAGACATCAAGCAATCGATGAAATATAATTTTAGAGAAAAAAAACCCAAAGGGTTCCTACCTCAACTCCAATGCAGCATAAAAATGCACGCCTAAGACCGGAGCGCGATCTCATTCTCACCTCAACTGCATGCTTCAAAAGCATAAACAAACCCTGTGGCATCAAAACAAATCCTAAAACAATGACTCAAACCAAAATTATCAAGGTAGGACCTCAAGAAACTCAAATCTCGCATGTCAAAACTCAAAGAACAAGGACAAACCCAAGCAAGGAGGAAACAATACCAAGAAGGGGGGGGGGGAGATGCCGGAGATGTGAAATCGGACAGGGGTTGTGAGCGCTGGAGGGAAAAAGGGGTCATAGGTTGTGGGTGGTACGAGGCTGGAGTACGAGCAGGACAGCGGGATTACTACGGAGGCCTGGAGGGAAAAGAATGGGCAAAGCTGAGATACAGGTGGGAGGCGTGGTACGAGCGCACTGTCGCTGGATGAGGGTGTTGGGTGTGCAAAGGCCGAGGCGCATGAGGAAATCCTGGAGGCGAGTTGATGTTGGGCGCTGGGAGCAGAGCAGCTGCAGGATGGTGAGGGCGGCGGCGGCCGCTGGGTTGGTGCAAGAGCTGTGGAGGGAAGCTGCGTTGACCGGAGAGAAAATGTAGAAAGAAGGATTTGCTGAGTTTTCAATTAGATAGGAGTGCTGAGAATAATTCAATCTTCTCTGATTTCATTTTGTTTGTTCATGGATACGAAATAGAAGACCCGATCAACAAAACCGAAACTACAAAAGAAGCTACAGTCGTTAATCTAGAAACTCACTGGTGTACTCTCAATTCATGAGTTAGAGAGTCTCTTCCTTGTGCCTGAATCCTCTATTATTATAATTCATTCTCTTGGTCAAGATCCTTCGGAAGGCCTTTGGATCGAAGTCGGTGTCAACGGACAAAAACACCACCGATGACTCTTACGAGCATCGAATGGATAAATATTTCTGGCATCGGCTCGCGCAGGTTGTGGCCGAGGGGAAAGTGAGCGCCACACTGGGTGAAAGAGGGGGGTTCGTGCATAAGTGGTGTGAGCGGGAGTCGGGAGTGGAGAGAGGAGGCGACGAGCGGTGCTGGGAGCGGAGGCTGGGGTGCGAGCGGGGGAACCAGGGATGGAGGGGGGTCACAGCTATGGCGCTGCGCACAGGAGAGGGAAAGGGGAGGGTGACAGTGGAGGCTGGGGCGCGAGCAGGGGAACCAGGGATGGAGGGTGGTCGCGGCTACGGCGTTGCGCACAGGATAGGGAAAGGGGAGGGTGGCAGCGGAGGCTGGGGCGCGAGCAGGGGAACCAAGGATGGAGGGGGGTTGCGGCTACGGCGCTGCGCACAGGAGAGGGAAAGGGGAGGGAGTATAGGCCGTGGGACAAACAGGAAGGGGGTATTAGGGTTAGAGAAAAATAAACATTTTATGATATAATAATAATAATAATAATAATAATAACAATAATAATAATCATAATGATAATAATATAATAAATAATTAACAAAAATAATGATAATATAATACAAAAATAATCATAATAACAATAAATAACAATAATAAAAATTATATAAAAAAAGAAAGGAGAGAATTTGACCGACGCCCGTGCCAACTGTGCAGAGACCGCCAACCGCGTGGCGGTCACGCACGGTCTGAATCCCCGAAAAAGCATCAAACAACAAATATTTTAATCTGGGGCGCAGCCCGGACCATGGCGCAGACACTCAGAAACAATAAATAATAAATATAAAATAAATAGAAACGACGGTTGTGAAAATTCCCCCCACCACAGACACTTTATGCCCCCAGAAAGTCACCCAGCTGAACGATGGACCAAAAAAGAATCCATGCCCAATTGAAACTAAAATGAAACTCACTATAAGAGAACGGGAGAACACGAGAGGGTTCTCCCCACCACAAGAATTCAACTAGCATGGAAATTTAACACATAAACATACCACCTCAGAAAGGGGGGCCGACACTGGAACTCCCAACCGATCCAGACTAACCTCTATAGCACGAGCGAAACAGAACCTCCGCCAAAACATGGATCTCTCGACTCAGACCAAAGAAAGCCCGAAGACGATAGAAAAATCGTCGAGCAGAACTTAATCCAAGCAGTAAATCCAAGCCTAACCGCAAACCTGGCTCCTCAGAAGGCACTTATATCTCCAAACGAACATCGCCAAACCATGATTAACCCACAAAAGGGCCAAAAATACCTCTATGAAAAATGCATGATCCTAAACACGATAATCAGAAAAACGATACTGTTTGGATTACAAACGAACACGTTTGTCCCAACCTCACAACAACACAACGAACCTACAACAATGCCAAAACATTAACAGTGGGAGAAGGAAAACATAAGGACTTTAAATGTTTCGTTGGCAACATAGAACATGAGACCCGAATTGAGGTTTCACACTCCTGACAACTCCTGACTACGCGTGAGCTTCAACCCAAGACCTGTGGTTGGGGCTCTGATGTTTGAAGCATCTCCTACCTCACAGTCAAGCACTGTAATCTTCTGGTCACTGTGTCTTCCTCAGGTGACACATCCTGTAAAGCTTCTCAAGATGACCCAGACACCTGCAATGATGGAACCTCTTTAGAGGGGTGTGACAGGAAGGCTTGTATTCCCTAAATGTCTATACTGACGGTACACCATTAGACGGTCCGACGAACTAGAAGTTAGAGCCACTATAGAGAACTCTTTAGAATCAAATTCACCTGGAACACTCTTCTCGTCAAATGGGGGACCTTCACAAGCAACTGGATATGGTGGATTGTCAACCGTTTTTGCTCCAGAAACCATCTCAACTAAGAACACCTCATGCACCAACTCCTCAAAAGTGATGCTCCCAAAAAGGGAGGACTCGCTCCTTGATCTCTAGAAAAGGACCCCTGGTGAAGGGAGGAGTCTTCATCAAATCCTATGACACTACCCCTAAAAAGAGAGACACCAGATCCTTGAAATGGTTAACATACGCTTTCACCATCTGTTGGCCATGTTGAACACGCATGGGCTCTTCCATTTTCTTCATCTTCACATCCTCATGTGGAAACCATTGAACGAAGATAGCTTTAAAGACATACAACATCATCTCAACTTGCCGTAATGGCGGGGCGAACAACTCCTACTCATCCCGAGATGGACCTTCAAACAGACCCAAAACAACACGCACTCTGATCGCTTCAGGAGTTCCCAATACCTTGAAGATGCGCTCGACTTCTTCAAGCCACTGCACTGTCTCTAACAGGCTCCAATCACCATGAAGGACAGACAACGTCCGAGAAAGACAAAAAACCGGGCATGACACATCAAAACTTTGGGGACCTTTCTGGGCGGCATTTCTGAACAACATATATAACACCAAGCCGAAACCAAAATCAAGCAAAGGTAATATCATTAAAAGCGCTTTCATCCAAAAAAATCCAACTCAAAAACCAACCAAATACCAACAACACACAAAAAAATCCCTTTTTATTTTATATTTCAGAACCATCTTCTTTGAATGCCAACCTCCAAGTACCATATCTACTTTCCCAACCAAGATCACCTTCCAAAACCATTTTCCTCTTTAAAAGCCCATTTAGAAAACAAGGCCAAGCCTTTAATTTCAGACACAGCCAGGTAATCCCATGAACTGTTGCACATGTCTACATCCACCTTCATTCATACACACCAACATGCACCTTCCACGCAACCTCTCACATGTGAAAACGTTCATAAGGAGTACCTGTGGTTTCACCCCAAACCATTCTTGACCAATTTCCAAACAAACTCCAGTTTTCCAAACCAAAAGCTTTCAGTTTTAAAACCCATTTCATAAATTTAAATTCATTTAAAATAAATTAGTCTCATTTTCAAAAACCCTTTTTCATTTCCAAAAACGTACTCACACCAACCAGAACAAAAACGACACTCAACTTACATCAAACCACTGGAGTGAGGGACTAGCGATCACACTTAACATGGCGACATGGTTGTGGGCCATTCCCCAAGTAAGCGTCAACAACTAGGAGAAATTCAAACCATGTACCCGAACTCCACATGGGTCAATACTCCATGTGAGATCACGATGTAACATCGGTTTACCTCCGTTGTCATCCCACAATTCAAAAAAAAACAAAACGAAACAAAGACTCAATTTCCAGACAATCCCTAGAGACTCGAGGTGTGGAACGGGCGAGGGTTCATGACGTCCTTCCCGTACCTACCTCTCGAGTCCCGACAATCCTAATCTCCATCTACCAGACATCCAAAATAACAAGGGTAACCTCCTCTGATACCATTTTGTCACAAACCAACCCGGGTTCACCCTGAACCGGTCACCCGAGTCGGCCCGCGACATGGCTCGAAGGGCGTTCCCAATCCCCACGGGCTGGCAACTAGTGTCGGGCATCAAAGGTAAATAGTTGGGAACGATTTAGCCCATAATAAAAAAAATAATTTAAGCAGCAGAAACAAATGGTAGAAATGAAAATAAAGAAAGAGCAGCCAACAATGCCACTAACTTGTCCACGACTAAAACTCCACGTGACCCCTTGGGTCACCTTCCAATACCACGACCAACATCGCTCAAGGTGAACAACAGAATCTGGATCCTGCAACAAAACTAAAAACAAGAAAAACACTATAGGCATGATTATTAAAACTTAGTAGTTAGGCCCGACTAATTCTATTCCCAATGCACATACCAATAAATAAAGAATTTATCAATTCAAGGTTTGAACTAAATTATATAAAATATGGTTTCTACACACTTTCATTTCTGAAACAAGTAACATACCATTGCACTTTTTAATTTAGAACAAGTTTAATGTTGAAATAAACAGGTTCATTGCATTTTTAAAACATTTTGAGAACAATTTAGAAATCCAAACTTTAGTTTTTAGTCAAAAGGAGGATCACACACAACACACACTAAGGGCAATGGTAAAAGCGGAACAAATGGGTCAGCAACCGAACTCGAACTCTCAATCGTCCGCCACACACAAACAAACACTAAAAGAAACATCGGTCGAACCTAGGAGATCGTGAACAATCCAGAACATACTATACATGTGACTCATCCTGAAGGCATGCCCTAACTCGATGACGTCATAACGCCCATAATACTACCTGGAATAGCCCTACATGGCCTAACCGAGGGGCTCAATCCCCAAAGCAGCAATAACTCAGTATTCCCCTGCTATGGGGCCACTAGACAGTGCGTGGTCTAAACTAGTGCAGAAATCGTTCTCAGAAAATTCACTCAATATGCCACGTTCCCATGTCAACACAAGCAATAAAAAGGTGGTGCGTCTACAATGTAAATAAATCAGTCACGATGTACAAACATCACAAACAGCTCACGCAAACAACGCACAGCAAAGATCACCCCCCGAGTGGGATTTCCAAGATAATCCATTCAATTAAAGTGCCAAATGGGCCTTCACCAATTTTAAAGTAAAACCTCATTTCTCAAAAAGCTCAAAACACTTGTTCAGAAGAAATTATTTATCTTTAAAACTAAAAGCACATTTGATGTTCCGTGAATTATTTATAAAGGCCAAATGGGCATTCTTTCAAAACTGGGTGTCTGCCCGTCACGAAAATGTCACAAGTGTTCGGTATAAAATAAACAGCTCTTTTTGCACTAAATAATAATTTAATGTTTTATTATCTAATATTATTTATAATTCATTAAAAATTAATAAAACAACAAGAAATTTATAAATTCTAATTCTAAAGGTAAGTGCAATGGGGGACCTACGTTGGCTCGCTGTCCAAACACAAGGGCACGACATGCCTCGCGCAGGCTTACAAGCAAGCGCCAACTGATGACAGCAAAATTGCGGGGCTACCTTGCGAATGCGCTGCAATAAACACATAAGGCCAAAATCACACAAAGGTAGACTTGAAACAAACCAAACAAACAAACAACGCGGAAGAACCACCTCAACATGTTTTAACATACAAAACGCACCAACACCACTATTTACTAAATACCTTTAAAAAACCACAATGTTTAGAAAAACCACACAACGTCAAAATAACTCACTAATCATTTTAAAGAGACAACATGACAAATTTGACTAAACCATGGCGTGCACAACATAGAAAAACACAACACACATCGAGGTTCAATTTTTGAAATCAAGCGATCCTCAGAAGAATTTCCATAACATGTTTTGCATTATTGATATTATTTAATAAATCATAAAAAGGATTATAAAAAATATTTTAAGGAATAAACCAAAACTTTTCAGACACACCAAACTCACTCAAAACCCCCTTTTATGGTCAAACACACACCCGCAATGTATCAAAAGAGGAAACATACCAATTGTACGATTAAAAACACAAATTTCACAATTTAACAAAACTATGAAACAGTATATAATTGATTTCCATCAAAACACATCTCATTTCACAAGAAAAAATTTATTCTAACAATATTGAGCGTCTAAAATAATAATCGAGAAAGGTGCAGACATCAACCAATCGATGAAATATAATTTTAGAGAAAAAAACGCAAAGGGTTCCTACCTCAACTCCAATGCGGCATAAAAACGCACGCTTGAGACCCGAGCACGATCTCATTCGCACCTCAACTGCATGCTTTGAAAGCATAAACAAACCCTGTTCCATCAAAACAAATCCTAAAACAATGACTCGAACCAAAATTATCAAGGTCGGACCTCAAGAAACTCAAATACTGCAAATCAAAACTCAAAGATTATGGACAAACCCAAGCAAGGAGGAAAAAATACCAAGAAGGGGGGGAGATGCCGGAGATGTGAAACCGGACAGGGGTTGTGAGCGCCAGAGGGAAAAAGGGGTCGCAGGTCGTGGGTGGTAGGAGGCTGGAGTACGAGCAGGACAGCAGGATTACTGCAGAGGCTAGGAGGGAAAAGCATGGGCAGAGCTGAGATACATGTGGGGGGCATGGGACGAGCGCACTGTCGCTGGATAAGGGTGTTGGGTGAGCAAAGGCCGAGGTGCAGGAGGAAATCCTGGATGCGAGTTGTTGTTGGGCGCTGGGAGCAGAGCAGTTGCAGGATGGTGAGGGCGGCGGCGGCCGCTGGGTTGGTGCAAGAGCCGTGGATGGAAGCTGCGTTGACCGGAGAGAAAATGTAGAAAGAAGGATTTGCTGAGTTTTCAATTAGACAGGAGTGCTGAGAAGAATTCAATCTTCTCTGATTTCATTATGTTTGTTCATGGATACCAAACAGAAGACCCGATCAACAGAACCCAAACTATAAAAGAAGCTACAGTCGTTAATCTAGAAACTCACTGGTGTACTCTCAATTCATGAGTTCAAGAGTCTCTTCCTTATGCCTGAATCCTCTGTGATTATAATTCTTTCTCTTGGTCAAGATCCTTCGGAAGGCCTTTTGATCGAAGTCGACGTCAACGACCACAAACACTGCCGATGACTCTTACGAGCATCGAATGGATAAATATTTCCGGCATCGGCTCGCGCAGGTGGTAGTCGAGGGGAAAGTGAGCGCCACACTGGGTGAAAGAGGGGGGGTTCGTGCAGAGGTGGTGTGAGCGGAAGCCGGAAGTGGAGAGAGGAGGTGGCGAGCGGTGCTGGGAGCAAAGGCTGGGGCGCGAGCAGGGGAACCAGGGATGGAGGGGGGTCGCGGCAAGGGCGCTGCGCACAGGATAGGGAAAGGGGAGGGAGGCAGTGGAGGCTGGGGCGCAAGCAGGGGAACCAGAGATGGAGGGGGGTCGCGGCTCCGGCGCTGCACACAGGAGAGGGAAAGGGGAGGGCCACAGCGGAGGCTGGGGTGCGAGCAGGGGAACTAGGGATGGAGGGGGTCGCGGCTACGGCGCTGCGCACAGGAGAGGGAAAGGGGAGGGAGTGTGGGCCGCGGGACAAATAGGAAGGGGGGATTAGGGTTAGAGAAAATAACATTTTATGATATAATAATAATAATAATAATAATAATAATAATAATAACAATAATCATAATCATAATCATAATCATAATAAAATAATTAATAATTAACAAAAATAATGATAATATAATACCTAAATAACAGTAATAACAATAAATAACAATAATAAAAATTATATAAAAAAAGAAAGGAGAGCATTTGACCGATGCCCGAGCCAACTGCGCAGAGACCGCCAACCGCGCGGCGGTCACGCACGGTCTG
Organism: Viscum album; assembly: GCA_963277665.1. Lineage (NCBI taxonomy): Eukaryota > Viridiplantae > Streptophyta > Magnoliopsida > Santalales > Viscaceae > Viscum > Viscum album. The sequence continues at coordinate 192,209,614 of OY728150.1, forward strand.
AAACCCCGAAAAAGCATCAAACAAAAAATATTTTAATCCAGGGTGCAGCCCGTACCGTGGCGCAAACACTCAGAAACAAGAAATAATAAATATAAAATAAATAGAAATGGCGGTTGTGACACACGGGCAGGGTACATTTTTGAACTATGATTGGGTTTTGATTGATCCTATAGTTGATGTAAATCCCATTTGGTGTAAATGGTAATTCTAGAGAAACATAGTCATAGAAGTTAATGTGAATAAATAAAAAGCATATATGGTGGATAATGGGTTTAAATATCTTTAAGGCATTGACTATAATTAAAACTTTTCTCAAAATACCATGTTTAAATCCATCAAAATTATACATTTCATAGAATCTTACCATGACTATGATATTTGGAAGATGATATCAAAATTAATTTACTTAAAGGGATTCTTTAAGAATATGTGTATATTCCATATTCATAAGGTTTTGTTACTCTGGGTAATGCCAAAAAAGTATGAATGCTTTTTAGATACACTTTTTATGAAATAAATCATCTAGGTCATTGAATATTCAGTTTGAAAAAGCTATAAAATAATTCTGTTTCATTAAGATTGATTGTGATCCATGTTTTTACATGTGGTGTATTAGGAGTATGATCATTTTTTAATTAGTATATGTTGATGAAATATTACTAATTATAAACAAGATGTTATCCATCTAAGACGGTCAAGAATAGTTAAGAAATAGATTCTCCTTGAAGGTCTTAGGTGAACCATCCTATATTTTAGGGATCCATATCAAGCATGATAGATCAAAGAGGCATCTTGGACTGAGAAAAAGTAGTTTCTTTGACCATATACTGAATAGGTTCAGTATGAAACAAATAATGAGGGGATTGTTTTTTGTGTCACATATTATACATATTTTCAATAAGAAGTGTCCCTAGAAACATTGGTAAAGAGAGTAAATGACTAAAGTCACATATGCTTCTGTAAAAGGATCTATCATGTATTCTATGTTACGTGTGAGTATTTATGGTCCCTATTCATTTAGTATGTAAGGTAGATATCATGCTAATCTAGTGAAAACAACAGACTACTATTACAAATATCTTTATGCATCTATATTTGACAAAGGATATATTCCCAGTGTATAGAGAAGATGAGTACATACTCATCATGGGTTATAAAAATTATAGAATTTATAAATTTTATAATTATATGAAATCATATTTAGGATATGCATTTATCCATAAAAGAATATTTGTGAACTATAGAGATTGAAGTTTCCAGTTTTTTTTCAATTCCAGAGTGGATTCCAAGTATAATAAGAATATGATGTAGATAATTATGTCGTTTGGATTTTTTACATATTCAAAGATCTTGATGTGGAATATGGAGGTAATTTACCTTTCAAAATTTATTTTGATAACACGGCAGTGGTAGATCGTTTCAAAAAGACAAGGTCACAAAAAAGGAAAAAGAATATACTTGATAAGTTTTATCTCATAATTGATTTTTCTCAATGGAATGAAGATGTACTGATAAGAGAATCCACAGAGTAAATGTAGTAAAACCATTGATTAAGGATCTACCTCACTAGAGGTATGATTATCAAGTGAGATCAAGTGAAATAACGGTTCTTAAAAGTTAGATCTAGTGAAAGAGGGGGCCTTTTTGAGTTGGTGACCTAGAAGTAACTTCCGAGTTCATGATGGTTTCATATATTAATTTTATTGAATATTAATAATTTTTTATCACCTTATTATTATTTTTATCTATGAGATATTATGTGATAATTTCCTAAAAATATATGTCACGCTAAATGGTCATAACAATTCCCCACTATGCTAAGAATCTTTAAGTGCCAGAGTAATATATTTTTCAGTAAATATTATATAACTAGATGATATAATTTTATAGAAAACATTATATAGGCTATGAAGGGTATATACTCATTGGGCTTTGATGAAGTCACTCTTGTTTTTCAACATTGGTAATTTCAAGAGTGGAAGAATCTGAGAATGAGACCGGCCAATAGGAAATGAATTTTTATATGTGTTATTGGATATTCCTATCTATGTGTGTGATTTTTGGTCGTAGTAAGTAGAAAATAATGTTTTCATGGGGGGGTGAATAGTATATTGAAATTTTTAGAAAAAAAATCACTCAAATTTTTAATATCAAGGAATGTAATTGTATAGAGTCATGATAAGAATATAATGTAGAGAAAATAAAATAAAAACATAGTATTATTAATATATATTGGATCACAAAGATCCTACTCTACTCTTAAATCATATCTAATTAGTGAGAAGATTAATACCCATTAATAAACCTCAATTTTATGTGTGTGATAACCTATTTAATGACCCCAAATTTTACGATACCTAAATTCATAGACAACCTAAATTTTTATAAGAGTCAAAACGTATACCAACATTAATATTTTTTTGGAGTCACAACCCATTAAACTTCTTGTTGGATGATATAATAACCAATAAAATAATTACTTTTTTTTATAAAATATAAATCATCACATACAATTAAAAATAGATGAAATAAAATATAACATAATGAAATCCACAAAACAATGAAGGTCATCATAAAGCAAAATATTTTGAAGTCTATGTAACTTGAGGATCTCCAACTGTTTCATAAGTAGAGAGTCAAATTTTAATGTTTTTTTTATGATCGTACCAATTAAATATTAGTTATATAAGATCACATTTAAGGGTCTAGTTGGTTTTTATATCTCAATGCATGATATGTTTAAATTTATATGAAAATAAAAAATGATCATCTTACTCCATTGATCCTCATTATACCAAAATTTTATAAACTCGTCAACACCATTCAATAATTAAAAATAAATAATATTGGGATATGTCATTACCTATAAATTTATATGTTCCCTAATTAATGCCTTGAACATATTAAAACTTGTTTAAATATGTTCATTAATACATATGATATTTTTTCAAATAAATTTAATGATAAAAAATATTCTCACTAATTTGTAGGTAAAATATATAAAAGTAAAATGTATGAAATTTATTAAATTCTAAAATATTTTCAGAATATTTTTCTATCAAACAACCTATAATATAGTTATTAAATTATACATGTAATTTCCAATTTATTAAAACTATTAAAATAAATTGAATAAACATATTGTTTATTAAAATGTAAATAAATAACTAAAATAGGAATCATTACAAGATACTATAAGTGTTTTTTTATAAATAATTTATGAAATTAATATTTAATAAATTAAACATTAAAAATATAATAAAAGATAAAATGAATTTATAAATTAAAATAATAATTAGAATATGTTTTATAGTGTTGATACAATTATAAATGTAATATTAGTTGATATTGTGTTACCGTACAATGATCGTACAATTTATAACTGACAAAATCAGGTGCTTGCTGCCACTACCACTACAATAGAAGATCTTCTAACACTACTGTTCATGATAATGTTGATGTTTTTCTTCTTTCACCATTGATATTTTTATTCTTCTTCCATTTATTCTGTATGCTACGGCTATTGATGGAAGAGAAGGAAACCAATACTACAATGAGAACACCCCTCACATGATACTGCCATTATTTTCCACTAGATATAGGGGAATACTACCTCTAGTACAAATTTCCATGATACTTATAATTAAGGAATAGGTGTTTCCACTAGAAAAATATATCACATTTAATGTCGAAGTGCTACAACTATTGATCACGGTGGTTCTACTATCATTTTAAGATCACTTATACTGCTATATTGAGGGTATTACTTCCTTGAGGAAAATACTAGGATTGTATACCTTTCATAGGGGTAAAATAATTTTTAATAGGTTTTTATATGGGTAAGATTTATTCTACAAAAATATAACTTTAAACCTATATGGATCACATAAGGGTAACCTAGAAATGAAACATATTTCGTAACTATTACTCATAATTTCTAAATGATACATAAGGGTAGTACCATAAGGAATCATTCTTTAAAAATTTCATAACCAAGATAATTTAGACTAGAATTTACTTTCTTTCATACCCAATGATATTTTATTTTTATAGATTTATAAAATTATGTCAAAAACCATATATAATAAACCAAGATATCACAAAGTGGACACTTTAACTATGATTCAATTTTTTAAAAAATATAAAAATATTAAAATGAAACACATTTTCTTTTCATTAATTTAAACTAGTCTTCTTTATTGTTCTTGCTTATCTATAAACCCTATGAAAAATATTTTAAAGAGTGATATGATCATGAAATTCCCATTAAGGGACTTAAATAAGGAAACACATTAGCTGAGTGAAAATAGAAAACCCATAAATGTTTAACTTTATCACAATATTCTTTTATAAAATTAATTTAATCATATAAAAATTAAATATACACACTTTTTTCTTAAACAAAACATTTAAAACAAAAAATAAGTAAATAAAAACTCTTTTAGGAAACATATATCATTATATTAGTAATTCGCGTCATAAATAACTGGAACCCAGTAAAATATATAAGAGAAAACCCCCTAGTTAGATTACGCCTTAATATTTAAGACTTGTAATATTACAAAATTTATTGGAGAGTTATATTGGGATCATCCATTTTATATTCTGTATTGAGATCACTCATCATATATGCTATATTAGGATAACCCATCATTTGAGCTATATCAAGATCAACCATCCTATAAACTAAATCGATCTCACCCATCATCATATATAATTCTAGATTACCATATCATGAATAAAACATTTTTAACTTGAACCTTTTAATCATAAATCCATGGAAAAATCTTTTGAACCCATATGTAAAATATTTTTTAGATATCAAAATACCATTTCCTTTTAAAAACCCATTTTCAAAAATAAAATACCCAAAAAAAGTGAAGATGGGATTTAATTTTAATAAAAAACATAATATATTATTGTAATATAAATATATATTTTTTATCATGATATGAAATTTTATTGACGTTGTATATATTAAAATAAAACATTCCTTTTTTCCCTTTTTAAATAAACTCAAAACATTTAGTATAAAATAAGTAAAAAGGTTCATTTTAAAAATATTTATAAAAAAATAAATAGAGATATAAAATTTCCTTTATCATTCATTTTTCTGTAAATAAATATATTCATAAAATAGTTTTAAGAATCTATAAAAGGATGTAAAATATTTAAAAAATAAATCTTCAAAACATTTAAAATGGTGTATTAAGTTATATTATCCCATTCCTTGAGTTTGACTCAACCCATAAGTGATTTATCTTAATGTATAATAAACTTATGTTTATTTTTTAATTATATGATAACATTTTCCCGTTCATTATTCCATTTATTTTATTTAAAACACTATTATATACAATTAATTAATCAATTAATTTCTTGGGGAATGTTTTGATGATATTCAGATCATATGTCAAAAATCAATTTGGTAATTTTACTATGGAAAAAGGGTAATTATTCCATTTTATAAATAATAAAAATAATGAAATAATTATCATTTTTATAAATCAATTAAAATTTTAAAAAATGTGAAATAAGATTAGGATAAATGAATTACGTTACAACTAGGTGAGGGTTTTCTGTACATAGGCATGAGTAACATTTCTATTTTTCAATGAACATAAAACGGAAAATATTATTTTACATTTTAGAATAATGATTATATAATAAATATAATATTATACCTTTTAATATAATTATATATATATGTATATCAACTATGTTATTTGGTGACGAAAAACGAATCACATCATTTCGTGGGTATGGTAATCCACGCGTACACAAGAACAACATTATCATTTTTGAATGCATGGAATTATAAGTAAATGTATGATATATTATAATTATAAAATTATATATAGGTCATGAATAATATATTTATATATTACATTTATCATTATAACATTTTTTATAGGCTATGACGGAAAACGAAATACAACGGTGTGTGGGGTTGTAGTTCTTTGTAACATGAAGGATAGTTTCATTTCACAATTGTTGAAAGGTGAGATGGATATATATTATTCCATTAAAATAATAACAAATAAGTATAATTAATATACTTATATTATTATTTTATAATAGTTGAAGAAAATATAATGAATTTTGATGGAGAAATAAAACGAAAAATCCTAGTAAACAACTATAATACTTCTTCAGAAAACATCTTTAGGATTACCAAAAAACCATCATAGTATGGTTTTAAAATAAAACCATGGACTGTTGGATCTGAGGATTTTGGCTAGGATATAATTTTGTAGTTATTTGATTAAATACATTGCTCAAATTTTTAGTAAGAGAGGAGATGAGGCACCCTTTTATAAGTGAGGGGAGGGTCACTCATGGAATTAGATAAAATATAGAATAATTTTCAAAGAATAATGGATCTAAATTGATATAATTAAAATTTAGGTTAGGTAGGAGTGAAAATAATATCATATAACAAAATCTTTACAATTTTATTTCATTTTTACACTTATTTCTTTATTTTAACCCCATTTATCCCTTTTCACAATTATGGGGATAATAATATTTATTATTCTTTATATGTCAATGACGTTATAATTAATGGAATAATTACCTTTAAATGGATCATATTTTATATTTTAAACCATATCATTTTTACATGGTGTAATATAGGTTTTTTATGAATCTTAAATCATTTAATAAAATATTGTTTATTATAAAATATCATTAATTTCTTTTCTGTAACTATTTATATAATTTTAATTTATTAACATAAAGAGAGTAATATAATTTGAATGTAAAACTTTTAAACTAACATATTATTTTTCCTATATCTATAAAACTCTTGGAACATTAATCCTCACCGAATAAATATTACTTTTAATGTTTTTAAAATTATTTACTGGGTTTTTTCTAATACAAACACAAGTACTATATTGTTGTTCTGTATACATTCAATGTAATTTTATAATATGTAAAAATAATAAATATATTATCATAAAAAATTCATTATTTTCAATTTAAATTTTAAGATTCATTCAAAAATTATTTTTATCCCATTGTGAACATATAAGAGAAATTTAAAAGCAAGAGAGTTTCATTTTATATATTTTCCATAAACTAATTTAAAGGTTAAAAAAATAATTAATATAATAATTACGCCACATTTTCAAATATTATATGATTACTAATTAAATATACTAATCCAATGAAATTAAGAAAATTTTTTGAATTAATTTTATTCCTTAATGCATTAGTTTTAACACTAATGAACACATTTACCTTTTCTGTGGGAACCAAAATTTATGATAATTACTATTCATAATGAAAAAAATGGGTTATATATAAAGAATTTTGAAATAATGATTCCAAATATAGAATAAAATTTTTCCATATTTAATTTAGGTAAATGATAGGATTTTATTTGAAATTAAACTCGCAAAACACGACAAAAAATAGATTTTCAGAAAAAGCATTATGAAGTTTAAAAATGTTTTCAAAAACAATTATAGTATATTATTGATTAAAATAAAATTAATTATTGTATATAAAATATAATTTAAATAAATAAATTGTAAAACTAAGAAAAAATTTAATTTTACTTTTCTAATATTTGAAAATAAGAAACAGGTTTCAAATAAAATCATCATTCTTTACTAAACACTAAAATTAAATATTTTCATAAAAATCCAAAAACATTCAGCCTTAGTTAAAAAAAATATTATTTAAAAATTAAATTAATTTTTCAAAAATAAAATTATGAAATTTTTCAATTAATAATTTTAACAAAACCTTATTAGATAGGGGTTTTAATTAGAATAAAAATATTTTTTGATTGCAAAATTGCCAAATATTATTATAATGATTGGATATATGTATAATATAATTCATGAATACTAGTAAGGCATGAAATATATTATTAAATACACTTGGTTTTTTAAATGTACATATTTTTAAAATCATGTGTAAATGTAGGTTAAGAGATACTTAAGGGTAGAACTAAATTTAAAATTTCATATAAGGGTAAGTTTAATTTTTAATATACTATATAAAGGTATCTTGGAGATGTGTTTATGTAAATAGAAATATAGTCAAAAGGTATAATATAATTTTCAATAAAATTGAAAGGGTAATAATATTTTTCTAAAGGTTGAGTAAGTGTAATCTATACTTTCATGTTCCCCATAAGGGTTAGTTGAAAATTAAAATAGCTATGTAAGGGTAAAGTATTACTTGTGTAAAGTTAACATATATTTAGATAAAGGTAATGAAAAGGTTTCAAAACACATGTAAGGTTAAAACCAAAGGACATATAAGGATAACTATAAGCATATAAATCATACATCAAGGTTAGGAGAAACCCTATAAAATAATTTATTTATAAGAAATATGTAAATAAAATTATATAGAGTAATAATAATAATAATAATAAATGAAGAATAAATGAAAAATATTAAATTCAATATAATTATTATTATAGATAAATACAATAATATGTAAATTGAAAATAGTAATAAAATAATTATAGTGGCACAGATCCACTATAATAATCAACCCATTTTTGATAATTAAAAAACAATAAATTCAAAAATATCTCCCCCGTTTCAGAATTGAAAAAAACATATTTTTTTTAATAATAGTTTGTCCCACTTTTCTAAAGAAAATAAAACATAATTATCAAATTTTAAAAACATATTTTTCCCCAAAATAATATATTTTAATCATAAAAAATAAATACCCCTAGATTAAATAAAGACAAAACAAAAAATGATAGCTCCCCATTAATTAATTCTTTTCTAAGAAATTATAAAAGGAACCTAAAAAAATGAAATTCAAGGAATTTTATAAGATATAAAAATAATTTAAAACATATTAATGAATCATATTTCAGTGATATTAATCATATTGAATAAAAAAGATAAACCAGAAGAAATAACTTATTATAGAGTAAAATAAATCAATATTCAATATTTAACATAAACAAAAATTAACACATTTCTTCATTTATATTAACATTAAAGCACTAGGGATACAAATGATTATTTTATATTAATTAAAAATATATAAATTTTATAAAAAACATTTAAACAATCTTGATGAGGTCATAATAATTTATTCAATCCAAGAAAGTTCTCATAAATTCATAAAAATAACAAGTTCAACTTTTCTAGAATCAAATCAAATTTCAGAATAAATTAGAAATATGTACCAATTAAAAATTTTATCTTGAAAATAGTCATTCTGATTTTGAAATATGATAAACTAAATTTAAATTCATAAAGGAATATTTAAAAGATAACAAATACTTCCATGAATTTAAAGTGTTCAAAAATAATATTTTATGGAACATCTATAAGAGGTAAAATAATAAATATATATGTTGTTAACTAGTTTGGTAATAAATAATTTTCACTAATTATATGTAAAATCATGTTGTTAGAAGATAATAAAAAAAAGATGATTTCATTCACAAAACATTAATCAGTTATAGAAAAATATTTTAAATTGATTAATAAAAACTAAAATCTTTATACACTAACCATTTAAAATATATTTTAAAACATATATTCTATTTTATTTATTAATTTTAAAAATAAGGGATAACTCCCCTCAATTTCATATTTTTATAAAGATAGATAAAAAATAAAAAATATATTTATATTTATTATCTACATATAGTCATTATATATGAAACTACAATGAAAATATATATAAACTATAAGTTGTTTACTTGATAGGAAAAATAATATAAAAATTATATGGTACGTGACTATATACTAGAAATTAAAATAACAATATAGTGGATGTTATATTTTATTCATTCCAACATACCATTCTATAAAATAGAAGAGAATATACATGTTTTCTAATGAAAAATACTTACTTAGGTATGTTGACCAGCTTAGGTTCACTAATATTTGAGTATGTTATTTTTGTAACCATGATATATTTGATTCAGTTGATTGTTTTTTGAAATTATTTAATCCAAAAAATATTTAAATCAACAAATTTTGTGTATTTTTTCATAACAAAATTATAAATAAAGATTTTAGCATGAAAAAATTATTGATTAAGTATTATATGTAATTTATTAACATAATTCTCTTACATTCTATAATTAAATATGGATACACTTGAAATGATCTATTTAAAGTTCTTAATAAAATTATTCTTATTCATTCTTTGGGGAAACCATTTATAACCAAAACCATTATTGTTATAGTTTTCTTTCATTATTGACATAATATTATCTCATTTAACCATCACTTGGATCAATGTATATAGAGTTTATTTATTATTAAAAACATCATTTTTTATATCCACATTTTTTTTTGAATATATTTTCAATTAGTAAAGACTTTTTCATTAGAATAAGATTCTTTAATTTTCAATTTTTTTTGATTTAGAGTCATAAAATATTTACCAACAGTACTCAACTCCTCCTAGACTAAATTAAACCTTATTTAATGATCTTTATCATTTACTACTAGAAAATCATGAAGTCCAGCATCTTATTTTTTTAGTTTAATATCTTAGATTCAAAAATATTTTTCTAATCCTCATTATGGAGCCAAATGAAATTTATATTTTCACATTACATTTTATGCATCTCATTTTATTTGAATAATTTATTATTTATTACCTTTTAAATAAGTATATTGTTCAATAATGTTGATACTAGCATTTATTAATTCCTCGTTTTATTTAATTAGCTATTTTATATTAGAATTCTCAGAATTATAATCGCATCATGAATAAAAATGACAGTTTTTTTCTTCATCTATACTATAAATAAAATCACTATTTTCAGGTTACATAGTAGAAGGTTATATATGTTCCAAATAACATATTTCCATTAAATAATTATCATTAGTTTTTTCAAATTATGTAAATAATGAATCTGGTACCATACAATATATAATTATTAGGTAATAGTTAGATACTTCATGCTCACATCATAAGTCACTAATTGAAATAGATTTATCTAAACATTCCCCTCCTTCAAACAATTATTTATTTTCTTTTCTCCATTTTTCTTCATTATACTTTGTATGTTTGAGTTTGGGAAAGTCAGTTGTGATGTTTCATTACTATTTCCATCATAAAAAATTAGATATGAAACATTAGTTTTATTTCTTGTATAACTTTTATTGTATTAATTTTCATTCTTCATTCTGATCAACTTCTAGAAACCTTTTTCGTACGTTTGAAAACATTTATACTTATTACATCAACATACACATATATTTTATAGGAATTATATTCATAAAAGTTAAATAAATCTGTTTTTTGACTTAAAATAAATACCAATATTTTTTATACACTCCTCATCAACATAGTTTTCCAATTAATTGTTTTGAATTTATTAAATAACCAATTAGTTCATCTAATGTATACTCTCTAAAAATTTTACTTTCATTTATCACCACTTTATTTGCATTCCATCCTTTTGGTAAGTGTATTATAACCCTTTCAAGTATATATTTGTTGTACTATGCTTCTGTAACACCCCGAGATTTTATGAAAAATATTCTTTTAATTTCATTAATGTCTTGTGTTGTATGCAACACCAAGATTACCTTGTGCTATACGGAACACCGTATTAGCTTGCAGTATACTCAACACTATTCATGGATCGTGTTACACACAATTTTGATAATAGTTATTCTACGTAACATTGAGAATATATATATATATATATTCAATGTATAAATGAAATATGGTTGGATTATGATGTACGAAACAATGATGGATTCTTGCATAGCACGCAACCCTGACTTGGCTTGCATTACACGCAATCACGACCTTCCTCGATAGCGTGTGTTGTACGCAATACTGGGTTTTACTAAACAGCGATATATTATTATAATATTATTATGAACTAGCCGTTATGAATAGTATTAACTAAATTTTGAATCTTATAACATTATTATTCATCTTACACATTTCTAAAACATGGTATAAGAACAAAATAAATTTTTCGGTTAAAATAAGTATTTTTCAAAAAATGCAGTTTTGCCGCCTTTTGATGGCACACCAACATTAAACCTAGTTTTTGACAAGTTTATATGTTCAATTTGACAAAATAAAATTCTTATTTTGAATCAGGATATAAAAATTTACATTAGATAAAGCTTTGATATTTTTCCGATAACTTTCATATTTTAAAGAATAGTAAAAACACGCTATATTTTAATTAAAAACAACTTTTTTCATTGTAATATCTTATGTGGTAAAATTAAAATATTGAATGGTTTTAAAGTATAAATAGAATATATTTTTAACATTTAATATAATTTATGTCATTGTCATTGATTTTACCTTGAATTCGTAGGTTAAATCAATTCAATCTTTTGTAATGTTTTAAAGAAAATCTCATTTTCTTTCGACAACGGGATTAATTTTAATTTAATTTCTGAATATTTTTTGTATTGAATTTGTAAAATGGATTCCATATTTGGAATAAGTGGGTCCAAATTATGTTAATAAGGCACTTTTTATTTTTTGGCATTGTGAATAGTAATTACGGTAAATTTTATTTACTATAGTTAAAGGTAAATCGGGTAATTAAGGGTAAATATAAGATTATAAAATTACCCTAACACTTGGAGAAATACTATTGGATGGATAAAAGTAGACCCATATAACCTAGGGGTCGGATTAGATTCATTTTATGGACTTTTTCCATGAAAATAATTTAATTATTATTAAAACCAAAGAATGTGACAACATGTCACTTTCTTAAATCTTATAAGTATAATAATTTTAATTTAGTGATAAACTTCATGAAACTTCGAACATTAATAGTCTCCAGAAAGATAATACAATTATCTAAATCATAGGAATTTATTTAGAATTTTTAGGGATTAAATAATTATCATTTATTATGACACAAAGATGATGTAGTAATTGTCTTATTAATGAAATATTGACATAATTGATGTTATAAATGCCCAAATAAATGTAATTTGAGACTTTTTATGACTTAAAATATTTTCTATGTTAATATGACATGTTATTGGTGATTTAAGTAACTTTATTATAACTTATCATTCTGTTATGAATTTCATAAAAATCATGTACCAAATAGTGTCAAAATTGAAATAAATTAGTTTTTAAAACAAATATTATATTATTAATTGTTCTGTTATTCCTAAAAATCTAAATTTCGGCCAAATGACTTAGATAAGGTTATATATATTAATAATAGGAAACTTGGGGTTCGTTTGGCTTGATATAGTAAGTTTAATAACCATATCGTGTAAGAAAACAAAAAGACATGGTAAAAGATAAATTATTTAACTTAGAGTTAAATCTAATTGATAAGGTTAAAATAATAACCTAAACTTGTCTAAATACTATTTTATGAAAGGCTTTAGACCAATACCCACTTTATCTTCGAAATATGACCCTTTGGAACCATTATAAACCGAATTTGACCATAATATAAAATAATATATTGAGATTTTCCTAAGGTGCCCCTCTCCTCCCTTATAAAAGGGCATCTCCTCCCTCTCCTCCTCACACCAATTTGAGCATTCAAGCTCAGCCAAACCCTGCCAAAATCTCTTCTCCACTTTCCTAGTATCATCCTATAGGTCCTGGTCTTCTTCAAAGACCATCCTTAGTTCTTTAAGTGGAGGTTAAGTGAAGGCGCGTCAAAAAGAGGTAATATCCATTACCGATCTTTTTCAATTTCATTCTTCTTAAACATATTCTTCTTTAGTTGTTTCATGATAAAGTAATAACGTAAGTATTTATTATATACTTATATGTTATTATAAATATGAACCAACTCTAATTAACTTTCTATCCATCCTACGGAAAAAGGAAATCACCGTACGTGTGTACGTACGGAATACCGTCTCCACGCCGTGGTGTTATCTATTTTCCACCACCACATTAATTGGATGGGTATAATGGTGCAATGAGTAACTATATATGATTATTATAAAGTGATATTGATAATGAAATAGTATACATACACTTCAACACAATTCCATGACCATGGGAACGATATCATCGCTCGTGCGTACGTACGGACTACCGTCTCCACGACGCGATGAGATTCATTCTCCACATTAACCATTCATGAATGATTATAAAGTATATATAATGAATAATAATGAAATATATGACATGTTAAATCTACTGGATTTATGTATATATATATATGTATGTCATCTACTTACTTCCATTCAAGACAATAAGGAAAGGAAAATTGCGTTCATGCGTACGTACGGACTACCGTCTCCATGAACGGTGTGTTTCATTTCATTTATCTATCTATTATATATATATATATATATACTGAATATATATGATATATAAATCATTTTTTATATTCTGGAAGTAAGTAAATCATGATATAAGTAATAATAATGTCAAGAACAACAAGTCCAAACACCTACGATAAATGATACGATTTTACCCAAAACGCTTCTTTAACATGGAATTTACAAAGGAATGGGTAATATAAAGTCATAAGTGAACCATATATGATATCCTAACAATGAATATGATTATGTAATAAGTTAATGACAATATTTAAATCATTATACTGGAGTTTCGGATACATACAAAGCATATCATACATAAGGTAAGGGAAATATCACAATCTCATTTTTATCCGAGATTGTTTATACTCTGGTATTTACTGGGGTGTATTTTATCATCCACATCCATGTTTCCTCAATATGTAATGTTATTTCCATCCATCTAAAATTTTTTAAATCCAATTTTACCCTTAGGTGAGTTTTTAGTAAAAGATATGAAAGGAATCTTTTGTCATTTTTCGTACGAGGTACTTTTTGACTTTTCCGACAAAAGTACGAAGAATGTTTTTTTTAACTTACACGGCATGAATGGATTTTTTAAAAACATTATTTCCAAGAATCTTCCTTTACAAGTTTTCAAGTTTATTTTTAATCAACTTCTTTTATTTTAAAATTGTATGACATGTTAAGAAAGGAAAAATGTTTTTGAAGTAGAAAGGATATTTTCCTCAAGAATGGAGTTCAAGTGTTTTATCAAAATTATTTTCCATCTAAGATAATATAGGGTTCTGATTCTATCCCTATCATTACATTGATTTGATTATGCTGTGATGGAATTATTTTTATGAATTCATTTATCTTATATGTATTGTTTTATGATGTCACGATGTTTAAGATTCCCATTTTTATTACATGGGTTATACAATGATGTATGATTTATGATTTTTGTGGCACACATAAGAATGGTTTCATTATGAGATGGGTGGTAACTATATCTCCCACCAATGCATTGGGTAAAGATTTTATATCTCATGAGATAGACATGGCTGGAACAGTAGGTTATACCGGTTCCGTGAAACAGGACTGAAGCGAGGGGGACTCTGTTCAGAAATGGACTTTGTCCACAAAGATAGTCTTGACAATGAGTCTTGAATAATAAGATATGACTCTCTATGATTATGTGTGTATTCCAAAAAGTTTCATGTTTTAAGATATGATTATTGGGATTTCATTTCACTATTATGATTTATCCCATGTTATGAAATTATGCTCTCTTTTGCAGGTTAAGATTTCCAAAATGTTATGTTCTTTTGAAAATGATGAGATTGATATTTCTTTTGTTTACCCTTACTAAGAATTTAAGCTCAGCCTTTTATGTTTTCTTTTCCCCAGGATATAAAGAAAGGTTTTAGGTAAAAAAATGAATATCTTTATGGGAGATGTTGAAGATCTTTCACCACGATTAGAAGATTATATTCCGAGTTTCCAAAGACAGTAAACTATTACGATCCATGTGTGTGTGTTTTTGTTATGTACTAAGTATTCTGCAAAAGTAATGTAATGTCCATGTACGTCATTCTTTGGGTCTCTACAGTTGGTATCAGATGAAAGGTTTAGTCAACCTTTTGAAACTAGGATGCGAAAACGTTAGTGAGATCCCTAGAGATATTACTAAGGTATGTCTAGGGATGTCCCTAAGGATAAGTATACGTATAGGATATAGTCCTAGAACTACGGTAACGATCTTATAATTTAACCTAAGATGTTAGATATTAAGAGTACTCCCCCTTTACTATGTTGTATTCCCTAGCATTATTTTTGCATCTCACACTATTCTTTTTGGGTTTTAGACGATGGCTGGAACCCGAAGGAACCGTGTTGATCACTGTAATAGACAATGCAATGATTGTCCTCATGAACAAACAAGTGTTATGGGAGATAGAGTGAAAAATCTTATTGCTATACATACACAAGATATGAATCATTATGGACTTCCAAATGAGTAGAGAAGGGAACAATATTCTATTGAGTCCTTCATGAGGCAACGTCCACCTTCTTTCATTGGGTCTTCTGATCCACTTGTTGCTGAACAATGGATCAGTACCACTGAAAAGTTATTTTCAATTCTTCAATGTTCTTAACATGATAAAGTCATCTTAGCGGTATATCATTTCGAAGGTGAAGATGATCAATGGTGGAATCTTATCAAGAATACGAGGCCAAGAGATGAAATTGTGTCCATGGAATGGGACGAGTTCAAGAACATGTTTTTCAGTAAGTACTTACCTCGTATTCTTCGAACAAAGAAGGAAAAGGATTTTCTTGAGATGAAGCAGAAGGATGATGAATCTGTTGGTATATATGAAGCAAATTTTACAAGACTTGCAAGGTATGCATCTGGCATTATCATCCAACCTGAAAGTAAAGTTGATCCATTTTTCAGTGGCTTAAAACCAAGTCTTCGAAGGGCATTATCTATAAGAGACTTCAGTAGCTATGAAGAAATTGTGCGTTGTGCTGTCAAGGTATAGATGGAAATTGGTGTTACATATCCATCTCATGGTTTTGACTAGAAACGAAAGATGGAGTTCAAGGAGAAATCTCAGAATAATGGTGAAAAGAAGATTAATGTTTCCTTATGCACAAAGTGTGGAAAGAAGCATGGTGGAGATTGTCTTAAAGGGACTAGAAAATGTTTTAAGTGTGGAAAAGAAGGTCATCGAGCAGCTGAGTGTCGAAGTAATGGAAAAAGGGTTTCTAATGATGTGAATAAAGCAAACACTGCAGAGAACGCACCACCAACACTGCAATGCTTCAAGTGCAAGGAAATGGGGCATTATCCTAATAAATGCCCTAATCCAAGGGTTAGTGATGATCGACATGAGCAACTGCTTAAGGAAAAGGGCAAAGGGAAAGTCACATGTGATCACTATTGGTGATGTTTAATATGACAACGATGTGGTGGAATGATTAAGTGTTTATGTAATGGGATTCCAAAATAATGTTGTATCATGGAGTATTGGAATATTTATGTATTCGTCTAATGTGGTATTCAAAGTGATTGAGATATTTTTTGGAAATAAGATGATATGCGCATAATGAAGGGATAAGGAGAAAAATAAATGTATTCATGAGCTCATGACTGATATAAGGAAAATGTTATATCATGGTTTGAGTATATAGAATTTCTGGATTTTGGTATGTGTAAAGAGTTAACTTTTAACTACATTCATGTTTTCACTAAGGTTCAATGGGTATTCAAGAGAATACATGATTAATGCCTTTGAATGTTTGGAATGTGACCAACAAGACATATCTTATGATATATGGGGATCAACGATGGTAATAAATCTCTGGTAATCATTTTCACTATATTATGAGAATGGACTGCAGTATTATGGATAAGCCTAAAGATTGGAATGGATTATATTGGACATAAGTTAGTATTGTTTAAGGATAGAAGTTTTTTTTCTCGATATTATTGATGGGATGTTATAATAATATAGTTTTAGAAAAAGGCCAACCTGCAGGATGAGAGATAACCATCGAGTTGGACAAGGTCGTAGGAATCGAACCCACAACTGAAGTGTGACTGGCCTTTATCGCCTACCACTGGCCTACAGTAAGTCCCTGGTTAGTAGAAACTAGTTTTATTTTATTAAGCGGTATGATATATGAAGTATAAGTTCATTTTAGGAACCATATGTGATTAATCTCTCTATAGATGGACTTATGTATTTTTTGATAACTTTTTTAACCTTTTGATTGAGATAGATGGAATGACCCATCATTATATCACATGATCTGCTAGCACATCACGAATGAAAAATTCAACTTCATTTCTTTAAGATGTGAAGTGGAAATTGTCCAAAGAACGTCAAGCGGTGAGACTATACCAAAATCACGAAAGTATTTATTCTAATTCCAATTTCATCAACTTTAGGGAAATGATCTTGAAGAAAAAAATGTTGTCCTAGTGCTCTTATATCTGATGTATTAGATGGTACCTTAGATCGTCAAAAATTTATGGCTTTGTGATTGCTGGCTTTTCCATAGCCAAGTTCTCTACCACTCTCCATCAGAACATGATAGTTAAATTTCTCTTCCATATCCATATTTTCACCTATGTGGAAACCCAGTGATTAGTTTATTTGGGTAACTGTTACGTTTCATACTTTTGTTTTTAAAGACTGGTTTTGGTATTCCTTTTTACGATGTGGGTTTCTATTAAAGAAACTTTCGAATAGTAAACCATTTATAACCCCGACGAATTTCGAGGGAAAAATTCATTTTAAGGGGGGTAGAATGTAACACCCAGAGATTTTATGAAAAATATTCTTTTAATTTCATTAATGTCTTGTGTTGTATGCTACACCAAGATTACCTTGCTCTATACGCAACACTGTATTAGCTTGCAGTATACGCAACACTATTCTTGGATCGTGTTACACACAATTTTGATAATAGTTATTCTACGCAACATTGAGTATATATATATATATATTCAATGTATAAATGAAATATGGTTGGATTATGATATATGAAACAACGAAGGATTCTTGCACATCACGCACCCCTGACTTGGCTTGCATTACACGCAATCACGACCTTCATCGATAGCGTGTGTTGTACCCAATACCGGGTTTTACTAAACAGCGATATATTATTATAATATTATTATAAACTAGCCGTTATGAATAGTATTAACTAAATTTTTAATCTTATAACATTATTATTCATCTTACTCATTTCTATAACATGGTATAAGAACAAAATAAATTTTTCGGGTAAAATAAGTATTTTAAAAAAAATGCAGTTTTTCCGCCTTTTGATGGCACACCCACATTAAATCTAGTTTTTGACATGTTTATATGTTCAATTTGACAAACTAAAATTCTTATTTTTAATCAGGATATAAAAATTTACATTAGATAATTTTTTGATATTTTTCGGATTACTTTCATATTTTAATGAATAGTAAAAACACGCTATATTTTAATTAAAAACAACTTTTTTCATTGTAATATCATATGTGGTTAAATTATAATATTGAATGGTTTTAAAGTATAAATAGAATATATTTTTACCATTTAATATAATGTATGTCATTATAATTTATTTTACCTTGAATTCGTAGGTTAATTCAATTCAATCTTTTTCAATGTTTTAAAGAAAAACCCGTTTTCTTTCGACAACGGGATTAATTTTAATCTAATTTCTGCATCTTTTGTGTATTGAATTTGGAAAAATGGATTCCATATTTGGAATCAGTGGGTCCAAATTATGTTAATAAGCTACTTTTTATTTTTGGGCATTGTGAATAGTAATTACGGTAAATTTTATTTACTATAGTTAAAGGTAAATCGGGTAATTAAGGGTAAATATAAGATTATAAAATTTCCCTAACACTTGGAAAAATACTATTGGATGGAAAAAAGTAGACCCATATAACCTAAGGGTCGGATTAGATTCATTTTATGAACTTTTTCTATGAAAATAATTTAATTATTATTAAAACCAAAGAGTGTGACAACATGTCACTTTCTTAAATCTTATAAGTATAATAATTTTAATTTAGTGATAAAATTCATGAATCTTCGAAAAATGATTAGTATCTAGAAATATAATACAGTTATCTAAATCATAGGAATTTATTTAGAATTTTTAGGGATTAAATAATTATCATTTATTATGACACAAAGATGATGGAGTAATTGTCTTATTAATGAAATATTGACATAATTGATGTTATAAATGCCCAAATAAATGTAATTTGAGACTTTTAATGACTTACAATAATTTTATAGGTTAATATGACATGTTATTGTTGATTTAATTAACTTTATTCTAACTTATCATTCTGTTGTGAATTTCATAAAAATCATGTACCAAATAGTGTGAAAATTGACATAAATTAGTTTTTAAAACAAATATTATATTATTAATTGTTATGTTATTCCTAAAAATCTAAGGATCGAACAAATAACTTATATAAGGTTATATATATTAAAAATAGACAACTTGGGGTTTTTTTGGCTTGATATAGTAATTTTATTAACCATATAGTGTAAGAAAACAAAAAGACACGGTAAAAGTTAAATTATTTAACTTAGAGTTAAATCTAATTGATAAGGATAAAATAATAACCTAAACTTGTCTAAATACTATTGGATGAGAGTATGTAGACCCCTCCCCACTTTATCTTCTAAATAAGACCCTTTGGATCCATTATAAACCGAATTTGACCATAATATAAAATAATATTTTGAGATTTTCCTAAGGTGCCCCTCTCCTCCCTTATAAAACGGCACCTCCTCCCTCTCCTCATCACACCAATATGAGCAATCAAGCTCGTCCAAACCCTGCCAAAATCTCTTCTCCACTTCCCTAGTATCATCCTAGATGTCCTGATCTTCTTCAAAGACCATCCTTAGTTTTTTAAGTGGAGGTTAAGTGAAGGCGCGTCAAAAAGAGGTAATATCCATTACCGATCTTTTTCAATTTCATTCTTCTTCAACTTCTTCTTCTTTAGTTGTTTCATGATAAAGTAATAACATAAGTATTTCTTATATACTGATATGTTATTATAAATATGAAACAACTCTAATTAACCTTCTATCCATCCTACGGAAAAAGGAAATCACCGCGCGTGTGTACGTACGGAATATCGTCTCCACGTTGTGGTGTTATCTATTTTCCGCCACCACCTTAATTGGATGGGTATAATGGTGTAATTAGTAACTATATATGATTATTATAAAGTTATATTGATACTGAAATAGTATACATACACTTCAACACAATTCCATGACCATGGGAACGATATCATCGCTCGTGCGTACGTACGGACTACCCTCTCCACGACGTGATGAGATTCATTCACCACATTAACCATTCATGAATGATTATAAAGTATATATAATGAATAATAATTAAATATATTACATTTTAAATCTACTGGATTTATGTATATATATATGTATGTCATCTACTTACTTCCATTCAAGACAATAAGGAAAGGAAAACAACGTTCATGCGTACGTACGGACTACCGTCTCTATAAACAGTGTGTTTCATTTCATTTATCTATATTATATATATATATATATATATATATACTGAATATATATGATATATAAATCATGTTTTATATTCTGGAAGTAGGTAAATCATGATATAAGTAATAATAATGTCAAGAAAAACAAGTCCAAACACCTACTATAAATGAAACGGTTTTACCCAAAACACTTCTTTAACATGGAATTTACAAAAGAACAGGTAATATAAAGTCATAAGTGAACCATAAATGATATCATAACAATTAATATGATTATGTAATAAGTTAATTACATTATTTAAATCATTATACAGGAGGTTCAGATACGTACAAAGCATATCAGACATAAGGTAAGGGACATATCACAATCTCATTTTTATCCGAGATTGTTTATACTTTGGTATTTACTAGGGTGTATTTTATCATCCACATCCATGTTTCCTCAATATGTAATGTTATTTCCATCCATCTACAATACTGTAAATCCAATTTTACCCTTCGGTGAGTTTTTAATAAAAGATATGAAAGGAATCTTTTGTCGTTTTTCGTACAAGGTACTTTTTGACTTTTCCGACAAAAGTACGAAGAATGTTTTTTTTAACATATACGGCATGAATGGATTTTTTAAAAACATTATTTCCAAGAAGCTTCCTTTACAAGTTTTCATGTTTATTTTTAATCATCTTCTTTTAGTTTAAAATTGTATGACATGTTAAGAAAGGAAAAATGTTTTTGAAGTAGAAAGGATATTTTCCTCAAGAATGGAGTTCAAGTGTTTTATCAAAATTATTTTCCATCTAAGATAATATAGGGTTCTGATTCTATCCCTATCATCACATTGATTTGATTATGTTGTGATGGAATTATTTTTATGATTTCACTTATCTTATATGTATTGTTTTATGATGTCACGATGTTTAAGATTCCCATTTTTATTACATGGGTTATACAATGATGTATGATTTATGATTTTTATGGAACACATAAGAATGGGTTCATTATGAGATGGGTGGGACCTATATCTCCCTCTAATGCATTGGGTAAAGATTTTATATCTCATGAGATAGACATGGCTGGAACAGTAAGTTATACCGGTTCCGTGAAACAGGACTGAAACGAGGGTGGCTCGGTTCAGAAATGGACTTTGTCCACTATGATAGTCTTGACAATGAGTCTTGACTAATAAGATATGACTCTCTATGATTATGTGTGTATGCCACAATGTTTCATGTTTTAAGTTATGATTATTGGGATTTCATTTCACTACTATGATTTGTCCCAGGTTATGAAATTATGCTCTCTTTTGTAGGTTAAGATTTCCAAAATGTTATGTTCTTATGAAAATGATGTGATTGATATTTATTTTGTTTACCCTTACAGAGCATTTAAGCTCAACATTTTATTTTTTCTTTTCCCCAGGATATAAAGAAAGGTTTTAGGTTTAAAAAAATTAAGATCATTATGGGAGATGTTGAAGATCTTTCACCACGATTAGAAGATTATATTCTGAGTTTCCAAAGACGCTAAACTATTACAATCCTTGTGTGTGTGTTTTTGTTATGTACTAACTATTCCGCAAAAGTAATGTAATGTCCATGTATGTCAAGATTCGGGTCTCTACAATTGGTATAAGAGAAAATGTTTAGTCAACCTTTGGAAACTAGGATGCGAAAACGTTAGTGAGATCCCTATAGATGTTACTAAGGTATGTCTAGGGATGTCCCTAAGGATAAGTATACGTATAGGATATAGTCCTAGAACTACGGTAACGATCTTATAATTTAACCTAATATGTTAGATATTAAGGGTACTCCCCCTTTACTATGTTGTTTTCCCTATCATTATTTTTTCCTCTCACACTATTCTTTTTGGGTTTTACACGATGGCTGGAACCCGAAGGAACCGTGTTGATCACTGTAATGGACAATGGAGTGATTGTCCTCCCGAACAAACAAGTGTCATGGGAGATGGAGTGAAAAATCTTATTTCTATACTTACACAAGCTATGAATCATTCTGGACTTCCAAATGAGCAGGGAAGGGAACAATATTCTATTGAGTCCTTCATGAGGCAACGTCCACCTTCTTTCAGTGGGTCTTCCGATCCACTTGTTGCTGGACAATGGATCAGTACCACTGAAAAGATATTTTCAGTTCATCAATGTTCTGAACATGATAAAGTCTTCTTAGCGGTATAACATTTGGAAGGTGAAGCTGATCAATGGTGGAATCTTATCAAGAATACGAGGCCAAGAGATGAAATTGTGACCATGGAATGGGACGAGTTCAAGAACTTGTTTTTCAGTAAGTACTTCCCTCGTATTCTTAGAACAAATATGGAAAATGATTTTCTTGAGCTGAAGTAGAAGGATGATGAATCGGTTGGTATATACGAAGCGAATTTTACAAGACTTACAAGGTATGCATCTGGAATTATCATCCAAGCTGAAAGTAAAGTTGATCGATTTTTCAGTGGCTTAAAACCAAGTCTTCGAAGGGAATTAGCTATAAGAGACTTCAGTAGCTATGAAGAAATTGTGCGTTGTGCTGTCAAGGTAGAAATGGGAATTGGTGTTACATATCCATCTCATGGTTTTGACAAGATACGAAAGATGGAGTTCAAGGAGAAATCTCAGAATAATGGTGAAAAGAAGATGAATGTTTCCTTATGCACAAAGTGTGGAAAGATGCATGGTGGAGATTTTCTTAAAGGAACTAGAAAATGTTTTAAGTGTGGAAAAGAAGGTCATCGAGCAGCTGAGTGTCGAAGTAATGGAAAAAGTGTTTCTAATGATGTGAATAAAGCAAACACTGTAGAGAACGCACCACCAACACTGCAATGCTTCAAGTGCAAGGAAATGGGGCATTATGCTAATAAATTCCCTAATCCAAGGGTTAGTGATGATCGACATGAGCAACTACTTAAGGAAAAGGACAAAGGGAAGTCACATGTGATCACTATTGGCGATGTTGAATATGACAACGATGTGGTGGAATGATTAAGTGTTTATGTAATGGGATTCCAAAATAATGTTGTATCATGGAGTATTGGAATAATTATGTATTGGTCTAATGTTGTATTCAAAGTGATTGAGATATTTTTGGAAATAGGATGATATGTGCATAATGAAGGGATAAGGAGAAAAATAAATGTATTCATGAGCTCATGAATGATATAAGTAAAATGTTATATCATGGTTTGAGTATATAGAATTTCTGGATTTTGGTATGTGGAAAGAGTTAACTTTTAACTACATTCATGTTTTCACTAAGGTTCAATGGGTATTCAAGAGAATACATGATTAATGCCTTTGCATGTTTGGAATGTGACCATCAAGACATATCTTATGATATATGGGGATCAACGATGGTATTAAATCTCTGGTAATCATTTTCACTATATTATGAGAATGGACTACAATATTATGGATAAGCCTAAATATTGGAATGGATTATGTTGGACATAAGTTAGTATTGTTTAAGGATAGAAGTTTTTTTTCTAGATATTATTGATGGGATGTTATAGTAATATAGTTTTAGAAAAAGGACAACCTATAGGACGGGCGATAGCCCATCGCGTCGGACAGGGTCGTAGGAATCGAACCCAGAACTGAAGTGCGACTGGCCTTTATCGTCTACCACTGGCCTACAGTAAGTCCCTGGTTAGTAGAAACTAGTTATATGTTATTAAGCGGTATGATATATGAAGTATAAGTTCATTTTAGGAACCATATATGATTAATCTCACTATAGATCGACTTATGTATTTTTTGATAACTTTTCTAAACTTTTGATTGAGATAGATGGAATGACCCATCATTCTATCACATGATCTGCTAACACATCATGAATGACAAATTCAACTTCATTTATTTAAGAGATGAAGTGGAAATTGTCCAAAGAACGAAAAACGGTGAGACTATACCAAAATCATTAAAGTATTTTATTCTAATTCCAATTTCATCAACTTTAGGGAAATGATCTTGAAAACCAAAAATGTTGTCCTAGTGCTCTTATATCTGATGAATTAAATGGTACCTTAGATCGTCAAAAATTTATGGCTTTGTGATTGCTGGCTTTTCTATAGCCATGTTCTCTACCACTCTCCATCAGAACATGATGGTTATATTTCTCTTCCATATCCATATTTTCACATGTGTGGAAACCCAGTGATTAGTTTATTTGGGTAACCGTTACGTTTCAAACTTTTGTTTTTAAAGATTGGTTTTGGTATTCATTTTTACGGTGTGGGGGTTCTATTAAAGAAACTTTCAAATAGTAAACCCTTTATAACCCCGACGAATTTTGAGGGCGAAATTCATTTTAAGGGGGGTAGAATGTAACACCACGAGATTTTATGAAAAATATTCTTTTAATTTCATTAATGTCTTGGGTTGTATGCTACACCAAGATTACCTTGCTCTATACGCAACACCGTATTAGCTTGCAGTATACGCAACACTATTCTTGGATCGTGTTACACACAATTTTGATAATAGTTATTCTATGCAACATTGAGTGTATATATATATATTCAATGTATAAATGAAATATGGTTGTATTATGATATACGAAACAATGAAGGATTCTTGCACAACATGCAACCCTGACTTGGCATGCATTACAAGCAATCGCGACCTTCCTTGATAGCGTGTGTTGTACGCAATACTGGGTTTTACTAAACAACGATATATTATTATAATATTATTATGAACTAGCAGTTATGAATAGTATTAACTAAATTTTGAATCTTATAACATTATTATTCATCTTACACATTTCTAGAACATGGTATAAGAACAAAATAATTTTTTCGGGTAAAATAAGTATTTTTCAAAAAATGCAGTTTTTCCGCCTTTTGATGGCACACCAACTTTAAATCTAGTTTTTGACATGTTTATATGTTCAATTTGACAAAATAAAATTCTTATTTTGAATCAGGATATAAAAATTTACATTAGATAATGTTTTGATATTTTTCCGATAACTTTCATATTTTAATGAATAGTAAAAACACGCTATATTTTAATTAAAAACAACTTTTTTCATCGTAATATCTTATGTGGCTAAATTATAATATTGAATTGTTTTAAAGTATAAATAGAATATATTTTTACCATTTAATATAATGTATGTCATTATCATTGATTTTACCTTGAATTCGTAGGTTAAATCAATTCAATCTTTTGCAATGTTTTAAAGAAAAACTTGTTTTCTTTCGACAACGGGATTAATTTTAATTTAATTTCTGCATCTTTTTTGTATTGAATTTGGAAAAATGGATTCCATATTAGGAATCAGTGGGTCCAAATTATGTTAATAAGCTACTTTTTATTTTTGGGCATTGTGAATAGAAATTACGGTAAAGTTTATTTACTATAGTTAAAGGTAAATCGGGTAATTAAGGATAATATAAGATTATAAAATTACCCTAACACTTGGAAAAATAGTATTGGATGGATTAAAGTAGACCCATATAACCTAAGGGTCGGATTAGATTCATTTTATGGACTTTGTTCCATGAAAATAATTTAATTATTATTAAAACCAAAGAATGTGACAACATGTCACTTTCTTAAATCTTATAAGTATAATAATTTAAATTTAGTGATAAAATTCATGAAACTTCGAACATGAACAATCTCCAGAAATATAATACAATTATCTAAATCATAGAAATTTATTTAGAATTTTTAGGGATTAAATAAGTTTCATTTATTATGACACAAAGATGATGCAGTAATTGTCTTATTAATGAAATATTGACATAATTGATGTTATAAATGCCCAAATAAATGTAATTTGAGACTTTTTATGACTTACAGTAATTTTCTAGGTTAATATGACATGTTATTGTTGATTTAAGTAATTTTATTTGAACTTATCATTCTTTTATAAATTTCATAAAAATCATGTACCAAATATTATCAAAACTGACATAAATTAGTTTTTAAAACAAATATTATATTATTAATTGTTATGTTATTCCTAAAAATCTAAGGTACGGCCAAATGACATAGATAAGGTTATATATATTAATAATAGACAACATGGGGTTCTTTTGGATTGATATAGTAACTTTATTAACCATATAGTGTAAGAAAACAAAAAGACACGGTAAAAGTTAAATTATTTAACTTAGAGTTAAATCTAATTGATAAGGTTAAAATAATAACCTAAACTTGTCTAAATCCTATTGGATGAGAGGATTTAGACCCATACCCACTTTATCTTCGAAATAAGACCCTTTGGAACCATTATAAACCGAATTTGACCTTAATATAAAATAATATTTTGAGATTTTCCTAAGGTGCCCCTCTCCTCCCTTATAAAAGGGCACCTCCCCCCTCTCCTCCTCACACCAATTTGAGAATTCAAGCTCTGCCAAACCCTGCCAAAATCTCTTATCCACTTCCCTAGTATCATCCTAGAGGTCCTGGTCTTATTCAAAGACCATCCTCAGTTCTTTAAGTGGAGGTTAAGTGAAGGCGCGTCAAAAAGAGGTAATATCCATTACAGATCTTTTTCAATTTCTTTCTTCTTCAACTTCTTCTTCTTTAGTTGTTTCATGATAAAGTAACAACATCAGTATTTCTAATATACTGATATGTTATTATAAATATGAAACAACTCTAATTAACCTTCTATCCATCCTACGGAAAAAGGAAACCACCGTGCGTGTGTACGTACAGAATACCGTCTCCACGCCATGGTGTTAACTATTTTCCGCCACGACCTTAATTGGATGGTTATAATGGTGTAATGAGTAACTATATATGATTATTATAAAGTTATATTGATACTTAGATAGTATAAATACACTTCAACACAATTCTATGACCATGGGAATGATATCATCGCTCGTGCGTACGTACGGACTACCGTCTCCACGACGCGATGAGATTCATTCTCCACATTAACCATTAAAGAATGATTATAAAGTATATATAATGAATAATAATGAAATATATGAAATGTTAAATATACTGGATTTATGTATATATATATATGTATGTCATCTACTTACTTCCATTCAAGACAATAAGGAAAGGAAAACTGCGTTCATGCATACATACGGACTACCGTCTCCATGAACGGTGTGTTTCATTTCATTTATCTATCTATTATATATATATATATACTGTATATATATGATATATAAATCATGTTTTATATTCTGTAAGTAAGTAAATCATGATATAAGTAATAATAATGTCAAGAACAACAAGTCCAAACACCTACGATAAATGAAACGATTTTACCCAAAACGCTTCTTTAACATGGAATTAAAAAAGAACGGGCTATATAAAGTCATAAGTAAACCATATATGATATCATAACAATGAATATGATTCTGTAATAAGTTAATGACATTATTTAAATCATTTTACAGGAGGTTCGGATACGTACGAAGCATATCAGACATAAGGTAAGGGAAATATCACAATCTCATTTTTATCCGAGATTGTTTATACTTTGGTATTTACTGGGGTGTAATTTATCATCCACATCCATGTTTCCTCAATATGTAATGTTATTTCCATCCATATACAATTTTTTAAATCCAATTTTACCCTTCGGTGAGTTTTTAGTAAAAGATATGAAAGGAATCTTTTGTCATTTTTCGTACGAGGTACTTTTTGACTATTCCGACAAAAGTACAAAGAATGTTTTTTTAACTTATACGGCATGAATGGATTTTTTAAAAACATTATTTCCAAGATTTTTCCTTTACAAGTTTTCATGTTTATTTTTAATCAACTTCTTTTAGTTTAAAATTTTATGACATGTTAAGAAAGGAAAAATGTTTTAAGTAGAAAGGATATTATCCTCAAGAATGGAGTTAAAGTGTTTTATCAAAATTATTTTCCATCTAAGATAATATAGGGTTATAATTCAATCCCTATCATTACATTGATTTGATTATGTTGTTATTGAATTATTTTTATGAATTCATTTATCTTATATGTAATTTTTTATGATGTTACGATGTTTAAGATTCCCATTTTTATTACATGGGTTATACAATGATGTATGATTTATGATTTTTGTGGCACACATAAGAATGGTATCATTATGAGATGGGTGGGACCTATATCTCCCTCCAATGCATTGGGTAAATATTTTATATCTCATGATATAGACATGGCTGGAACAGTAGGTTAAACCGGTTCCGTGAAACAGGACTGAAACGAGGGTGACTCGGTTCAGAAATGGACTTTGTCCACTAAGATAGTTTGACAATGAGTCTTGACTAATAATATATGACTCTCTTTGATTATGTGTGTATGCCAAAAAGGTTCATGTTTTATGTTATGATTATTGGGATTTCATTTCACTACTATGATTTATCCCATGTTATGAAATGATGCTCTCTTTTGCAGGTTATGATTTCCAAAATGTTATGTTCTTATGAAAATGATGTGATTGATATTTCTTTTGTTTACCCTTACTGAGAATTTAAGCTCAACCTTTTATGTTTTCTTTTCCCCAGGATATAAAGAAAGGATTTATGTAAAAAAGGAAGATCTTTATGGGAGATGTTGAAGATCTTTCACCACGATTTGAAGATTATATTCCGAGTTTCCAAAGACACTAAACTATTACGATCCTTGTGTGTGTGTTTTTGTTATGTACTATGTATTCCGAAAAAGTAATGTAATGTCCATGTACGTCAAGCTTCAGGTCTCTACAGTTGGTATCAAAGGAAAGGTTTAGTCAACCATTGGAAACTGGGATGCGAAAACGTTAGTGAGATCCCTAGAGATATTACTAAGGTATGTCTAGGGATGTCTCTAAGGATAACTATACGTATAGAATATAGTCCTAGAACTACGGTAAAAATCTTATAATTTAACCTAAGATGTTAGATAATAAGGGTACTCCCCCTTTACTATGTTGTGTTCCCTAGCATTATTTTTTCCTGTCACACTATTCTTTTTGGGTTTTAGACGATGGCTGGAACCCGAAGGAACCGTTTTGATCCCTGTAATGGAAAATGCAATGATTGTCCTCCTAAACAAACAAGTGTTATGGGAGATGGAGTGTAAAATCTTATTTCTATACTTAAACAAGATATGAATCATTCTGGACTTCCAAATGAGTAGAGAAGGGAACAATATTCTATTGAGTCATTCATGAGGCAACGTCCACCTTTTTCAGTGGGTCTTCCAATCCACTTGTTGCTGAAAAATGGATCAGTACCACTGAAAAGATATTTTATGTTCTTCAATGTTCTGAACATGATAAAGTCATCTTAGCGGTATATCATTTGGAAGGTTAAGCACATCAATTGTGGAATCTCATCAAGAATACGAGGCCAAGAGATGAAATTGTGTCCATGGAATGGGACGAGTTCAAGAACTTGTTTTTCAGTATGTACTTCCCTCGTATTCTTAGAACAAAGATGGAAAAGGATTTTCTTGAGCTGAAGCAGAAGGATGATGAATCTATTGGTATATACGAACTGAATTTTACAAGACTTGCAAGGTATGCATCTGGCATTATCAACCAACCTGAATGTAAAGTTGATCAATTTTTTATTGGATTAAAATCAAATCTTCGAAGGGCATTAGCTATAAGACACTTCAGTATCTATGAGGAAATTGTGCGTTGTGCTGTCAAGGTAGAAATGGAAATTGGTGTTATATATCCATCTCATGGTTTTGACAAGAAACGAAAGATAGAGTTCAAGGAGAAATCTCAGAATAATGGTTCAAAGAAGATGAATGTTTCCTTATGCACAAAGTGTGGAAAGAAGCATGGTGGAGATTGTCTTAAAGGGACTAGAAAATGTTTTTAGTGTGGAAAATAAGGTCATCGAGAAGATGAGTGTCGAAGTAATGGAAAAAGGGTTTTTAATGATGTGAATAAAGAAAACACTACAGAGAACGCACCACCAACACTACAATGCATCAAGTGAAAGGAAATGGGGCATTATGCTAATAAATTCCATAATCCAAGGGTTAGTGATGATCGACATGAGCAACTGCTTAAGGAAAAGGACAAAGGGAAGTCACATGCGATCACTATTGGCGATGTTGAATATGAAAACGATGTGGTGGAATGATTAAGTGCTTATGTAATGGGATTCCAAAATAATGTTGTATCATGGAGTATTGGAATATTTATGTATTGGTCTAATGTGGTATTCAAAGTGATTGAGCTATTTTTGGAAATAAGCTGATATGAGCATAATGAAGGGATAAGGAGAAAAATAAATGTATTCATGAGCTCATGAATGATATAAGGAAAATGTTATATCATGGTTCGGGTATATAGAATTTCTGGATTTTGGTATGTGTAAAGAGTTAACTTTTAACTACATTCATGTTTTCACTAAGGTTCAATGGGTATTCAAGAGAATACATGATTAATGCCTTTGAATGTTTGGAATGTGACCAAAAAGACATATCATATGATATATGGGGATCAACGATGGTATTAAATATCTGGTAATCATTTTCACTATATTATGAGAATGGACTACAGTATTATGGATAAGCCTAAAGATTGGAATGGATTATGTTAGACATAAGTTAGTATTGTTTAAGGATAGAAGTTTTTTTCTCGATATTATTGATGGGATGTTATAGTAATATAGTTTTAGAAAAAGGACAACCTATAGGATGGGCGACATCCCATTGCGTCGGACAAGGTCGTAGGAATCGAACCCACAAGTGAAGTGCGACTGGCCTTTATCGCCTACCACTGGCCTACAAGATGTCCCTGGTTAGTAGAAACTAGTTTTCTTTTATTAAGCGGTATGATATATGAAGTATAAGTTCATTTTAGGAACCATATATAGTTAATCTCACTATAGATGGACATATGTATTTTTTGATAACTTTTCTTACCTTTTGATTGAGATAGATGGAATGACCCATCATTCTATCACATGATCTGCTAACACATCACGAATGAAAAATTCAACTTCATTTCTTTAAGAGATGAAATGGAAATTGTCCAAATAATGAGAAACGGTGAGACTACACCAAAATCATGAAAGTATTTATTCTAATTCCAATTTCATCAACTTTAGGGAAATGATCTTGAAAACCAAAAATGTTGTCCTAGTGCTCTTATATCTGATGAATTAGATGGTACCTTAGATCGTCAAAAATTTATGGCTTTGTGATTGCTGGATTTTCCATAGCCTTGTTCTCTACCACTCTCCATCAGAACATGATGGTTATATTTCTCTTCCATATCCATATTTTCACCTATGAGGAAACCCAGTGATTAGTTTATTTGGGTAACCGTTACGTTTCATACTTTTGTTCTTAAAGATTGGTTTTGGTATTCCTTTTTACGATGTGAGTTTCTATTAAAGAAACTTTCGAATAGTAAACCATTTATAACCCCGACGAATTTCGAGGGCGAAATTCATTTTAAGGGGGGTAGAATGTAACACCCTGAGATTTTATGAAAAATATTCATTTAATTTCATTAATGTCTTGTGTTGTATGCAACACCAAGATTACCTTGCTCTATACGCAACATCGTATTAGCTTGCAGTATACGCAACACTATTCTTGGATCAGGTTACACACAATTTTGATAATAGTTATTCTACGCAACATTGAGTATATATATATATATATTCAATTTATAAATGAAATATGGTTGGATTATGATATATGAAACAATGAAGGATTCTTGCACAGCACGCAACCCTGACTTGGCTTGCATTACACGCAATCACGACCTTCCTCGATAGCGTGTGTTGTACGCAATACCGGGTTTTACTAAACAACGATATATTATTATAATATTATTATAAACTAGCCTTTATGAATAGTATTTAATATATTTTGAATCTTATAACATTATTATTCATCTTACACATTTCTAGAACATGGTATAAGAACAAAATAAATTTTTCGGGTAAAATATGTATTTTTAAAAAAAGCAGTTTTGCTGCCTTTGATGGAACACCCACATTAAATCCAGTTTTTGACATGTTTATATGTTCAATTTGACAAAATAAAATTCTTCTATTGAATCAGGATATAAAAATTTACATTAGATAATGTTTTGATATTTTTCCGATAACTTTCATATTTTAATGAATAGTAAAAACACGGTATATTTTAATCAAAAACAACTTTTTTCATTGTAATATATTATGTGGTTAAAGTATAATATTGAATGGTTTTAAAGTATAAATAGAATATATTTTTACCATTTAATATAATTTATGTCATTAGCATTGATTTTACCTTGAATTCGTAGGTTAAATCAGTTCAATCTTTTGCAATGTTTTAAAGAAAATCCCGTTTTCTTTCGACAACGGGATTAATTTTAATTTAATTTCTGCATCTTTTGTGTATTCAATTTGGAAAACTGGATTCCATATTTAGAATCAGTGGGTCCAAATTATGTTAATAAGCTACTTTTTATTTTTTGGCATTGTGAACAGTAATTACGGTAAATTTAATTTACTATAGTTAAAGGTAAATCGGGTAATTAAGGGTAAATATAAGATTATAAAATTACCCTAACAATTGGAAAAATCTTATGGGATGGCTAAAAGTAGACCCATATAACCTAAGGGTCTGATTATATTCATTTTATGGACTTTGATCCATGAAAAGAGTTTAATTATTATTAAAACCAAAGAATGTGACAACATGTCACTTTCTTAAATATTATAAGTATAATAATTTTAATTTTGTGATAAACTTCATTAAACATCAAAAATTAATAGTCTCCAGAAATCTAATACAATTATCTAAATCATAGGAATTTATTTAGAATTTTTAGTGATTAAATAATTATCATTTATTATGACACAAAGATGATGCAGTAATTGTCTTACTAATGAAATATTGACATAATTGATGTTATAAATGCCCAAATAAATGTAATTTGAGACTTTTTATGACATAAAATAATTTTATAGGTTAATATGACATGTTATTGTAGATTTAAGTAACATGATTCGAACTTATAATTCTGTTAATAATTTCATAAAAATCATGTACCAAATAGTGTCAAAATTGACATAAATTAGTTTTTAAAACAAATATTAAATTATTAATTGTTATGTTATTCCTAAAAATCTAAGGTTCTGCCAAATGACTTAGCTAAGGTTATATATATTAATAATAAACAACTTGGGGTTCGTTTGGATTGATATAGTAAGTTTATTAACCATATAGTGTAAGAAAACAAACAGACAAGGTAAAAGTTAAATTATTTAACTTAGAGTTAAATCTAATTGATAAGGTTAAAATAATAACCTAAACTTTCCTAAATCCTATTGTATGAGAGGATTGCGACCCATCCCCACTATAGATTCTAAATAAGACCCTTTGTAACCATTATAAACTGAATTTTACCTTAATATAAAATAATATTTTGAGATTTTCCTAAGGTGCCCCTCTCCTCCCTTATAAAATGGAACCTCCTCCCTCTCCTCCTCACACCAATTTGAGCATTCAATCTCGTCCAACCCCTGCCAAAATATCTTTTCCACTTCCATGGTATCATCCTAGAGGTCCTTGGCTTCTTCAAAGACCATCCTTAGTTCTTTAAGTGGAGGTTAAGTGAAGGCGCGTCAAAAAGAAGTAATATCCATTACCGATCTTTTTCAATTTCTTTCTTCTTCAACATCTTCTTCTTTAGTTGTATCATGATAAAGTAATAACATCAGTATTTCTTATATACTTATATGTTATTATAAATATTAAACAACTCTAATTAACCTTCTATCCATCCTACGGAAGAAGGAAATCACCGTGCGTGTGTACGTACGGAATACCGTCTCCACGACGTGTTGTAATCTATTTTCTGCCACCACCTTAATTGGATGGGTAT
The DNA here is from genome assembly GCA_963277665.1 of Viscum album. Classification (NCBI taxonomy): domain Eukaryota; kingdom Viridiplantae; phylum Streptophyta; class Magnoliopsida; order Santalales; family Viscaceae; genus Viscum; species Viscum album. The sequence continues at coordinate 192,244,731 of OY728150.1, forward strand.
AATGGTGTAATGAGTAAATATATATGATTATTATAAAGTGATATTGATACTGAAATAGTATACATACACTTCAACAAAATTCCACGACCATGGGAATGATATCACCGCTCCTGCGTACGTACGGACTACCGTCACCACGAAGTGATGAGATTCATTCTCCACATTAACCATTCATGAATGATTATAAAGTATATATAATGAATAATAATTAAATATATGACATGTTTAATCTACTGGATTTATGTATATATATATATATGTATGTCATCTACTTACTTCCAATCAAGACAATAAGGAAAGGAAAACAGCGTTCATTCGTACGTACGGACTACCGTCTCCATGAACGGTGTGTTTCATTTCATTTATCTATCTATTATATATATATATATACTGAATATATATGATATATCAATCATGTTTTATATTCTTGAAGTAAGTAAATCATGATATAAGTAATTATAATTTCAAGAAGAACATGTCCAAACACCTACGATAAATGAAACGATTTTACCCAAAACGCTTCTTTAACATGGAATTTACAAAAGAACGTGTAATATAAAGTCATAAGTGAACCATATATGATATCATAACAATGAATATGATTATGTAATAAGTTAATGACATTATTTAAATCATTATACAGGAGGTTCGGATACATACAAAGCATATCGGACATAAGGTAAGGGAAATATCACAATCTCATTTTTATCCGAGATTGTTTATACTTTGGTATTTACTGGGGGGTATTTTATCATCCACATCCATGTTTCCTCAATATGTAATGTTATTTCCATCCATATACAATTTTTTAAATCCAATTTTACCCTTAGGTGAGTTTTTAGTAAAAGATATGAAAGGAATCATTTGTCATTTTTCGTACGAGGTACTTTTTGACTTTTCCGACAAAAGTACGAAGAATTTTTTTTAACTTATACGGCATGAATGGATTTTTTAAAAACATTATTTCCAAGATTATTCCTTTAAATTTTTTCAAGGTTATTTTTAATCAACTTATTTTAGTTTAAAATTTTATGACATGTTAAGAAAGGAAAAATGTTTTTGAAGTAGAACGAATATTTTCCTCAAGAATGGAGTTAAGTGTTTTATCAAAATTATTTTCCATCTAAGATAATATAGGGTTCTGATTCTATCCCTATCATTACATTGATTTGATTATGTTGTGATGGAATTATTTTTATGAATTAATTTATCTTATAAGAATTCTTTTATGATGTCACAATGTTTAAGAATTCCATTTTTATTACACGGGTTAAGCAATGATGTATGATTTATGATTTTTGTGGCACACATAAGAATGGTATCATTATGAGATGGGTGGGACCTATATCTCCCTCAAATGCATTGGGTAAAGATTTTATATCTCATGAGATAGACATGGCTGGAACGGTAGGTTATACCGGTTCAGTGAAACAGGACTGGAACGAGGGTGACTCGGTTCAGAAATAGACTTTGTCCACTAAGATAGTCTTGACAATGAGTCTTGACTAATAAGATATGACTCTCTATGATTATGTGTGTATGCCACCGAGTTTCATGTTTTATGTTATGATTATTGGGATTTCATTTCACTACTATGATTTATCCCATGTTATGAAATTATGCTCTCTTTTGCAGGTTATGATTTCCAAAATGTTATGTTCTTATGAAAATGATGTGATTGATATTTCTTTTGTTTACCCATACTAAGCATTTATGCTCACCCTTTTATGTTTTCGTTTCCCCAAGATATAAAGAAAGGTTTTAGGTAAGAAAAAAGGAAGATCTTTATGGGATATGTTGAAGATCATTCACCACGATTAGAAGATTATATTCTGAGTTTCCAAAGACACTAAACTATTACGATCCTTGTGTGTGTGTTTCTGTTATGTACTAAGTATTCCGCAAAAGTAATGTAATGTCCATGTACGTCAAGTTTCGGGTCTCTACAGCTTCACTAAGTACACTAATTCCATTTATAATTATTTTAAGCTAGTGAAGCATCTAGTTTACTTACTCATCTTCTCGCATATTGGAATCCTAGTATTCTACATAAATCATTCCCAGTATAGTAATTTTAATCTAGTTTAACCCATAATGAGAAACTTGTTGAATTATGTAATTATCGTGGGTTGTCTTACATGCTAAAAAAATTAAAAAAATTATTACACTTATAATTTAATGAAGAATATTCTATAATTTATAGTTGAAAACATATGTTTCCATATTATTACTTAAAATGGTCTCTAGATTAGGTTTAGGTAATTTACATGGTTTCTCCATGATTATTCGATGATCCATGCTCATTTCCTTCTGTTTTTGTTCCATTTGGTCTTTCAAATACTAAACATCACTTCCATTAAAAATTATGGGAATTTGAGGTATCCACATAACATTTATTTAATACATTCTATCTTACACAACTGACTGTATTCATAATATTTTTAGTTATAGGATAAGGTTAGTACAAAAAATATATTAAAAAAAACATATATCCTAAAGTATTCCCATTTGATACCAATTGTTGTTCCCATGTATATGAAAAAATTGACTAGAGGGAGGGGTTAATAGTCAATTAAAACATTTAACCCAAATAATCACTCAATGTTATAATATTGAACAAAATAATATTTTACATTAGCAATAAGAATATGATACAATATAAATAAAATATGAACATTATATTTTTATAGTAGTTTATGTAAACAAGATCATACCCTACTCTTCAATGTTAACTACTATCTTAGAAGATCACTACTAGGAAAAATCACTTTTAATGGTGTGATAACCTATTTACAGATCCTACCTTTTATAATACCTACAGGAAAAACCTACCTGAATTTTTATAGGAGTCACATCCTGTAAAAACATAACTTTTCTTCAAGAGTCACAACCCAAGGACCTTTCATTAGGATGGTAAAATAATTATTACAAGAGTTGATTTTTATTGGGAAAAACATAAATTGATTCTTACAATTAAAAAAATCAAATAAAATATTACACCATGAAAACTAGAAAACAATGAAGATCACCTAGGAGAAAAATATATGGAAGTCTATGTACCTCGATGATCTCCAAACACTTTAGAAGTTTGGTGTCAAATGTTTAAGTTCCCTTGTGATTATACTAATGAAATAGTAGTCACAAAATATCTTAGTCAAATTTCAAGTTGATTGTTCTATCTCACAACATTTTATTGTATTTATTTATAGAGAAATAGCCAACATTCTTCTTTCCCCTACGATTCTCATTGTGTTTGAATTTCCCAAACTAATCACCATTATTAAATGGCTAGAAATAAAAAAATAAAAACATATTTTCACCCATTAATTTCATTATTCTCTCATTCTAGTATTTAACTTATTAGAAGAACTTAATATGTTTGTTAGTACATATGTGAATTTAAAAAAAAATAAAAAAATAAAAATTATTCATATAGACTTGGAGTAAAAAACCACAAAACAACAAAGTATGAAACTTATTAATCCCATAATTATTTCATGATATTTTCTATCAGAAAACCTCTAAAACAGTTTTCAAATTATACATTTATTTTTCAATGTAATAATTTTTTTTTAAAAAAAGTGAATAAACTTTTTTTTAAAATATTAATAAATAACTATAATATTATATTGTTATAAACATACTAATGATGTGTTAGTGTAATAAATTTATGAATAAAATATTTAATAAATTCAACTATAAATATATATTAATATAAAAAATACTTTTATAAATTAAAATAATAATAAAATATTTTAATGGAGTTAGAAAAATTATAAATGCAATACTGGATGATGTTGTGCTACTGTGAAATAATTTTACATTATATAACTAACAAAAATAGGTGCTTGGTAACTCTACTATTGAAATGAAGGATTCACTGACATAAATATTCATGATACGTTTGATAACCTTCTTCTACTATTATTCTGATTTTTGTTCTCATAACATTGGATGTTTGTTATACCATAACCATTTGAAGACGAGGAAGAATATTCTACCATGAAAATAAAGGAGATCCATTGATGTGCCGCTACCACTGTTGTTCACTACAATCTAGATATTGTTACCGCTAAAAAATGGACATGTTATTAATAAAAAATGATGTGGTTCTACCGTTAGAATAAGATGCTATCATTAATATTTATGTGATTCTACCAATGATTAGTGTGGTTCCACTACTATTTCAGGATCTCTTAAACTTTTATGTTTATAATGGTACTTCTAAGAGGAATACAGGAGAATTCTAAACCTTCAATTAGGGTAAAAAATCACCTATGCTACGTAAGGGTAATATGTAAACTGTGTAATGGTAAAATTTAACATATATGGATTATGTAAGGATAATCTTGAAATGAAATAGGTTTCTTAAGGGAAAATCATAACTTCTATATACAATATAAGTGTAATACATATTTTTTAAAGCATGAATAGTGGTATTCTTAGATTTGTGCAAGGGTAGAACATAATTTAAACATGTTGAATAAGAGTGTGTATTATTTTCCATATATTGTGAAAAGGTATCTAGGAGATTCATAAAAAATAAGCAGAAATATGTGTAAAGGTATCCTAGAATTTTCATATAATTTATAAGGGTAACAAGGATTTTATAAAGGTTTCTTAAGTGTAAATTAATATTTTATGCACTAATTAAGGGTTAGATGAAAATTAAACTGGATGTATACATATATAATATTACATGTATAAAGGAACAATATATACATAAAAAGGTGAACATAATGTTTTAAAACACACATAAGTGTAAACATCATGTTCACATTAGGGTAATAAGAAACACATAAGGATTATATAGAGGTTAGGAAAAACATTATAAAATTAATATTTCACAAGAAATAATTAATAATAATTATATGGAAAAATAATAATAAAATTTGATCATTAGAGTTTATGATTATTATTAGTTAATAACAAAAGTCTTGTAATTTGATGTATTGATGAAAATTATGGGGAAATATTCTTACAGATAATTAGGTTATGATGGGTGAATCACATGTGATATTTAATTAATGGATAACTTGAGAAAGTATTTATACATTCTATCCCTTGATAAGAGTTGATATATTAGTCTCTTTGATGGTAAGGTAACTACCTAGATAACTCCATAGACATGGTTTTTCATGGTAAATTTTATTCATATAAATCAAATTAAATTGACATTGAGAAAAGTTTTTGATTATAGTAGTATACAGAATACTTTAATTGAGATATGATGAACAATGGGGTTTATTACACAATGGGCATTTGATAGAGGTTTTATTTAATCATGACTTTAACTTATTTCAATATCAATGCATTAGGATGTTTCTATATTTTATCCTTGGACTATTGGAATCTCTTCCAATTTCCACTATTAATGAGGAATAAAGGTCCACTAACCATTTGTATACGAAACATCATTTAAATTAAATGTTTAATAAAAATATAGAATAAATATTATTCATACTTTAGGGATTAATGTTTATTCAGGTTTTTTATCACTAATATTTATTCATGAGTTATTTTAAAATAATATGTGAGTTAAATAACAAGAAATATTTATTTTCATGGATTTAAAAATATAATATTTATTATATATGTGAATTAGTAATTGAGTGATATATATTTATTTAATAAATTCTCATTTTTTAAGTTATATTAAATGTTTATGAGGATAAATGAATCTAGTTAAATAGTCTGATTGTAAATGATATTAATGATATTTATTTATTAATAGGTGGTGCACATGTGAAGTGAATAGTAAATATATTGTTATTAATAAGAAGAGTGCTTAATGAATTATGGAATTTGTAAGTGGACTTATATGAAAACATGAAACCCTAAACATTCCTTATATTAGTTACAGTTATATCACATTACTAAGTAATAGTTTTGTGAAAAATAGAATGAGATAAGCCTTATGAAACCCTCAAAATAGTTTTACAGATCTAGAATGTGATCTCTCATCCTCCTTTCTAAAGTTATCATGAGAAAACTAATAATTATTCATCCAAAAAGATAATTATGTTTCGATAAACCATGAATGAACTAAGATATTGTCATCGACCATTCTAGAACATGATGATTCCATGGTAACATTATGAGATTGTGGTGCATATATGGATCACCTCTAAGGGGATGATTCACTTGGATCCTCCAACTAAGAAATGGATTGAAAAAATCTAGTCAACCAGATCATAAATTAATAAAGAATTACATGTTCATATAATTATAGATCTTCTTATAAATTAATTATAAATAACATATGACATTTCTCCTATTCTAGATTCACTATTCATGTCGATTAATCAATGGAGTAATTAAGTCGCTCATGACTTTTTCATTGCATAAATCATGGATTATTCAGCAATAACAACCAAATGTTGATTTGGTCATTCCTAAAAGGCGATTCAGATATGCCCTGAACCTTCACTACTAAGCACCTATATTTCTAATGGTAGACTATTCAACACATTTTCCTTTGATTTACTATTTTAGGATAAGAACGGTTCTTGTTTTATGTTTGAAAATTGTTATCTGAATTTTTTCCCAATATGGTTAGGGTTTTTGTACCCATGAGTTACATTTCATGTCTCTAATGAGTTTTAGGATTTCATAGTCACTGATATACATAGTTTTATTTTTCAACCCCACCTCGAAAGAGGGTCAATTATGATTGGCCTACTCTGATTTCTAATGAATCTAATGTTCCTAAATGGGGATGACTAGTTTGTGGTTATCCAAGTGAATTTTAGGAACTATCATAATGAATTACAGATACCATGTATATATATATGAGGTTTTATATGCCTGATTTTTAGGGAGGAGATTTCTCTATAGGATGAACCTCCATGGGAAGCATTCAATAATATTTACATAAGGATGGTTTGCTAACTCATATAGGCTAGTTGATAAGGATGTTGAAAATTATTGTATTAATGGAGAGTAATAATGTTGATGGTTGTTTTGTTTACTATCATAAAATAGGGAATTATGATGGAGTGGTTGGCATGAACTGATTTCTATCAATATTACATTAGAGGAATGATATCATCTACAGGTTGAATTTATAATATAATTTTTAATCTTTGTGAATTATGATTCGATTTCACTATATTATGAGGTGGTGTAAACTATTTAGATGTTCTGTGCACACTATGGGATTATTTTTCATTATTAATATTTTATGGGGGTATAGGATGTGCTGAAAACTCATATCTCAGACCATTTCTCTATTTATATATAAACATTTTATATACATATATACGGGTACATATATAATCCTAAATTTTTATAAGGTAAATAAAATGGATAAATATTTATTTTAAATAAAATGGATTATAAATGTTTTTTTAATATGGTATATATATATGTATAAATACATGTTACATGTAAATATGTTTAAATATTTACTAATACAACTCAATTTTTTTATCTAAATTTATAAAAATATGTAAATATATATATATATATATATATATTTCAATTTAAAAATTACAGTATAGTATGAATAAATTTAAAATTTAAATACTATCCATTTGAATTTAATCATAGGGATTATAGTCAATCATCAATAAAAAAGGAAAGGAAACCCTATTAAAGGAAATTTAAATGATAATGAATGTTTAAAACATAGGGTATCGTAACTAAAATAATAGTTTTAAAAGATTTTAGGGCCATTTTTAACCATGAAAAATTAGGGTATATGGTTAAACCAATTCTAAATTTCGTATATCTCTTCACAAGTATCAATTTGATAGGCCTTGTAGCCCCAAGGGACACCCAGATAAAACGTTATAGCCTTTTCAAGTTTAGGTTACCTTTTTAACTTATATTAATGTATTAGTCTATTTATTAATTTTTTTTCTACACATTTGGTATTAAATTTCTATTACTAAAAACTTATTATTAAATATTTTAATTAATATTAATTTTTATTTATTTTATACATTATTATTTCAGTTAATCGATTATATATTAAGTATAAATACACATTTAGTGATATATAATTCATATTTAATAAGATATATTATATCTATATTAATATAAACATATTTATAAACTAAAATATAATATTTAATAGTATATGAAGTTTCTTTATGAACCAATCCTCTTATATGTGACTTTAGTTAGCACCGATAAACATACCTGTTTTAATAGTTCCTTTTTAACACTAATAAAGGGTAGCACTGAATATTGTTAAATCAATGATAATATAAATAATTAATAATAAATTATAAATAATTAATAAGGATTAATAATATATAATTATCTAATTTAATACATTTATCAATTTCATTAAAAAATAAAATTAAAAAATAAATAAATAAGTATGTAAAGTTTAGTATTTTCCAACATTTTAAATAGCTGTTAGAAATGCTATATGACCATTTTTATAGTGTGGAAATATTTTAATATAATATAGGTTGATTAAAAAAAGATTGTGGTTTTGTCGATAAGAGAATATGTTAAAATGGTAGAAGTGAGGGTAATGTGAAAATATTTTTGAAAACAAATACTTGGAGGCTATTTATTTGAAGATGATGATTTGATTGAAGGACTCGCTTCCAATCTGGAATCCTTGGAATGTGTTATATTTCTCAAATATTTATATTTTTTCTATTATTCAAGATACTATTTGACATATAACTCATTTTTGATCTTTGTATGATTTAATTATTTGCTTTAGCGAGTATCTTTGTATGTGAAATTTTAATTCAGTATTGAAAATGTTAACCTATTTCTAATGTTTCCTAAAAAGTTGGATGACAATATTTTTAAAATTTTTGATTGATCATGAATGATTCAAGTAGAAATGTGAAAAATATTTTTGTATTCAATAGTATTTAAGATTTATCTATATTCATCTCTATCCATTATCAGTTCTCAAAACAAGTGCTAATAAAGTGGGTCCCCTTATCAGTGCTAAAAAAAGTGTTGAAAAAGGCACCCCTTTTTTATTATTAATAATGGTCAGTTTTAACTATTCATTTTTAACCTTGATAGAGTTTCCTTTATCAACACTATTTTAGTATTCATAAATCATATATTTCAAAAAAATATATATATGTCATTATAAATTATATATTAATGTGTAAATATATTTATATTGATATAAATATAGTATTGTTCTGTTAAATTTTATTCATGTAAAACTAAATAAGTATTTACACTTTATATATAAAATATTAATGAAAAAAATGGTTTATAAAATAATCAAAAATTAATATTAATTAATAAATTTCTTATTATTATTGAGTAATATTCAATTAACAAAAATTTAATGACATAAAAATCACTAATTTAATAAACGATACAAAATAAGTTAAAAAATGATTCGAAATTCAAAAGACATTAGCTTTTAATCTAATTATATGTTTTAGATATACGACATATCAAATTAAATATTTTGAGAATATAAATTATTTAGTTTATAAGAGAATGTAGGGTATTAATTTTTTATAGTAAAAAGGACCTAAAGCTTCCAAACCTGATTTTTTTGGGTACCCTATTTTTTTAACATTTCGTAAAATCTAAACCATGTTTAATGGGCTATTATCGTCTTTTTTCGGTGGTGAATGAATTTGTTACTAAGGATTAAATTCATTTGGATACTATTATCTTAATATTTTATTATTTATCATGTTTTATTTTTATTTGTAATTTTATATATGTATATATATATATATTGATTTTAAAATGTAGGTGTATAAATAAGTATTAAATCATATTTAAATGTAAAAATAAATAACGAGTGATTATATCTCTTGAATGGAAAATTCTATCTGAATTGAAGATATCGTAGGCTGTTACCACTATTCTAAATTAGAACAATTAACATGATGGTTGGAAACTATAAGATGTTTGCAGAATTTGGTGAAACACTTCTTCAGGCCTATTTTGGTGGAGTGTTTTTTCATAAAGAAATGAGAAATTATGGAACTATATAAATTATGGGTGATGTAATACTCTCTAGAGGTGAGAGACATAGTGTTTGGAGTCACGAGTAGTGGAAAATTAAATTGATAAAATTTGGTATACTCTTGATTTGAGATACGCCTTTTGGGAACTTGATGAAAGTGGATGACAATAATCATGGTGGATCATGGGGATGAGACTACCCACATAATATAACGGGCTTAGTAATAGGGTCTCCACCTTACTATGGGGTGAAGGATGCGGAAAACCTTGAGTAGTGGACTACAATGACTTAGGAGCTTTCTGGTGAAGATAGAGGAATGAAAAATTAGGGATATTAGAAGGCCTTGATGGTGGGACAATTGATGACATAAGGGTCACTCTCACCTGGCCAACGACTGGAGGCCCGTGTCTTCGGTAGCGATTTCCACAATTGAAAACAACATGTTCCCTCTAGGAAAAAACGAATATGGAGATAATTTATTAATATCAAAATGTATTGGGGTGGTATAATGGTATTTGGAGATAACAGGTAGATGAGGGAAGCAGCCTAAGATGGGGCTGGGAGGAAAATTGGGGGATTTTTATGTATTTTTAATTTTTTTTAAAATAGTATAGGGGATCCCATATATTTAAAAATAGGATAGAATAAGAGTGAACCAAATTCATGCTTCTCTGACCCGTTAATGATTAATTAATGGGGTTTACACTTCCTATGAGTGATAATGGAAGCATGAACCTTGTTCACGCTTCCTTCATGGAATGCACAAAGGATGCATAGATTAGGTTAATGCATCCGACTGGATGATTTTTTATAAAAGATATTTCTCCCACCAAATCCCATTCTTCTCATCTAAGTTTGTGTGTGAATATCTATAAGAATTGTTTCTCAACAAATATCTGTGGGATTTTTATAAAGGTTATTTTTTTAATGTTAATTTGCTAATTGTTACATATTTTTTTTGTAACACATGTTTATTTAATATTTATGGATGCATGAATGTATGGATGTATAAATTAGTGTTTATTATATGATTTAATTTATGAATGAGTTATTTTTTGTTGTATTATATAATTCATATTTGATTTTATGAAAATTTAAATACTATTTTTATATAATTGAAATGTTATGAATAAAATTTACATTATATTTAAGGAATTTTTTTTAAATGTATATATTCTATAGATATATGAAATTAGATATATATATTATTAAATATATAATATTTATATTATGTATCATATTTGAATATATTAGAATATATATGTAACATTATTTTTGTTAACAGTATAAAAAATTATATTATAATTAATAATTTTAAATTATATTAAGTATAAAAAATAAATCTTCTAAGTAACAAAGTATAAAATATAATTTATTATATATTGAAAAGTAGAAAATTTACAAAAAATTTATATATACACATACAAATTTATAAAATTGATAATAAGATAAGTTTACAATATTTTAATTTTTATTACATAAGTTTAATTTATATTAATTTTAATTAAATATAATAAATGTTATTGCTATATATATATACACACACATTAAAAAGTTTTTTGAATTGGTTATTGATATTTATTATATATTATATATAGTTATAGGTGATGTTATATAGTATGTAGAATATAATAAGTATAACAAAAAACCTGATAATAGTATTGTGTGATAACTGATATTTAGTTGACAGACCAATTCATAATTCAAATTAAATTTTTTGTGTATGCGGTTATATAATTTGTAATAATTTCATTTTATTTTCTACATTAATGATCTGAGAGTCATCCCTCTCCAATTATGTAAGGACATGTTTGTCCTCCAAAAAAATGTTATATATTACATACCCCTAGAGCGCCTTCACTTTCATGTGAGTAACTTTATAATAGAAATACATTCGAAAAGAGCCATTCAATAAGATGTGTTAGTCAAGAAGTGATTATGTTTGAAAGTGGACTAGTGGTTGCTGAAATATGTTTTAATAGAGAGTCTAGGATATCACCTATTATTTTTGGTTAGTTTATCTGATAATGATAAAATAATCCATCGAATAAGCCTAAAGATCATTCCATGGTTACTTATTCATAAGAAATTAAAATTTACCAAACATTTGATGATGTGGTAACGAAATATATAACATTTTATGAATTATAATTTTGTTAAAATCACAAAAAGTTTACTTCAACTATGATTTAATTTATATCGTTCAATGTTTTAGTTATATTTTTTCACATGTAACAGTTAAAATTATTCCAGAAAGTTTGATAATAAATAAATATATAGATATATATATTATGTTTTAAATATAGGACTTAAATTTAAATGATTTAGAACATAATATATATCTCAAACAATAATGTTATCAATCTAGAATGTTTAGAGATATTTAGATGAATGTTTAATGTATGATTGTAATTTCATGTTATTTATTATTTTAGTATGTGATTATTTATTGTCTAATAATTGGATGATATAGAGATGAACGACAGATTTATGATTGAAAATGAATGTCATGTTTTTTAGTAATATATTTTGTTATAATTTCATTCTGTTTTCCTCATTGATGACTTGTTTTTTATTCCTGTCTCTATGTATGTAAGGACCTACATGTCTGCTTAAAAAAGGAATGTATCTAAAACCCCTAGACCCCCCCACTTTCATGTGAGTATCATTATAATAAAAGGGTGATTTTCAAGAACCATTGCTATTTGAAGATGGATTTTTACACCATGCCTGAGAAGAGGTTGATGATATCTAAAATCTGAGATAATAGACGTGCAAGGATTCCCCTTAGGTTTTTCTTAGTTTATCAAATAATTATAAAAAAAATCCATAGAAAAAGTCTCTTGATCAAGTTATTTATTCAATCATTAAAATTGAAATAAATTAAAATATTAATGTAGAATATAATATATTATTATTATTTTTTGGTAATCATGTCTACATAGATATATTACAGTGGTGAGGTAATTTATACTGAGTAGGGTTTGAGATATACATTTCCATATACAATAGTGGAAAATCATCATGATTATGTGACATTGTATGACGTTCTCAATAACATTAATGGTTAGTTAAAACTACGGAATGATTAATCAATTAATTATATACATATTAATATCTTCAATATCGTGAATGTTTATGACACATTAATTACCCTCTATGTTGATGATGAGGATTGGTTGGATTCATCTTTGTTATTTTAGAAACAATACAGTAATGGTCTAATGGAATTATATGTAGTAATTTCTCATATTGAGGTGGTGCAACCTACTAGTGAAAAACCATGTTTTTTGAGATCTATAAATGTTGATAAATAAAAACACTCTAATTCATTTCCTCATCATATTAATCCCGTGATAAAAGAAAATTTTGAAGAATGTGATCAGAATTTGGAAAGAAATTTAAGAGACATAACATCGGGTACTCTTAATATACTGAATGACAGTTTATTTGAGTATGGAGTATCTGATGAGGCATAAAACGATAATGTGGGTTAGGGTGATGTGGGGAATGAACCTTATTAGGTTTTTATAATAAGAAAGCATCCCCCAATTAGTGGAAATCATCATTTAGTATTGAATTCTTTAGTAGAAGGAATGTCACTTTAATAATATTTTGATTGGGATGTCATTACACTGGCTTCAGAATTCACAAGAATTATATGGAATAGATCTATATAAAATTTTAACGCTATCTATTTCATGATTTTTTATAATAATGTTTCCATGAAATAGGTGATAAAAAATTCCAAATAGAGTGAAATTTTACATTTGTAGTTGATGAGTCTAGGAATGAAAAATATCTCATTTGATGTGAGAAATAAGGGCTGGAATGTAAATTCTGATTGAGGTTAATATATGATAAATTATTTCATTTTAGAAGATAACCAAATTAGAAGGCCTACACACTTGTGCACATCTAGTCTTCTCGCAGGATCAGTCTTCACTGGATTTAGAGTTTATATCAAATGTTATTATTGAGATGTTATGAATGTGTCAGGATACTTCCTTGTCCCGTTTTTATAAATGAATGAAGTAGTTATTTACCTATAAGATATCCTTTGATAATTCGTGGAATGAAAAATAGAAGGCAATTATAAAAGTGTATGGGTATTGGGATGAATCATTAGAAATGTTTCCATAGCTTATGGAATTTCTATCTCTAAATAGTTAGATATTTATCAATTGGACATTATTTAGTATGTATCCCTCAATAATTGAGTTTATCGATCAATGATGAAGTTCAATAGGTTGTTTTTGGAATTTAGGTTATGCATTTCAACCTTTAGCTATTATAAATTATTCTTTTAGCTCAAATGAACATTCTTTTATGGTATGTATATAGGTGTTCTACATGTTGATGCCATATAGGATGGTAATTTATCTACTCTATGAATTTCATTAACTATTTTTGAAAAGGTTGATTTTGAATAATAGAGTTGGTTTTTGGCATGTATACACATTCATGTCACAAAAAATATGTTATGTTTCTGATATGTGAACGTCATAGATCAATTATAGAGGCCATAAATAATGATGGGTTTTAATGGAGAGAGCTAAATTCTTATCGTTGATATTACATTAGACATATTTGATGTATTGTGGACAATAATTTCAGATATGAGGAAATAAATAACGATATCCTCAAGTTGGGTATGTTTTTTTTGAAATTTACATTTTTTAAATAAAATTTAATATCGCTTTCATAACAGTATTATCTTATGGTTTCAACATATGATCCCCAAAAATAAATGTTTGATCGATGTATTGAAGATATTCAAAGGGAAAATGAAGAGGTGTATGGATATATGATGCAAATTTCTATGAAAAAACAATCATTAGTATATGAATGTGCTAGGAGATATGGCAATTTGACCACTAATATAGTGGATGACCTAAATGGGGTCCTCAGGGAGTGAAAATCTACCGATCACCTAGTTAGTGCAGGAGACATTTTAAAGATGTGTGAACTACTTTTTTAAACATCCCCAACATGCCAATGAGTGGATGAAACATATAATGCATTTTACTCTGAATTTCCAAAGTGACAATGATTAGATACTACATGATGAATTGGGATTCCATGTTCTAACCATTGACCACCACTTTCCCGTAAGAGAGTGATTTAACAAAGTTATATGAAATAGTGGTCGAGTGCTGTTGGTTATGTTGGGTAACATGTAATGTGATTGAAACAACCTTTGACCATCAATATGTCCCCGTGAACATGTTGGTGTATATTTTTCAACCCTAAACATATGATGGTACCCTTATGATGACCTAGTTTATCATATGGGAACTCTGGTTAACTGTTATATTGAAACTTGGATTCCGGTTGGTGACATTCATTATATCTTATTGCTTACTGATCAACCAATTGTATTCCGTGATACTTCAAGGTTTCATAATTTGGTTTTGTTTTCATTTATGTTTTTTTTCGGTTTCTTTCATCTTATTAAATTATTGGACTGATATTACTATGTTTTAACCTAGGGGAAGACCAAAGTCCACTCAAATATGAAATGAGAAGGATTGTCCTTGAAAATGGAGAGGGGGACAATGATGAATCATTTTTATGCCGAAGGAAATACTCATAACAGATATCCTCAAGTGGCCGGGCACGGCTCCACATCCCATCATCCATGACCAGATCATTATTTTATCGTGAATGTGTATATTTTGATTCAAATGCAGAAGTTTGTTTCATTTCTAACATGATCAATTTATGACCTATTTCATCACTGGGATTTTTTCATTTCTAGATTCAATTAGAAATTTTTTTGTGATACTATAAATATTAAAATATTAAATACATAATGAAAATGAATATAACATGAAGCCACATGTTCTACGTGGGTATTTCATCACTATTTATTTATATAAAAAATTAAAATAAATTACTCTTTATTAGCGATCAATAAAACAATAAATTCATAGACTAAACCAACAACGCCAGACATATATTTTTTACCTATTTTTCATTATAATGATTAATTATACATGAAAATGATCTACCGTTTTGGCTTATTCTAGTTAAAAAAAAGATTACAAATTTTATTGAATTCGCAATAAAAAAAACAATGATATCAATTGTGCAGATGGAAGGACCTCTATTTCCCGCATCCCAGGATAATCCTTTTTTTCGACTAGTTTTAGAGGTATTTAAGTGCCTCTAATGAGTGTACGAAGATATTGTAATTTAAATCACGTTTCACCACCTCCCTCTATCACCCCGCATCTTCATCATGCTGGGTTTTCTGGTGTAGCAATGTGCGACTTCACCTTGGTCGACCATCGACACATTAATGTGCTTGTAGAGAGATGAAAGCCAGATACACATACATACCATTATATAGAGGGTGTGGGGGATTAATATTACAATAGAAGATGTTTCTATTATGTTGGGCCTCCCCATCGACGGTGTGGCTATGATAGTCCGAGTTGATGTAGATTGATCTAATCATGTTCATAAATTATTAGGTATTGGGGTCAATGATGATGGAAGATCCATCATCAGTAATAGATTATTAATTCCTTGTATAGACTATCACTTCACACAACTTGTAGAGGGTGCTGAAGAGATCAATATAGTGATATTTTAAATAGAATATATTTTTAGGATGATATGTATAAAAAAAATTTAATCATTCCCCTATATTTGTACATATAATGCATTTACCTTTACTGGAGGACATGGACTAGGATGGCTGATATAGATGGGGTTATTACTATCTCACATATATATTCATTGTGCTATGAAGTGGATGGTGCATCGATAAGATTCCAATCATATGATGTATTATTCTTATAAAAATGTGGATATGGTAGCGCATCCCATACTTAGTGCCACATTCTTGTGCGCCATTTCCTGCCGATATTGTAATTGTGTCTTCGCGTGGATGAGGGTATGTTATTCTTTCCTTATAATATATAAATAAATTTTATAACTTTATATTATGAAATATAATAACAAAAATGTTATATATAAGTGGAATCAGACACATCTACATTTAAATATAGCTAGACCTGATGTCTATGCAGACAAACTTATAATGGAAAGTCTTCGACCAAAAAACATAAATTGTAATTATTTATATAGTTACATATTTATTACGTACTTTAAATGTCTTAATTTATCAATTGCTTATTCATTTATTTTCATATTAAATGTATGTCATATATTGATGATATAATACCGAGTCATCCACAGTGTTGCGCGATGATGCTTTCTACCAGCTCCTGCAAGGTTCCTTTGATTCATTTTCATATTGTTGAGTGGAATCAGATTGATAAAATTATGAGGCAGTTCATATTCCTTTAGTACAATCCTACACGGCCTTGTTAGTTACCTTTATTTTATTTCCATAATATTTTAGGAAGAGAGACATTGATTGGAGGAGGTATCATTCCAGAAATATTGATTTATTGGATAGATGACACGATTCCTAATTACGAGGGGTGGGGACAGTATACATACATTTATTCGATTAGCTGGATTATGCTTCCTGGTACTATAAATCCACAGTTAGATTTCATACAGGACATGAATGGGGATTCTGTGACATGGTAATCATTCTTCCTTCTACTATTAAACATATTTTTATTAACATTACTTAACAATAGAATTTTATTTCACAGGATGCTTGAGTCAATCATCTCCATCGAATATATAATCTAGTAGTGGGAGGCGAATTTGACATAGAATATTTTCACAAAGTTGTGAGAGGGTTGGTTCCTCACAAATTTTAGATTTATCGTGTTATTTTATTTGATCAACCATATGATACTAAGGTTTTTCATCCTGATATTGATGTCCCAGGGGTGATGATCCTGTTATGGAGGCTGATGTTGCAAAGGAGGAGGGTGTTCATCTTGATCAACCATATTCTCTTCCAACTTCTCAGTAAAAACAAGAGGCATAAATAGATGTTGACTGGGATGAGATGGATAATTTTTTATCCTCTGAATTTTAGACATCTATAACACATCAGCCATCTTGTTCTTATGTTAGTGAGAGTTCCAACTAGTAGTAACCACTATCTTTAGAGGCATGGTAGGGTATAGGCAGTGAGACTTTACTTCAACTTCCTTCCACACAGGATGAAATGTAGGAGGGTGGTGATGAAAATATATAAAAGTGATTTATACCAAAGTAGACACATAGATAGACATGGTGTGGACACATCATATACTTGCTTAGATGTGCCACTAAGGAGCATCCATGACACATACATATATTAGATTGATGATACATGTTGTAATTTTTTTTAAAATTATTATTTATATATTATATTATAATTGGTCAATATATTACATAATGTTCCATAATTCAAATAACTGATATAATTAGATTTTCATAGAAATAATTTTCAAAAACTATAAAACATTAATATTAAAAACTGCAATGGTAATACTAATAATTACTATTTCCTATTCATATTAACACTTAGTATTATTATCTATATATGCATAAAAAATAATATTTTTAAATGTATTATTAAATATTAATAATATTAATTATTTTGAATTCAATAAATATTATTATTGTTTAATAATTATTGTAAGATGGTTTTTTATTATATATAATAGAATATAATACTATATAATAATATAAGAAATAATCAAATTAAATTATTTAATAAATAGTAATAATATCTGTAAATATGACTTAATATTAATTAAATATTCATAAATATCTATAAATATTACTAGATATTACTAAATGTTAAAAAATATTCTTAAATATTAATATTTACTTATATTAAATAATAACTATTAATATTTATGAATATTTATTTAATGGATATATATTACTCAATAATATTTATTAATAATTATTATTAGTTATTTATATTTTTTTAACTTTTATCAAAATTTAATAAATATATATTTATATTCATTAATTTTTAATTAATATTTATATTCTTAATAATCTGGTTTCAGCCTCAAGATGTTAAAAAATTATTAAAATTTATGAATATTTATTTAAAATTTATTATTATTTAATTCATATTTATTAATATTTATTTACATTTATTAATTTATATTTAATATTTGTAATTATTTATAAATGTAGACAAATATTTTTATTATTATTTATTAATATTATTTAGTATTTTATTTATATTTATGATTATTTAATTAACTTGTATTAACATGTATTAATATTTATTTATAGTTTATAAATATTGATTAATTTATTGTTAATATATATTAATATTTAAATAGTATTTATTAATATTTAATTAAATTTTATTACTTTTTATAAATAAATATTTCATTATTTTATTGTATTTAATTTTATATCTATTTATTTTGTAATATTTATAATGAAAAAAATTCTAAAGTGTGAATGGGGTTCGCACTTCCTTTTGAAAAGTCAAACATGAAGCACTAACCCCATTCACGATTCTCTATACCTTTTTTTGAAATAACTGGAACCTTATCAGGTTTTTATTTTATATTAAAAACCCATAAAATAATTTATCCAAAATTGGGCCTACGGGCTGTAATGAAGGGGGTCTTAAACATGTGATGCAAGGGGGTATGGTCTGCAACGAAGGGGGATTATGAGGTTGGTATGTGGGTGGTACTGTATTTTTTGTTGTATTTGTACCACTAATAATCTAATGAATATATTTACATGAAAAATATATCTAAATGTAAATATATATACCATATTGAAAAATAATTTATCATGTAATATATATATATATAATTTAATTTGGTTTATATAATAATAAATATATTTATATAAATATATTATATATATTTAATTCATTAATTTTGTTTGTTTTTGAATTAAAATTATCATTTAAATTTTACACCATGCAAAATTATTTAGTTTTATTATTATAGTAATTATTTTTAATTTTTATGTTGTTGGTTCTCTCTCTTTTATCTGCCTCTACATGGTTCTATTGTCCGAACATCATTGTGATAGGCTTCGTGATGAGTGGCCTATTTTGTTTATGATAGGATCCTCCCTTGGATTCATCCTTATCCTATTTTGATGCTTTGTCCATGCCATTGGTCAAGCCACATCTGATGGCTTTGCTTCATGGGATCTATTTTTGTTGGAGTGCTTTCTCAACCCAAGTTAATTGAAGTTATCCAAATGATCTACCTGAACATATCCTCTATAGCTATGTATTATTGTTTCCATTATTATTTTTCAATATAGCTTCATGATGCTTTTGTGCACCCTCAACCAACAACACATCCCTTCTTTTAGTTGTGCCTGAAATACCTTCGTCTCTCCTACATTACCATTATAACTAGACACATTGCTTCATTTTTTATATTCAATTCTATTCCTCGGTAGTGAAAATACTATTGAACTTAGTTATTAATGGGAAGTGTATTCAAGATAGGTACATAGAGAACATCCTTGTATATTTTGGAGTTCCATACTGAACCAATTCTTGTGTTTCCCTCTGGTGGAGAGTTCGTGACTCATGGGCTCTGTTTGACCCCAACAGTGTCAATAAGTCCAACCCTAAAAGTGTTAATTTTATTTTTCAATGATAATCCACCTGTGTTCTTCATGTAAGCTCAGGACAATAATATTTTAGTGTTTTTTATTAGGTTATTCATTATATATTATTTATATTCTAAATCGGTGTTAGGATTTCATGCAGTAGTCAATCTAATTCATGGGTGTACATTACCATCTCTAGGATAGGGTTCACCACTGGCACTTGGAGTGATGATGTCCCTCTGCCCGCATAACTTGTTGCCTTCATGTTCATTGTATATCTACATTTATAAACTATGTTATATTCTTGCCATTTTATTTGTTTTTGATAATAATAAATCTATTGGTTCATATCTTGCCTTGAATGTTGGAACAATGAGAACTGAAGCACATAAATCATGTTCATTCTTTAATTTTCCACCTTCCTCAATTTTAGTGTTTTTTCTATCAGTTTTTTTATATTTATTGTTTACATATGATTTTTAAACCATTTTTATTTATCGATCATCATTTTAGCTTCTACATTGGTTCTAGTATGAAATATTCCTTAATAACCCCACCACTCCCATAAAATTTGTATTAGAGGCTTTATATTGTGTATAAAATATCTGCTAAAAATATATATGCTGAGATATTCGATGTAGAAAATGATTTTAACAGGTGGAGAGGTAATAGGAGGGAATTTATTGTCTACAATGGACTCACATATGGTATCCTAGGTTATAATAATCCCATCATCATTTTCACCACTAATAAACAATCATCTACCTCATATATTAATGGTGACCAAAATATTCTTGAGAAATCCCACTACATGTCGTTTTAAAAATTAGGCAATAAGGTTTTATTTGAAGTCATGCATGAGACTCCAACTAAGGATAAATATACTAAACTTGAACAAATGTATATGTCTAAGTATCTTCTTGGTCATTTGTGTTAGAAAATTTGAATTTATACTTTTAGTATGAACCTTGGTTCTTTTGTTTTATTTTATCTTATTGACATTAATAATGTATTTCAGGAATTAGATTATAATGGTGTTAAATTAAATTATTGGGGTAATACCATTATCTTGTTGACATCCCTTGATTTTTAAACTAATTATATAAATGATTCTACATTTTATTGTAGTGAATCAATCACTATGGAAGAGGAGAAATCTATTGTGTTTCCCTGAGAAATTCAAGCGCATGGTTCGAAGGTTGAGTTTAGTTTAGTGAATTAGTTACCTCAATTAATTCATGTTAGGGGAAAAATATAAAATAAAATTAATGAAAAAAAATATAAGAATCATATTAAGAAATATCAGTGTTCTAAGTGTGGAAAGACTATCCACATTAAAATATAATGACCTATTTTAAAATCAAAGGATAATATGGCCTAGTATCAAATGATATACCATGAGTTTTCCATTGTGGATTTTCTGTAGTTATTTTTTTTGTTTATTAGAACTATAGTTATTATTAGGAATAGATTATATGTAGTATCTCTTCTATGATCCTACTACTGGCCCAAATTTTTTATACAATGTAAGGCAGTCTGTATAGAGCGTGGGTTATGGAAGGTTTAATCCATTCAAGCTTAGCTGGATACTGTTCTCTTATTGGATTCCTATTTTTTGGTTACTATGTATTTCAAATACTTTTATCATTTCATTATTTTAATAATTATGATTTTTCAAATTTACTATATTTTTACCATCAATTAAGTATTTTTAGTTACTTTTAAGTGTTTTGGAGCATGATTCAAACTGAATTAGTATATGGATAGGATCTGATTTTAATTTTGTTTCACAGTCTATAGTAATTTATGGTCATGATTAATCTATATGATTGAAGTAGATGTGTGGTATGATTAGAACATGAAATACTTTCAGCACATTCTAAGTGGTATTCATGTTGGGTAAATATTTAGTAGACTTAGGTATTTCTATTTATGAAAATCTAACCAAACTATCTAATAAAATCAGTTAGATAATTTTTCAGAACACTCTCTATACGTTTTTTCATATTATTTTGAAAATGTGAAGATTTATAAAATTTTTAGTATCAAATTAGAATTTTTATTTAAATATTATACAATTAAAAATTCTAGAGGTTTATTATTGTTATGAAAATTATATTTTATAGGTTTTGATATCAGTTCTCTCAATCTACTTTTCATTTTCTTAGTAATGTTATCTTGGCCTTATTGTGATGGGCTTCATGTCGGTTGGTTATATTATTTGCACTAGGCTCCTCAAGAGGATGGATCCCCATCCTTTTCAGTGATTCTTCCTGACTACTCTTGAAGCCCCGTAAGATGAATCTACTTTCTAGGATCTATGTTTATTGGTGTGATTTATTAGCCTTATTAAATATAGGTGATACCCATGATATTCCTTATACCCATCTGATGATGCCACATGTTCTTGATGCTATCTGATTTTTTTTCTATTATACTTTATGATACATAAGTTCACCCTCAGTTGACCACATGTTCCACCTTACCTATCTTTCTTGATAGCCCATTATATTTCGAGCTTCTCCATTATAATTGGTCACATAAGTTAATTTTCTCTTACATGGTTCTCTCCATCCACATGAGTGTGGGGATTTTTGATGACCAGGTTTCAGAGAGAAGAGAATTTAGGAGGGAGGGAGAGAGAGATAGAGAGATAGAGGGCCTCCTTAATTCCTTTATCATTTCCTAATAACCATATTCTGATGATCACATTTATTGGAGAGTTTATGCTTTGGGAGAAATTTCTCATCCTTAAGTCATCATGAATACCATTCCCTGTAGTGTCGATGTTATTCCTCGATAAACGACTTCCTGATATCTTGGTGTAGGATCATGGTAATAAGATTATTTTGTCTTATTTTCTTCATTTATTAACTTTATATTATTTCATTTCTCAGTATATATTGGGGTCACATGTATAATTCTATCCAATTCCAAGACAACATTACAATCTTATGTCCTGAGTTTACCACTAGCACTATGAGTGATGAGATCCCTATGCTCAGTTAGCTTTTTTGGTCTGCATGCATTGCCTATGTACTTTTATCCTCTATATTCTATGATTTATGTTTTGATTGTTTTAATAATAATATTTATTTTGGAATTTCTCTTTCCAAGCATATTGGATCAAAAATATCTGAAGCATGAAATAACCATGAACTCTTAATTTTTTCATTTCCCCTATTTTATGTTTGTTCCCATCACCTTTCTTCTATTTCTTATTTACTTGTTCTTTTCAAACATTTTTTTATTCATGATAATATTTTCTACTCACACATTGGTTCAGGTATGAAATTATTTGTACAAACCCCTCCACCTGAAAATATAATCATTTTTAATTTCATTTATTCTTTAATAATTATTTATAATATTACACATTGATAAATTTATAAATATTTGTGTATGTGTGTGAAAATATTGCATCAATACATCATGTTAATTTATTAATATAAATATATCCTTAAATATATAATATAAATGTATATTAAATTATATTAAATTAAATTATTTTATCATATTCTAGAAATACATTATATAAACTTATTTATCATATACAAGCATTTTATAGATACAGTATAACAATTTACATATAAAAATAAATTATATGAATTTATTTAAATTATATGTAAAAATATATAAGTATATATATAGGTAAATATATAAACATATTCGAAAAATATATTAAAAATAATTATATTAATAATTTTATATATAAATAAAATTATTTTTTGGCAAACAATTGCATTTCAATAAATGATCATAGATCATGAATTACCGGAGAATTCAACAAAGATGGAAAATCCCCCAACCAAACAAGTGACACACTAGAGAAACCACATGAATAAATCAAGTGATTATTTCTATTCTCCTATATTTTAATGAAAGCGAATGAAAATGTGGACAAGTTGAGGGAAATGGATCAAATCTCCAAGATAAATAAGCCAAAGCACTGGAGACCACACTCCGACGCATTGATAACATTAATAATGGAAAGATAGTCTAATTCCATGACCCATCCTCTCTCAATGGAAAAAATCATACCAGTGTATAATTTTTTTCTACCACTAGTGGGTCCCTTATTTCTTGGACTAAATTGTGGGATGTTGTGACAATGAAACCTAGAGGATCACACACCATAATACTAAATCCATCAGAACCTCCCCCAGAGAGAACTGTGTCAAAATTTATCTTATTCATATTAAGTGGTGGGGGGTATATATTTACACATGTGAGATGGTGGATAAGGGTCATGAAGTGAAATATCATTATGCTTCAAAATCTCTATCCAAGAATCTATACACATGATCCAAAAGGAGTTTGGCCTCAAAATTTGGTTAAAGAAAAAGTCATTTATTATCAACCAGATAATCTATGACATAGTGTAGAGAGATTCCATCATCTACTTGGAGAAGGAAGAATCCAATTTCAATATCTATTACATAATTTGTTCACAATATCCACAATTATATCAACATTAATGTTCCATATGCTCTGGATGTTCATGGTCCCTTGGTATTGGAAAATACCATGCATGAAAGCTCTAGTTTGACCATGAAAATGGGAAATGATCCTTAGTTAAATGGAAAAACATGAATAACTCGTTTAATGGTAATATTCATATACAATATTTCCACTGGTAAAACTAGACCATGGGAGGGACATCCGTGCACTAAAAATAGTTTCAAAAAGCATCATTATTTGTGTTCAACATTATGAGGCCATCCTATACACATATTTCATTGTTTAGCTTCCCAAAATTTCATTACTCTAATATAGTATGTCATGGACCATATCATTCATGTAAGGGATACTCAGAACAATCCTCTTATCTCTTTCATTTAACTATTCATCCTATTTTTTAGAGTACCATCCATTACCAACATCATTAAAAAGTGAACATACCATGGAATACTCCCAGTTCAGAACCATTGGGGTAGTTTAAATCAACCCACCTCTATTAAGAAGTCACGATTCCCTCCAAATATTAACCATGACTTTGTCCCTAATCCTTTAAAAAATTACCTTCTAAAAAAGTTCACCAGAAATCTAGATAATTCTTTAGAAAAATATAGAGTGGGGGACAAGGGATCCACCACAGAAATCCATGGGACTATAGTATTAGGATAGAATGATGTGATCACATATGGAACCATTTTTATGAATCATCTACCATCCTTTACTTTATAAAAGACTAGTATCAAACTTGAAAATTTCATGAAACTCCATACAAACATAAGATTTAGGGAGACTTGGTGTATCCCATGCCAAACAATAATGTTTGATTATTCCATAAAACATAACCCCCCAAAAATTAGAAATATGAGAGATAATTTTGTCAGTCACAATGATATATATCTTAAATAATTAAATAACATTGGTTTTCATCGATTGAGCTACTCATTTTATTAGAAATTCCTTCCCTACTTTAAAGTCCATCTTAAATTTCTTTCCTTGATTTTTTTCTTACCTATCTCGAATTCTTCAGAAGACCACTCCTTTAGGGAATCCTAAAATCATAGGTATACAAAGGAATTTATTGCATTTTTCCACCAGCTATATACACAATATTTTATAAATATTATATTTTTTATAATGGAAAATTAAGATCAAATTAAAATTTCGTATTTAAAATAATTGAATGATTGTCCAAATGCCTTATTATACATATGGATAAGTTAAAAAATAGATATGAATTCTTTAAGGGAGACCCCTGAAAAAAAAATCATCAACAAATAAGTGTTGGTAAATGGGTGGAATTTATATGTAATCCTATTCCCCATAAAAATGTGGTATTTAGCTTCTATTGAAATTAACTTAAAAAACACATCATCCTCCCAGATTGAAAGGAATGGGGAAAGAGAATCCCTCTGTCATAGCCCCCTTATAGGGTGAATCTTTGAGTAATAGTACCACTAAAAATAGTCATATAGGATATAGAAGAGACACAACACATAATGGAATCAACCCATTTTGGGTAGAAACCCTTTTTTTCCATGAAAAACTAGAGGAACGACCAATCAACCCGATAATATACCTTTATCATATAATGTTTTAACTCCGTGAAGATTATTTTTTTATAAGATAATATTTTCATATAGTGAAATACTTCATGTAAAAAATTTAATTATTAAATCTGTGTCTTTTGGGGAAGAAATCACTTTACTTTTCAGAATAATGGAAGGCAGGAAAGGTCACAGATGATTGACTAGAACATTGGAGATTATTATTGAGACCACAATAAAAAAACTAATGTGCATGAAATATGAGACCAAATATGATTTTTTGAGTTTAGGAATGAGAGTAATTATTATTTTATTCCGCATATATAAATTATATTTTCCTTCCCAAAAATATCTCATGAGGACAAAAATATCATGCCCAAAAATGTGCCAATATTTTTTGAAGAATAGGGTATGAAACCCATCAAGAAATGTAACTTTAGATAGATAGATATGTTTAAGAGATGAAAATATTTTATCATCAGAAAAGTCATGTGTATGATGATGGTCCATTGATTATTTAATAACTGGATAAATACAAGTGGAAATATCATAAGAAATCCATGACACCCCTTAAATGTAAAGATCCTAGAAAAAAAGAAAGAAAAGATACTAAATTACCTTTTCATTTGTGATCATGCACCATTAATCATTTTTATGGAACGATAATGTAATTTTATGCCTCTTAGTGAAGGTTTTTTTGGGTAAAATGATATGTTTATATTATTAGACAAAAAAATATGTATCAATCATATAGGTTGGTGAAAAAAATGTGCAGCCTGCTTGATGAGATAATACGAAAAAGGGATTATATTACACAGTGAAAATTTATATCTTGTTTTTTATTGAAACATTATGTTATTTATCTTCGGATCCGTGACCCAATTCTACATATTAATAGTATACTTTAGTAAAGAGAGGAAATTTCCAATGAGAAATAATCCTAGAGGTTCACATAGTAAATTTTTCTAATGATATCGATTAAATTATATTTAAATATAATTAATTTAATAAATATCATTTTAAATATTGAGGTCTAATTTCATTCTCATTTTATTTCTAAGAATATTTATTTACGAAGTAAATATATAAATATTTATTCAGGTATTCATTAAATTCCACACGAGTTCAAATACAACAGACCATGTTCGTTGATAAATATTAATTAACCAGCCGGTTCAATAATATTTTTCATTACAAAAGATAGTATACACAAATGAATAATAATAATAATATTATTATTATGTGACATGGGGTTTATCAAAAAGTTATAATTGTGTTTAAGATATGGCAATCAATTACATAATATTTTATCCAAACCCTCACTTTATAAATCGATGGTTATGTCTATTGTGTTTGGGGTGCAATCAAAAATAGATAATTTTTGCACAAAATTGTTTTCGCTAAACTCAAAATACTCTCTCCCTCTTAAGAAAGATAAAAGAAATAGAGCCTCATTAATTATCTAAGGATGAGTGATCAACATAAACAATGTAAGACAATTGCTTCGATGTGTTAGTACACAGAGATCAACTTATGTTACACATAGATGAAAAAATAACATGTGGATCACTACCATATGGGTATTATCCTTGGATCCTCACAGCTCAAAAAAGGAAAACAAAAATGGTATTTTGGGAAGATTGAGATCTATATCAAAGAATGTATCCTTATATCTGATTTTCATTTCTTTTAATCTAAATATATTAATTATAAATTTTACGTGAAACCTGGAGAATTTATGATATACACATTGTGTATGTGGTGTATACATCATGTAGCTCATATATTACTATGAATGAGATACAATTTTATTCCTTAGTAATGTTATCTTGACACATGACATTACAGATAAATGGTATTTATCTAAAGACACAATTTTTTTTGTCTCATACCCAATAACAAACCATATATTTTAGTGGGTTTCAAATGAACAAAATATTTTGTCCGAAAGTTGTGTAGATGGCCGGTACACACTATGTAATCTGTCTAGATATATTCCAAAGACCAAGGAATGTATATCAAGAATATAGATAGAGGATACACTACTTGTAACTGGCATGTACATGCCGTTTAGTCTGAATGAGTCAACACATGGTTTCCCTATTCATGTGAACCGTACAACAGAGACTGTAACGGGATAGTACACATTATGTAGTCTCAAAATTTCTAGAAGAATTAAATTAATTTAAATTTAATATTTTATCATTAAAAACTAATTTCTTTTATTGACTCTTTAGGAGATTCAAAATTTATTATGGGTTCTCAAGAATTTTAAATTCTAAATTAATTTAATGTAATGAATTTGCAATTATTGGTTCTACTATTTATTTTCTATTAATTAATTCATGATGGTTATATCCTAGAGGATTTATAAGGACATTATGATTAAAGGGAATTAGTTAATTAATTAATTAATTAATTAATGCCAAAAAATTTATCTTATTAATAAATAATGAATAATGAAATGAATGTTAGGCATTTAATTTGCAAATACATTGTATGTTTGACCATTTATGAGTTATACCAAGATGTCTTTACTTGTTGGACTTTATTTAATTTAATTCACTTCATGTAGTCAATACCATTTTCAACAATGAGAACTTAGAATATCCAGGGTTTAAACTCCCTAAAGATCAAGGAACTGATCTAACTTTGGCATTAATACCTTAGAGATTCTCCGGTTGGGTTGTAAATTTTTATATGAAGGCTTTAAGGATGTACATTCTAGATCTTCTCACTCTTCTTATCTAAGTATATTAGGAGATGAATCATGAAAATCCTATGTTCCTTATAATCAACAATTTTAAAGGTAAATAGAAGAGATATAAGAACAAAGATTCTTGGCATCCATTAAATAAAAGGAAGATCAAGGATGAATGAAGGAAACATGATGTTGATTGTTTCACATGAGGCAAGAAGGATTACTGGAAGAAACTTTTCACCAATCCAAAGAAGAAAGAGGACGCTTTAGGTGAATTAATTTTCAACTGAAATTATATTATTCAATAAATTGGGTAATATGTACATATTTTGAATCTTACAAATGTATAAAAATATTGGAACAATGTAGATTTAGAAAATCTTACTAAGGGGTGGTAGATCTGTTAGCATATAACATAACTTAACTTGACGTTATAGTGATCGAGGACTACCACCTCATGTTGATAAATGGAATGGTCTTGGTTTTGAAGGTTTACTATTATGTGCCATCCATTACCAAAAACTATATTTTTGTATCCAGACTTGATACAGATGGTTTTATTTTAAAATTTGGGAATAAATGTTGCTTCTTTTATACAGATAAAATTTTTTTATGGTAAGGAACATTTAAATAATGGCCTTTTGGGTTGTATTACATGAACCATTTAATGGTAATTGAAACAAAGTTACTTCAATTGACTCATTCCACAGCCAAATATGACATCAAAAGCTATGTCATGTAAAAAAAGTGATTAAATATGTTATATCAAGATAAATATTGAAATCCATTAGAAATAAAACCACATGGTATATCCCACACATGTTTATGAGGTAAAATGTATAGAGCCCCATTTAGATTAAAAGATGAAATGGTAGAATATATTCATGAATTAGTTCATAAAAGTGTGTGCGGACTAATTAATATTGAAGAAGGGGGTGTGCACTCATAATTCAAAACATTTATAGATAATTTTAGTAGAAAATGAGATGTATACATAATGACATATAAGTTATATTATTTTGATGAATTCAAGGAATACGATAATGAGGTTGAGAACCATCTTGATAAGAATATCTAGAATCTCTTCTTAGAACATGATTTCAAATATCTTAATCTATAATTCATTAATTACTTTAGAGATTTTAGGACCCTATCTCAAATCGCAACTCCATTCACACCCCAGTGGAATAGTTTCAGTGAATGTTGGAACCATGCCTTATTATACATGGTTAATATCAATGATGAGTCATGCAAGTCTTCCATTATCTTTTTGGGGATACATATTAAAAATAGTATAAAAAATAAAAATCCAAGTTCCAACTAATGCAACAGATGTACTAACATACCAATTATGGATTAAAATGAAACCCATGATGGTATACTTACATGTGTCGGGTTCCTAAGAAATTTTTATGTCTGTTAAATTAATAAACATACACCTAGAGGCATTAAGTTTACCTTTATACGATACCATATAGAAAAAGTGGATATTATCTATATGAACACTTAGAAAAGTTTAATAGTGACAATACATGTGATATTTCTTGATAAGGATAACATCTTTAAAAGAGATAGTTGTATAAATAAATAATTTGTTAAAGTTGAGGCTCATAGTATACAGGGGTTGACACGTGAACAAATTCAAAAAATCTCCATGGAAGAAGATGTTGTTCCAGAGACATAAGTACTATTTAATAGTATTGGAATGTTTAAATAACCAGAAAGGTATGGTTTTATAATAAATGTGGATGGTGAATCATTATTAGTTGATAATAATGATACTTTAACCAACGAGGATGTAGTAAGTGTAATAGATGCTTCCAAGAGGCATTAAACCATAAATTTTGAAATGGATTCCATACACAAGAAATTGGGTTTTGATTTTAGTAGATATTCTAGATGATCTTAATACTATTGGCTTTATATGGGTATTAAAGAAGAAACTGGATATGGAAGGACATGTAGGTACCTATAAGGTTAGGATGGTTGAAAAAGGGTTTAAAAAGATTCAATACGTTGAATATAATGAAACATTTTCACCAGTTGAAATTATAAAATGCATCAAAACTCAACATAACATTACACCTTAACGTGACAATTAGATTTGGAAAGTGGATGTCAAAATAGAATTAATTAATAGGAACCTTCTGGAAGATGTCTATATGAAAGAACCTGAATGGTTTTTTAATCATAAGGATTGCAATAAGATATTAAAATTGTAAGAATCCATTTATGGATTAAAGAATGAATCTTGGTCATGGAATATTCATTTTGATAACTCCATAATGGATTTTTGGTTCACAAATAAATATTGTGAGTATTGTGTCTCAAAAAAATTTTGTGGTAGTGGAAACTTTTTCTTAATAATATACGTTGATGATATTTTACTCAATGGAAACAAAATACCAGTCTTATTGTATGTTAAAAATGGTTGAATAAACGAATCTCTATGAAGGTCCTGGTTAAGGTAGCATATATTATTGGTATCAAGATAAATAATAATAGTTCTAAGAGGATTCCCAACCTAAGACAAAGTTAAAACATTGACAAGAGTCTGAAGAGATTTACTGTGGAACAGTCTAATATATGATTGTCTCCAGTGACACATAAAACCCATATTTCTACTAAATTGTTTCCCTTAACATAGGGGGAATGATATAGAATGGATTGTATTGTATAAGAATCAGATATTAGGTCATTCAGGCATTCTATGATATGTAATATTCTAGATTTCACCTACTCATCATGTGTGGTAGGAAGATATCAAACTGACCTAGGTGACTTCCATTTGATGGAAGTCAAGACTATCGTTATGTGTCTGAGAAATACTAAGGATATGTTCCATATTTATGGAGGATATGTGGAACTATTCATCATAGGGAATATAGATGATAGTTTCAAAATAGATAAATTTGATATGATGTCACAAATGTGATACATATTGACATTGAATGGATGTTTTGTGAATTGGAAGAGCACAAATAAGTATATACTCATAGATTTTATAGTATATTATGAGTATATTGTCTCTTATAAGGAATCTAGTAAAGAATTATTGATGAAAAAATTAATCCAATAGCTTGATGTAGTACCTTTAAGTAATGATAATGTCACACTCTATTTTAGTAATACTACAGCGGTGGATCTCGTAAAATTTCCATGGTCACATCTGTGACCAAAGAACATTATTTAAGAGTATATTCTCTTACGATATTATTTCCATAAAGGCAAGGTTATAGTGATGAGTGTTTCTATGGATTTAAACATGGTGTAACCCATGAATAAATTCCCATCTCAGTTGAAACACTATTATAATGTGATGTCTAGCAGAATAAAATTCATAGGTAGTTGCATCTATTCCATGTGGTAGTCTGTTGGAGTTAGAATCCTAGGACCAACGTTTTTCTTAATTTTATTAAATATATATTTTATTTATTTAATAAAAATAACACTTCATATTATATATTTTTTTATTTTTTTCATGACTTTAATGTACTAATTTCCTAGAGTATGCATTGTATTGATAAGGTCATACCAATTACCTACTATATAAAAACCATGAAGTGATATCATGGAATTGTTAAATAATATTCTAAGATTAGATAACATACGATGATGATAAAAATAGTAAATATACTATTTTTCATGAGTAATCGTAAGTGGATGAGACTTCTTCTCATTAAATTCACACTAGGAAATCATCAAGACAAGTGATTATGAGAACAAACTCGCCAGTAGAAATTCCTCATTTTTTGGTCATTAGATATTCCTATATATAAGTGTGAATAATGTTCATTAGACATTAATATTATCATTAATTCATTTCACATCTCACACACGTAGATATACTGAATAAAATCGTGAAGGAAAATGTTCATGATGAGCTAGGGTATGTTGGGTGCACCATGATTGACCTGTCAATAAGGGATTTATTCAGGAAGGATTTGTCCCATGAATCTTTGTGGATGTTGAAATCTAAAACCTTTTTTTGGAATAGAACCATTTCATTAAATTACATTTCAATACTAAAATGACACATTTATTTTGGATAGTCAAATAATGAATTATCAATTATATAGGTTGGTGAAAGAGATGTGTATCCCGCTTGATGAGATATTGTGACAAAGGGAATATGTTACAAAATGAGCGTTTTTATGTTATTTTAATCATTTATACATTTTTATATTTATCTTGGGTTCCTTTTACAATTTCTTGATAGTAATCTTGGACATTAGGAAATTCCACATTATTCAAAGGAGAAATAATCCAAGAGGTTCACACTATAAGTTTTTAAATGATATCAATTAAATACTATTTGAATATGAGTAATTGAATAAATATTATTCTCAAGAATAATGGAAAATTTTAATCATTTTACATTGATCAAAAATATTTATTGATTAATGAAATGTTTAAGTATTTATTGGGGTGTTTAGTAAATTCTAGAAGAGTTTGAATTTACCAAGACCATGTCCAGTGATAAATATTAATTAACAAGCTAGTTAAGTAAAAAATTTTATTTCACTAGTTGGTGCATTCCAAATAATAATATTATTATTATTAATATTATGTGACATGGGGTTTAATAAATGTTATAATAGTTTATAAGGGTTGACATGTATTTAAATAATATTTTAATCTAAAACCAAGCTCCATAAATGGATGAGTATTTCTAATGTGTATAGTGTGAAATCAGAACTTGATAATTTCTACACACAATAAATTCTATCGTAACTCCTACTTATCTCTATCTCTATAATGAATGATAATCACAATTGATATTTCTCCATGAGTGAAGGACAAGTGATCAACATGAACATAGAAAAAATCAATTTTCCATGAAATCACTCAGAGATTGATTTTAATTACTTAAATATCAAAGGAGAACTTGTAGATTATTCTTAGAGGGATTCTATTCAAGGATCCTCATAGGTAAATGAAGGAAAATAAAAAGGATATTATAAAATAGTCAAAACCTATATCGAAGGAATAATCCTTAGATCATGTATTAATTTCTTATGATCTAAAAAATTTAGTAGTAAATTTTATGTGAATGATCATCGATCTAGGTTTTGGGAAACTCAATATTAAATGATATATTAATCTATCTCCAGAAACCGCATTCTTCTACTTCATCTGAATGCAATATAGAGCTCCACAAAGTAATAAAACACGAAAGATCTATATGAAGAACCACTTCCCCCTAAGTCAAAACACAATTGGGTGAAGGACCCATCTATAACTGAAAAAATTAATTACATACTTCCAAGATAATTATTGGAGACCCCTTAACATTAAGGAAAAATCCCTCCCAAGTCGTGTTTCTTAGATCAATCTGACAACCCAAGTATCAAGTGGGTGAGATCCATTTTGACCTCACATGTATCACTTGGGTGAGATCCCTTTTGACAATGCTTGTTTCACTTTGTTGAGATCCCTTCTTACTTTCTAAATATCACACTTTTTATGTTCAATCCCTTAATCCATGTATTACCTAGGTGAGTCTTCTTTTGGTCACCTAGGTCACCGAACTTGTGTGAACCCCCTTAAGCTCACCCAAATTTTACCTAGGTGATTCTAACCTCTATAACATATTTATTATTTACATCCCAAAGTCCTACCTCATAGCCACGAAATATATATGGTTGGACGATAAACACATTAACATGTCCTTTCAATCATGAATTCTTGTGATAACGAAAATTATGTATTTAACCTCTCTATTAACTAGGATCCTTAGGGTGTTTGTAATAATTAATTCCTATGGTAACGTAGATCCAAAATTTATGGATGTTGGAAGTTTTCTAGGAAGTGATGTTTATTCCCCACATTATGCCTAAAACATTAGGAAAATTTGGTAGTTTCCACTTGTTCAGAGATGTGTAATATCCAACCCGGGGTTCAGAATCTTACATGGATACATGAATAGATAAGTCTTGTATTTCTTCATGACTACCAAGTTGTTTCCTCTCCCTCCTCACTATTCTATGAGAATAAAATATCTATAAAGGTAATACCTCCTAGAGTAAGACCTTATATATTATTGAAGGATTTCAGTAGAATTTTATATCCATATCCTCATCAATAAAAGGAAAATGAAGAAATTTACCCACGATCTTTCTTTATAGGTGTAATTCCCAAATTTTATAAACTATACAGTCTTTTATTCCCATCCAAATAAGATATGTCGGAACCCTCCATGAGGATCATTCCCAACACCTTTAGTCAACCATCAAACTTTATGTTATATATTTTTAGTTGGATCATATCCTACCCAGAGGGGGATATTCCCTTCATGTCCCATTATCTCATCCTCATCAGTTCATTTTCCTGGTGAGAGATATATTCACCAGGATACATTATTTATAATTTGAATAAAATATATCCATGCCATTTTCCCTATGAGACCAACCACAAAGGGTCATGCATGTATATTTCACTCACTCATCCTTTCTAGTTACCTTTAATCGTGAATTAATCATCACTTAATGTTAAAATGTATGGTCTGGTTAATGTAACATGACCTTTAAAGGTATTGAATGTCCCATTAAGTGGGACTAAACCAATTTGAGTTGTAATTAATTTTATAGGGATAGATATGAATCCCTTCTCATGGGCCCAATCACAAGATCAAAATAACCCCTTTCTCCTTAGATGATGATAAATCCTATAATTCCCCATTGAACGGATTAAAACAACTATCAAAAAATAAAAAATTAAATAAAAATTAAAAACCTCTAATATATATATATTTTAAAACTTATGGAGAACCTATAATACATATAGATGATACCATTGATAGAGAAACTCTAATACCTATAAATGGTTTCATATCAACACATGAACACAACTTTTTGCTAACAAAGGATATACTAGTGAAACATTTGGGATTTGGTAAGGATTGAAAAATACATCTTAAATCTATGAGAGGGTCCTAGAGTAGGAAAACATTTCCCCAAAAATAGTTTTGTGACCCCAAAATCCCATCCTCTCAACCAATGTGAGTCCCTAAGCATTGTTGGTAAAAAAACCAAATGATCACCTTCCTTTAGAGAAAAGGTCTTTGACTGATCATGAATATTGAAACCATTGGATGTTTTTGGTTCCACAAATAAACCTTATTGGGAAATTCCCCAAATGAAATAAGGGTGAACATGTGGTGAATTTTATGTGAATCCCTTCATTAACCAAAATTTCCATGTCACCCATTTTTTTGTCCATTTTGTCTCATTTATTCAGCAACACCAATCTGGACCCAATATTGATCCTTAAAATCCATAAATTAGCATATTTTAATATTTTTTATGGAATATAAATGATTTCATTTATATTTTCTTATTTACTTGACTTAGGTACCTTCACTTGATTTACCTTCGATCCAAAATATAATCCTACCAATTGAAAAAGACTTATGAATTTACAGTCCCATGAACTAGTTTTTCATCAAACCATAGGATTTTTTCATCCACTTTACACCTTCAGTTCTGAGTGGAAAATGAACTAATCAAGATGTAACACTTGAATGATACCATCCCGATGTTGGAGTATTCATGTGAAGACCCCCTAGGACTTGAATCCTGATGGACAAACAACTCAATGATGGTCATGGGTAAAGAAACTAGAAGCACCTATCATCATTTCAAATCATTTTGGGAGCCTCTCACATTAATGAAACACAAGTTCCTCTTTCATACAAGGGATGTGGATCTTGAGTAAAATAATAGAATTATATGTTATGTACAAGATTTATCATGAAGGGTTCCTACTAATACCCACTGCCAGCCTTAGTGTGCATCATCAAGTCCTCACCATTATTAGGATACCAACCCACAATCCCCAGCTCAGGTCATATAGTATCAGGTTCAAAGGACGACCCACCAAGGAAAAAAATAAATATATCAAGATCAGGAACACAACCCCATTACTGCTAGGGGTACCCACTAATATATGATGGCAATCAATGATTTAAAATTTTCCATGTCCCCATACAGATATATCTCAAGCACAACTTGACAAAACATAGAGAAGCTTATCTTTATACCCTAAAACAAATAGAGGGCATACCTATTTCTACACACTCACACATAATGACTATTTTTATATCTCAAAAGGAAATGGAGGACATGATCATTAATATATACATTATTCAACCAAATAATGGGAATATATTATAATTACACCCATATACATCACCCATTACACACTGGTAAAAATAATGAGAAAGACATCTGTTCATGACCAAAATTTACAGAAAAGCTATGAAATAATGATAACAACTATAGTAGTTAATGGGTGGGAACAAAAGACCACCCTATTAATCAGGGAATCTCACCAGTATAATGATAAGGCAACTCAATAGTAGGCATGTAATATAGATTCTATCAAGAATGGTCATTATTAAATTGCAATTATAATGGATTGATGGATCGAGCAAACATATCCGTTCCAACAAGAGAGCATTGGACCATTCCATTCTACACTAAAAGTAAGGAAGATTTACCTTATAAATCCCCAAAACCTATATTTATACTCTGAAAATAGAGAAAGAGTTTCTTATGTGATATCTATAAAATTAAATTCGTTGTCTACAACATACAACTCCAACTTACCAATAGAGATCACCTGAAATGAAATCTCACCAAAGGTTATCATAAATCCAAAAGTAGGCCCAAAATTTTACTCTACCTAATAATAGTATTCTTAGAGACATAAAATATCTATCAATGGAATCCAAATATCCTATTAACTTTCCACCAATTCAATAATATTCATTTATAGTTGTAAAGGTTCTCCCCACAACATTTCTACCAGGATATCTTGAGGTCCTCGCCACAAAATTTACCATGAAGATCCCATTTGTGGGGTCACTAAGATCGATAATGAAATTTTTTCACCTAACGAGTTCTACAAAAACCATCCCTAGGGTTAGAATGAAAAATGGAAAGAAGTTCCCCCATTTTCAAATTTCCAACTTTAAGGCCCTCCATTTGGTATAAGTTATCAGAATTATCCATATTTCTATGAATTAAGCTATAATGGTGGTCCACCCCATGATGGTTCTTTTCATGAAGTTCCTACCCACACAGAATTCATTTCAACAAAAAAGGTCATCCCCTTTTTGAATCAATTCTGATTGAACCATAATACCATGATATTCTAGGGAATAGAAGGCCAATCGTGTTTTATGCCTTTTCAATAAAAGGTGATATTCTTTCTCAATTGGAAGATAGGCCAAGGAATAGAATATTTCATTGGACTACACTAAGATCCCCTTTCTTCAACCAATATGGAGGTTATTCAAACCAATACTACAACTTATAATAAAGTTGATAAATAATTTTCACTTTGGTCAGATCAAGTGGAAGAATCTCCTAAAGAAGATGGAGAGAATATATTACTCATGATGAAACAAGTAGAAATAGATAGTGTACCCGTTATGTTTTTGCTCATGAACACTCATTAGAATGGTATTCCAAAAAAATTATTAGAGGGATACATACAACACATTAATCTTAATTCACAGATGAATCTTCACTATTTAAACACAAAATCCATTCCATACAAAGGCCATATTGATCTAGAGAAGGAAATATAATAAATTTTTCATCAGATTGACTCAACATTCCATTCAATCGTGTGACACCCAAATTTCCGAATGAAACATGAGAGGGTTCAATGTGCAATTCTTTATGATTTGTAAAAACTTAATCAATTAATCACTAAGACCCCATATAGTGTATATATCAGAGGATGGAGAAAGCATGGAGTGCTTCATTTAACATTACTTTTAGGTCAAAAAATACCACTAGAAGTGAATTCCTATAATTTTATTGCTTTAAGATGACTCTCAAAAGTTGGATCTACCTAAAATATATTAAATTCTCAGAAAGAAACAACCATGAATAAATATTAGAAGTGTCAGTCCCGATGGGATAAGGAAATTAAAATACTTTTTCATGAGTTATTTAAAAATATTGAGTATTAATATAACTTTTGATAATTCAATAGTAGAGTAATAATGTTGTCTTTTAAAAAAACTAGCATTATAAGGATCATAAAGTACACACAACTCATGTTTGAAAATATGTTCAAAAAAGAGATAGAAACTGATATAACTACAATTATGGTGATATAACAGTAAGATAGGAACATATGGATGGGGTCATTTTTAAAAAAATCATCCTTAAATATCAAAACAAATTTGGTTTGAAGTGTCACCAATGAGGATTAGGGGAAACCCCAACATGCAAGGTTGGGGAATTTTTATCTCAATCACACTCACAATGTCTATTCTTCTCCTAGTTAGGAGGAACATCAAAAACTAGGACACCATAATGTGCTTAATTTATTACCCCAATTTACTCTATATGAGTGTGTGTTAGTATGTTATGTAGGGAATTCGTTCTAGAAACCCTTCTAAAGAAAACTTTTGTAGAATTATCACAAGAAAGGATAAGGCCCCAAAAATTCCACAAGACGAAGTGGTTTTTCGAGCTCATAACAACTTATGATGATCATAGACTCTCCTATGAATACCCTAAAGGAAATAAACTCTTCTATTCTCCCAATAGTGATTCAATACCTTTAATACATTATGCATCAATAAATGTCATTAACATTGTCCCTAAAGATGTAATAAAACATGAAACTATGATAGTGAAATAGGGAAGAGAATTTTTCTATTTTAAAATAAATCTACACTAGAAAAATCAAGAAAGTTGTTAGTATTATAAATAAAAGGCTTGAAAAAATTTTAGACGTAACCATGGATTATCCACAACAACTCCATTTGCATTCTTAAATCATGGAAAACAGATAGGGCATGGCAATATCCAACCCTTATTTTGAAGAAGTTGAACAACTTATTCTAGACAAAAGATTCACATAGTATAAGTAAGATAATAAGGATTTGAAGATAATTAATTCATATCTAATGAGAGTACAAATATATCTTCCAATAAACATATGGGCTAGAAAACCAATTTATTTATACCCATTAATGGTTGGATATTATGAGGTCCATCCACTATAGAAACTACTAGACCCATGCCAAATCAATTATCAATGGCCAACCCATTACGTTTGTCAATCATAAGTATATGTAGATCCGACACATCAGGCCATACCTGTTGCTTTCCCTGTTCAATCTATAATACATATAGTTGATCCATAATGTTTATTAGGACTATTAATTCATTGAAATGTAGATTGGAATATATATAATGATGAAGCTCATTGATATAGATAGAGAGGAATACATTCCATAAAGGTATAGACAAGAATATTCATGTACCTAAATTAAGAAATCCAATGTTTCCAACATTAAATGGTTCATGGGATCCAGAAAATCATTTTATGCACTTAGATTCCCACTACTATCCCATTATAGGGACCCCTGAACAATGATAAATAAATAAGCACATGTGATTCGTAGAGACCATGGAAGGTCCCACCTTTATAGGTTATACTGGTTTACCATCTAGGTAGATCAATGGATGGGAAAATCTCTATTTTTTATTTCTCAATTAATTTACTTGAATTCTAAAAAAGATAATAATCATCGAACTCTAAAATTTAAATCAATAAGAAAAAATAGAGAGTCTCAAATTTAAATTTTATGTGGAATATTTTGAAATAATCTATAAACGTTAGGCTTCATTAGGAAGATTTATTTTCCCTTTGCATAGATAACCTCCAAAATTTTTTGAGGACACTATGAATTCCTATGAAATTAATAGTTTGGTTTCAGGACCATTCTATAGTTTCTAAAATATTGAAAGTCTCTATATTTAAAACAGAAATTTGATCTTGATCGAACTCTAAAGCTCATGGAAAGAGAATGGATAAAGTGTAAACTATCACTGTCAATATTAATCCATCTCCCACACCATCCCCTGCTCCAAAACTCACACCCTATCATGAAACCCCACCCTATGAATGTTCGAATAAAAAACACTATCCTTGTATGGATTAATGGAAGATAAGAGACAAAATAAATTTGAGGAATGAAGAATAAGGATTATTCCTTTTGGGACGAACTGGTCCCTTACTACAATATAAAAGTTATGGAGAACAACTTGTTAAAATTTATTGATCCCAAGAGGCCTGATGAGGTTGGCCATGGAGACCACCCAAATTATTTCATCTTCCATCAAACAATGGGGCAAAGAATTTAGAATTGTTTTGACATAAAATATTTTCTCTAGAAAATGGTTGATTCTTGGAAGGTGAAATTAGGTATGCCAAGAGCACAAGTGTAATGTCATTATAATACAATCACAACGGATTAAGTTTAATGGAAATAGGATAACAACAAGGGTACAATGAATTTGAATTATTGGATGGATATAAAGATAATCAGTTCCAATTATTCTATCCTCATGGAATTGTTAAACCAAGCAATTATTCCCCCAATCACTTCTTCCATAGCATGACCATCTTCATAGGCCCCACAACATATAAATATGATCTTTTAAATTATTTAATTAGTAAAAACACCAAGAGTGAAAACTGGAATAATAACACATATTAGTTTTTAATCCATCCTTGACCCTTTAAGACTCTATGTCTTTAGTTATACCACTTTATGTACAACTCCAACAAACATCCTCCTTATCAAATGAATAATTTTTCTTCAGTTCTATCAATGTATTCCATAAAATGGACCCCTTATTTTATGATTAAGATATTAATGACCTGAGTTCCATATGAGTGATTTGGGGACGTAGGGAAAAGGAAACTAATTACATGGGGGAAGTGGAAGATGTCTTCATGGCCTGAACCTAATCATCTTGTCATATCCTTAGTAGAGATATTTACACTACCAAAACCCATGGGAAATACAGTTATCTATACTAGTAGGAATAGGGAAAATTCACCCACCTTCCCCAAGAGTCATTCAAACCTGAATGTTTTGGAAGAAGAAATGGAGGGGATGAAATATTCATATAATATCAGGTGGATAAGAGAACTATGTCAGCCTAATTTACCATGATGATGGTACCTTAAACTTTTTATCAATGATACATCCATATATATTCAAGCACATTAGCACGTAAAGTGTTCACCTGGGAGATTCCTCATAGTGGGAAGTGCTGACATTTAACCCAATAGAATGAAATCTTAAAGTAGTTTCCCCTGGTTTTGGACAAGATATAAATCCCGAATTCTCTCAATTTTTCAAAAATTCATTCTAGAATCCCTCAAAGAGGACTAAATAATCCAATTCAAGTTAGAATATGAGGCTACCACAAATTAATTGTATCATGTAAAGATCCATCAAATAGAATAACACATGATTATCTCATTAATTGAACATGAAAAGGATACTGTTATATAGGGACACATCTAGCCCATGTTTGTATCTAGAAATATATAAAAGATTTTTATATGATGGACTTTCATTGATAATGTTTTAGGATTCAAAATCAATCTAGTACACACACTTAATCTATTAAGTTATACTGATGTCGATTTTCTTTCTTTACCCTGAAACTCTAAGGTTATTAAAATGGAAGAAAACCCTTTTTCCAGGTCAATCATTGAACTAAAATCGAAGACCTTATATTTCAATTTTATTTCTTGACCATCCTGTAGGATACACCTTTAAATATCCTTATAAGAAGGCCTTGGTCACATAAACATTCCACATTCCTTTGACCATACCACCAATGACTTAAATGATGCATCAATGGACAGATTAGAACATTTCATAGTGAAAATCACTATTTTAGTCTTGAGAATATCAATAAATCAAAGCATTATTTTATCAGAGAGAGGGAAAATAACCGATGGTTGATAACATAACTCAGTCCACATCCCCAAATGGTCTAGAGATTACCCCAACTAACCCATTCAAAGAGATTAGTGATGAAAATTTACCGACAATTAGGCAATTCAGAATCACATGTTCGGATTTGGGTGTGTCTTCATTTACTATTATGATATCAGTTGTATCATCCAAAATCAAATAAGCTAATTTGATATTCAAGATCCACAATTTTGGGGTACCCCTAGTGGACATTCCTATGTTTATCCCCAAAAAAATCATAAAAACCATATATTAAAGGTTGAATTAAGAGAAACTCTGATACCACCCATAGTGTGTGGGGGCACCCATACTTAATTATTCGAACGTTGGGATGTTAACACTTCCTTTACTATAGAAGACAACCCTTCATCACACACTCCCCCTAAGAGTGAGATGAAAGAGGAAGATGAATATGAAGATGAATAGGATATGATAGACACCCCTCTAGTATTTGAGGAAGGTGTATACACTACTATTGATGAACTCTGATAGATAAACATGAGTACAAAATAATATCCCCGACTTATGTTGATTACTATGTCCATTTCTTCAGAAGAACAAGGGGTGTAAACCTCTTTTCAAAAAAAAACACTAGAATGTTGTTTACATGGAACTACGT
This sequence comes from Viscum album, assembly GCA_963277665.1. Lineage (NCBI taxonomy): Eukaryota > Viridiplantae > Streptophyta > Magnoliopsida > Santalales > Viscaceae > Viscum > Viscum album. The sequence goes on from OY728150.1 coordinate 192,288,261, forward strand.
GAAAATTTGGGGTAGGATTATGATATTACCACCCACCACACGAGTCTTACAGAAGTCCACAAGGGTTAAATGTAGGCTTCCAGAAGAACAGATCCACATGATACCTCCAAAGCTGAAGTTGAATTCGATAAGCATAGTAAGTCAAGATTATTTTAGGAGGTATAGTTCCCAACATAGCTGGCCAATATTTTCTTGATCAAGAATAATAATAGTCATATTAGTGTTTTCATTTATTTCAAGGATCTAAACCATCATTTTTTGAATGTTGATTTATCAATACCCATCACAGTACTTCTCTTTAATGAAGCAGCTATCCATCATGAACACTCCTTCATGGATGGATATTTTGGGTTTACGAAATCCATATGACCTCTGAAGATGAATAATCCATTACTTTTAGGGAACCCCAAGTGATATACTATTGTTGGAGTAATGCCTTTTAGTTTAAAGAGTACTGGTTATATATACCCACATTCCATGCATCAAATTTTCATTCCCTACATGGGAAAGTTTGTTAAATTTTCTTTCAATGTGTTGAAATCCCAGTATCATTCAAATCATATCAGCAACCTTGAGATCATTTTCAATATTATAGGACAACATTTCTGAAAAATGTATCCATTTAACTGTGCCTCCACTTTCAACAAATGAATGTTTCATGGAATCATGGTATACCATCACAATATTGAAATTTACCACAAGAATATCATGTTTATACTCAATATCTCACATCCAAAAAACCTCAAGGAGTTGAGAGGATTTCAAGGGAATCTTGGAAACATAAAATATTTTGTCTAAAATATATTAGGAAAGTGTATACATTTAACCAAAAAACTAATAAAGGAGAAATTATTAATAGAACAATTATTGTGAAGAATACTTTTATATTATTAGGAACTATATTTTGAAACCAATACTGATAATGTTTTCTATTGAAGGAAATGAAATCATTTTTATGTGACATCCTTAAAACTACCACTTGGCACTTTTAATGTATACAAGACTGATTCAAGATGTTATAACAACATTTTTTTATCTCAATAGAACCATTATATATAATGAGAATTGATATTAAAAAATCGATAAGAGTTTCCTCATACTGTTATTTTTATATCAAAAATTCAACCACTATGAGAAACTTCATAATGTTTATTTAGTCTCCCATGAAAACATAATCAATTATAACCTAAACCCATATATGTTGTTTGGTTACATGGCAGGGTGGGATGTCATATTCTAGTATTTTTATATTCAATTTGTAGAATATAAAGTGATAACAGTCATGGAATATGTATATTTTCTTATAGAAAATTCCATTATAGATGATATGTTGTTAAATAGCGACTTACCTGATGAAGTGATTTTATCGTGTCAAGATAGCCCCTAGACATGGGAGATGTATTTTGAAGGTGCATCCAGAAGCCCGACAGGAAAGGGAATGTGTAAGTCCCTTAATTTTTTTTGAGGGGGGGGGGGGTGGATATTTTATTTTCAGAATAAATTTTGTTTAGTTTTAATTTTTTATCATAGAATCTAAGAGAGTATATAAGCATGTTGGGTTGTACTTGGTAAATAAGATGGGAAAAAGGAAGAAGGATGATTGTAGGATAATTCAATTCCATGAATGGGTGATACAGGTCATGTAATCCTATGTCCTGATGTGTAATGGTTTGTCTAGGACCATTCATAATGTGTATGAGTTTTTTCCTAAGAAAATGAAAATTGTGCATTATATGCTGTGTAATGGGATTACACGCCATGTAATTTCCATAAAGGGTTTAAAATGAAAAAGTGGCAGTATCCTATTATTTTTCTACACAAATAAGTTTTCTATCATTTTTGAGAGCCTAAAAACATATATTATGGGTTTTCTGATCTAAGAGCCATCTAGAATCTGATTCTAATGTCATTTGTCATGTTCGAACCACATCAGTATGCACTCAATTAATTTTTAAAAGTTTTTTATTCTTCAAAACAATGACTCTAATATTTTTATTTAGGATAATAATCTATAATTTATCATTAATAATCTGTTATTCAAATTTCTCCTAAATCGAGGCGAATCCAGACATGGTACCAGATGAGAAATCTACTACCGAGCTGAGTTAGGATGTCTATGATTTTATTCGAATGTTTTGGTATATTTCATCCATTTTAACTTTTGTACACTCTTTAAACTATTCGGCGCGACACTATTTTTAATCGATCTACTAGTAGTAGGCTTATTTAGTCCTAGTGAGGATGCCCATAGGTTCAGTTTAGGTGCATTGGAACCCGTTTCTCTATTCATGTTCACCCAAGGGGACATATTTAAGGAAATAACACGTTTATGCTTGTTTAAACCACCCAAGGGGTGTGTGATTGTGGTTTCTTAGTTATAGGAAGCCTATAAATGGATTATTGAGTTGAATAGATTTTTTAAGAGAGGTACAACCTCCATTCTTCATGTTTCTATGTCATTCCATGTCTATTTGGATAAATTGGATTGAATTAAAGTGAATTAATGAGTGTGTATACCTTTTTGTAAATGTTAACTACCTAATGACTATGTTCGGAAATGGTAATATATGAGAGGGTATTATCACATGACATGTATAATTTAATGTTTAGTGAAATGGGTGGGTATAACTATATTTATTTATTAAAGACATGTTTGAATGGGTATTATGGGTGGGTAAGACCATACAATTTGTGAATGTGAAATGGATTTTATGTGTTTGTTTACACATGGATTTTAATTAGTTATTAGGGTGGGTATACTCACATGGAAATGAAACTTTTAAATTGAATGATTTAAACTACTGGATTGATAAATTTCGTGGACAGATCTCCAAGGATATAGAATATGGTTGTGGAAATATTGGGTTGAATGCAACCATTAGGTATTGATTCTATGGGATTACTTGGGCCTTGCTACACCATGAACCTGAATCTATTGGACTCGAATAAGAAATGTTGGTACACATGCTCCTAGGACTCCAATGAGTTCTTATGTTGAGTTTACACTAGGACATCCATGGGACTCGATGCGGATGCCTTGGGTGAGTTCTGGGGATCCAACCCTTCTTGGTTTACATTTATTTCTTGGATGCCCAGGTACATGACACCTTTAATATGACCCTTTGTGTCTACACATAATTATACGGTATGACCATGGATGTACGATGTGGATGTAGGTGACTTGATATAGATGGGAGTACAACATGGCTGTGTGACTCGATTACTTTTCATGTAGATACCTTGTTAGGAGGTGATGTTTCACAGGTATCCTTGAGGGGTTGTTTGGATTTTTTATGTATTTTAGTTGACTCATGCCATGGGAATTCACATTTATGTTACAATTTTAATTAAAATTTCTCACTCTTTGTATATTAATATTAGAAACCTATTGAACATGAGTGGTTTCCTACTGGGATGTTTATATCACACCCTTTTTGGGCCTCCTTATGGAACCAAAGACATTTTATGCTTGTATGTGATGATAGGGGAAAGCTCCCTAGTACAGGTTATTGACCATGGTTTTGGAGAATGAGAGAATATCACAAAGATGAGTCTTGTGATACTACAGGGAACTTTTATTCTTTTTGTTCTTTTGGTACTTGTATTGTTTTGTATCACCATGTACAGGTCATGGTGGCATTCAAAATGCATTTGTCATCAACATCATTGTATTTGTAACATTTCTAGAATATTTATGTATTCATGTCTTATCTTACTTTTAGTTGACTGCTTGTTTATTCACTTTCAATATTGTATGTGTTTGACTTCTACTATGATATACTCTTGTAATGAGGGAATAGTTTCCCTCTAACTCGCCTAGTCTATCAATGATAGTCAAAACCCTTTCGAATTTGAGGAGACGTGTCTGAGGCCATTTGACCAACTTGGTTCATGAAAAAAATGACTGTTGAATGAAAATGAATAAAATGGAGAATATAAATTTCACCTAGACCTGACTTTAATGTGGAAAATAGGCATAAATTCTAGTATTTCGATTGATATTATTTATATTGTTAAGGATTTAGGAGCAGGCTATGGGTTGACATGGTTTCTAGGAGGATTTGACCTCTCTTATCCTTTTGATAAGCGAGCATTGATGTTGTTCTTTTCTGAGGTTTATGTATGGAATTGAAGATAAATTCCACCATGAAGAACTATAGTGTTACACTGTGAGGGAGGTGATGAACATACTCTATAAATGGTTGGACATGGGCTACCGTTTGATCCTCCTTTTGTGCTAACTGAGGAACCATGGGCTCTTTCGGACACTAGTGTTGAGGAATAGTTCCATGAGGGATTCATTCACCATATGAAGAATTTTTAGGGAGCAGCGCAACCTGGATTGTATTTGGATGAACTGATGTGGGTGTTACAACAGTATCATCCTCCCACATTTTTACGGGATGGTGGTCTATAGGCTATAGGGCCATGGTTAGAAACCATGTTAGTGATTTTCGAGCATATGAAGACTCCTTATAAGTGGAGGGTTAAGATCTATACTTATATGATATGTTGACCAGCAATGTGATAATAGGATGCACAGATCTAGGATGATGGGATATGAGATATGGATTGTGATGACTTTCAGACCCACTTCATTGATCAATTTTACCCCACGACTCTGTGAGTATAGTGACCTAGTGAGTTTCTGTGTATGGAGTAGGGCATGATAATAGTTATGGAATACTCAACACGATTTATAGAGCTGCATAATTTTACACTGATGTATCTTAATAACGAGTTATCGTGGGTGAGATTATATAAGGAAGGTTTCATACATGATTTCAAGACCCTGGTCAATGTGTTCAGGTTGACATACATCACCGATATTGTGAATCAAGTGGTTATTACAGATAAGAACATGATGGAAGATATGGAGTAGAGAATATGGGAGATATTTCTTGTGACCTAGTGGATTTGCATCCTCAGGAAGGAAGCGCCATTTTGAGGATTCCTATGACATGAGTGCTAGTTAGGATGTGGGTGTAGGTAGAATTGTGTTTTTTGTTAGTGTTGTAGGCAAGGCAAGATGAAGAATCAGTGTAACCACGCCCTAGTTGAGTTCCATTCCTTTATAAGGATGGAAGACATACTACATTTTTGTACGAATTTCCCTCCAGCTGTGAGAGGTATGGGTTTAGGTTTGACATCAGGTTAAAGATTAGGTTATTCAACTCTATGTTTGGATAGGTGCTAGCGTAGTGAATGCCAATCGGGGTGAGGCAGTGGTGGTCATAGAAGAGGCATCCATACACCGATTACACCTAGTCAACCATGTGGATGAGCTCAGGGTAGCCAACTAGTGTTATAGGGCTGCAGTACATGCTAGACTTTTGCATTGCAATAGACCCAACAGAAATATCTCAGACCATCAATGGGGAGTGGTATGTTATTAGTATATTCTAATATTTCATATTCTCTTTTTTATACAGGTGCATCACATAGTTTTATATCGTCACCAATGGTTATGATCCCCAAGCATGATGTTTTTCTTTATGAGGGAATTATTATACTAGACACACCATTTACAGTTAGAAAAAGTGATATGGGCCATTGTATAGAGTGTCCCCTTGAGATTGGTTGGTGTCAATTAGTTTGAGATCTTTATTTCCTCGAGATGACAGGGTTTGATGTCATTCTCATGATAGATTGGCTAGTATCTTATCGATCTTACATTTACTTCTATCATCGAAGGGTGACATTTACTTCACAAAAAGGGTGTGGTGTTTACTAAAAAGGAAGATAGGGTTGTTCTGGTGAGATAATATGGATATGAGCATTGTGGGATGGCGAGATGACTACCTAGATTGATATTTTGTTTCTAGATTAACATGGAGTGATTCAGGGGGAGTTTCCTCCATTGGATTAGTGCGTCTCGGACGTCTTTACTGGTGACTTTTCTAGTTTACATCCTAAGAGAGAGGCAGAGTTTTCCATCGAGCTTATTCCAGGAGCAGAAATAGTATCCATTTATCCTTATAGGATGGCTACAATGGAGTTATAGGAGCACAAGAGGCAACTAGAGGATTTGGAGGTGAAGTGGTTTGTGAGAACTAATACTTCTATATGGGGTTCTCCGGTCATTTTTTAAAAAAGTGGATGGTACCCTTAGGAAATTTCTGGAATATCAGAAATCAAAACAGTTTACAATTAAGAACTGATATCCCATACTAAGAATAGATGATTTTTTGATTAGATTCACAGATCTTGAGTTTTCGTGAAGATCAACTTGAGATTGGGATATCATCAAGTTCATGTATAACCTAAAAACATACCACATACAAACCATTGTATAATGTATGGTCTACATGAGTACCTTTTTATTCCATTCATTTTCATGAATATGCCAATGATTTTGATGGATTTAATTAACTAGGTGTTCCATCCTTATCAAGATTATTTTGTGGTGGTTTTTATTGATGATATATTGGTTTATTCTCACAATCAACACGACCATTCCAACCATATTGAGATCATTTTGAATACACTGAGATAACATCAATTATATGATATACTCATAATGTTACACATTTGGATAGATTAGGTTTACTTAATGGGTCACACTATCTCAAAGACATGAGTATCAGTGGACCCATAGAATGAGAGAGAACAAGTTTCCTAGAAGGATCCCAAGAATTGTTTTGACATACAATGTTTCTTGGGGCTAGAAGGTTACTACAGGTGATTCATACTAGACTTATCACACATCGAAGCACTATTGATGGGATTTAATAAGAATGGTGTGATGTTTGTATGGTTATAATCATGAAAGATATCCTTTTAGGAGTTTAATGGGAGGTTGACCTTAGAACCAAGCCAAATAATTCCAAAGAAGGGCAGGAGCTACATTTTTTGTTGTGATGCATCAAGTATTTGGCTGGGAGAAATGTTGATGTAAAAATATAGAGTCATAGCATACATGTATCTATAGTTTAGGAAACATGATAGAAATTACCATATGCATAAAAATTAGTTAATCTACAATTGATAATGCTTTTCACTGTTGGAGACACTATTTACTAGGGGAGCATATTATGGTGTATACTGACCAAAAAAATCCTCAAGTACATATTTATGTAGTATGATCTGAATATAAGGCATCAAAGGTGGGTAGAGTACCTATAGTCCTTTGAAATTGTTCTTTTTTATATACCTGTTACAGACAATGCAGTGTCTGATTCAATGAGTAGGAGGACTCAGATACTTGATGTGCTGCAGGCCAGTAGAGAGTGGCAGCTTATGGTGTTATTCTATGAGATGCTTATAGAGGTGCATGATAGATAGGGGCATACTTTTCTATCATACTTATCTATAACCTCTAATCTACTGGAACGAGTAAGGACAAGGCAATTATCAAGTTAATAAGGACTAGTTCTATGCGAGTGTGTGGATGGTTAGGACCCTCCTCCTGGAAGGATGGTAGGAGAGGATGAGTTATTGCGTACCCATGGTGGTGTTTCGGTTCCTATGTATATGTGTGAGGTTTTTATGTGGGAGTTTCATGCTTCAGCTTGGGAAGTGCTCCCTGGATTCCCCAAGATGTACATTGACTTGCGTCGTCAGTACTGTTGGTCATGTTTGAAGAGATATGTAGCTTGTTTTTTTATGAATTTGTATACCTGTTAGCAGGTGAAGGTGGAATATCAATGACCATATGGGATTTTACAGTATTTACCTATTAATGAGTGGTAATGGGATGGTGTGGTGTAGGATTTTGTGATTGGTTTACTGAGGTCATATCAAGGTAACAATGTTGTGTGGGTTGTTGTTGATAGGCTTACAAAGGTCACTCATTTTGTGCCAATCAAAGAACCATATGTTTTGATGATCTTCGATGGTAGTATATCCTTGAGATAGTATGACTTCACAGGGTCCAACACACTATTTTTTAGATAGGGATACCCTCTTTACATGTTGTTTCTAGCAGAGTTTTCAGAGGGAACTGGGTACACAGGTGCTTCTGAGCACAACATACCACCCTTAAAGTGATTGTATGTGAGAGCGTACAATACATGTTCTAGAGGACATGTTGCAAGAATGCTTCATAGATTTTGTGGGCTCTTGGTAGAGTCATATTTCCATGGTTGATATCACCAAGATTAACAGTTATCATGTGACTATACAGATGGAACCTTATGAGACACTATATGGTAGGCCATGCAGTTCTACCCTATGCTAATTAATGGTAGGTGAGGCATCTTTATTGGGACTACATCTCATGCACGAGACTTCTAAGTAGATATATTTGTTTCATAAGTAGATGACTACCACCAAGTATCTTTATAAATCTTATGTCGATCTCCATAGACAACCTCAAGATCTCGAAGTCATGGATTGTGTTTTCTTTTGTGTTTCACCAAGTTTGGGTCAAATGTAGATTAGGACATGATGTAAGATTTCACCGCAATATGTCGGGTAATTTGAAACTTTAGAGAGAGATGGGTCCATTTCCTATTAGTTATAGTTACCTTATAGGTAGTGATATATGCATGATGTCTTCCATGTATCTCAGCTATGCTGTTATCATTCAAACTTATCTCTTGTTTTTCAACACAAGGAGGTTGGGCTCGAAGTTGATGAATAATTTGAAGAGCTTGTGATTTGTATCATTGATAAGAGAACTAAATTTCTACATGCATAGACAGTTCTTCTAGTATGGGTGCTAAGGGATCATAGAAGTTTATAGGACAATAATTGGGAGAGGGAGGCTAATGTATGTGCCCAGTGAACAAATTTGTTCTCAGAAGAATCTTCACCACCCTTAATAGATAAATTTCAAGACAAGTTGCTATAAGTGGGGACAATTGTAAGATACTGGGTATTCTTGAGGTGAAGATATTTTCTTTTTGTATTAAATTTTGTATACATTGCTTTTTTTATTAAACCCATAGCTGGTCCATGGTACCGTCGGGTTGTACATCTGAAGGAAGAGGAAAATGAGGCTGAAGGCCTAAGATAGGCTGATCACACACCATCAATGGGGGATTCAAGTCATGTATTCCCAAGTCACGATTTGTAATATTTTGGATAAGACCATTCAAGATGCCTATGATTCATTTCATTATAAAAAGGAGAACGGGCATTATGCGTTGTGTAGTGGGATTGCATGTCAATTAATTTCCTACCGTAATATTTAAAAAATAGAGGCATTGGACTCTTATTTTACTATGAAAAGTAGTTTCCTCTAATTTTTTAGAGCCCTAAACTATATATTATGGGATTTTAGTTCTAAAAGAGGTCCGGACTCTAATTCTGGCATCTTCAGTCAAGTTGGGACTACATAGGTAAGTACTCGATTCCAATTTTTCCTTTCATGATTCTTCAGAACAATGACTACACTATTTGGATTTATGCTAATATTCCATAATTTCTCATTATTTGTCTATTCATAAAATTTCTTATAAACAAATAAAAACAAGGACTTTATACTAGATGAGAACTCTAATAATAAGCTAAGGTATGTGGTCTATGATTTTCCTTGTATTTTTTAGGACTGTTAGGGTGTTCATCCTTTTCACTGCCCATCAGACCTTCCAAAGCAACCCCATTTTTGAGCGAGCTGCTTGTAGTAGGCTTTTTCAAACCTAGTGAGGATGCCTCTAGGTTCCATTTCTGTAAGTTAGAACCCATTTCTCAATTCATGGTCACCCATGCAGTGCATCGTAAGTAAATAACATGTTTATTCCAATTTAAACAACCCAAGGGGTGTGTGCTTGTGATTTCCTTGTTAGAGGAATCCCATTAATTAATTAAGGATTTTAATAACTTTCTTATGAGATGTTCTACCTCCCTGATTCATGTTTTCATGATATTCCATGTTTATTTTGATAAATTGGCTTGAATGAAAGTGGGTGAAAAGTAGTTTTACCTATTGGTAACTATTAACTACCAAAGGGGTGTGTTGGGAAATATATATAGGTGAGAGGGTATGCTCAGACGACATGTTTAATTCTATGTGTAGTGATATGGGTGGGTATAACTATATGAATTGATTAAGGACATGATTGAATGGGTATTATGGGAGGGTAGGCCCATATGATTTGTGAATGATAAATGGAATGCATGAGTGGGTATACTCATGGATTGTAATTGGTTATGTAAGTGGGTATACTCACATGGAAATTAAATGATTAAACTGAATGAATTAAATTTTTGGTTTGATAATTTCCATGGATAACTTTCTATAGATCTGGAATGTGGTAGTGGATTCCTTGGGATGAATATTCACAATTGGTCTTGACTACATGGGATATCTCGGGCCTTCCTACCTTGTGAATTCAGCTTGCATGGACTCACATATGACATATTGGTACACATGATCATAGGAATCCAACCAGTGCCTAGACAGAGTCTCCATTGGGAAGCTCATGGGACTCAATGTGGATTACTTGGAAGATTTCATTAGATCTAACAATTCATATTCTATATTTATTTCATGGATTCCCTGGTACATGATAGCTTGGATCTGACCCTTGTGGTCAACACTTCATTATATGGTGTGGCCATGGGTTACTCAATTCAGATGGATGTATGGCATGGCCGTGGATTACTTGATATGGATGGGAGTATGGTGTGGCTCTGTGAGTTGGTTACTTTTATTACAACTTATTATTTAGGAGATGACATTTTTTTCAAGTATCCTTGAGGGGATATTTGGTATTTTTATATATTGTAGTAGACTCAGGCCACGAGCATTCACATTTACGATAATACTTTACATACACTTTTTAGCACTTTGTATATTTATGATAGAACTATAAAAACCCAAGGTGGTTACCTTATATGTTTTTTATCTCACACCCTATTTGGGCCTCCTTGGGTACCAAAATAGATTATTTAGTTACAAGTGATGATAGGGTAATTAACCCTGGTATATGTTGTTGACCATGGTTTCATAGCCTAAGAGAATAATACCAAGCTAAGGCTTGCGATGCTGTTGGGACATTTTTGGTATTTTTTTCTTTTGAGATATTAATTTTATTATATATCTTTGTACCTATTATTTCTTCTTTCTAGATACTTGTGTCATCTACATCATTATATATGTGACATTTCTAGACTATTTATGAACAGTTGTCTTGTCTTAATTTTAGTTGACATTTATATTTATTCGATTCTTCTATTGTATGTGTTTGACTTACACTATGATATACTATAGTAAGGAAAGCATAGTCTCCCTAGTTACTCACCTAGGCCCCCACATATAGTCAATAGACTCTAGTATTTGGCGTGATGGGCCTGAGGCCGTGCGGATATCCTAGTTAAGGGTGCCATTGGGTGGCATCCAGGTTCTAAATGTTACAAAATGGAATAACCCAATATTAATAATGTTTTTTAGAGTCATTTAAATCCCAATAATAATTTCTGTTCAACAATATTCTAAAATATTCTCAGAAGGCTCTACCTTCATTGAGGGAAATACCAATCCCTCATCATTGGTCTACAACTATCATTGAATATTCCATTGAGACACCCAAGGGTTAAAGGAAATTATTAATTAGTGTTAAGTATAATCAATGGTAATTATTTTACAAGAATGTAAGAGATGACCACCTACTTAACTACACATGTGAGATAATAGAGGAATTACCTTAAAATCAAATATTATCTTATTTCCCATAGTCACATAATTCAAAATAAGATGTGTTGGGAAATGAGGCTATAGATATGGGAGATCCAAACTGGGAAACAATAGTCATAAGTAATGTGAATCATAGAATGGTATCAATATTTGTTCCTAACATAATGAAAGATATCAATGAAAACAATTGCATTCCTAAACCATATAGTTTCTGTAACAGCCCGAGATTTTATGAAAAATATTCTTTTTAATTTCATTAATGTCTTGTGTTATACGCTACAGCAAAAGGAGCTTGCACAACACACATCCTTGACTTGCCTTGCATTACAGGCAATCGCGACCTTCCTCGATAGCGTGTGTAGTACGCAATACCGAGTTTCACTAAACAACGATATGCTATAAAAATATTATTAAAACTAGCCGTTATGAATAGTAATAACCACTTTTTAAAATTCTGTAAATCTTATATTTAAAAATGAACTTCATTTTTGGATTCGGAGTATCGAATTTAGCCTAAGGTGAAATTTTGGTACATTTCGAATAACTTTCATATTCTGATGAATAGTGAAAATTACTAAATTATAATTAAAAAACAACTTTTTTAATCGAAATAATTAATAGTGATAAATTATTAATTTGAGTAGTTTTAAAGTATATTTAGAATATATTTTTACAATTTAATACAATGTTGGTCATTGGACGTAATTTCACATTTAAACCAGACATAAACAAGTGTCAATCTTTTGATAGATATTGTTTCTTAAAAACACGCTATTTGTTTTAATAGCGGGATTTAATTATAAAATTAATTAATTCAACTTCTATGTTAAGAATTTGGTAAAATAGACTTCATTTTTGAATTCGGAATATGAAATATAGCTTAGGATGAAATTTTGGCATTTTTCTGAAAACTTTCAATTTTTGATGAATAGTGAAACCACTAAGTGGTAGGTTAAAAACTGAATTTTGCATAAAACATAATTTTACCGCTTCTGTGAATGGAATTTCGAAAATCCGAGAGACACGGTTAATATCAAGGACTAAAATGTGGTTCAATGAGATGAAAATAATTTTTGGTAAATAGTAACTTTTTACTTTTTTTTACCGCGGTTAATAGTAAATAGGGTAACTAAGGGTAAATATGATATTAATATTACCCTAACACATGTCCTAATTCTATTGGACAAGTGTAATTCGACCAAAAACAAACATAGGAATATAATATGACCATTTAGGCCCACTTGGATTAGATTAGGACTTTTATTATTAATTTATTTAAAGAAGGGTTAAAATAGTTAAAATCAAAGTTTAATAAGTAAATCATTTTTAATATGGGGTTATACATAAGATAAATTCGACTATAAATATTCATTAGAAAGCTAAAAAGATTTCCTACATTATGGTATTTTATTTGTAATTTTTAGACATCAAATAATTTAATTAATTTATGACACAAAGATGATGCCGTAATTATCTTATTTATGAAATATTGACATAATGGATGTTATAAACACCAAAATAAATGTAATTTGAGAATTTTTATGAATTACACTAATTTTATAGGTTACTATGATATATTAATGTTGCTTTAATCAACTTGGGTCGAACATTTAATTCTGTTATGACTTTCTCAAAAATCATATATCAAATAGTGTCAAAATTGACACAAAATAGTTTTTAAATCAAATATTATATTATTAATTGTTATTTTATTCCTAAAAATCTAAGGTTCGGTCAAATGACTTATATAAGGATATATATATTAATAATAAACAATTTGGGGTTCTTTTGGCATGTTATAGTAAGTGTATTAACCATATAGTGAAAGAAAACAAAAAGACACGGTAAAAGTTAAATTATTTAACTTAGAGTTAAATCTAATTGATAAGGTTTAAAATAAGATCCAAACATGTCTAAATTTGATTGGTTGATGAGATTACAACCCTATATCATCTAAGCTTCGAATATGAGTCATTTTTGGAGGTTTTTAAGTGGGGTTAGATTTATTATAAATTAATAATTTTAAGAATTCCTAAGGTGCCCCTCTCCTCCCTTATAAAAGGACACCTCCTCCCCCTCCTCCTCACACCAATTTGAGCACTCAAGCTCGGCCAACCCCTGCCAAAATCTCTTCTACACTTCCCTAGCAACATCCTAGAGGTTCTGGTCTTCCTCAAAGACCAATTCTAGTGCCCTAAGAGGAGGTCTCAAAGAGGCACTTCAAAGAAGAGGTAATTACCGTTACCAATTCTTTCATCTTTATTTCTTCTTCCACTTCTTCTTCTTAGGTTGTTTCATTATGAAGTAATAACATCAGTATCACTCATATACTGATATGTTATTATAAGTATGAAACAACCCTATTTCACCATCTATCCATTCTACGGAAAAAGAAATCACCGCGCGTGCGTACGTACGGAATACCGTCTCCACGCCGTGGTGTAATCTATTTTCCACCACCACCATACATGGATGGGTATAATGGTGTAAAGAATAACTATACATAGTTATTACAACATCATATTGATTCTGATATATTTTATAATTCACTCCAATTCAATTCAATATTTATAGAAATGATATCATCGCTCGTGCGTACGTACGGACTACCGTCTCCACGACGCGATGAGATTCATTCTCCATGTTAACCATTTAAGAATGATTATAATGTATATATAAGAAATAATAATGAAATATATGACATTATAAATCTACTGTATTTATGTATATATATACATATGTATGTCATCTACTTACTTCCATTTCAAGACAATAAGGAAAGAAAAACAGCGTTCATGCGTACGTACGGACTACCGTCTCCATGAACGGTGTTTTTTATTTATCTATTATATATATATATATACTGAATATATATGATATATAAATCATATTTTATATTCTGGAAGTAAGTAAATCATGATATAAGTAATAATAATGTCAATAACAACAAGTCAAAATACCTACGATAAAAGAAACGATTTTACCCAAAACGCTTCTTTAACATGGAATTTACAAAAGAACGGGTAATATAATTTCATAAGTGAACCATATATGATATCATAACAATGAATATGATTCTGTAATAAGTCAATGACATTATTTAAATCATTATACAGGAGGTTCGGACACATACAAAGCAAATTGGACCTAAGGTAAGGGAAATATCACAATCTCATTTTTATCCGAGATTGTTTATTCGTAAGTATTTACTGGGGTGTATTTTATCATCCACATCCATGTTACCTCAATATTTAATATTGTTTCCATCCACTTGCAATAGTTTAAATCCAATTTTACCCTTAGGTGAGTTTTTAGTAAAGAATATGAAAGGAATCTTTTGTCGTTTTTCCGTACGAGGTACTTTTTGACTTTTCCGACAAAAGTACGAAGAATGTTTTTTTTAACTTATACGGCACGAACGGATTTTTACGGTTTTATAAAGCCTTATTTTCATGAACCTTCTTCCAAAATATTTCATGACTATTTTTAATAAAATCTCTTTCTTTTAAAATTGTATGATGTTTTGTGAAAAAAAAAATTGATTTTGAAGAAGAAAGGATATTTTCCTCAAGAATTCATTTCAAGTGTTTTATCAAAATTATTTTCCATCTAAGATAATAAAGGGTTCTGTTTCTATCCATATTTTTACATTGATTTGACTATGTTGTGATGGAATTATGTTTATGAATTCCTTTATCTTATATGAATTTATTTATGATGTCATGATGTTTCAAGAATCCCATTTTTGTTACATGTGTTATGCGATGATGTATGTTTTATGATTATGTGGCACACATAAGAAAGGATTTATTATAAGATGGGTGGGACCTATATCTCCCTCCAATGCATTGGGTAAAGATTTTATATCTCATGAGATAGACATGGCTGGAATGGTAGGTTATACCGGTTCAGTGAAACAGGACTGAAACGAGGATTACTCGATTCAGAAAGGGACTTTGTCCACTAAGATAGTCTTGGCAATGAGTCTTGACTAACAAGAAATGATTCTCTATGATTATGTGTGTATGCCACAATGTTTCATGTTTTAAGTTATGATTATTGGGATTACATTTCACTTCTATGATTTAGCCCATGTTATGAAATTATGATCTCTTTTGCAGGTTAAGATTTCCAAAAGCTATGTTCTTATGTATATGATGTGATTGATATTTCTTTTTTTTTACCCTTACTGAGCATTTGAGCTCACCCTTTAATGTTTTCTTTTCCCCAGGATATAAAGAAAGGTTTTAGGTAAAAAAAAGGGATGACCTTTATGGGAGATATTGAAGAACTTTCCCCACGATTAGAAGATTACGTTCCGAGTTTCCAAAGACACTAAACTATTACGATCCTTTAGTGTGTGTTTTTGTTATGTACTAAGTATTCCGCAAATGTAATGTAATGTCCATGTACGTCAAGCTTCGGGTCTCTACAGTTGGTATCAGAGGAAAGGTTTAGTCAACCTTTGGAAACTAGGATGCGAAAACGTTAGTGAGATCCCTAGAGATATTTCTAAGGTATGTCTCGGGATGTCCCTAAGGTTAAGTATACGTATAGGTTATAGTACTAGAACTACGCTAACGATCATAGAATTAAACCTAAGATGTTAGATGTTCAAGGTACTCCCCCTTTATTATGTTGTTTTCCCTAGCATGATTTTTGCCTCTCACGCTATTCTTTTTGGGTTTTAGAAAATGGCTGGAAACAAGGTGATTCACGATAATGGAGGAAATGATGGACAATGGAATGATATTCTTTATGAGAAACCAAATGAAATGGGATTTGGAAGTCCAAACATTATTATTATGCCGAATCAGCAATCTCATAATATGATCAATAAAGTAAAATTTGGTAAGTTTCCTGACTCGGCTAATAAGAGAAAGATGGAGTTTCATGATGATCATAGAGGAAAGAAAGTTCAATTTCCCCTATGTAAATCATGTGGGAAGAGGCATCAAGGAGAATGTTTCAAAGGAACTGGAAGATGCTTTGGGTGTGGAAAAGAAGGACACAAAGCCAGTAAGTGCAAAGGAAAAGGTTCAGTTAATACCAGGGATGAGGATAATGGTATTGCTACGACATCAAAAATGGTTAAGTGTTTTAAATGTGGAATGTATGGGCATTATGCAAACAAATGCCCTAAGGGAAAGACTCATGAAGAGAATCAGTATGGTCATATGGGAAGTATTTATGTGGATGATGATGAAGAGAATACCAATGGTATGTGAGATGAAAGAATTGTTGAAGCTCGGTCAATGGTTTAAGAATGTAGTG
The DNA here is from genome assembly GCA_963277665.1 of Viscum album. Lineage (NCBI taxonomy): Eukaryota > Viridiplantae > Streptophyta > Magnoliopsida > Santalales > Viscaceae > Viscum > Viscum album. Next base: position 192,305,116 of record OY728150.1, read on the forward strand.
GAATGATTATATGTTTATCATGTGTAATGTTGTATAAGTAATCTCATGGTACTATGGAATAAAGAGACATGTAAGGATTGTAACATTGTTGTCTCATTAATGTTACCAGTATCCATGAAAGGTTATTCAGATATTTTTGGAATGAAGATGATATGCGCATAATGAAGGGATAAGGGGAAAATGAAATGTTTGACAGTATTCATGAGCTCATGATTGATATAAGGACTAAGTGATATCATGGTTTGAGTATATAGAATTTTGAGGATTTTGGTATGTGGAAAGTGTTAACTTTTAACTGCACTCATGTTTTCACTAAGGTATTCAAGAGAATACACGATTAAGGACTTTGAATGTTTGGAATGTGACCAACAAGACATATCTTATGATATGTGGGGATCAACGATAGTATTAAATATCTGGTAATCGATGTCACTATATTATGAGAGTGGACTGCAGTATTATGTATAAGCCTAAAGATTAGATTGGATTATGTTGGACATAAGTTATTATTGTTTAAGGATAGAAGATTTTCGATATTATTGATGGGATGTTATAGTAACGTAGTTTTAGAAAAAGGGACAACCTGCAGGACGGGCGACAGCCCATCGCTTCGGACAAGGCTGTAGGAATCGAACCCACAACCGAAGTGCGACTGGCCTTTATCGCCTACCACTGGCCTACAGGAAGTCCCTGTTTATTAGAAACTAGTTTTATTATATTAAGCAGTATGATATATGAAGTATAAGTCCATTTTAGGAACCATATATGATTAATCCCACTATAGATCGACTTATGTATATAATTTTTGCTAACCTTTTGTTTGAGACAGATGGAATGACCCGTCATTCTATCACATGATCTGCTAACACTTCACGAATAACAAATTCAACTTCATTTATTTAAGAGATGAAGTGGAAATTATTAAAGGCACGAACAACAGTGAGATTGTACCAAAATAAAGTAAGTATTTATTCTAAATCAAATTCTTTAACTTTAGAGAAATGATCTTGAAAACCAAAAATGTTGTCCTAGTTCTCTTATACCTGATGAATCGGATGGTACCTTAGATCGTCACAAATTTATGGATTTGTGATTACTGGCTTTTCCATAGCCATGTTCTCTACCACTCTCCATCAGAACATGATGGTTAGATTTCTCTTCCATATCCATATTTTCACCTATGTGGAAACCCAGTGATTAGTTTATTTGGGTAATCGTTACATTTCATACTTTAGTTTTTAAAGCCACGTTTTGGCATTCCCTTTTACGATGTGGGTTTCTATTAAAGAAACTTTCGAATAGTAAACCATTTATAACCCCGACGAATTTCGAGGGCGAAATTCATTTTCAAGGGGGGTAGAATGTAACAGCCCGAGATTTTATGAAAAATATTCTTTTTAATTTCATTAATGTCTTGTGTTATACGCTACACCAAAAGGATCTTGCACAACACACATCCTTGACTTGCCTTGCATTACACGCAATCGCGACCTTCCTCGATAGCGTGTGTAGTACGCAATACCGAGTTTCACTAAACAACGATATGCTATAAAAATATTATTAAAACTAGCCGTTATGAATAGTAATAACCACTTTTTAAAATTCTGTAAATATTATATTTAAAAATGAACTTCATTTTTGGATTCGGAGTATCGAATTTAGCCTAAGGTGAAATTTTGGTACATTTCGAATAACTTTCATATTCTGATGAATTGTGAAAATTACTAAATTATAATTAAAAAACAACTTTTTTAATCGAAATAATTAATAGTGATAAATTATTAATTTGAGTAGTTTTAAAGTATATTTAGAATATATTTTTACAATTTAATACAATGTTGGTCATTGGACGTAATTTCACATTTAAACCAGACATAAACAAGTGTCAATCTTTTGATAGATATTGTTTCTTAAAAACACGCTATTTGTTTTAATAGCGGGATTTAATTATAAAATTAATTAATTCAACTTCTATGTTATGAATTTGGTAAAATAGACTTCATTTTTGAATTCGGAATATGAAATATAGCTTAGGATGAAATTTTGGCATTTTTCTGAAAACTTTCAATTTTTGATGAATAGTGAAACCACTAAGTGGTAGGTTAAAAACTGAATTTTGCATAAAACATAATTTTACCGCTTCTGTGAATGGAATTTCGAAAATCCGAGAGACACGGTTAATATCAAGGACTAAAATGTGGTTCAATGAGATGAAAATAATTTTTGGTAAATAGTAACTTTTTACTTTTTTTTACCGCGGTTAATAGTAAATAGGGTAACTAAGGGTAAATATGATATTAATATTACCCTAACACATGTCCTAATTCTATTGGACAAGTGGAATTCGACCAAAAACAAACATAGGAATATAATATGACCATTTAGGCCCACTTGGATTAGATTAGGACTTTTATTATTAATTTATTTAAAGAAGGGTTAAAATAGTTAAAATCAAAGTTTAATAAGTAAATCATTTTTAATATGGGGTTATACATAAGATAAATTCGACTATAAATATTAATTAGAAAGCTAAAAAGATTTCCTACATTATGGTATTTTATTTGTAATTTTTAGACATCAAATAATTTAATTAATTTATGACACAAAGATGATGCAGTAATTATCTTATTTATGAAATATTGACATAATTGATGTTATAAACACCAAAATAAATGTAATTTGAGACTTTTTATGAATTACACTAATTTTATAGGTTACTATGATATATTAATGTTGATTTAATCAACTTGGTTCGAACATTTAATTCTGTTATGACTTTCACAAAAATCATATATCAAATAGTGTCAAAATTGACACAAAATAGTTTTTAAATAAAATATTATATTATTAATTGTTATTTTATTCCTAAAAATCTAAGGTTCGGCCAAATGACTTATATAAGGATATATATATTAATAATAAACAATTTGGGGTTCTTTTGGCATGTTATAGTAAGTGTATTAACCATATAGTGAAAGAAAACAAAAAGACACGGTAAAAGTTAAATTATTTAACTTAGAGTTAAATCTAATTGATAAGGTTTAAAATAAGATCCAAACATGTCTAAATTTGATTGGTTGATGAGATTACAACCCTATCTCATCTAAGCTTCGAATATGAGTCATTTTTGGTGGTTTTTAAGTGGGGTTAGATTTATTATAAATTAATAATTTTAAGAATTCCTAAGGTGCCCCTCTCCTCCCTTATAAAAGGACACCTCCTCCCCCTCCTCCTCACACCAATTTGAGCACTCAAGCTCGGCCAACCCCTGCCAAAATCTCTTCTACACTTCCCTAGCAACATCCTAGAGGTTCTGTTCTTCCTCAAAGACCAATTCTAGTGCCCTAAGAGGAGGTCTCAAAGAGGCACTTCAAAGAAGAGGTAATTACCGTTACCAATTCTTTCATCTTTATTTCTTCTTCCACTTCTTCTTCTTAGGTTGTTTCATTATGAAGTAATAACATCAGTATCACTCATATACTGATATGTTATTATAAGTATGAAACAAACCTATTTCACCATCTATCCATTCTACGGAAAAAGAAATCACCGCGCGTGCGTACGTACGGAATACCGTCTCCACGCCGTGGTGTAATCTATTTTCCACCACCACCTTACATGGATGGGTATAATGGTGTAAAGAATAACTATACATAGTTATTACAACATCATATTGATTCTGATATATTGTATAATTCACTCCAATTCAATTCAATATTTATAGAAATGATATCATCGCTCGTGCGTACGTACGGACTACCGTCTCCACGACGCGATGAGATTCATTCTCCATGTTAACCATTTAAGAATGATTATAATGTATATATAAGAAATAATAATGAAATATATGACATTATAAAGCTACTGTATTTATGTATATATATACATATGTATTTCATCTACTTACTTCCATTTCAAGACAATAAGGAAAGAAAAACAGCGTTCATGCGTACGTACGGACTACCGTCTCCATGAACGGTGTTTTTTATTTATCTATTATATATATATATATATATACTGAATATATATGATATATAAATCATATTTTATATTCTGGAAGTAAGTAAATCATGATATAAGTAATAATAATGTCAATAACAACAAGTCAACATACCTACGATAAAAGAAACGATTTTACCCAAAACGCTTCTTTAACATGGAATATACAAAAGAACGGGTAATATAATTTCATAAGTGAACCATATATGATATCATAACAATGAATATGATTCTGTAATAAGTCAATGACATTATTTAAATCATTATACAGGAGGTTCGGACACATACAAAGCAAATTGGACCTAAGGTAAGGGAAATATCACAATCTCATTTTTATCCGAGATTGTTTAGTCGTAAGTATTTACTGGGGTGTATTTTATCATCCACATCCATGTTCCCTCAATATTTAATATTGTTTCCATCCACTTGCAATAGTTTAAATCCAATTTTACCCTTAGGTGAGTTTTTAGTAAAGAATATGAAAGGAATCTTTTGTCGTTTTTCCGTACGAGGTACTTTTTGACTTTTCCGACAAAAGTACGAAGAATGTTTTTTTTTAACTTATACGGCACGAACAGATTTTTACGGTTTTATAAAGCCTTATTTTCATGAACCTTCTTCCAAAATATTTCATGACTATTTTTAATAAAATCTCTTTCTTTTAAAATTGTATGATGTTTTGTGAAAAAAAAATTGATTTTGATGAAGAAAGGATATTTTCCTCAAGAATTCATTTCAAGTGTTTTATCAAAATTATTTTCCATCTAAGATAATAAAGGGTTCTGTTTCTATCCATATTTTTGCATTGATTTGACTATGTTGTGATGGAATTATGTTTATGAATTCCTTTATCTTATATGAATTTATTTATGATGTCATGATGTTTCAAGAATCCCATTTTTGTTACATGTGTTATGCGATGATGTATGTTTTATGATTATGTGGCACACATAAGAAAGGATTCATTATAAGATGGGTGGGACCTATATCTCCCTCCAATGCATTGGGTAAAGATTTTATATCTCATGAGATAGACATGGCTGGAATGGTAGGTTATACCGGTTCAGTGAAACAGGACTGAAACGAGGATTACTCGATTCAGAAAGGGACTTTGTCCACTAAGATAGTCTTGGCAATGAGTCTTGACTAACAAGAAATGATTCTCTATGATTATGTGTGTATGCCACAAAGTTTCATGTTTTAAGTTATGATTATTGGGATTACATTTCACTTCTATGATTTAGCCCATGTTATGAAATTATGATCTCTTTTGCAGGTTAAGATTTCCAAAAGCTATGTTCTTATGTATATGATGTGATTCATATTTCTTTTTTTTTACCCTTACTGAGCATTTGAGCTCACCCTTTAATGTTTTCTTTTCCCCAGGATATAAAGAAAGGTTTTAGGTAAAAAAAAAGGATGACCTTTATGGGAGATATTGAAGAACTTTCACCACGATTAGAAGATTACGTTCCGAGTTTCCAAAGACACTAAACTATTACGATCCTTTAGTGTGTGTTTTTGTTATGTACTAAGTATTCCGCAAATGTAATGTAATGTCCATGTACTTCAAGCTTCGGGTCTCTACAGTTTCAGAATTGGTTGGGTGAACCCTGATTGGACTACCTCTAAAATGGGCTTCTTCCATTAGATATATCAAGAAAAGAAAAAATGTAGTGATTGGAAATCAAATTCAATCATTGTTAACTACCTAATGATCTGAAGGTCCCTAATAAATGGTGTGTCAATGGATCCCTCCTAATACGAATTTAAAGATAAGTGTTTGTTTCCATTATTTATTAAATTTGTATTAGAGCCTACAGTTCCCCCTAGTCAGGGATAAAGCTATATCATCAAATTAGAAAAATTGTGTATTTTTTTCCCATCAAAGAATAATGGTTTCATGAAATTCACCATGTGGTCCCATTCCTATCAAATACATACCAACTTTATCCATCAATCCTCCAGTTGTTGAAACTTTCCAAATAATTATATCCATTTTCCAAAAAAGGGATGGATTATGAGGAGACATATCCTTCTACTATATCTAACTAGATCAAATATACCCTTACTTTTACCAACTCATTTTAAAAATGGGGTGAGGTAATACCCCTTAAGGTTTTCGGGTCAAGGTATACCATCAATTTCATTAATTCAAACATCATCAGTAGATTTGATGTCCCTCATAAAATATTTATTAAAAAACAATTATTTCAGATATTTTGAATTGATTAGGATATAAAAAGAGTATACCATTGGGTCCAGACATTCGTTCCACTATCATGAAGTAGTGAACATATAGATATATGATTTCAAAAAAAACTATATAAAATATACTCTATAAAATAGTGGAAAAAGAAAATAAATCTTGTCCTGAAAAAATTTAACATGCCTTGGGGGATTACCATACTACAAATCATACCATAACATATGAAAACCAATATTCTCTAGTGTATGGGATAAAATCTCTCTTTCCCATAGAGGTACTAATTAATTCAATAAACATCTATATTTTCGATCAACTATCCATTTATGAGAAACATCAAAAGTGACAAGGAGAATTAAAATGAATAGATGAGAATAGATTGAATACCTTGAATCATTTATATGTCCATAAAAATTTAACACTATAGAGACCCAATATTTATGTACATGGACATTACATTACATTTGAGAAATACTTAATACATAAAAAAACATACACCAAAGGTCTATAATAGTTTAGTTCCTTTGGATACTCCGATCATAATCTTCTAATCATGGTGAAAGATATTCAACATCTCCCATAAAGATCTTCAAAATTTGTTTTATTACCTAAAACCATTCTTTATATCCCAAGGAAAAGAAAAGATACAAAGGTTGAGATCAAATTCTCTATAAGGGTAAACATGGAGAACATAAAACAATCCATAAACATTTGAACGTAAAAACATGACCATAAAATCTAAACATCAAAATCTTTATTAATGACATACAACATGGTAGTACATATGGAATATATCATAATGGAATATTTATCATGATAAAGTAACATGGGAATAAAACATGTAATTATGGAAAACCATTATTCACATGATATGATTTCCATAGTAGCCAAAGAATTGCTGCCAAGACTGTCATAGTGGACAAAGTCCATTACTGAACTGGGTTTTCTTGTCATACCAGCCCAGTATTACTAAACTGGATTTACATTCCGTTCTAGCAATGTTTACCTCATGAGATATAAATCTTTAACAAATTCATTATAGGGATATATAGGTCCCACCCATTTTTTATTGAAATCATTCTTACGTGTGCCACAAACCAATCATAAATCATTCATTATAACCCAAAGAATAACATGAGTTTCATAATCATCATCCCTTCTTAACATAATCCATATAAAAAATGAATATCATTTAATTATAAGAAAAATGAAACCATGTAAATAATAGAGACATTATCCTTGAAACATATTCATACTAAATAATTTCATCTTATATGGGAAATAGTTTTGATAAAACACTTGAAATGAATTATTGAAGAAAATATCCTTTCTTCATTAAAATCATTTTATTTTCACAAAATTCCATGTAATTTTAAAAGAAAAGGATTTTTTTGGAAATAATCATGTAGAGGAAGCTTCGTGAAAATAAGGTATAATAAAACTATAAAAACATTTTCAGACCGTATAAGTAAAACAACATTCTCCTCGTACTTTTTACAGATCGTCAAAAATTACCTTGTATGGTAAAAAACAAAGATTCCTTTCATAACATGTGGTAAAAGCTAAAAAATGGTAAAAATGACTTTAAACATACATGAATGAAATGTAAACATGTTATGAATAGATTTTGAGTAAACATGGACATGGATGATAAACATAACCCCAGTAAATACTTACCAATAAACAATCTCAGATAAGACTCATATTGGAATAATTATCCCTTACCATTTATGATCGGTGAAATCAGATGTGTCATAAAATAAATAAAATTAAATGAATTTTTAAATATAATTTCCTTCATAATAATAATCATGAAACATTCCTAGGAAGCATAAACACTATACCAAAGAAATAGATGGTGATTAAGGCATATGTCTCACAGAAATAAATGTGAGACAAAATAATCCCTTACCTAATGTCCAATTTCTTCTGTATGTGTCTGAGACTCCTGTATAGTGGGTGTAAAAATATTATTAACTTTTATATGAACCATAATAAAATTTATGGTATCATATATGATTCACTTACGAGTTTATATTATCCATTTATTTGTCAATTCCATGTTAATGTAGTGTTTTGGGTAAAGTTGTTTCATTCATCGTACGTGTTATGACTTGTAATTATTCATATGATTACTTAGATCATGATTAATTACATCCCGAATGTAAATAATAATTTATAAATAAAATATATGTTGAATATATATATAATAGATCGATAAAAGGAAAGAAATACACCATTCATGGATACAGTAGGCCGTATATACGCATGAACATTGTTTTTGTTTCCTTATTAAATTGAATGGAAGTAAATGAAATATATATATATATATATATATATACATAAATCCAGTAGAATTATTATTTCATATATTTAATGATTACTTATTATATATACTTTATAATCATTCTTGAGTGGTTAACATGGAGAATGAATCACATCGCATTGTGGAGACGGTATTCCGTACATACTCATGAGCGATGATATTGTTCCCATTATTATTGAATGAAATTGGAGTGGATTATATAATATTTCAGAATTAGTATCACTTTATAATAATCATATATAGTTATTATTTCCACCATTATACCCATCCAAGTATGGTGGTGGGGGAAAAACATATTACACCACAGCGTGGAGATGGTAAGCCATACGTACGCACATGTAGTGATTTGGTTTTTCATTGGATGGATATAAGGTGAAATAGGGTTTTCTCATATTTATAATAACATACGGGTATATGAGTGGTACTGATGTTATTACTTTATAATTAAAAAATATAACATCTTCTTCGACGTGCCTCTTCTAAACCTCCTCTCAGGTCACTAAAGTTACTCTTTGAAGAAAACCCGGACCTATAGTATGTTTCTAGTGAAGTGGAAAAAATAAATGGATAGGTTTTGGCCGAGAATTAAGGCTCAAAATTTTGTGAAGAGGAGAGGGAGGAGGTACACTTTTATAAGAGAGGAGAGGGGCACATTTGGAAACCTATAAAATATTAATTTATAATAAACCCAAACCCCACTTAAAAACATTCAAAATGACTCAAATTTGAAGATGATATGAGATAGGGTTGTAATATCATCATCCAATAAAATTTAGACATGTGGGGCATTAATTTTAAACCATATAAACTTGATCTATTGTTATTTAATCTATTTAATTTTATTTGTGGTAATAATATTCTAAAATTTAAATTGTTATAAATAATTACTTATGTGTTTTGAATTTTTCATAATTAGATACTTTATGAAATTTTAGACTATATAAATTTTCATTTATAATGTTAAATATTTTTCTAATTTTTAATCAATTTGATAATATGTTATTTTTATAAAATAAAAATAGTTTCAATTTTGACACTATTCAAGTATTAGAATTTAAATAAAATCCACATAGAGGATATATTCAAAAAAAAATTTACTAGATTCATAACATGTCATATTTATCTTGAAAATTCGGGGATCACATTAAATAGTTCATATTATATTTATTTTAAATTTTTTAAAACCATTTATTTGATATTTCAATCAATAAAATAATTTCTACATCAATATCGTGTCACCATTAATGATAATTATTTAATACATAAAAATTATAAATGAATTCACATGATATAGATAATTTTTTTAACTTTTTGGTGACAATTTATGTTCTATGTTTTATGATGTTTATCACTAAATTAAAATTATTACACTTATAAGATATAAGAGAGTGACATGTTGTCACATTCTTTGGGTTTAATAATAATTACATCCTTTTCATGATCAAAAGTCCATGAAATGAATCTATTCCGACCCTTAACGGATATGAGTAGACTATTATTCATCCAATAGAATTTTCTCAGGTGTTAGGGTAATTTTATATTCTTATTTTTAACCTTAATTACCCGATTTACCTTTAACTATAGTAGATAAAATTTACCGTAGTTACTATTCATAATGCCCAAAAATAAAAAGAATACTATTAACATAATTCAAACCAACTAAATCCAAATATGGAATACATTTTTCCAAAATTCAAAACACATATGTTGCTATATTTAATTTAAAATTTATCCCACTGTTGAGAAAGCAGGTTTTAAAAGTTAAAACATTGCAAAAGATTGAAATGTTTTTACCTATGAATTCAACATAAAATTAATGATAATTACTTAAATTATATTAAATGGTTAAAATGTATTCTATTTATACTTTAAAACCATTCAATATTATAATATATCCATATAAATTATGTTGATGAAAAAAGTTGTTTTAATTAATATTTAGCGTATTGTTACTATTCATCAAAATATGATTGTTAACAGAAATATATTAAAAAAATATCCAAAGTAAATTTTTATATCCTTATTGAAATTAATAAGATTATTTTGTCTAATTGAACATATAAACATGACAAAAACTAGATTTAATGTGGGTGCACGATCAAAAGGCGTCAAAACAACACTTTTTGAAAAATAATTATTTTACCCAAAAAAATTATTTTGTTCTCATAACACGTTCTAGGATATTTGTAAGATGAGTGATAATGTTATAAAATTAAAAATGTTGTTAATACGATTCAGAAAGGCTACTTGATAACAATATATTGTTGTTTAGAGAAACTCGGTATTGCGTACAACACACGCTATCGAGGAAGGTCACTCTTGCCTGTAATGAAAGCCACATAAGGGTTGCGTGTTGTGTAAGATTACATTGGTGTTGTGTATAACATAATAAAAACATAGTTCATTTATACATTGATCAAAATCTATACTCGGTGTTGTGTTAAATGAATTTTATTTGAAAGAACTTGAAATTGTGTGCAACACAAGCCAAGAATAGTGTTGCATATACTACAAGCTAATACGGTGTTGCATATAGAGAAAGAAAATCATGGTGAAGAATACAACACAATAAATCAAAGAAAATAAAAAGAATATTTCTCATAAAATCTCGGGTTGTTAAAAATACCATGAATTTTTACAAGAGAGTGTATATCTGTTCATTCCTTCAAAGAGAACTGGTTTTAGCTCTTAGATCCTCGATGAAACTATTGTAGAAAACTAAGAAGAATGAGCCCGAAGTGGAATTTTGTCATCCATAATGTAAACCAAAATGGTGCATATTTGGTTATTAACATGGATAATACTTTCATTATTCCCCATACCAAATATTTCATGTGATATGGCCACTCAGAAAAAGATCTTGTAAAAAACCTAAAAACGACCTTCAGTCATTGTAACACGATGTTAAACTATAAAATAACTTTTTTGTTGTATTAAATTAAACCATATGATAAAATAAATGTCACATGTCATTAAACTATTGAGCAACATTATATTTTATTTACATTAAACTATAAGATTATGTCCTAGTCAAATGATGTTAAACCCTTGGATAACATCATTGTTGTATGAGGTTAAACTACTGGAAAATATCCAAGTCGCTTGACCTCAAATTTCAGGAAAAAATCCTAATATCCTGGAATTAAACTATTTTAAACATCTATTTTATAATATATTAGCCTATATGAAACCTCATCATTTTTATGAGACATTAAATTTCAGGGTTAACAATCCTTTCACACAACTTAAAATTTTGCCTTATTACGAACCTCGCCTAAGGGAACCACTATTTCTGGTATCAGTCTACTACCGAACCTCTTATCAATGTTCCATGTGTCTTGATTACCATTTCATAGAATATATATAGTGATGTTTATATCGTTAATTCTAGTATGAGCTACAAAATTAAAAAAAATCCCACTTTCCTCCACACAACCTCAATATGTACAGGTGATCCCAACATGGGTTCCCTCATTTACAATCCCATGATTGGGGTAAATGAAACATTCATTACATGAAAAATTATATATATATATATATATACTGAATTTCACATATATGGCTATTTTTGTCCTAAATAATTATTTCATACTCTATGGATCCACTTCTTTTCACAAATCACATTCCATTTATTGATAATATCAGATCACCAAAAGATATATTTATTTACTGAAAGTAAGATAATATTACTCTCAATAAAATACATATTTTTACTGTGTATACTACTCCCAATATTCCTATGCATAATGTGTGTCGCTAATGTGTCCTTTTAGTGATATGAATCTTCATCCTTCAGAAAATGTACTTTTATCACCATATACCATGACAACATCATAGGAAAAAATTGTGTTCAAATATGGTCCAGGTTCAATAAAATGTACTTTTATCGCTAATGTGTCCTATTAGTGTTATTAATCTTCATTCCTTATAAACATGTGCAATAAAATTTTGTCACATACAAAATCCCTAAGACCAAGGATTAAAAACCCCCTCTCCATGTCTAGAAAGTACAAGATCATTCTTGGTTTCACAACCATGAAATGACTAATATAGTCGTATAAACTATAAATTAACATTAATAAATTTTTTCTACAATTTGGATAAAACCTTTACTTATCTTTTTTCTAACATAGAGTATAAATCATATAAAATTATATATTTTTGGTGATTATTAATATTTTTATGCTTAAGTCTTACCATAACTAGGATATACTATCTATACCATCACACCAAATTAAAAGGAACAACTAGACATTGATGCAAGAAATTAAAATTTATGGCCTTTCTAAAGGATGTTAAACCTTAAATAATAGTCACCCATATATACGAACACTATGACATCAAAAGATTAAAAATCCATAAGATATTTTGTACTATTATTTGGATCATTGTTCACACCGAGTATATTCCTTTACCTTATTGTATAAACTTCCTCACTATCCTTTTGTGTCAAAATATTCATTACATGAAACTATAGTAGTATTTATTAAAATCTATATAACTCTAAATTACATCAAACATAAATACATTCCACATGATGTTATACTATATGACAGAATTTTTACACCATATGATATTGATCTACAAGGTTCATATACCAATCACACTACATAAAACAGTGTGATACTTTGAACCTCTCCTAAGAGGATCTATGTTCATATTGTTTGTCTCTTTGCACATTAAGAAACTTCTATATCCAAAACTATGTTCAGTTTGATTCTGGTTTTTTGAGATATGTAGTGTCACTTTCAATATTTATCATCGCCCCAACTGTAATCGAAGAGATATGAATTTCAATTTCCAATGGTATCTTAACTACCCCTTTAATAAGAAATATTTTTTGTATAAGTGATATGTGAATTTCAGACTGAGTGTCCCAATAGGGATCACAATCAACCAGTTATATTAGGATGAAGTCCAAACAATTCTATCATAAATTTGAACCATGATCTTTTCATAAAACAAAATTTTTAAATTGGGAAATCCAAATAACTCCAAAAAATCCATGATTCTCAATGATAAGAACATTTTATCCCAAAGGATATGTCTGTTTTTACAATAGATAATATTCCCTTGTTTAATAATGAATAATACTCACATGATTACCTTTCAATGAGAGGAATCTTTTTCTTCAGTAGATATTTTTTGTCATTATATTCAATGATGTCGTCACAAAATTAAATCCCCTTTCTAACATGGTATATGATTATTCCACATATTAATGTTCCTTTGCATAATCCCATGTCTAGAATTAGAAAAGTTATGAGTTACAATTTCCCACCATAGATTCTAAGGTTATTATATTTTCCTTGTCTTACGACCCTACTTGGGTTAGTATCACCATAATCTATGGTCAAAACTATGAACACATAGAACCAATACATCATTAGCCTTAGTCACACAATGTCAAAATGGATGTTTAATGAGGTTTGGATAGTCCTGTGATTTTCTATAGTTTCTTCCATAGAGCATGAATCATGTGAGCTTAGATATTTTGATTGATTATTTCAATTTGTGTAGTTAAACCTCTCATTGATTTAAAGAGTAATTAGTCAATCTTGAACGAAATTAAACTACTTATAGTGTCCTTCATCATGGGGTCTGTTATAACTTACATTTGAACTTGTTCTATATAATTAATTTACTAAAATTACATATATATTTATTCAAATTACATTTGATATATAATGATGAAAATATGCCTAGTCTCAAGAACAACCACAAATCATTCATTGTATGTAAGACTTTCCTCAACAACATTTGGTCTAATATTCCATTTTTCACAATAGGTTCATTATTACCAACTGATGAAACTCTCTCACCCACACCCACACTATGTGTCAAAATACCTAAATATGTATAACCACATGTCAAAGTCTCATGATGTTAAATTACTTGACAATTTCCCGGTATCATTAAATTAAACTGTATGAGAAAATCTTAGTCACATTATGTGAAATAGTAGGGAAACATCCATTCAATTGGATGTTATTATAAATTTTTACGATGATTTCATTAGGGGAAATTTACAATTAGTTTCTTCTTGTATCCCTGCATTACAACATTCCAACGACATGAAACATTCACTCATTTTATCAGTTATGTTCTCTCCTTGATCAAAACTAGATGATGTAATATTAGTGCTCCTTCCATTTATCCCCCCTTGATCTCATCACCTAGTCTGAGACACCCTTGTAGATTAATTAATGTACATGAAACTAATTCATTGTTCCATCTCAATGTGTGTATTTTTAATTACGTTTCTTCTTTCTTGAAAGGGGAGAAACGTTTATTCATGGGAGGTAGTGCATTTTGTCACGTTGGGAATGTATTGATGTTGGGTAGGTGGGGAGCCTGAAAATTCCTACACTATTGTGGGGAATCTCATCTGTAAGGAATCATAGGCCTGAAATACAAGGCATAATGTGTTGGTCATGAGGTAATTAACACTTGGGGAGTATGTCTTCCATGACTCTTTTACCTCCAGAATACTATGCTCATTGAATGGGGGTAGGTATTATGAACCAGGACATGAGATTTACATGTCGTGGAGATGAAAACAAGGTTAATGTTTTGTAGGGGTTGGATGGGTGTAGGTTTAACAACATGCTAGGATAGGTTGTGAAGTTTATCCTTATTAGGGAATATTTCACACATGTGTGTGTACCAAAAGGGGGGGATTCACCAGGATGATATTGGGATTCAACCTGAGGGAGGTAACCCACATACCCTAGTTAAGAGATAGGGTCAAAACCCACTTAGATTGATACTGGGGTATAAGGATGTTTGATGGGACCTATCTATGCAGTTTATCACCATGTGATAAGGATGATCTTGTCATGAATGGTGTGTCAATGGGGGATGGTGTGGGGATTATGTGTGGATGATACAATGGAACAAAAAATCATAAGTGATGATTTGGTGGGGGATTATGGGTGTAAGCTTCCTAATTCAATAGGATCACTCTACAATATATGGTATGGTGCATACAATAAGAAACCACTTATATTTCCATAAGGAGAAACAATGGAATTTTTGGGTATTATGTATGGAAGATACCCAATTAATGTTGAACAAACTATAGATGATAATGAGGGGATTATTCATAGAACCTACCTTTTGTTCCACAAGGATTAGTGATGATGTTTTTGGGGATTATAGGTGGAAGCATCTCATAATAAGAGGACAAATACACAATAGATGGTATATTGATTATTGGTGGAAACCTCCCATAATTATATAAGGAGTAGTGATGATGTGGTTGGGGATTATGTGTGTAATATCCTTGACATAATTGGATCACATTATATGTGGTGTTATGGGGATTATGTGTGGAAGCTTCCTAGGGTTGGGGTTTTCCCCAAGGTGTAGAGTTTCATCCCACATGGGGAATATATATTTATCACCCAAGGTAAGAGGTTTGGAGTCATTATATGTTATTCATACATATGGAATCCTATTTTCATCATGTTGGGTAAAGCTATAGTTTCACATCATGTGTAGAGGACATTGTTGGTTTAACTTCATGAAACAAGGATCCGGAGGTTTGGAAGTTTTACATCCTGGAAATTTGAAATGGTAGGGGATTGCACCTCATGAGGCACCGGATCTAGGTGGCAGTAAGATCTAAAATAAGGAACATGTACAATGATATATCAACAGTTTGACATAATGATTCCAACTTATGGCTTACACAACCACCGATATTACACCTATAGGTGGGACATTTCATTGGAACTATGCTGGAGGAGTGTAAACCAGGAGGCCCAAAATTAGGGTACCTATTATTAGAAATGATAGGATTTAGGTTATCTATTCTTAGGACCAATATGAAATATGAAATTCCAAGTCACACATGGAGTAAAGATGGAAGATAGAGGAGTAGGTTGTACCAGTTTTATAAGATTTTTGTGTGTGGACGAACTAGTCCTGGATTGTTATATGGGACCTAGGAACTCATCATTTGTGAAAGAGGATCATATAAAAAAAGGAATCATGGAGAGGCCTAAAAGATGGATTTATCAAAAGTTGTGGATTCATAAAATTTTGAAACTTTGTGATGTCTAGGGGTATATTTTGGGTCCGGGTTATAGTGAAGGATTGTGGTTCATGAAATAGAGTGACCCTGCCTCAGGGTAAATTCATGGTTCCCATGGGGTAGGTTTCATGAAGGAAAGATATCTCATGAAACTCTAAGATCCATGAGGGTATTTCTTCTTATCCAAATTCCATGGAACAATGTGAAGGGTATCTCCACCATTGTTTGAGGTTCTAAAAAACCCATGGGAGGAGGTTACATTAAATATAACTACAATTAGAGGTCCATCCCTTTATTTCATATTATGATATTTTTAGTATCACGAGTTTATATATTTTCATAGAAGTCAATTTGTCTCAACCCTATAAATGTTGGAAATATGGGTGTATTTATTGGCCTAATAGAGGTGATGGAATTTGTTTCTTGAATGTTGTAGTCTTTCATGAATATATATGCACTTATATGTTGGATGATGCTCTACGAAGGTGAGCTACAATGTGTGAAGGATACCATCTAACATCCATGCGGTCTGAAACCTTTAGAAATGGTTTCCTATGAATTGTTACATAATATGTTTAGAGGATAAAATCAAACATCAGTGTCAATATAATTCCAATAAAGGGAGCTCCATGAATATGAATTTATGCTTTCTATATTTTACTATAAAAAATCTACATTGATATACTTTTTCATTTTTTTTCCATTGATTAATGTTGAATAATTTGTAAATTCAGTCCCTTGAGAGTATTTTTGGGTTTTTTCCCCTAGTTTGCTATGAACCACCCATTCATTTTTAATCAACCAGTGACACATTTTTCAGTTTAAAAAAATCCCCCCCTCAAGATTAGAGTTGAAAGGGAAAAAGATGGTTGGATTCATAAGGAAAACAAACAAACAATAGCATATTTAAGTCCAATCATGAAGATAATTTTTGAAACATATGGTTACGATGCACCGATAAATAGGGGAAAGGGTCTCATTGGGGGACTACTGGATTTTCATTAAATATTGGCATGTTAACTTTTTCAAAAAACTCAAGAACATCTTGTGCATTTTCTGGTTTTGATTATCAACACTCATAAAAGTCGAAACATCTACAGTCCTTTAGCCATGAATAAACCTCCATGAATTGCTCTCTTTGAACAGACTTCCACCAACCGGAACTTTTTGAGAAAACCCTAATGAACCCGTTGAAAAAACCTTATATGACTTTTATAAAATTTCCATTAAAGGTGAAAAAACTATTTATACTCTTCTGGAGGATATGACCATGAATATTATGACTGGGGAGGGTATTTGGAGTTTACCAAACTTTGATACACTCACCACACTACTGACATTGTCTCAAAAGAAATACCTTCTCTACAAGATGCTTCCATAATATGACTTTGTGGTGAGGGATGATATGTTACTCCCTGATTTTGATCATGATTACCTCTCCTAATGTTTCATGAGATAACCTAGAATATACCAGCGACATAGAGTCACTAAAGGATACATCCTAAAGTATCACACGTCTCTCTTGGTGCACACCCTCTGGAACCATCTGAACAATATTAATAAGGTTGCATTGAAGGATTATTAGTCCCCTTATCAGCATGAGAAAATTTTCAAAGTGTGATTGGGGGACTATATTATGGGGAGTAAAAATATATAGGGATTGTTCCATGTTATAGAATTTAAAGATTACTTGACCCGAGTGTATTGGGAATGCCATTTGTGCTGTGAGTTTGAGGTAGAGCTAAACCAGGACGAGCTTTATAAAGAAACATGGGCCTTCTAGTTCCACATATACCACCACCTCAACATATTTTCAATGATTCTAATAAGGTAGTATCCTTGGAATACCACATTCCATCTACACCATTATGAGTTAAGAATCATCATGTTGGATCTTTACCAGATTACAAGGATCCAGATCCAAGGAGTTGTGTATGAAACATTCCACCCTATATAGAATTGATGGGAGGACCAAGAATAGCTGATACACATGTAAAAGGAAATGCTATGTTGGGTGTAGGGGATAGCTGAAAAAATTTCTAGTATTAAGGAAATCCTGTTAAAGTAGAATTTTCAGAAATTATTGAATAATCCATGAGCAAGTCTACTAGGGAATCTGAATTCATGATGTAGAGAAATCCTATGAGGAATGGAGATCTCTCACTAGAGGATTTTGAAGGAAATCCAGTGGAATTTGTGGGGATATAATGTGAAACCTATGGGGTCCATGGTTAAGATAGTGGGGTTTATCACAACATTGGTCAATGTATGGATTCTCTCCGTGAGGGATGCACACATGGGGGTGTGACCGAGCGCATTCATCATGGTTGTGATATTGGTGATGTGGAATCACATCAAATTGGCTATCCCAGTATATGAAATTTTATACAAGGTTATCCAATTCATATTCCTAGGGTCGAATTATATCTATGATTTTGGTACCTTACACTTTATTTATAGTTGGGTTAATACATGTATGGGGGGATGCAAAAATCTAAACCTCATTTTTCCACCCAGCATTGAATTCTGTCCATCGATCTGAAACATTTCCAGAAGTCTCCCACGCATCTTGAGAATAGTGGATTTTTTTGAGAGGATGGGGTTACTGTACATATTCAACATCCATCCATTTCACTTTATCATGGGGGCAGTGACTGATGATGGAAAATGGACTGCTGAGCAGTGGTTATTTGTGGTGGCCTTTCGAGGTGGAGTACTGGTGGTGAGGGTCAAATACAAAGTGATCTATGATCCATACTTACCACATCATTTCACGAGGCATTTATTATTATTACAGTGGTTCAAACCAATGTTGTACACAATGTTTTGTTATAAGGGACAAATCTCAGTCCTCTAACAGATATAGAGCATGTTTACTTTTGAAGATGAAAAATGGAGGAATGAGAAACCAATGCCCACTGTTGCATGTGGTCTTACCCATGGTTATGTGTAGTGTTATGATATAACATACTCGAGTGAGATTCTAAGATTGAAAAAAACCTATAATAACAATTGAGAGGCCCCTAAACCAATGGGGTGCAGATGAGTAGAGGTTGAGGCATTCCAATTAGGCTGATTAAAAATAGCGGGTAGAGTTTTGAAAGCTACATATCCATTAGTTCCTGCCCTTGAATAGGTGGGTGGCACATGGTGGGGTGTAGACATATGATCAAAAGTCCTCATTAAGTGGCTAAAAGAGGATGTACAACCCTCTAGGGAGATCCTAAGGGTTCATGTTCAAGGTCTGGGAAAATATACGTTCTACCCAAATTTCCCCAATGATGATCTTTTTTCTGACATTTGGGAGATCAATGTGATATTCCAAAAAATAAATATCCAGTGTGGGATACAGAATAATATCAACCAAGAGGGACTATTAATCACTAGGTTGGGTCATTCATAGGATGGATTCAATGTTCACTAAGCCAAGGTGGTGGGGTATATAACAAAGCTAGAGGACAAATTCCATTCTTAGGGAACTGTTCGTTCGTCGACCCATCATGTGAAAGTGCTACTAGGCATTCCATATTCCATGGATCTCCCAGTAGGTGAGTTGGCTGTGTATGCTCCTCTTTTAGAGGGGTCAAATTTGTCCTTGGGAATATATTATTATTAGTATTACCCCAAAGTTGGAGTTCTTTCCATCATTAATGTAAATATTTTGATCTCATACATATGGACACAAACAGATCCCCAATAGCACTGTGTCACTCCTCTTGGATTATGTATGGATAATCAATCATGAAGAAGGGGTAGGTTCATGAAAAATAATAGAAATAGTGATAAGGATACTCACCCCCTGATGGGGAGAGAAATATGCTTCTATATGATTTATTATGAATAGTAAAAAAACTGCATATTGAGATGGAACCTGTGATTTATGGGAAAAATGATGGGGGAATTACCCTTCCAGGATGATTTCCTGTTAACCTCTATAAGTTTCTCATGGGGTTATATTATTCCCATAATCTTTTCCCCATTTTAGCAAAATTCGTTCCTTCTTATCCGTTATATATCTATCTAAATCATAATTAAATAGTAGTTTTAGTCATGTTTGGGGCTCCTCCACCATTGTCAATGTGTGATTCAACGATGCCTGATGTTGAGGTAGAAATTGAAGGCATAGTTCCAATAATAGAGATGATCAGGGTGGCTATGGTGGTCAGGTCAACCATGGAGGTTATATAAGAAGGGTCTATCAATATCATGGAATTGATGGGGGTTCGTTACAGTTCCCTAAATAGTGATATATGAGGGAATTGTAGTTAATGTGTTTTCGGTAGAAGTACCATTAGAGGGGACTGTTGGAGCTAAAGCCTCCATGGATGAGATTCTAATTGTGATAGTAATAAAGGTGATAATGGAGGTCACAATGGATGTGTAACAGCCCGAGATTTTATAAAAAAAAATATTCTTTTTAATTTTATTAATGTCTTGTGTTGTACGCTACTCCAAAAGGAGCTTGAACAACACACATCCTTGACTAGCCTTGCATTACACGCAATCGCAACCTTCCTCGATAGCGTGTGTAGTACGTAATACTGAGTTTCACGAAACAATGATATGCTATTAAAATATTATTAAAACTAGCCATTATGAATAGTAATATCCACTTTTTAAATTTTATAAATTTTAGCTCTCAAAATGGACTTCATTTTTGGATTCGGAGTATCGAATTTAGCCTAAGGTGAAATTTTGGTACTTTTCGGATAACTTTCATATTCTGATGAATAGTGAAAATTACTACATTATAATTAAAAACAACTTTTTTTAATCGAAATAATTAATAGTGATAAAACATTAATTTGAGTGGTTTTAAAATATATTTAGAATATATTTTTACAATTTAATACAATGTTGGTCATTGAATGTAATTTCACATTTAAACCAGACATAAACAAGTGTCAATCTTTTGATAGATATTGTTTCTTAAAAACACGCTATTTGTTTTAACAGCGGGATTTAATTATAAAATTAATTAATGCAACTTTTATGTTATGAATTTGGTAAAATAGACTTCATTTTTGAATTCGGAATATGAAATATATCTTAGGATGAAATTTTGGCATTGTTCTGAAAAACATCAATTTTTGATGAATAGTGAAACTACTAAGTGGTAGTTAAAAAAACTGAATTTTTCATAAAACATAATTTTGCCGCTTCTGTGA
The DNA here is from genome assembly GCA_963277665.1 of Viscum album. Classification (NCBI taxonomy): domain Eukaryota; kingdom Viridiplantae; phylum Streptophyta; class Magnoliopsida; order Santalales; family Viscaceae; genus Viscum; species Viscum album. Next base: position 192,326,853 of record OY728150.1, read on the forward strand.
ATGGAATCTCGAAAATCCGAGAGACACGGTTAATATCAAGGACTAAAATGTGGTTCAATGAGATGAAAATAATTTTTTGGTGAATAGTAACTTTTTACTTTTTTTACCGCGGTTAATAGTAAATAGGGTAACTAAGGGTAAATATGATATCAATATTACCCTAACACATGTCCTAATTCTATTGGACAAGTTTAATTCGACCAAAAACAAACTTAGGAATAAAATATGACCATTTAGGCCCACTTGGATTAGATTAGGACATTTATTATTAATTTATTTAAAGAAGGGTTAAAATAGTTAAAATCAAAGTTTAATAAGTAAATAATTTTTAATATGGGGTTATACATAAGATAAATTCGACTATAAATATTCATTAGAAAGCTAAAAAGATTTCCTACATAATGGTATTTTATTTGTAATTTTTAGACATCAAATAATTTAATTAATTTATGACACAAAGATGATGCAGTAATTATCTTATTTATGAAATATTGACATAATTGATGTTATAAACACCAAAATAAATGTAATTTGAGATTTTTTATGAATTCCACTAATTTTCTAGATTACTATGATATATTAATGTTGATTTAATCAACTTGGTTCGAACATTTAATTCTGTTATGACTTTGACAAAAATCATATATCAAATAGTGTCAAAATTGACACAAAATAGTTTTTAAATAAAATATTATATTATTAATTTTTATTTTATTCCTAAAAAACTAAGGTTCGGCCAAATGACTTAGATAAGGATATATATATTAATAATAAACAATTTTGGGTTCGTTTGGCATGTTATAGTAAGTGTATTAACCATATAGTGAAAGCAAAACAAAAAGACATGGTAAAAGTTAAATTATTTAACATAGAGTTAAATCTAATTGATAAGGTTTAAAATAAGATCCAAACATGTCTAAATTTGATTGGTTGATGATATTACAACCCTATCTCATCTAAGATTCGAATATGAGTCATTTTTGGAGGTTTTTAAGTGGGGATAGATTTATTATAAATTAATATTTTTAAGAATTCCTAAGGTGCCCCTCTCCTCCCTTATAAAAGGACACCTCCTCCACCTTCCTCCTCACACCAATTTGAGCACTCAAGCTCGGCCAACCCCTGCCAAAATCTCTTCTCCACTTCCCTAGCAACATCCTAGAGGTTCCGGTCTTCCTCAAAGACCAATTCTAGTGCCCTAAGAGGAGGTCTCAAAGAGGCGCTTCAAAGAAGAGGTAATTACCGTTACCAATTCTTTTATCTTTATTTCTTCTTCCACTTATTCATAGGTTGTTTCATTATGAAGTAATAACATCAGTATCACTCATATACTGATATGTTATTATAAGTATGAAACAACCCTATTTCACTATCTATCCATCCTACGGAAAAAGAAATCACCGCGCGTGCGTACGTACGGAATATCGTCTCCACGCCGTGGTGTAATCTATTTTCCACCACCACCTTACATGGATGGGTATAATGGTGTAAAGAATAACTATACATAGTTATTACAACATCATATTGATTCTGATATATTGTATAATCCACTTCAATTCAGTTCAATATTTATGGAAATGGAATCATCGCTCGTGCGTACGTACGGACTACCGTCTCCACGACGCGATGAGATTCATTCTCCATGTTAACCATTTAAGAATGATTATAATGTATATATAAGAAATAATAATGAAATATATGACATTATAAAGCTACTGGATTTATGTATATATACATATGTATGTCATCTACTTACTTCCATTTCAAGATAATAAGGAAAGTAAAACAGCGTTCATGCGTACGTACGGACTACCGTCTCCATGAACGGTGTTTTTCATTTTATTTATCTATCTATTATATATATATATATATATACTGAATATATATGATATATAAATCATATTTTATATTCTGGAAGTAAGTAAATCATGATATAAGTAATAATGATGTCAAGAACAACAAGTCAAAACACCTAAGATAAATGAAACGATTTTACCCAAAACGCTTCTTTAACATGGAATTTACAAAAGAACGGATAATATAATGTTATAGGTGAACCATATATGATATCATAACAATGAATATGATTCTGGAATAAGTCAATAACATGATTTAAATCATTATACAGGAGGTTGGGACACTTACAAAGCAAGTCGGACCTAAGGTAAGGGAAATATCACAATCTCACTTTTATCCGAGATTGTTTTTACTTTGGTAATTACTGGGGTGTATTTTATCATCCACATCCATGTTCCTTCAATATGTAATATTATTTCCATCCTTCTACAATAGTTTATATCCAATTTTACCCTTCGGTAAGTTTTTAGTAAAAGATATTAAAGGAATCTTTTGTCGTTTTTCATACGAGGTACTTTTTGACTTTTCCGACAAAAGTACGAAGAATGTTTTTTTTAACTTATACGGCATGAATGGATTTTTAAAACATTATTTCCAAGAAACTTACTTTACAAGTTTTCAAGTTTATTTTTAATCAACTTCTTTTATTTTAAAGTTGTATGACATGTTATGAAAGGAAAAATTTTTTTGAAGAAGAAAGGATATTTTCCTCAAGAATGGAGTTCAAGTGTTTTATCAAAATTATTTTCCATCTAAGATAATAAAGGGTTCTGTTTTTATCCCTATTATTAAATTGATTTGATCATGTTGTAATGGAATTATTTTTATGAATTCCTTTATCTTATATGAATTGATTTATGATGTCATGATGTTTCAAGAATCCCATTTTTGTTACATGTGTTATGCGATGATGTATGTTTTATGATTATGTGGCACACATAAGAAAGGATTCATTATAAGATGGGTGGGACCTATATCTCCCTCCAATGCATTGGGTAAAGATTTTATATCTCATGAGATAGACATGGCTGGAATGGTAGGTTATACCGGTTCAGTGAAACAGGACTGAAACGAGGATTACTCGATTCAGAAAGGGACTTTGTCCACAAAGATAGTCTTGGCAATGAGTCTTGACTAACAAGAAATGATTCTCTATGATTATGTGTGTATTCCACAATGAGTAATGTTTTAAGTTATGATTTCATTTTCACTTCTATGATTTATCCCACGTTATGATATTATGAGCTCTTTTGCAGGTTAAGATTTCCAAAAGCTATGTTCTTATGTATATGATGTGATTGATATTTCTTTTTTTACCCTTACTGAGCATTTGAGCTCACCCTTTTATGTTTTCTTTTCCCCAGGATATAAAGAAAGGTTTTAGGTAAAAAAAAAGATCTTTATGGGAGATGTTGAAGATCTTTCACCACGTTTAGAAGATTACGTTCCGAGTTTCCAAAGACACTAAACTATTACGATCCTTGTGTGTGTGTTTTTGTTATGTACCAAGTATTCCGCAAAAGTAATGTAATGTCCATGTACGTCAAGATACGGGTCTCTACAGTTGGTATCAGAGGAAAGGTTTAGTCAACCTTTGGAAACTAGGATGCGAAAACGTTAGTGAGATCCCTAGAGATATTTCTAAGGTATGTCTAGGGATGTCCCTAGGGATAAGTATACGTATAGGTTATAGTAATAGAATTACGCTAACGATCATAGAATTAAACCTAAGATGTTGGATATTGAAGGTACTCCCCCTTTATTATGTTGTTTTCCCTAGCATGATTTTTACCTCTCACACTATTCTTTTCTGGGTTTTAGAAAATGGCTGGAAACAAGATGATTCACGATAATGGAGGATATGATGGACAATGGAATGATATTCTTCATAATGAAATGGGATTTGGAAGTGTTTGCATCATTATTATGCCGAATCAGCAATCTCATAATATGATCAATAAAGTAAAATTTGGTAAGTTTCCTGACTCGGCTAATAAGAGAAAGATGGAGTTTCATGATGATCGTAGAGGAAAGAAAGTTCAATTTTCCCTATGTAAATCATGTGGGAAGAGGCATCAAGGAGAATGTTTCAAAGGAACTGGAAGATGCTTTGGGTGTGGAAAAGAAGGACACAAAGCAAGTAAGTGCAAAGGAAAAGGTTCAGTTAACACCATGGATGAGGATAATGGTATTGCTACGACATCAACAATGGTTAAATGTTTTAAATGTGGAATGTATGGGCATTATGCAAACAAATTCCCTAAGGGAAAGACTCATGAAGAGAATCAGTATGGTCATATGGGTAGTATTTATGTGGATGATAATGAAGAGACTACAAATGATATGTGAGATGAAAGAATTTTTGAAGCTCGGTCAATGGTTTGAGAATGTAGTGGAATGATTACATGTTTATCGTGTGTAATTTTGGAATAAAGAGACATCTATGGATTGTTACACTGTTGTCTTTCCTTGTGTTTTGAAAGTGTATGATTAATGTTACCAGTATCCATGAAAGGTTATTCAGATATTTTTGGAATGTAGATGATATGCGCATAATGAAGGGATAAGGAGAAAATTAAATGTTTGATAGTATTCATGAGCTCATGATTGATATAAGGACTAAGTGATATCATGGTTTGAGTATATAGAATTTTGAGGATTTCGGTATGTGAAAAGTGTTAACTTTTAACTGCATTCAAGTTTTCACTAAGGTTCAATGGGTATTCAAGAGAGTACAAGATTAAGGCCTTTGAATGTTTGGAATGTGACCAACAAGATATATCTTATGATATATGGGGATCAATGATGGTATTAAATCTCTGGTAATCATTTTCACTATGTTATGAGAATGGACTGCAGTATTATGGATAAGTCTAAATATTAGAATGGATTATGTTGGACATAAGTTAGTATTGTTTAAGGATAGAAGTTTTTTCGATATTATTGATGGGATGTTATAGTATTATAGTTTTAGAAAAATGACAACCTGCAGGACGGGCGACAGCCCATCGCTTCGGACAAGGCTGTGGGAATCGAACCCACAACCGAAGTGCGACTGGCCTTTATCGCCTACCACTGACCTACAGGAAGTCCTTGTTTAGTAGAAACTAGTTTTATTATATTAAGCAGTATGATATATGAAGTATAAGTCCATTTTAGGAACCATATATGATTAATCTCACTATAGATCGACTTATGCATATAATTTTTGCTAACCTTTTGTTTGAGACAGATGGAATGACCCGTCATTCTATCACATAATCTGCTAACACTTCACGAATAACAAATTCAACTTCATTTATTTAAGAGATGAAGTGGAAATTGTTCAAGACACGAACAACAGTGAGATTGTACCAAAATAAATTAAGTATTTATTCTAATTCAAATTTTCAACTTTAGGGAAATGATCTTGAAAACCAAAAATGTTGTCCTAGTGAGCTTATACCTGATGAATCAGATGGTACCTTATATCATCACAAATCTATGGATTTGTGATTACTGGCTATTCCATAGCCATGTTCTCTACCACTCTCCATCAGAACATGATGCTTAGATTTCTCTTCCATATCCATATTTTTACCTATGTGGAAACCCAACGATTAGTTTATTTGGGTAATCGTTACATTTCATACTTTATTTTTTAAAGCCATGTTTTGGTATTCCTTTTTACGATGTGGGATTCTATTAAAGAAACTTTAGAATAGTAAACCATTTATAACCCCGACGAATTTCGAGGGCGAAATTCATTTTAAGGGGGGTAGAATGTAACAGCCTGATATTTTATAAAAAAAAATATTCTTTTTAATTTTATTAATGTCTTGTGTTGTACGCTACTCCAAAAGGAGCTTGAACAACACACATCCTTGACTAGCCTTGCATTACACGCAATCGCAACCTTCCTCGATAGCGTGTGTAGTACGTAATACTGAGTTTCACGAAACAATGATATGCTATTAAAATATTATTAAAACTAGCCATTATGAATAGTAATAACCACTTTTTAAATTTTATAAATTTTAGCTCTCAAAATGGACTTCATTTTTGGATTCGGAGTATCGAATTTAGCCTAAGGTGAAATTTTGGTACTTTTCGGATAACTTTCATATTCTGATGAATAGTGAAAATTACTACATTATAATTAAAAACAACTTTTTTAATCGAAATAATTAATAGTGATAAAACATTAATTTGAGTGGTTTTAAAATATATTTAGAATATATTTTTACAATTTAATACAATGTTGGTCATTGGATGTAATTTCACATTTAAACCAGACATAAACAAGTGTCAATCTTTTGATAGATATTGTTTCTTAAAAACACGCTATTTGTTTTAACAGCGGGATTTAATTATAAAATTAATTAATGCAACTTTTATGTTATGAATTTGGTAAAATAGACTTCATTTTTGAATTCGGAATATGAAATATATCTTAGGATGAATTTTTGGCATTGTTCTGAAAAACCTCAATTTTTGATGAATAGTGAAACTACTAAGTGGTAGTTAAAAAAACTGAATTTTTCATAAAACTTAATTTTGCCGCTTCTGTGAATGGAATTTCGAAAATCCGAGAGACACGGTTAATATCAAGGACTAAAATGTGGTTCAATGGGATGAAAATAATTTTTTGGTGAATAGTAACTTTTTACTTTTTTTACCGCGGTTAATAGTAAATAGGGTAACTAAGGGTAAATATGATATCAATATTACCCTAACACATGTCCTAATTCTATTGGACAAGTGTAATTCGACCAAAAACAAACTTAGGAATAAAATATGACCATTTAGGCCCACTTGGATTAGATTAGGACATTTATTATTAATTTATTTAAAGAAGGGTTAAAATAGTTAAAATCAACGTTTAATAAGTAAATCATTTTTAATATGGGGTTATACATAAGATAAATTCGACTATAAATATTCATTAGAAAGATAAAAAGATTTCCTACATAATGGTATTTTATTTGTAATTTTTAGACATCAAATAATTTAATTAATTTATGACACAAAGATGATGCAGTAATTATCTTATTTATGAAATATTGACATAATTGATGTTATAAACAACAAAATAAATGTAATTTGAGATTTTTTATGAATTCCACTAATTTTCTAGGTTACTATGATATATTAATGTTGATTTAATCAACTTGGTTCGAACATTTAATTCTGTTATGACTTTCACAAAAATCATATATCAAATAGTGTCAAAATTGACACAAAATAGTTTTTAAATAAAATATTATATTATTAATTTTTATTTTATTCCTAAAAATATAAGGTTCGGCCAAATGACTTGGATAAGGATATATATGTTAATAATAAACAATTTTGGGTTCGTTTGGCATGTTATAGTAAGTGTATTAACCATATAGGGAAAGAAAACAAAAAGACATGGTAAAAGTTAAATTATTTAACTTAGAGTTAAATCTAATTGATAAGGTTTAAAATAAGATCCAAACATGTCTAAATTTGATTGGTTGATGAGATTACAACCCTATCTCATCTAAGCTTCTAATATGAGTCATTTTTGGAGGTTTTTAAGTGGGGATAGATTTATTATAAATTAATATTTTTAAGAATTCCTAAGGTGCCCCTCTCCTCCCTTATAAAAGGACACCTCCTCCACCTTCCTCCTCACACCAATTTGAGCACTCAAGCTCGGCCAACCCCTGCCAAAATCTCTTCTCCACTTCCCTAGCAACATCCTAGAGGTTCCGGTCTTCCTCAAAGACCAATTCTAGTGCCCTAAGAGGAGGTCTCAAAGAGGCGCTTCAAAGAAGAGGTAATTACCGTTACCAATTCTTTTATCTTTATTTCTTCTTCCACTTATTCTTAGGTTGTTTCATTATGAAGTAATAACATCAGTATCACTCATATACTTATATGTTATTATAAGTATGAAACAACTCTATTTCACTATCTATCCATCCTACGGAAAAAGAAATCACCGCGCGTGCGTACGTACGGAATACCGTCTCCACGCCGTGGTGTAATCTATTTTCCACCACCACCTTACATGGATGGGTATAATGGTGTAAAGAATAACTATACATAGTTATTACAACATCATATTTATTCTGATATATTTTATAATCCACTTCAATTCAGTTCAATATTTATGGAAATGGTATCATCGCTCGTGCGTACGTACGGACTACCGTCTCCACGACGCGATGAGATTCATTCTCCATGTTAACCATTTAAGAATGATTATAATGTATATATAAGAAATAATAATGAAATATATGAAATTATAAAGCTACTGGATTTATGTATATATACATATGTATGTCATCTACTTACTTCCATTTCAAGACAATAAGGAAAGTAAAACAGCGTTCATGCGTACGTACGGACTACCGTCTCCATGAACGATGTTTTTCATTTTATTTATCTATCTATTATATATATATATGCTGAATATATATGATATATAAATCATATTTTATATTCTGGAAGTAAGTAAATCATGATATAAGTAATAATGATGTCAAGAACAACAAGTCAAAACACCTAAGATAAATGAAACGATTTTACCCAAAACGCTTCTTTAACATGGAATTTACAAAAGAACGGGTAATATAATGTTATAAGTGAACCATATATGATATCATAACAATGAATATGATTCTGGAATAAGTCAATAACATGATTTAAATCATTATACAGGAGGTTTGGACACTTACAAAGCAAGTCGGACCTAAGGTAAGGGAAATATCACAATCTCACTTTTATCCGAGATTGTTTTTACTTTGGTAATTACTGGGGTGTATTTTATCATCCACATCCATGTTCCTTCAATATGTAATATTATTTCCATCCTTCTACAATAGTTTATATCCAATTTTACCCTTCGGTAAGTTTTTAGTAAAAGATATTAAAGGAATCTTTTGTCGTTTTTCATACGAGGTACTTTTTGACTTTTCCGACAAAAGTACGAAGAATGTTTTTTTTAACTTATACGGCATGAATGGATTTTTAAAACATTATTTCCAAGAAACTTCCTTTACAAGTTTTCAAGTTTATTTTTAATCAACTTCTTTTATTTTAAATTTTTATGACATGTTATGAAAGGAAAAATGTTTTTGAAGAAGAAAGGATATTTTCCTCAAGAATGGAGTTCAAGTGTTTTATCAAAATTATTTTCCATCTAAGATAATAAAGGGTTCTGTTTTTATCCCTATTATTAAATTGATTTGATCATGTTGTTATGGAATTATTTTTATGAATTTCTTTATCTTATATGAATTGATTTATGATGTCATGATGTTTCAAGAATCCCATTTTTGTTACATGTGTTATGCGATGATGTATGTTTTATGATTATGTGGCACACATAAGAAAGGATTCATTATAAGATGGGTGGGACCTATATCTCCCTCCAATGCATTGGGTAAAGATTTTATATCTCATGAGATAGACATGGCTGGAATGGTAGGTTATACCGGTTCAGTGAAACAGGACTGAAATGAGGATTACTCGATTCAGAAAGGGACTTTGTCCACTAAGATAGTCTTGGCAATGAGTCTTGACTAACAAGAAATGATTCTCTATGATTATGTGTGTATGCCACAATGAGTAATGTTTTAAGTTATGATTTCATTTTCACTTCTATGATTTATCCCACGTTATGATATTATGATCTCTTTTGCAGGTTAAGATTTCCAAAAGCTATGTTCTTATGTATATGATGTGATTGATATTTCTTTTTTTACCCTTACTGAGCATTTGAGCTCACCCTTTTATGTTTTCTTTTCCCCAGGATATAAAGAAAGGTTTTAGGTAAAAAAAAAGATCTTTATGGGAGATGTTGAAGATCTTTCACCACGTTTAGAAGATTACGTTCCGAGTTTCCAAAGACACTAAACTATTACGATCCTTGTGTGTGTGTTTTTGTTATGTACCAAGTATTCCGCAAAAGTAATGTAATGTCCATGTACGTCAAGATACGGGTCTCTACAGGATGTGCCTATCCATGAGGTGTAATCATTAGAGGTTTCCTAAGCTGACGCCTCAATGAAGTTGGATGATATCAGGCCACCAACAGAGGTAGTCGAGGAGTCTAGGATGGTTGAATATACCACAAAAGATACATATAAGGCATATGGGTGTCCTACTATATATGTGGAAGATAACAAGGATCCATTTACACTAGAAATGGATTTCATCCTGCCCGAATTCATTCTTTATAATGATTCAAAAACCAAGTTCATGGTGCACTTTCCTCTATATGAGCCCACACAACCCAAGGAATTTGAGGATTATATCTTGGATGCTACTTAGGAGAACCAAGTCATCCTCTACAATGCATGGAGGTATGTGGGGAACTTCATCACACTTACCCCAATTGTTTACTAGCCTAACTATTTGGGATATATATTCTATTAGATAGTTATCCTAGGGACTTGTGGGGTGGACTCTACTAGTCTTCGTGCACTAGATCAGTATTTTATTATCAAACAAGAACATAACGAAGGGTATGTGTTTGATGTTTCTTGAAACAAACAGAAGGCTGAGGTCACAAAGGTTATTCAAGAATATGAGAAGGACATTTCCCATTTAGAAGCCCCATTCAATAACCATGAGACCATCATACTCGCTCATGTTAAGACCATATGCTATCTGAGGGCACAGTTGAAGGCGGTCAAAGATAATGTACTTGTTTTGGAATCCATGGTGGACCATTTCTGGCCTGATTAGGACCAGACATGGATCAGACCAGAATAAGTCCATAATAAATCTGATGAATAGTTGGATGATCTAGAGGTGTGAAAAAGAACTCTAGAGGATACATAATATAGGTTATATGAGTGCTGTGCTTGATCACCATAGTTGAACTCAAGGGGGATATTGTTTTATTACAAAATAATGGATAGGTAGCAATATGTTGATGAGCCTACTAAATTTTAGTATATATGTTTTAAATTACCAATATATATATATATATAAGTTTTATTTTCACTTTATCTATGATCATACAAACAACACCACCAACCATCAATCCCTAAGCCAAAGAAAGTCATGATCCGTGTGTAAAATGTGGGATGTCCATTTGATTGATTATTTACAAGAGAGTGTCCTAAAATGGATGAATATTCAATGTGTAAAGTTTTTTTTGACCAGACTGAGTGTCATAAATGAGATAGGCTATGGCAAGAGGATGGTTCTCATTAAACAACAAACTTTATTTTTCAATGTTCTCTAGTGCATGAATGATGTTATACCCTAGACTTTGAATCCTACCCAACAAAAGGGGAATTAAGAGAGTGAATCAAGAAACCCAATATTAGTAACAAAAGGGTAGTGGCATGATAATGGAGGATAACTAATAAGCATGTTCGAGACTAATAATCCATTATTTGTTTTCTGAGTATTGGGAAAAAATGGAGGGTCAATCATTGAACATGTTTGAAACATGGGACCTATCTCAAAATTTCATTAAACGTATTCAAGGGAATTTACTAAGATTATAGGTGAGCCAATAGGGAATGGTACCATGCAATCAAGGGGGGCCGTTTGGACATGGATGATGATGAAGACCAAAATAAAGGGACATGTAAATCATCGATATGATGTGATGTAATGTGTGAATGGATTCCAACAGTCCTATAATTATGAAACCATGGATTCTGATACATTGTTTAAGAGTGTCATTCAGAACAAAGGGTAGACACATCTTCCAAAACTAGCATCATCTTGGAATCCAGCCAATGGTTAAAGAAAATGAACAGTGCGGTAGGTGACCGACACCGAAAGGGAAAAGGGATTCCTAATAGAGAATCCAATATTCACCGAAATTTTATATAGTGAGATGAAGATTATGGAAATTTAGTTTTACATCATATGGTAGGATGATGAATAACATAGTTTAAAACCATTTGATTGAGATGTTGAGTCATATAGTTTAGCTTCTTGAGACCAGTATGTGTGAACGAATGTGAATAATTCCCAAAAACAATGTGGAAGGGGCTATATAAAGGTAATAGAATAGGGTACTCCACAGAGTGGATCATGAAGAAAATTTATTTTTTGGAATTGAATCAAACACTTTCCTGAACTGTAACACCCCGAGATTTTATGAGAAGTATTATTTTTAATTTATTTTATGTCTTGTGTTGTATGTTATACCAAGATTATCTTACTCTATACGCAACACCATATTAGCTTTTAGTATATGCAACACTATTCTTGGATCATGTTACACAAAATTTCATACTCGTTTGATAGAAGTAATTCTACGCAACAATGAGTGTATATATATATATTCAATCTATAAATGATATATGGTTGGATTCTATTATATACATCATAAAAGGAATCTTGCACTACACACAACCCTAGCTTGGCTTGCTTTACGCCTAATGACAACATTCCACTATAGCGTGTGTTGTACGCAACACCGAGTTTAACTAAACAACGATATGTAATTAAAATATTAAATAAACTACCCGTTATGAATAGTAATACCCACATTTTGAGATTTTATAAATTTTATCGTTCAAAATGGACTTAATTTTTGGATTCAGAATATCAAAATTATCCTAGGGTGAATTTTTGGTATTTTTCTCAAAACTTTCAATTTTTGATATATAGTGAAAACACTAGGTTACTATTTAAAAACTGAATTTTTATTTAAATATTTATTTATTTTATTTAAATTTATTTTAGGCCAAAATAGATACATTATATATATATATATGTTTAATGTAATTCATTAGAGTCAGTTTGTAATAATTTTAGAGATATAAAAATTTTATTGAACCTTTTACCGTCTTTTACCTACCTCCTAGAAGGATTTGTAATTGTACATAAAACATAATTTTATCGCTTCTGTGAGATTCATTTTGAAAATCTGAGAGACATGGTTTATATCATGGTGTAAAATTTGGTTCAATAAGATAATAATAATTTTTGGGGAATAGTAACTTTTTACTTTTATTTACCACGATTAAAAGTAAATATGGTAATTAAGGGTAAAATGATATTATAATTACCCTAAAACATGTCCTAATTCTATTGGATAAGTTTAATTCGACCAAAAAAAACCTTAGGATTAACATATGACCATTTAGGTCCACATGGATTAGATGAGGACACTTATTATTATTTTATTTAAAGAAGAGTTACAATAGTTAAAATGAATGATTAATAACTAAAATATTTTTAATATACGGTTATACATAAGATAAGTTCTACTATAAATATTAATTTGAAATCTAAAAATATTTCATATATAATAATATTTTGTTTTTTATTTTTAGTCATTAAATATTTTAATTTATTTATGACACAATGATGATGCAGTAATTACCTTATTAATGAAATATTTACATAATTGATGTAATAAATACACAAATAAATGTAATTTGAGACTTTATAAGAACTACACTACTCTTTAGGTTAATATGAAATGTTAGTGTGTATTAAATTAACTTTTTCGAACTAATCAGGCTTTTATGATTTTCACAAACATCAATTACCATATACTGTCAAAATTGACATAAAATTGTTTTTAAAAACAAATTATATTATGAATTGTTATTATACTATTAAAAATCTAATGTTCATAAAAATGACATAGATAAGTTTATATATATTAATAATTAACCACATGGGGTTCGTTTGGATTTTTATAGAATTTTTATTAACCAATAGTGTAAGAAATCAAGAAGACACAGTAAAAGAAAAATTATTTAACATAGAGTTTAATCTAAATGATAAGGTTAAAATAGTAACCTCAACTCGTCCAAAACTTATTGGTTGAGATTATTTATTCCCATCCCCTCCTTTGATTTTATATAAATCAATTTGGATCTATTAAAAACCGAATATGTCTTTCTTATAAAATAACATTTTATGTTTTCCTAAGGTGCCCCTCTCATCCCTTACAAAAGGGAACCTCCTACCTCCCCTCCTCACACCACTTTGAGCCTTCCAGCTCGGCCAAACCATGCCAATTTCCCTTATCAACTTCCCTAAAAACATTATAGAGGTTCCAGTCTCCTCAAAAGACCAACTATAGCACCTTAAGAGGAAGTTTAAAAGAGGTGCGTCGAAGAAAAGGTAATATCTTCTACCGATTCTTTCAAGTTTTCATTCTTCTTCAACTTCATCTTCTTTAGCTGTTTTATTATATAGTAATAACATAAGTATCAATAATATACTAATATGTTATTATAAATATGAAACAACCCCATTTTACCTTCTATCCATCCAACAGAAAATGAAATCACCGTGCATGCGTACAGACGGAATACCGTCTCCACGCCGTGGTGTAATCTATTTTTCCACCACCAACGTACTTGGATGGGTATTATAGTGTAAACAATAACTATATATAGTTATTATAACATCATACGGATTCTGAGATATTATATCATCCACTCTAATTCAATTCAATAATTATGGAAACGATATCATCGCTCGTGCATACATACGGATTACAGTCTCCACGACGCGAAGAGATTCATTCTCCATATTAACCATTTAGGAATGATTATAAAGTATCTATAATGAATAATAATGAAATATATGACATGATAAAGCTACTGGATTTATGTATATATATATTTCATCTACTTACTTCCATTCAATTCAATAAGAAATGGAAAACGTCGTTCCTGCCTGCGTACGACCTACCATCTCTATGAACGTTGTATTTCATTTCATTTATGTGTCAATTATATATATATATATATATACTTAATATATATGATACATAAATCATTATTTACATTCTGTATGTAATTAAATAATGACATAAGTAATTATGATATCAAGAACAACATGTCCCAACACGTACGATAAATAAAACGGTTTTACCCAAAACGTTGCTTTATAATGGAATTTACAAAAGAACGGGTAATATAAAGTCATGAGTGAACCATATATGATATCATCACAATGAATATTATTCTGTAATAACTAAATGACATTATTTAAATCATTATACAGGAGGTTCAGATATGTACGAAGCATATCGGACCTAAGGTAAGGGATAAATTTTCCAATCGCGTTTTTATCCGAGATTGTTTATTCTTAAGTATTTAATAGGGTTATATTTATCATACATGTCCCAGTTTTTTTAAATGGATTCATGTATTTTTTAAAAAAAATTCCCATTTTTTACTTTTAATACATGGTATGTATGTAATCATTCTTCTATTTTACCATACGAGTTACTCTTTGACTTTTCCAGTAAAAGTAGAAGTAGAATATTTTTTTAACTTATAAGGAATGAACATATGTTTACGGCTTCATAATGCCTAATTTTCAGGAAGATTACTCTGCAATATTTCAGGAATATTTTAAAAAAAATATTTTTCTTTTAAAATTGCATGGAATTTTGTGAAAAGAAAATCATTTTGAAGAAGAAAGTATATTTTCCTCAATAATGCATTTCCAGTGTTTATCAAAACTATTTTCCATCTAAGATGACATTATTCAGTATGTTGATGCTTCAAGTATAATGTCTCTATTATTTAAATGGTTTGATTATTATTATGATGAAATGTTATCAATTTGTTTTATATGGATTATTTTATGATGGGATGATGTTTATGAAACCCATTTTATTCTTTGGGTTATGATGAATGATTTGTGTTTATTTTGTGCCACAAGTACGAATGATTTCTTTATGAGATGGGTGGGACCTATATCTCTCTAAAATGCATTGGATAAAGATTTATATCTCATTATATAGTCATGGATGGAACGGTAAGTTAATCCGGTTCAGTGATACATGACTAGAATGAGGTGTGAACTCGATTCAGAAAGGGAATTTTTCCACTAAGATGGTCTTGGCAGCAATCCCTTGACTGCTATAGAAGTCATATAATGTTCTTAATGGTTTTCCACAATTACATGTTTTCTTCCAATGATATTTTATCATGATTGATGTTCTTATATGATATATTCCTTACGTACTTCCATGATTTATGTCTTTGCTCCGAATTTTTATGTTTAGATTTTATGTTCGTGTTTTTGCATTTAAATGTTTATGGATTATTTTATGTTTTCTATGTTTACTCATACTGAGCATTTGAGCTCACCCTTTTTATGTTTTCTTTTACCCAGGAATTAAAGAAAGGCTTTAGGTAAGAAAAAAGGGATGATTTTTATGGGAGATGTTGAAGATCTTTCACCAGAATTAGACAATTATTTTTCCGAGTTTCCAAAGACACTAAAGTATTATGGTCCTTGTGTGTTTATTTTTATTATGTATTAATTATTCCGAAAAAGTAATGTAATTTCCATGTACATCAAGTACGGGTCTCTAAAATTGGTATCAGAGGAGAGGGTTAGTTATCCTTTGGAAAGTAAGATGCAAAAACATTAGTGAAATCCATAGAGATATTTATAAGGTATGTCTAGGGATGGCCCTAATATTAAGTATATGTTTAGGTTAGAGTCCTAGAATTAAGTTGATGATCATGAATAACCTAGGGTGAACCTATTGTGTCATGTATTAATGAATGTTTTATAAGTTGTACATCACATTAGTGACTTTTTATGATTATGTGGTTCCTCGTTATTTTAAATGTTTCTTACACTATGGTTTCGGGTCTTAGTCAATGGATGGAATGAGAAGGAATTCAGTTAACATTGATTCCAATTGACAAATTGGTTACTATGATCAACAAAATTGTGTAACACCTGGAGAGAAATATATTATGATTATGCCGAATCACTCATCTCGATTTTTGATTAACAAGGTGAACTGTAGTTGTATTCCTAAGTCATCAAATAAGAGGAAGATGTAATTTTATGCATGTTCTCTTGGTGTGGAGCATAGAGAAAGGAAGATTGAGATTTGTAAATAAGGGATGAGGAACATTGAGGAATACCTCAAATTAAGGGGAAGATATTATCTATGTGGAGAAAAGGGTCATAGAGTGACAGACTGTTATGGAGTCCAATGTCTTTTTTGTGGAGGACATGGGCATTACCCAACTCAATGCCCTGACCTAAGAAGTTACTTATAAATCGAAGAAGGACCAATTCCATTCCAATCATTGAATAATATGGATTGATGGGATTATGTATTGGAATTCAATAATAATGTTTTTGAGGTAAATTTATATTATATTGAAATATCTGTGTATTTGCCCATTGTGGTTTTCTATAAGAATATGGTACGAGTAACCATGAAAAGTGATTGAAATATTTTTGGAAAGAAGATGATATTCTCATAATGAAGTAATAAGGAGAAAATGAAATGTTTGATAGTATTCATAAGCTCGTGACTGATATAAGGACAAAGTGATATCATGGTTTGAGTATATAGAGATTTTGGGATTTTGGTATGTGGATATAGTTATATTTTGACAGCACTCATGTTTTCACTGTGGTTCTATGATAATACATGATTAAGGTATTCACATGTTTGGAATTTGACCAAAAAGATATATCGTGTGATATATGGTGGATAAATGATGGTATTAACATGCTCAGTAGATGAAATTTCTAGTAATTGTTTTCCTTATACTATGAGAATGGACAGAAGTATTTTAGATAAGCATAAATATTGGAATGGATTATGTATGACATAAGTTATTATTGTTTAAGGATAGAACTTTTTTCTATATTATTTGTGGTATGTTATAATAATGTATTTTTTGAAAATGAACAACCTACAGGATGGGAAACAACCCGTCACGTCAGACTAGGCTGTGGGAATCGAACCCAAAACCGAAGTGCGACAGGCCTTTATCACCTACCACTGGCCTAAAGAAAGTCCCTGGTTAGTTAAAACTAGATTTGTTTTATTAAGTGGTATTATAGATGAAGTATAAGTCCATTTTTGGAATCATATACGATTAACCTCACCATTGATGGACTTATGTGTATTTGATAGCATTTGCGAACCTTTTTTTGAGATATATGGAATGACCCATCATTATATCACATGATCTGCTAACACTTCATGAATGGAAAATTCAACTTCATTTCATTAAGAGATGAAGTAAAAAAATTTCAAGGCACGAACAACGGTGAGATTGTACCGAAATAAAGTAATTATTTATTCTAAATCAAATTCATCAACTTTTGGGAAATTATCTTGAAAACCAAAAATGTATTCCTATTGTCCTCATATCCAATGAATCAGATGGTACCTTAGATCATCACAAATTTATGGCTTTGTTATTGTTGGCTTTTTCATTGCCATGTTCTCTACCACTCTCCATTAGAACATGATAGTTAGGTTTCTCTTCCATATCCATATTTTCACCTATGTTCTCCTATGTAGAAACCGAGTGATGTGTTACTTTGGGTATTATTTATGTTTCTAACGTTCCTTTTTCAAATGATGATTTATTATAACTTTTTACGATGTTGGTTTCTAGGAAAGAAACTTTTATATAGTAAACCATTTATAACAACGATGAATTTCGAGGGAGAAATTCATTTTAACAGGGCTAGAATGTAACACCCTGAGATTTTATGAGAAGTATTATTTTTAATTTATTTGATGTCTTCTGTTGTATGATACACCCATATTATCTTATTCTATATGAAACATCGTATTATCTTGAAGTATATGAAACACTATTTTGTGATCATGTTACACAAAATTTCATGTTCGTTTGATAGAAGTTATTCAACACAAAATTGAGTGTGTGTATATATATATATATTCAATGTATAACGGAAATATGATTGGATTCTATTATACACAAAAACGAAGGAATCTCACACTACACGCAACCCTGACTTGGATTACTTTACACGCAATCGCGACCTTCCACGATAGTGTGTGTTGTACGCAACACCGAGTTTCACAAAACAACAATATGTTATTAAAATATTATATAAACTACTTGTTAGGAAGAGTAATACCCACTTTTTGAAAGTTTATAAATTTTATATTTCAAAATGGACTTAATTTTTAGATTCGAAATATCAAAATCAGCATCGGGTGAAATTTTGGTATTTTTCTGAAAACATTCAATTTTTGATGAATAGTGAAAACACTAGACTACTACTTAAAAACAAAATTTTTATTTAAATAATTATTTATTTTATTTAAATTTACTTTAGTTAAAAATAGATACATAATATATATATATATAAATTCAATGTAATTCATTGGTGTCAGTTTGTAATAATTTTAGAGATATAAAAATTTTATTTAACTTTTTACCGTCTTTTACCTACCTCCTAGGAGCATTTGTAATTGTACATAAAACATAATTTTACCACTTCTGTGAGTTGTATTTTGAAAATCTGAGAGACACTGTTAATATCACGGAGTAAAATGTGGTTCAATAAGATAATAATATTTTTTGGTGAATAGTATCTTTTTACTTTTATTTACCACGGTTAAAAATAAATAGGGTAATTAGGGGTAATAATGATATTATTATTACCCTAACACATCTCCTAATTTTGATGGATAAGATTAATTAGACCATAAAAAACCTTATAAATAAAAAAGGACAAATTTGTGTCCACTTGGATTAGATTAGGACACTTATTAATATTTTATTTAAAGAAGAGTTAAAATAGTTAAAATCAAAGTTTAATAAATAAAACATTTTTAATATATGTTATTACATAAGATAAATTCTACTATAAATATTCATTATAAAGATAAATATATTTCATATATAACAGTATTTTATTTATAATTTTCAGACATTAAATAATTTAATTTATTTATGACACAATGATGATATAGTAATTAACTTATTAATAAAATATTAACATAATAGATGTAATAAATACACAAATAAATTTAATTTGAGACTTTTTATGAATTAAAATAATTTATTAGGTTAATATGACATGTTATTATTGATTAAATTAACTCATTTCGAACTAATTATTCTTTTATGATTTTCAAAAAAAAATAAATTACCAAATAGTGTCAAAAATGACATAAAATAGTTTTCAAAACAAATATTATATTATTAATTTTTATTCTACTTCTAAAAATATAATTCTCGGCCAAATGACTAAGAATAGGTTATTTATGTCAATAATAAACCATTTTGGGTTCTTTTTTCTTTTTATAGTATGTTTATTAACCATATAGTGTAAGAAAACAAGAAGACACTGTAAACGTTAAATTATTTAACATAGAGTTAAATCTAGATGATAAGGTTGCAATAGTAACATAAACTTGTCTAAAACCTATTTGTTGAGAGGATTTCGACTCATCCCCACCATAGCTTCGAAATAAATCAATTTTGAGCAATTAAAAACCGAATATGAATTTATTATAAAATAATATTTTATGTTTTTCCTAACGTGACCCTCTCCTCCCTTATAAAAGAGCACCTCCTACCTCTCCTCCTAAAACCACATTGAGCCTTCAAACTCGTCCAAACCCTGCCAATTTCCCTTATCAACTTCCCTAGAAACATTATATAGGTTATTTTCTCCTCAAAAGACCAACTCTAGTGCCTTAAGAGAAAGCTTAAAAGAGCTGCGTCGAAGAAGAGGTAATCTCTTCCAAAGATTATTTCACGTTTTCATTATTCTTAAACTTCTTCTTCTTTATTTCTTTCATTATAAAGTAATAAAATTGGTATCACTAATATACATATATTTTATTATAATTATTAAACAACCCCATTTCACCTTCCATCAATCCTACAGAAAATGAAATCACTACGCGTGTGTACGTACGGAATACCATCTCCACGCCGTGGTGTAATATGTTTTTACACCACCACCATACTTAGATGGGTATAATGGTGTTAAGAATAACTATATATAGTTATTATAACATTATATGGATTATGATATATTATATCTGGCACTCAAATTCAATTAAATAATTATGGGAACGATATCATCGCTTGTGCGTACGTACGGATTACAGTCTCCACGACACGATGAGATTCATTCTCCATGTTAACCATTTAAGAATGATTATAATGTATATATATCAAATAATAATAAAATATATGACAATATAAAGCTACTGGATTTAAATATATCTATATTAATTTCTTCTACTTACTTCCATTCAAGTCAATAAGTAAAGGAAAATAGCATTTTTGCGTACGTACGGCCTAC
Source organism: Viscum album (assembly GCA_963277665.1). Classification (NCBI taxonomy): domain Eukaryota; kingdom Viridiplantae; phylum Streptophyta; class Magnoliopsida; order Santalales; family Viscaceae; genus Viscum; species Viscum album. The sequence continues at coordinate 192,347,739 of OY728150.1, forward strand.
CGTCTCCATGAACTGTGTATTTGATTTCATTTATATATCAATTATATATATGTATATACACTCAATATGTATGATATATAAATAATTATTTACATTCTGGAAGTAAGTAAATAATGACTTAAGTAATAATAATATCAAGAACAACAAGTCCAAACACGTACGATAAATAAAACGATTTTAAACAAAACGCTGCTTTAACATGGAATTTACAAAAGAACGGATAATATAAAATCATAAGTGAACCATATATTATATCATAACAATGGATATGATTCTTTAATAATTAAATGAAATTATTTAAATCATTATATAGGAGGTTCGTAAACGTACGAAACATATCGTACGTAAGGTAAGGGATAACTTTCCAATCTTATTTTTATCTGAGATTGTTTATTCGTAAGTATTTAATGGGGTTATATCAATCATCAATGTCTCTGTTTTTTTTAAAATAGATTCACGTATTTTTAAAGTATTTTTTACCCATTTTTTACTTTTAATACATGTTATGTAAGGGATATTTCTTGTTTTTTACCATACGAGGTACTTTTTGACTTCTCCGGCAAAAGTACCAGAAGAATATTTTTTTAACTTATATGGAATGAATGGATTTTTACTACTTCATAATGAATTATTTTCATGAATATTACTCTACAAGATTTCAAGATTATTTTAAAAAAAATCAATTTTTTATTTCCATGGAATTTTATGAAAAGAAAATGATTTTGAAGAAGAAAGGATATTTTCCTCAAGAATTCATATCAAGTGTTTATCAAAACTATTTTCCATCTAAGATGAAATTATTCAGTATGTTGATGTTTCAAGTATAAATTCTCTATTATTTAAATGGTTTTATTATTATTATGATGAAATGTTATCCATTTGTTTTAAATGGATTTTGTTATGATGGGATGATGTTTATGAAACCCATTTTATTCTTTGGGTTATGATGAATGATTTATGTTTATTTTGTGTCACAACAAAGAATGATTTCATTATGAGATGGGTGGGACCTATATCTTCCTCCAATGCATTGGGTAAAAATTTATATCTCATGAGAGAGAAATGGCTGGAACGATAAGTTAATTCGGTTTAGTGATACAGGACTGGAATGATGAGTGAACTCGATTCGGAATGGGACTTTGTCGACTAAGATGGTCCTGGCAGCAATGCCTTGAATACTATGGAAATCATATCATGTGCATAATGGTTTTCCACAATTAAAATTTTTCTTCCCATGCTATTTTATCATGATTGATGTTCCTTTACGATATATTCCTTACGCACTTCCAAGATTTATTTCTTTGATCAAGATTTTTATGTTTAGATTTTATGTTCATGTTTTTTAATTCAAATGTTTATGGATTTTTTTATGTTTTATATGTTTACCATTACTGAGCATTTGAGATCACACTTTTTATGTTTTTCCCCAGTATTTAAAGAACGACTTTAGGTAAGAAAAAAAGGGAAGATATTTATGGGAGATGTTGAAGATCTTTCACTGTGATTAAAATATTATTTTTCTGAGTTTCCAAAGACACTAAACTATTGCGGTCCTTGTGTGTTTATTTTTTTATGTATTAAGTATTCTTCAATAGTAATGTAATGTCCTTGTACGTCAAGTATGGGTCTCTACATGAACTGAGAGGTTCAACGTGTGAAATAGAGTTTTTTATATTGTCTATAGTGGGACCTCTATTAGATTTTCACTTATTCCATTGATATTTTAAGGTCATACATGGTGGTCAAAGAAGCTTCAAATAGTCTAGGGTTGTAATTATTTGAACTTTACTCCTAGTTTAATGTCCTAGATCTTATACTATAGGGATGTAAACTATTTAAGGTCATAATATTTGCACATAATGGGGCTTGCATCTAGAAAAGTGTATTAAGATAATTGAGGGATTATGAGTGACTGAAATGGTGTGTCCATGGGGCCTCTAACCAAATAATAGAATCCAAGTACAGCCCCACATATTTTAAAGTAATCTTTATTGTACACTAGGGTTGTATGCCTTAGGGGGAGTTTGTATGACATAAGGGAGTGGTAACTCGACATGAAAGGATGAGCCTAGGAGGATAGCTGATACAAAACAAAAAGTTCCTATAATAATTGAAAAACTATTTATGGTCATGATTCTTGAAATATGGGGTGAACATACTAAAAATAATTTTTATCATGTAAGAGTGATAACATAATATGTATTAGGGAACAAAAGTCTTGACGCCACACAACACATTCCTATGGATGGCTTGAATGTAGATTGAAGGCGTGATGATTGGACTTAAAATCCATGTTTTAGATTATAGATTTTGTAAAAAAAGGGAAATTAGTTTAATGGTCATATAACTCAGAACAAGTGAGAACGTGTCACAAATCATTGTGCATGGCATGTAAGGGAGGCAACCTGACATGAAATGGGGGATATGGAGGCCCAACGACACGTAAAATATTTCATGATGACTGGAATATATCTTAAAGTCCTTCTGTTTGGACTCAAGATCCTTGTTTATGGTTGTAGAGCTTGGGATGTGGGAAAATATTTTTTAAGGTCATAGTTCATGGACCGTAAGGTAGTGTTTCTTTGGGGAAAGTCCACAATATTGAAGGAAGATTACCTGATGTGTATGGATGGTCCTAGGCGGGCACCTGATTCCACCAAAAACATCCCAAAGATAACTAGGACATAGTTTAAGTTTGTTATTTTTGTACCTAGGATCATAGTTTATGGTCATAGTGTTTAGTCAATAGGGAAATCATGTGTCTCGACACTATATGAGTCAAACTCCCTCTCAACTTCAAAGAACACATGATCCATACTTTATGTTCGAAACACATAGCAGTTTGGCGTTCCTATTATTTATAGGGGAGAAAAAAAATGAAAAATGAAAGTGGAGAACAAATCTTGTGAGGGTGATCATGACTTTCAAATGAAGGATGGTAAAAGAGGATTACCAAAAAATAGAAAAAAACTACTAAACAAGTTTGAAACATAGGTTCAATTCCCTCGTCAGTCTATAATAGGGCCAAAACATTTTGAACTGACCATTGACTGAGATCGAAAAACAAGATCCTATATTTGGTACCAAAGATTCATAAAAGAGTGATACTAGGGTGGTAGGTGAGATAATGTTTCATGGGACCATTTCCATTTGGGATCCTATTCAGATCAGGAGGAAAATGAATTTCCTAATTAGAGACAGCACAAAACATGGAAGTGGAAATAGGAACATCTCAGAGCGAATATTTGGTTCCATGGGTTCTATTCTACCATGTGCTCAAACATGCTCAATGAACATCTTGTTATGAAATAATAAATCCTGGCATAGAGGGGAGATATACCAAGATGAGTAGAAAGTAGAGATAGGATTCGTATGAAATATCTGTTCATCACTACATATCCCATTGGGATGTGAATCAAGCCACACATAGTTCTTGAATATTGTGTGGTACGAGACCAATGCTGGAAGTGTATCATCCTCTCTAAATATTATACCAAATCATCATATATTACGAGGCATCTCTGTTTTACACATGTTAAGGCTAAATTTTAGCATCATGTGATAAACATGTTGGTTTTTGATAATCCCATATTCATCATAAGTGGCATCCCAGTTTTATACGTAGTTTTTTTTTCTTCCTATAATTATTGTAAGAGGAATCCGAATTTTATACAAGAGAAAATCACAATTTAACATCATGTGACTAGGATATTTGGATTTTCAGATGAAAATTTTACAAACTGTACAATGTTTGATTCCAGTTTAAAGTCAAAGAGATCAGACCATGTTTATATTTTCTAGTTTAGGGCCATGTAGAATATGTAAAATGTGGGGAATGGGTTCTCTAATAAAGATTTAGTGGTACTAAAGAGTGATAAAAAGACATTAAAAAAGGGCCAAAGGGACCCTTTATTATACAAAACATGAAAAACCACACCCCATGCAAACATAATGTTTTTGGGGGAGGAAAGAACCCCATATTGTGTTAATGACGGGGATGGTCCGAGGATATGATATTTGAGTGTCACTATGTATCCCACGAGGACGGGAATAAATAAACATATAGTTATAGAAGGCATTATAGTAGGAAACCGAAAATAGAAGGGTATACCCACTCGAATGAGGATACTGAATCATTTCATATTTGGATATGAGGTGGCCTAAATTTAGGAGTGGTAAATTTTTTACAATTATACCATACTTTACATATGATACATCCAATATTTTATGGGGTTGGATCATAGTTTAATGTCCTTAACTAAGGACATTGGTGATGACCTTGAGATTCCTATTCTTCCCTTACACATGTTAGGTCATGAGGTCATATTGTCCCACTAAGGGGTCAAAGAACTTGAATGGGGATTATACCAGAAGAGGAGGCACATGGTGGTAATAACTCCATGGTTAATAGGAGGTATGAAGGTGATTTCATAGCTGGGCCCAGATATAGGGGTCTAGAAATCTTTAAGTATCCCACAAAAATGGGAATCAATAAATATTTAGTTACATAAATATGTGTGGGAATAGGTTTTCTAAAACACCATGGGTAAATTAAACCATGAGAATGAGGGTCCAAGGAGGATATATTCACAATGGTTATTGTCATAAATCATGGACTAGCACACCTAGTGTATGGTAATAGGTCTTGGACCATAGGCTTTTAATTTATGTTTATAGAGTTAGTACCATTGGACAATTCTTCGAGAATGATCAGTTGGATCCAAAATTTAATCCTTATATGAAAATAGACAAGAAATATCAATGCCACATGATGTGGTATTGAAGTTTGTTTCTCATAGTTTAAGGATGTATTTATTGAAACCTAGGTGGGGCCAAAGGGCCATATGATGAAGGATTTATATATGAACTCATAGATAAGATATCTAGGCATCACTACATATCACATGGAAATTGTAATCAACCCACAAATAGTAATTAAATGTAATGTGGTAGAGGACCAATAATGGAAGTAGGGGAAATATTATTTGATGAGAGAATTTAGGCATACAACTATTTTTATAAGTATGTACATCCTTATGACATGGGTTAAGTCTATAGTTTAACATATCATGTGGATAACAGTTTTCTTTTCATTCATCTCATAGTTTTCATATGAGGTTTCCTACCATCATTACATAAGTAAGTTTGCAGTTTAGCATCATGGAATGAGGATGTTAGTTTCTGATCATCCCATAATCATTGTATGTGGTATCCCTATTTTTTAATGGGAATTGTTTTCCTTTTTTTGGTTCATCCCAAAAAAATTTAATGAGGCATTCCAGTATCAAATGAGGTATGATCGCAGCATAACAACACATGCTGTGGATGCTAGGAATTGGTGTTTACTTTTGTATAACCGATACTATGATTTGTACTGGTTTTGGGTTTTGGAGTGCGGAAAAAAGAGTCTAAAAATGGTTAAACATCACAATTATTGGATAATAATTCCTATTTTATGTTTTAGAGTACAAACTAGGGTTACATATAGTATATATTCATAATTATAGGACCTTGAGGATTCTATTAGTTTAAGGTCGTAGATATCAGACCCCGAATCCTAGTTTAATGTCATAGATCTTCTACAAATTGAAAATATTTTATGTTAATACTTCTAGAACCTATATCCACTTTTGAATAACTTATTGAGAAACTCACTAAATGTGAGGGGTTTGATATTCTCTACATCTATGGTGATCAAAGAGTATGGTCCACAGTAATAGACCTTATGTATGATGTAAGGTAGTTCCCACTTGGGTTCCTAATTTAGTGGATTTTTCAAGGTCTCATGGGTTTTAAGAGAGATAGTACCATTTTAAATTGGAGGAAGGAGTAGAGGAAAATAACCTTATTTAAATTCATTTCTATCTTATTCTAGTATCTCTCCATGTTAAGAAGGGCCTAAAACGTTTTTTCCTTGAGAGATTCCATCTTAGATAGATGGACTTCTTGTATCCTTTTTAGTGCCTCCTGTTCATAAAAAAATCTTTAAAGAAATGGAAACAATACCTTAATGAACAATACTTCCTCTGTTCCATATACTTGGGTTTCTAGGTTACCTAGGTGGAATTTCAAGTCATCATCCAATTGGACAAGATGGTGATGGGGAGCTTGTTGGGCCAACTATTTTTATTATTGCCTATGATTTTCTACATAATGTAAGAGAGGGTCTTATTTAATACCAAAATCGTCCCATTTCCCTATGAATTATATAGTGAAGTATGTTTGGACCGTATGTTTTACATGGAATGAAATTTATTAAAATCAGCTACATTAAAGGTACTGTCGTTTTTTGTGAGAATATCCTGAGGAACTTCAAATATATTGATGATGTTGTATCTTGAGAAATAGATCATATACTAGGTATTAAATTCATTGATAGGAAGTAATTATTCCCATTTGAAAAAGAATTAATTTACGTTCAAGTTAAATTGACACCGTTGAGATGTCACTAGAGTGTATGTCCCCAAAACATAAATTTTCAACGATGTGATGGGAAATGAATACCGAGTAATGGGAAGAATATATGCAAGTTGATGAAAAAAGTTTCCATGGATTTAACATGCATGGAGAATCTTGGATAACTCGATATAGTCCTGGATTGTATTAGGCCAACAGTATCCCAACATCATAATTTAGTGGGAGAGATTCTATGTCACTTGATGTGAACCACATGATATGTTGTGAACCTCTTTCCTGACGTGAGGTATCTAGTCTCCATGGATGAAACCAAAGATAATTCCATAAAACCCATGTATATGGATAGTTTTATCCATGTTAGGGCAAATATGATGGGTATACTTTTACACACCGATGGCTTCGGTCATGCTTATCTTAGTCATATGAGGGAGTACTATACTGGAGATACTCTATGATAGGATTCATTTGATCGGGTGAATCCTCTACTGCAGGAATACATGAGGCATTGGAAAAAATTATTAGTCACTAGTTAATTCACATGTAGGTTACTATCATCCAAAGTGTCAAAGGCAATGCCCCTCAAATGTGTTTCATAAATAACCAGGTCATTAGGATTGGGTTCATACATGGATGAAACCAAAATATCCAATGAATTTTTTTGAACATTCAGTGATCGATAAATATGGTTCACCTTACACTAAGAAGGGAACTGGGTCATCGACTGATGAGTGCACTAAAATATGGGCACACGATCTTGATTTCGGACAAGATAATCACCCTTTATTAGCTTGATGACTATCATAGAATCTCCCATAACATGTAACAGGGCTACATTAACATCATGGGACAGATTAAGACCTTTAATAAGAGCTTGATTCTCAACCTCATTTTTTAGTCAATCCTTATGATAATAGGAATGAGTACATAATGATAGATTTTTCTAGAGTGATGAAGATGATTCCTAGGCCCACCATATTATGCTTGAGGTATTTTATCCTTCTACTGACCAGGCTCTAGTTGGTACTGTTTAAATAAGTCTTCTATTATGGCATTGCTTGATCTATTGAATGAATAGATTCATCTAGGAAATCAACATCTAATTATGGAGCTGTTGGATCTATATGTGCATGTGAGAATTATACTAGTTATTGGCCTCTGATGCACTTATGCTATATAAACTGGATGTAGAACTACTGGAGTATCACTTACCAACATTTAAATCATCACATAATCATGGGAACAATAAGTAAATACTTTATAGGTTATAATCAAGGCACCAACTATGTCTCTTAATTCTATAATTAATTTCACAATGTTTCCATTGAAAAAATGAATGAGGAAAATATTGTCGATGAGGGATTTTGTCTCCATGTCATGGAGCATGAGAATGATATAGTATGATGTTATGTATACTTTCATTGTTTTTATAGGAGAGGTGGAAACCAAGGAATCATTACAAGAAGGTCACATAATGGACCAAAAGATTTTTTGAAATGGTGGGCATTAAAATTAGAGGCTACAACATGCTTTGCTTAATATCCTTGAAGGTAGTCTAGAACTCCACATCCCACCGGTAAATAATTATTTTTTCAAAATACTCAAATAGTTATTACACATTTCATACATATTTATGAAAAATAAAAATATTTAGGATATGTTTCCTTGGAGACCCTAAAATTCATGAAGGTTTCTAAGGTGAGGAATTTTTATGATGCAATTGATCTTATGAGGGTCAATATCGATGTCTTCATAACATACGATGAAGTTGTTGAATTCCCCAAATTTAACCATGAACACTCACTACATGGGTTTAAACATCATGTGTTAGGAGTAGATGAATCCAAAACAATTCTCAATATTCATGATATAGTATTGACACTTGTGGTATTTGACCACTAAATATATTATTTAACATTTCACTAATGTCATAATAATTGGTTTGAATATATGGCGCATGTCCTTCAAGTCAATGGCACCAACATTTTTCTATATGAAGGGAATCACATAATTTTAGAAATTATATTAGAGTGACATGAATTTGGTGCAATCCTCATCCAATGGGTCTAGAAAGATTTTATTTTACTTGGAATATGCATCCATGAAGTGGAAGGAATGGAACCCTACTGTAGAATCGATCAACAAATCTATCACTAGAAGGGGAAATCATCCTAGGAAAAATGGATTTTTGTTCATAGAATCCAATACAGACTCTGATTTTTCCATTCATCATCATAACTAGGATAATGTATGAAATCCACCTAGTGGACTGGAATTCCCAAATAAACTATTATTTTATAATCCTGTCACCTTCGGCCTCAACCATAACACCAGGGGAGGGGTACATCTTCATGGGAGGCTATTTCAACATCTGATGTCTTGCTAGGAGGACAAGAATGTGAATGTAGACCTAAGGTTATATCCATGTAATTTCACAATAACACCATGAAAATACACCATTATTTTATTTTAATAGCCCACATACTGTTGTAGATCCACCAGTGGCATGGAATCACTGATCAGTTCTAGCCTTTGATCTTCCTTGGTTACATAGTTAACTTGGGTTAAATCATCCATGGTGGTGGATACTCATTCCACATGTGTGGGAGGGTAGTCGTCCAAATCTAGTTCATTTAATGATACTTGAGTATTATATGAAGGAAGTGACTCTTCCGGGATAGCTACCTCATGAGAATCACTAATGTTTGGTCTCGAAGATAAAGAATTCTCAATAGGGGTTTCACATTCTGTAGAGATTATGGTGAGACAATATATCAATCTAATTGCATATGGTATTTGACTATTAGGTATACCCTTGATATTGATGTAATGGTAAGAAGTATACCTTCTTAATGTCATCCCTACTTGGGGGAACACTTGGGAATTCAATGGATTGGTGGACATGGGTAAATCTTCTAAGTACTTCATAGAAGTAGGGCCCTCCAGTGTGATCTTATTATGTACTTTATGAAATTATGATGTAATCTATGAGAACTCAATTTTCTTCGAGACACCAGAACCACTCTTAAGGGACAATAATTAACACCCCAAGGACTTCTGTGATGATATTAATCTAATTAATTGGGAGAATAAGGATATTATTCAAATATACTAATAGATAGACTATAGTGGATGCTAGATCATGTGGAGCATTGATTTTATTAACCCCACCAACCAGGACCTTCTTCCCATATATTTTATACTACCCAACATAAAAAATTGGGATTCCCAAAAGTCAAAGGGTGATTCGTCACCTTGGAGTACCCATACTAATATGTTGATGGAGTATTTGAGGCACTGATGGTACAAAGAGTGGGAAAATTCATGAAAATGGAGCAGGGGTCTTCCTAGGAGAACATTATAGGATATTTCCTAAAAACTACCATGAATTAGGTGCTTGATAATAGGATAAAAAATGAAATCGTTGGAAAAATATATCTATATAGTTTCTACTCACTATTATCATACCCCATAATTGTTAGGTTAGAGGGAGTAAGATCTAAATATCTGATTCATATATTATGGAGAATTTGGGTTGGGATGAGATTGATCTCAATGACAATATAAACTAAGAAGAAGGGAACCTATATGTAATTTAACTATACTATGAAATAAAATAAGTTTATATTCCCCTATACAATGACTCCCTCATCTTCAATACAAAAAAATATAATCCATTAAAATGTTTCTTTCTTAGACTCCTTGGGGTTGTATACCTCTGATACATATACTCTATAATTGAACTGGATGATGATTTTTAAAAATTTAGTAAGGGGATAAAACTTTTCCTTTGATAAGAGTAGATCCTCAAGGATCAAAAGTATCCAGGGTAAGCTAATGAGGAACTTTAGCATATCATACTTCCATTCAAGGGGAATGTATTTCCCATGGAGGGTCTCTCTTTGTCAAGGGGAATAGTGGTTTCTACTATATGCACCAATAGAATTTTCCTTGAGATTGAAATATTATTAAATAGGCTAGTTGAATTACTCTAAGAAACTTCTGGATGAATTTCAGTCAGCTAATGTAATGATATAGCTAGATGCATCCGATTACAGTGTAGTCACTGATGAGATGCATTTTCATATAACTCTATCAACTATGTAGGCTTAACTGATGGTGAAAAATGGGAGGAATTTGCTGTTTAATCTCTAAGAAATACCCACTTCCTAGACTCATTAGCATGAAATCCTAGTTTGAATAACTGACCTAAACATTATGAAAACTCTAATTTCCTCTACCTTTCATTTGATGATGTTGTTCTAATGTACTCAAGGGGTTCACCTAGTGTTCCACAACATCGAGAATTGTGAGGTGATATCTACATTGATTACAATCACATAGATATAATACAAATCCTGTTATGAAGAATAGTCTAGAGTTGGGAAGACCCTGTGTTCATGTCCGAACTCCGGAGGCGTGAAATCGCCAAGAGTGAGAGATGGATTCAACACCACCAAGGAAAATTTATTTCTTTTATGTTGTCTGCATATATTATTCCAAGTGTTAGAAGGCTGTGATGGGGATTTAGAGGCTATTATTTGAGGAGGTGCGATAACCAAAGGAGGATCCATATTTCTTAATAGCGCATAGATAATACCATGAGAGTGAGAAATTACCCGATGATCCAACCAATAATCATACTTATTCATCCTTTAAAAAGGAACCTACTGTAATTCACCATATTATTCACTATTAGTTTTTGAGATAGTAGATACATGTGTCACCTACATTAGAAAATCACCCAACATTACTAGGCCATGATCCACATAGTGTGGGAGCCAATATTTGAATACTAATAATTACATAATGGTGTGTATGATGATCCTATGATATGGGGAGTGGTTAGTGCATCCAGTGAGTCCAACATTATGGGGTTTTTTGTATTCTAAATTTTTTTAATCCCCTTCTCTAGGGCACATATGAAGTATCATGGGACTTATAAATACCATAATGATCATGTCTAATTTCTTATTTTTTTGGAATTGTGCATTGGGAACCTGGACTTGACAAGGGACTGTTTCAACATTTTACAATCAAAGTTGCTATGCTTGTTGATGATGTGATGATCGAGGTTATGCTATGAGGGGATGCACTAAATATGGTTTCACTTGGAAAGTCTCTCCCAATAAGTGGTCCAGTATGCGTATCATTTCATGAACCTATATATGCACAATGATGACCATGTCTTCTTTCACAGGCCATCTGATAGGTTCTATAAGATGAAATGGCTATGACTATTATCTTGTTCGTTGTAAGGCATCTTCAAGATGAAGATCCTTTTCATAGAATAACTAAAATCCACTTGGGTAGTTCAATGAGATGACGGTAGGAACTAGCTCATTCCTGACATTCTCTACACACATCATGAGAATATATTTCTAGAACAAAAACATGTTTAGTGAGTACGTGAGGTGGATTGAAAAAGAAACAAAGTCAATGCCTTGCTTATCAGACATCTTCCTTCTTTTAAAGAGGTCATTTATTCTTTTCTTGGGAATGGTGGAGCTAAACTGATAGAGTAACTATCATGAAAGATCCACCAAAATAGTAATGGACCCTATGTGACGTTGGTTGTAACAGAATAATATTTCTCCTTACAGAGTCTAAATGAATCATCAGATATTTGTAGGATATTATTGTTCTGGTTTCCCAAAAAATGGGCCGCACCTTGAGGTGAAGTAGGGAAAATTTAGTGGACGGTTTCCCATTCTATTATATGGGGTGAAGAAGGGGTTACAAACTGTGAGGGTGATTGAAAGCTATCTGAACAAGCTGAGAATGGATTTTTGTTAGGTGGGAGTACATCTTATCCTATTTGAAAAGACTTAAGGCAAGAAGTGGGAGTAGCAATCACATTACCCAAATGAGTATCTATGGCCACCAATTCACTGATTGGTCTATTTGACCGAGAATTAGATAGAACATAATATTGATGTGGATAGTCATGTTGCATGATATGGGTTGATGACTCATACCTTGACAGTTTACTATATCCCCGAGTTTCATCCCCAACTAGATATATGGAGCTTCCATGTTTAAAGTATGGCGTCTGACGGAGGAGGACTAGATGGCCAAATAGATGGGAGACGAGGTCCCATAAGCAATTTCTATTATTTTGGAATCACTAAAAATGAGATCAATGGTTATCCATTTGAATTGCTCAAGATTCCAGAGCACGAAGGATACCATGGGATTTGGATTTTCTTTTGGAATAACCTCAGATGGTTTGGAGGGTAAGACATATCTAATTCCCTTTTTCAAATACAAATGTTTAGGCAGCAACTTCTCCTTTGGGGGTCTCCTGAGGCCCAGTGCCTATATCTATTAATCATTGAGGACACCTACTAGGGGGTCCTCCTAGTACTATATATGACCTTAATGAAGTTATTATTTGTTTTTCTCCATGTTAGTATCTTTACATCAATGAAACTCCATAGGGCTAGTGATGACCATGTTTTACAAGGTAACAGTAAGAGGGGAGTCTTCATCATTGGCATATAGGCTGGACTGAAGTTCTCATCATCATTATAGGATAGGGATGGAATAGAGAGTAGAATACTATCATTTTCGTATGACCAACACATGCAAATACACCTCTTCGATAAAGTATTAGGGAATTTTGAGGCTCTAACCACATGAATACAAGAGATTATGGCAATTCACATATAAATCAGGGTGTTGATTGTAACAGCCCAAGATTTTATGAAAAATATTCTTTTTAATTTCACTAATGTCTTGTGTTGTACGCAACACAAAAAGGAGCTTGCACAACACGCATCCTTGGCTTGACTTTCATTACACACAATCGCAACCTTCCTCGATAGCGTGTGTAGTACGCAATACCGAGTTTCACTAAAGAACGATATGCTATTAAAATATTATTAAAACTAGTCGTTATGAATAGTAATAACCACTTTTAAAAATTATGTAAATATTATTTTTCAAAATGAACGTCATTTTTGGATTCAGAGTATCGAATTTAGCCTAAGGTGAAATTTTGGTACATTTCGGATAACTTTCATATTCTGATGAATAGTGAAAATTACTAAATTATAATTAAAAAACAACTTTTTTAATCGAAATAATTAATAGTGATAAATTATTAATTGGAGTAGTTTTAAATTATATTTAGAATATATTTTTACAATTTAATACAATGTTGGTCATTGGTTATAATTGCACATTTAAACCAGACATAATCAAGTGTCAATCTTTTGATATATATTGTTTCCTAAAAACACGCTATTTATTTTAACAGCGGGATTTAATTATAAAACTAATTAATGCAACTTCTATGTTATGAATTTGGTAAAATAGATTTCATTTTTGAATTCGGGATATGAAATATAGCTTAGGATGAAATTTTGGCATTGTTCTGAAAAACATCAATTTTTGATGAATAGTGAAACTACTAAGTGGTAGTTAAAAAAACTGAATTTTTCATAAAACTTAATTTTACCGCTTCTGTGATTGGAATTTCAAAACTCCGACAGACACGGTTGATATCAGTAAGTAAAATGTGGTTCAATGAGATAAAAATAATTTTTTGGAAAATAGTAACTTTTTACTATTTTTACCGCAGTTAATAGTAAATAGGGTAACTAATAGTAAATATGATATTAATATTACCCTCACACATGTCCTAATTCTATTGGACAAGTGTAATTCGACCAAAAACAAACTTAGGAATAAAATATGACCATTTAGGCCCACTTGGATTAGATTAGGACATTTATTATTAATTTATTTAAAGAAGGGTTAAAATAGTTAAAATCAAAGTTTAATAAGTAAATCATTTTTAATATGGGGTTATACATAAGATATATTCGATTGTAAATATTCATTAGAAAGCTAAACAGATTTCCTACATGATGGTATTTTATTTGTAATTTTTAGACATCAAATAAGTTAATTTATATATGACACAAAGATAATGAAGTAATTATCTTATTAATGAAATATTGACATAATTGATAATATAAATACCTAAATAAATGTAATTTAAGCCTTTTTATTAATTGCACTAATTTTCTAGGTTACTATGATATATTAGTGTTTCTTTAATCAACTTGTTTCGAACATATAATTCTTTTATGACTTTCACAAAAATCATATATCAAATAGTGTCAAAATTGACACAAAGTAGTGTTTAAATCAAATATTATATTATTAATTGTTATTTTATTCCTAAAAATCTACGGTTCGGCAAAATGACTTAGATAAGGATATATGTATTAATAATAAACAATTTGGGGTTCGTTTGGCATGTTATAGTAAGTGTATTAACCATATAGTGAAAGAAAACAAAAAGACACGGTAAAAGTTAAATTATTTATCTTAGAGTTAAATCTGATTGATAATGTTAAAATAATACCATAAACTTGTCTAAATCTTATTGGTTGATAGGATTTCGACCCAGCCCCACTTTAGCTTCGAAATAAGACCCTTTGGAACCATTATAAACCGATTTTGACAGTAATATAAAATAATATTTTGAGATATTCCTAAGGTGCCCCTCTCCTCCCTTATAAAAGGACACCTCCTCCCCCTCCTCCTCACACCAATTTGAGCACTCAATCTCGGCCAACCCCTGCCAAAATCTCTTCTCCACTTCCCTAGAAACATCCTAGAGGTTCTGGTCTTCCTCAAAGACCAATTTTAGTGCCCTAAGAGGAGGTCTCAAAGAGGCGCTTCAAAGAAGAGGTAATTACCGTTACCAATTCTTTCATCTTTATTTCTTCTTCCACTTCTTCTTCTTAGGTTGTTTCATTATGAAGTAATAACATCAGTATCACTCATATACTGATATGTTATTATAAGTATGAAACAACCCTATTTCACCATCTATCCATCCTACGGAAAAAGAAATCACCGCGCTTGCGTACGTACGGAATACCGTCTCCACGACGCGATGAGATTCATTCTTAATGATTAACCATTCATGAATGATTATAAAGTATATATAATAAGTACTAATGAAATATATGACATAATAATGATACTGTATTTATGTATATATATATATGTATGTCATCTACTTACTTCCATTCAAGACAATAAGGAAAGAAAAACAGCGTTCATGCGTACGTACGGACTACCGTCTCCATGAACGGTGTTTTTCATTTTATTTATCTATCTATTATATATATATATACTGAATATATATGATATATAAATCATATTTTATATTCTGGAAGTAAGTAAATCATGATATAAGTAATAATTATGTCAAGAACAACAACTCAAAACACTTACGATAAATGAAACGATTTTACCCAAAACGCTTCTTTAACATGGAATTTACAAAAGAACGGGTAATATAATGTCATAAGTGAACCATATATGATATCATAACAATGAATATGATTCTGTAATAAGTCAATGACATTATTTAAATCATTATACAGGAGGTTCGGACACATACGAAGCAAATCGGACCTAAGGTAAGGGAAATATCACAATCTCATTTTTATCCGAGATTGTTTATTCGTAAGTATTTACTGGTGTGTATTTTATCATCCACATCCATGTTTCATCAATATGTAATATTATTTCCATCCACCTACAATTTTTTTAATCCATTTTTACCCTTCGGTGAGTTTTTAGTAATATCTATGAAAGGAATCTTTTGTCATACGAGGTACTTTTTGACTTTTCCGACAAAAGTACGAAGAATGTTTTTTTAACTTATACGGCATGAATGGATTTTTAAAACATTATTCCCAAGAAGCTTCCTTTACAAGTTTTCAAGTTTATTTTTAATCAACTTCTTTTAGTTTATAATTGTATGACATGTTAAGAAAAGAAAAGTGTTTTTGAAGAAGAAAGGATATTTTTCTCAAGAATGGAGTTCAAGTGTTTTATCAAAATTATTTTCCATCTAAGATAATAAAGGGTTCTGTTTTTATCCCTATTATTACATTGATTTGATCATGTTGTGATGGAATTATTTTTATGAATTCCTTTATCTTATATGAATTTATTTATGATGTCATGATGTTTCAAGAATCCCATTTTTGTTACATGTGTTATGCGATGATGTATGTTTTATGATTATGTGGCACACATAAGAAAGGATTAATTATAAGATGGGTGGGACCTATATCTCCCTCCAATGCATTGGGTAAAGATTTTATATCTCATGAGATAGACATGGATGGAATGGTAGGTTATACCGGTTCAGTGAAACAAGACTGAAACGAGGGTTACTCGATTCAGAAAGGGACTTTGTCCACTAAGATAGTCTTGGCAATGAGTCTTGACTAACAAGAAATGATTCTCTATGATTATGTGTGAATGCCACAAAGTTTCATGTTTTAAGTTATGATTATTGTGATTTCATTTCACTACTATGATTTATCCCATGTTATGAAATTATGCTCTCTTTCGCAGGTTATGATTTCCAAAAGTTATGTTCTTATGAATATGATGTGATTGATTTTTCTTTGTTTACCCTTACTGAGCATTTGAGCTCACCCTTTTATGTTTTCTTTTCCCCAGGATATAAAGAAAGGTTTTAGGTTAAAAAAAAGGGGATGATCTTTATGGGAGATATTGAAGATCTTTCACCATGATTAGAAGATTACATTCAGAGTTTCCAAATACACTAAACTATTACGATCCTTGTGTGTGTCTTTTTGTTATGTACTAAGTATTCCGCAAATGTAATGTAAAGTCAATGTACGTCAAGTTTCGGGTCTCTACAGTTGGTATCAGAGGAAAGGTTTAGTCAACCTTTGGAAACTAGGATGCGAAAACGTTAGTGAGATCCCTAGAGATATTTCTAAGGTATGTCTAGGGATTTCCCTAAGGATAAGTATACGTATAGGTTATAGTACTAGAATTATGCTAACGATCATAGAATTAAACCTATGATGTTAGATATTGAAGGTACTCCCCTTTTATTATGTTGTTTTCCCTAGCATGATTTTTGCCTCTCACACTATTCTTTTTGGGTTTTAGATGATGGCTGGAACCCGAAGGAACTGTGTTGATCAATGCAATGTACAATGCAATGATTGTCCTCCTGAACAAACAAATGTTATGGGAGATGGAGTGCAAAATCTTATTGCTATACTTACACAAGCTATGAATCATTCTGGACTTCCAAATGAGCAGAGAAGGGAACAATATTCTATTGAGTCCTTCATGAGGAAACGTCCACCTTCTTTCAGTGGGTCTTCTGATCCACTTGTTGCTGAATAATGGATCAGTACCACTGAAAAGATATTTTCAGTTCTTCAATGTTATGAACATGATAAAGTCATCTTAGCAGTATATCGTTTGGAAGGTGAAGCTGATCAATGGTGGAATCTTATCAAGAATACGAGGCCAAGAGATGAAATTGAGTCCATGGAATGGGACGAGTTCAAGAACTTATTTTTCAATAAGTACTTCCCTCGTATTCTTCGAACAAAGATGGAGAAGGAGTTTCTTGAACTAAAGCAAAAGGATGATGAATCTGTTGGTATATACGAAGCGAATTTTACAAGACTTGCAAGGTATGCATCTGGCATTATCATCCAACCTGAAAGTAAAGTTGATCGATTTTTCAGTGGCTTAAAACCAAGTCTTCGAAGGGAATTAGCTATAAGAGACTTCATTAGCTATGAAGAAATTGTGCGTTCTGCTATCAAGGTAGAAATGGAAGTTGGTGTTACATATACATCTCATGGTTTTGACAAAAAACGAAAGATGGAGTTCAAGGAGAAATCTCAGAATAATGGTGAAAAGAAGATGAATGTTTCCTTATGCACAAAGTGTGGAAAGAAGCATGGTGGAGATTGTCTTAAAGGGACTAGAAAATGTTTTAAGTGTGGAAAAGAAGGTCATCGAGCAGCTGAGTGTCAAAGTAATGGAAAAAGGGATTCTAATGAAGTGAATAAAGCAAACACTGCAGAGAACGCACAACCAACACTTCAATGCTTCAAGTGCAAGGAAATGGGGCATTATACTAATAAATGCCCTAATCCAAGGGTTAGTGATGATCGACATGAGCAACCACTTAAGGCAAAGGACAAAGGGAAGTCGCATGCAATCACTATTGGCAATGTTGAAAATGACAAAGATGTGGTGGAATGATTAAGTGTTTATGTAATGGGATTCCAAAATAATGTTGTATCATGGAATATTGGAATATTTATGTATTGGTCTAATGTGGTATTCAAAGTGATTGAGATATTATGCGCATAATGAAGGGAAAAAGAGAAAATGAAATGTTTAACAGTATTCATGAGCTCATGATTGATATAAGGACTAAGTGATATCATGGTTTGAGTATATAGAATTTTGAGGATTTTGGTATGTGGAAAGTGTTAACTTTTAACTGCATTCATGTTTTCACTAAGGTATTCAAGAGAATACACGATTAAGGACTTTGAATGTTTGGAATGTGACCAACAAAACATATCTTATGATATATGGGGATTGACTATGGTGTTAAATCTCTGGTAATCATTTTCACTATATTATGAGAGTCGACTGCAGTATTATGGATAAGCCTAAAGATTGGAATGGATTATGTTGGACATAATTTAGTTTTGTTGGTTTTTTCGATATTATTGATGGGATGTTATAGTAATATAGTTTTGGAAAAAGGACAACCTGCAGGACGGGCGACAGCCCATCGCTTCAGACAAGGCTGTGGGAATCGAACACACAACTGAAGTGCGACTGGCCTTTATCGCCTACCACTGGCCTACAGGAAGTCCCTGTTTAGTAGAAACTAGTTTTATTATATTAAGCAGTATGATATATGAAGTATAAGTCCATTTTAGGAACCATATATGATTAATCTCACTATAGATCGACTTATGCATATAATTTTGCTAACCTTTTGTTTGAGACAGATGGAATGACCCGCCATTCTATCACATGATCTTCTAACACTTCACGAATAACAAATTCAACTTCATTTATTTAAGAGATGAAGTGGAAATTGTTCAAGGCACGAACAATAGTGAGATTGTACCAAAATAAAGTAAGTATTTATTCTAATTCAAATTTTCAACTTTAGGGAAATGATCTTGAAAACCAAAAATGTTGTCCTAGTGATCTTATACCTGATGAATCAGATGGTACCTTATATCATCACAAATCTATGGATTTTTGATTATTGGCTTTTCCATAGCCATGTTCTCTACCACTCTCCATCAGAACATGATGGTTAGATTTCTCTTCCATATCCATATTTTCACCTATGTGGAAACCCAATGATTAGTTTATTTGGGTAACCGTTACGTTTCATACTTTTGTTTTTAAAGATTGGTTTTGATATTCCTTTTTACGATGTGGGTTTCTATTAAAGAAACTTTCGAATAGTAAACCATTTATAACCCCGACGAATTTCGAGGGCGGAATTTATTTTAAGGGGGTAGAATGTAACAGCCCAAGATTTTATGAAAAATATTCTTTTTAATTTCACTAATGTCTTGTGTTGTACGCAACACAAAAAGGAGCTTGCACAAAACTCATCCTTGGCTTGACTTGCATTACACACAATCGCATCCTTCCTCGATATCGTGTGTAGTACGCAATACCGTGTTTCACTAAACAACGATATGCTATTAAAATATTATTAAAACTAGTCGTTATGAATAGTAATAACCACTTTTAAAAATTCTGTAAATCTTATTTTTCAAAATGAACTTCATTTTTGGATTCAGAGTATCAAATTTAGCCTAAGGTGAAATTTTGGTACATTTGGGATAACTTTCATATTCTGATGAATAGTGAAAATTACTAAATTATAATTAAAAAACAACTTTTTTAATCGAAATAATTAATAGTGATAAATTATTAATTGGAGTAGTTTTAAAGTATATTTAGAATATATTTTTACAATTTAATACAATGTTGGTCATTGGATATAATTGTACATTTAAACCAGACATAATCAAGTGTCAATCTTTTGATATATATTGTTTCCTAAAAACACGCTATTTATTTTAACAGCGGGATTTAATTATAAAATTAATTAATGCAACTTCTATTTTATTAATTTGGTAAAATAGATTTCATTTTTGAATTCGGGATATGAAATATAGCTTAGGATGAAATTTTGGCATTGTTCTGAAAAACATCAATTTATGATGAATAGTGAAACTACTAAGTGGTAGTTAAAAAAACTGAATTTTTCATAAAACTTAATTTTACCGCTTCTGTGAATGGAATTTCAAAAAACCGACAGACACGGTTGATATCAGTAAGTAAAATGTGGTTCAATGAGATAAAAATAATTTTTTGGTAAATAGTAACTTTTTACTATTTTTACCGCAGTTAATAGTAAATAGGGTAACTAATAGTAAATATGATATTAATATTACCCTAACACATGTCCTAATTCTATTGTACAAGTGTAATTCGACCAAAAACAAACTTAGGAATAAAATATGACCATTTAGGCCCACTTGGATTAGATTAGGACATTTATTATTAATTTATTTAAAGAATGGTTAAAATAGTTAAAATCAAAGTTTAATAAGTAAATCATTTTTAATATGGGGTTATACATAAGATAAATTCGATTGTAAATATTCATTAGAAATCTAAAACGATTTCCTACATGATGGTATTTTATTTGTAATTTTTAGACATCAAATAAGTTACTTTATATATGACACAAAGATAATGCAGTAATTATCTTATTAATGAAATATTGACATAATTGATAATATAAATACCAAAATAAATGTAATTTAAGCATTTTCATTAATTACACTAATTTTATAGGTTACTATGATATATTAGTGTTGCTTTAATCAACTTGGTTCGAACATATAATTCTTTTATGACTTTCACAAAAATCATATATCAAATAGTGTCAAAATTGACACAAAGTAGTTTTTAAATCAAATATTATATTATTAATTGTTATTTTATTCCTAAAAATCTAAGGTTCGGCCAAATGACTTATATAAGGATATATGTATTAATAATAAACAATTTGGGGTTCGTCTGGCATGTTATAGTAAGTGTATTAACCATATAGTGAAAGAAAACAAAAAGACACGGTAAAAGTTAAATTATTTAACTTAGAGTTAAATCTAATTGATAAGGTTAAAATAATACCCTAAACTTGTCTAAATCTTAATGGTTGATAGGATTTCGACCCATCCCCACTTTAGCTTCGAAATAAGACCCTTTGGAACCATTATAAACCGATTTTGACAGAAATATAAAATAATATTTTGAGATATTCCTAAGGTGCCCCTCTCCTCCCTTATAAAAGGACACCTCCTCCCCCTCCTCCTCACACCAATTTGAGCACTCAAGCTCGGCCAACCCCTGCCAAAATCTCTTCTCCACTTCCCTAGAAACATCCTAGAGGTTCTGGTCGTCCTCAAAGACCAATTGTAGTGCCCTAAGAGGAGGTCTCAAAGAGGCGATTCAAAGAAGATTTAATTACCGTTACCAATTCTTTCATCTTTATTTCTTCTTCCACTTCTTCTTCTTAGGTTGTTTCATTATGAAGTAATAACATAAGTATCACTCATATACTGATATGTTATTATAAGTATGAAACAACCCTATTTCACCATCTATCCATCCTACGGAAAAAGAAATCACCGCGCGTGCGTACGTACGGAATACCGTCTCCACGACACGATGAGATTCATTCTTAATGATTAACCATTCATGAATGATTATAAAGTATATATAATAAGTAATAATGAAATATATGACATAATAATGATACTGGATTTATGTATATATATATATGTATGTCATCTACTTACTTCCATTCAAGACAATAAGGAAAGAAAAACAGCGTTCATGCGTACGTACGGACTACCGTCTCCATGAACGGTGTTTTTCATTTTATTTATCTATCTATTATATATATATATACTGAATATATATGATATATAAATCATATTTTATATTCTGGAAGTAAGTAAATCATGATATAAGTAATAATTATGTCAAGAACAACAACTCAAAACACTTACGATAAATGAAACGATTTTACCCAAAACGCTTCTTTAACATGGAATTTACAAAAGAACGGGTAATATAATGTCATAAGTGAACCATATATGATATCATAACAATGAATATGATTCTGTAATAAGTCAATGACATTATTTAAATCATTATACAGGAGGTTCGGACACATACGAAGCAAATCGGACCTAAGGTAAGGGAAATATCACAATCTCATTTTTATCCGAGATTGTTTATTCGTAAGTATTTACTGGTGTGTATTTTATCATCCACATCCATGTTTCATCAATATGTAATATTATTTCCATCCACCTACAATTTTTTTAATCCATTTTTACCCTTCGGTGAGTTTTTAGTAATATCTATGAAAGGAATCTTTTGTCATACGAGGTACTTTTTGACTTTTCCGACAAAAGTACGAAGAATGTTTTTTAACTTATACGGCATGAATGGATTTTTAAAACATTATTCACAAGAAGCTTCCTTTACAAGTTTTCAAGTTTATTTTTAATCAACTTCTTTTAGTTTATAATTGTATGACATGTTAAGAAAAGAAAAGTGTTTTTGAAGAAGAAAGGATATTTTTCTCAAGAATGGAGTTCAAGTGTTTTATCAAAATTATTTTCCATCTAAGATAATAAAGGGTTCTGTTTTTATCCCTATTATTACATTGATTTGATCATGTTGTGATGGAATTATTTTTATGAATTCCTTTATCTTATATGAATTTATTTATGATGTCATGATGTTTCAAGAATCCCATTTTTGTTACATGTGTTATGCGATGATGTATGTTTTTTGATTATGTGGCACACATAAGAAAGGATTCAATATAAGATGGGTGGGACCTATATCTCCCTCCAATTCATTGGGTAAAGATTTTATATCTCATGATATAGACATGGCTGGAATGGTAGGTTATACCGGTTCAGTGAAACAGGACTGAAACGAGGGTTACTCGATTCAGAAAGGGACTTTGCCCACTAAGATAGTCTTGGCAATGAGTCTTGAATAACAAGAAATGATTCTCTATGATTATGTGTGAATGCCACAATGTTTCATGTTTTAAGTTATGATTATTGTGATTCCATTTCACTACTATGATTTATCCCATGTTATGAAATTATGCTCTCTTTTGCAGGTTAAGATTTCCAAAAGTTATGTTCTTATGAATATGATGTGATTGATTTTTCTTTGTTTACCCTTACTGAGCATTTGAGCTCACCCTTTTATGTTTTCTTTTCCCCAGGATATAAAGAAAGGTTTTAGGTTAAAAAAAGGGGATGATCTTTATGGGAGATATTGAAGATCTTTCACCATGATTAGAAGATTACGTTCCGAGTTTCCAAAGACACTAAACTATTACGATCCTTGTGTGTGTGTTTTTGTTATGTACTAAGTATTCCGCAAATGTAATGTAAAGTCAATGTACGTCAAGTTTCGGGTCTCTACATTGATCTACAAAGATTTTTGATCTCAAACATTCAAGACTACTATAAAACAACATCAAGGTGATCAGGGGAACCTGGATAGGTTATCTTTTGATCACAGAGGTAATGATATATAAACCAGATGATATGGTGGAAGCACAATACCTATTTTTATGTAAGGGACTCATGGGTGGAAAAGTCTAGGTTATAGGTAGCCAAAACACCACTGACAACTTGTCAGAGGCTTACACACTTCAACTACCCTCTTTCTTAAAGGATGTTCCTTGATCTTGGTTAAACCAAGCTATGATTAGCAGAGGCTGAGATATGTGTGGAGACACTGATGTAAATATAATTTTATACTTTTCTAAGGGAAAAGGGAGAATTAGAGAGGTAAAATATTCAGTATATACTAGGATGTATTTTGGAGGCAGACCATGCTTCAAGATCATGTCCATATAAGAGGGGTTGTCCACCAATATTTCATGTATAAGGGTGAAACCATCCATCTATGGTTTAGAGTAGTTATACCATCATCATTGATTTTCATTCTATACTATAAAATATCTCTAACTACTTTTTTGGTGTTAGAGAGGATGGAAATTAGAGCTGATAGAGATGGTTTCACTGTGTCCTAGGAAGGGGCCTAGACATCCTCCACCTGCAATTATCTGCAATGGGAACTAGGGTTTCTATGAACCTTGACTTATGAAATGGTAAGAATCAATATTTTGTATTATTCCCCATACTATTATAACTTGGGTTAATATTCCATTATTAAGTCGTCTATAACCTCATATTCTAAGAGGCCAATGATGACATGACACTTCTGAGGGTTTTATCTCCAAGGGATGGTGTTCTCCCTCCTACCCTGAGGCAGTTCTTCAAGGAATGGTATTTCATTGTCAAAGGGAGGACAACTGTTCTAGTTTGCAGAGGTGTGGGGAGGAACTCTTCTTCAGTTATCAATAGAGTGGTGAGAGCCTCTTCTATGGTTAATAGGAGAAGAGGGAGGACCTCAGTGCTAGTTGTCGATGGAGTAGGGAGGACCTAAAATTTTGCTAATGGGGGAATGTGGAGGACCTCCATTATGTTTTTTGATGGAGTGAATAGTACCTCAATATAGCTTAATGGGAGAATGGGGAGGACCACAGTGATGGATTTTGATTGAGTAGGGAGGATTTCCACTTCGGTTAATGGGAGGACTTCGAGGTCCTCAATTCTAGTTTTCAATGGAGAGGGGGTGGAACACCACTTTTTTTAGTGGGATAAAAGGGAGGACCTCCATGTTGACTAGTGATGGTAGCACATAGAGGACATTTTTTATGTTTGTCGATGGAGTGGGTATAACATCCATTTTTTTATGTAAACATAGGGAGGACCTCGCTGACGGATGATAACAATGTGCGGAGGACCTATATGCTAATGCTTCTAATTATGGGATGATCCTAAATGGATGCAGGTGGTGCCAGTGATTATGAAATTCAACCCTTCTGGCCAATGAGGGGGATAAGGTATTGATCCCAAGAGGGAAATGTTGGATTCATATTCACCTATTACTAGGATCTGGTGCGATGCATCGGTGGTGGCAGTGGCCAAGAGAACCATAGAAGTTCCCTCTTATTAGGAAATGTCATGGATTTTCCATAGGCATCATCACTGAGTATTATATACAAGGAGCAATGAAGTGATTATGAAATCAATCCGTTATTTTTTCTATGGGACCAATCAATGCTGGCACTGACAAGGTATAATGAGAGACCTCATAGGAATCTCCAGATAAATAGTGACTACATGAATGACACAAATTCCCACCATATCCTCGATGTAAGGGTGATAGATAGAGTAAAATTCCATAGAGAGACTCCTAATGTGGGTTTCAATCAAAAAATGGGGTGTTTATCCCCTATGAAAATCTCAGGGGTAGAGGTGTTGGTAAGGTTCCAATGCCTCAAGGTACTATCAGGACATATCCCCTATTTGAATCACCCCTTCCTTGTTGTACCTAAACATGACGGTGTCAATCACCCTCCGTTATATAATCTTAGAGGTTGAGATGGGTGTGGGAACCCAACCACTGATGTCGAGGTGGTTGTTATGGTGGGGTTGTTTTCATGAAAGATCTCTCCATTAGCGTTCCCCATGACCCTACTCTTGTTGGAACAAGGTATTTGATCTATTATGGATTGAGTTCTACAATGATTTTGGATTTATCCATAAATACATGTATAATAAATGTGATTCCCAATTCCATAATGTCTTTGATTCTTACTGAAACAGAGAAAGGTCACATGCTCACTATATCACTGACTGAGGACTCCCAAGATTAACTACTCCTATCCATAGGTGAGTTTCATGCTAGGTCTATCATTTACATGGTTTGAATAGGTGATGAATATCTGGATTCTATTCAATTAAGATCTGACGATGCACTAAAATGATACTAGCCCTCATGATTGAGGATAATAGTTTCATGTCAGGTTTACCATTATTGTTTTCAATTCTTTTATTGGGGCTGGTGTGCCAATCATGCCTTCTTATTTCCTCACATACCCACTTTCCTATGGTATATAACTTTAATTATTTTCATTGATGTTTTCTACTCCTTAATTTAAATGGAATGATGGGATATCAGTTAATTATTCCATGGATTCCTCATCAGAGATCATTACCTATTTAGGGTTTCTGTCATTGATTATGTCATGTTCATGAAATTCATTATCGATACCATATTGAGGTGTACACTTGTTAATTATTATTATTATTTCTGTATATGGAATAAACCTTCGGTTTGGGTAGGTATTATCGTTGGTAATGTTGGTAATGCCTAGATGTTCTGTAGGTTGGGAACCTATAATGTCTTACTCATTTAGATGGAATATCATTTGTGAGGAATCTTAGGTTTGTGGCCCAATGCATCCAGTGTTGGCCATGTGGTAATTGATGTTAGGGTAAAATTTCTGTTGATGATTTTTACCTAAGGAAACCCATTATTATTACATTTAGTAGTTATCATAGACCAAGGAATAAGTTTAACTTATTATGGAGATGGGCACATGTTTAAAGTTCTATGGGGATGGATGGACATAGTTTTAACATATATAAGATATGTGTATGGAGTGTGTCCCAAGGAGAGAAGATTTCAAATTACAGTGTACCCCCTTAGGGGAATAATTTCACATAGGATGATGTTGGCATTGATGCATAAATAGGCATCATACATACCCTATTTAATTTTCAAGGATCAAAACCCTTGTAGTTTGATTTCAGAGATCAAGGTTGTGTAATGGGATGATTCCATGCAATTTAATGAAATGTAGTTATGACACTTGTGTTGATAAAGGAGCATCAATAAGGAATAGGGTGGGTCATAAATGTGGAAGCTGCAATGGAAATTTAAGGAGAAGTGGTAATTTGGTTGGGGCATATGCATCGAAACTTCCAGAAGCTAGAGGATCACTCTATCAGATATGGTTTGGGGATTACTCATGGAATAGGCATGTAGAACCACAAGGTGCAACAATGATGTGGTTGGAAATTATGCATGGAAGATGCCTAAAGCAAGAGGATCAATTTTGGAGAGATAGTCTGGGAATTATGCATATAAGCTTCCCATATCACCTAAAGGTGTAGTGATGATGTGGTTGGGGATTACATGTAAAATATGTTAATTGAAAGAGGGTCGTTGTGCATGAGATGGAAAAAGGATTACATGAGGAGTATATCCATAACAAAAAATAACAGTGACTATGTGGTTCAAGATTAAATTTGGAAACTGTATGATACTAGAGGATCAATCCATATGTTTTGGTATGGGGATTATTCAAGGAAGCTTCCCGAAGAAGGGGTTTCATCCCCCAAGGTTGGAGTTACATCATACCTAAGAGAAATGGGGGCGTCCCATGACGATCAAACATAGGGAATCATTTGTCAATCACATAGGGTTATAGGTGTGGGTTGATCCCATGTCTATTATATATGGTGAATCCTATGTTCATCAAAAAATGTCATGATATAGTTATAGATTATGTGTTGTGGAGTTTTTCATGCAGTTTATTGCCCTGAAACTAGGATATGGAGATCAAAATCATTACATCATGTAGCCAATATGTGGAAGGGTCGTACACTTTTTGGGGAACCATGCCAAGGTTAGAAAATGATTTGGAATAAGGACCCTCTACCAAGATAGATTGATGATGTCCTTCGATGATTCCGCATATAGGGATCAATAAATCATTGTTCATGAACTTATTGGTGGGACATGGAGCTAGAACTACCATGGAGGAGTCGAAATCAAGTGGTTAGACATTAGGGTACTAATTATTAGGATCTATTTGAATTAGGGTATACTTTATTAGAATTAGTAGGTTAGATAAAGGGCTAATATTTACTTAGAGTGAAGTGGGAAGATACTAGATTAGGTTGTATCCATCGTACATGCATTTGGGGTATGACCGAAACGGTCCTGGATTATTATGGGGGCTATAAGAACTCACCTTTATTGAAAGACTATATACATAATGGTGGCATCATTGAGAGGACTAGAAGAGGGGTTTCACAAAGGCTGGGTAGTCATGAAATTCTTGAGCTTCGCGAAGTCCATCATCTCCATTGAGGTTTGGGGTCACACAAAGGATAGTTTTTGGTAAAATTGAGTGACCTTTCCTCATGGTAAATTATTAGTTCCAACAGAGTTTGTATCATAAAGAATAGTTGTCTCATGAAACCCTCGGGTCCATGAAGGGATTTCTTCTTATGTGAAGGCCATGGAAAATCACTAAAGTCAAATCCAACTTGGGGTGAGTTTATTAATAACCCATGGGAGGTGGTTTTAAAAAATATGTCTACCTTTGTCAGTCCACCTTTTCATTCTTTCACGGATCTTCAGAGTGTCTCTAGTTTAGATATTTTATCAGAATTCAAAAGGTTATATCCACTATTAATTTAGATATATGGGGTACTTTGAGGCACAATAGAGGATAGGGACTTGGTTTAATTAAATATATAATCCTTCATGAAAATTTGTGATATTTTTCAATGGATGAGGATAGGAAAACCTAAGGTACACAAAACAAAGGTTTCCATCAACCCTTTTTAGGGATTGGGATGTTTTAAAAAATGGGATATATGAATCTGGACGAATGCTATGTGAAGGATATCGTCAAACCACATCACGACTAGGCTTCTATTAAATGGAACACCATATATTTTGGATTAACATTTTATGGAGGTTACCATAAAACATTTACATATACATAATTTCTTATGTTTTGACCATTCCAGAAGGTGGGGACATTGACAAATCAAGTCCCATAAGTGGATTTTGTGTCTGTTTTGGCTCGTATTATTCTAAACTTTCCACACCACCCTCGACATATACCATAACATGCATATTTCAACATCAATGCAATAAAAAATAACTTATTTCTTGATGAAATTAACTTTCATGGTTAATTTACCTTTTTTATGATGTAAAAGTTAATGTTTCCATAGCCCTCACCATAGAGGACCGTCGTTCTTAGTGTTCATCTCATACCAAGCCTCTACATGAGAACAATGTGCGGTTTGATTCATGTCCATATCGGAAACATAGAGACACAACGGTTACCCAACCTAATCCCAACCAAAAAACTAAAACACGTTCCTCTCCACTCTCTTATATATGATAATGATATGAATGAGCGTCCAAATTGGGTTTTGTTTTCATTCATAAACCCATACTAAAAGGTAACGCTCTCCCTGCATTAGAACTAGATCTATGTGGAGGGATTTATTCTCTCAAAAGTACATGCGTCTTTATACTCACTCCAATGAGATACATAGTGATTCTTGAATCTCTCATTCCATTCCCATCAGCACAAAAAAATCACCCCTTTAATCGGCATGTGAACCCAATTGGTGTAGGATATTCCAAAATTGGTTCCTTTATATGTGAATGATATTACTCTTCCATGGATAATGATGATCTAAATTCTTCATACATACTCAAACATTTGCATTTAAAAAATCACACCCCATGTCTCAAGAAACTCAGATACTCAAATCATTCCTTGGTTATTTGAAACAAGACCATCTAACTTCAATGGAAATATTTGTTTTGGTTATGAATACTATTCCTCAGTACTGATCTGTATGACATGCACAAAATAAAACCAATCAACAAGAGGAATCCACATCATTTTGATAAAGTTGTTACATATATGTATTCATAGATAGTATCAACAAATAACCCACATTTTAAATTTGTTTCATGACCACTCTTTACAAATCAATTCTATATATCTGTCTCAAATCTAGTAACATCAAGGCCATGATTATTATTGTTTCTTCTCTAGGATCAAAATATTTTGGGAGGATATCTACTAAGTAAATACCATTTGAGTAATTTCCCCCATTTTAAGAGCCCGAACACCATGACATTAATCTAACTACACACCTATTATGGGTTTTTATTCCAAAAAACCTCTCCCCACCTTGGGTGTTTTTTTTCGATACATAGTGTTATAATAAATGAGGGTCAAGAACCATTCATTCTCATTAATAATCTCTATAAACCTATATGCTTCCCTTGATTTCCTAGGTAACATAGAAATTCGTAGTTATTATTGAATAGAAAATTTGGAAATGGAATGGAATAATAATGAAACTGATTATTTTTATTCATGGATAAAAAATGAGATGATTATCCAACAATTGGAGTCTCTCTTCACTATATTCATGGTTAAAAACATTCCATCAACATAATTTTTGATCCACTAGATTGATACCCAATATTCCTCAACACTATAATGAAACAAATATGACTCACTGACCTTAGATTTGTTAGTAATACTATGTTTTCATGGTGTAGTGATAATATTATATACCCCTTTATCTTCAACCTCCTCTAAAGACTTATAATTTTGACAAAGTTCTCTATTTGAAGCATCCAATTCCTGAAAAAGATGTATTGGTTGAAATAATTTTTTATCAACATGTCATTGAAAGAAATGAAGCTCTTTAGCATGACTGAGCTCTTTTTAAGACAAGACAACTCATAGGTTGTAAAATATGTTGGAAAATTTCTCCTATATGAGATAGTGTTGTGACATTTTATCACACTCTCTCAATCGAATAATCTCCATTATGACATAGTTTAACTCTCAAACATACTATATACTCTTATTGTGAACCTTTCTTTGGAGTATATAAAGTTTAGGGGGACAATATTAAATGGGTGACTCTGGGACCATCCTCTATATATCATTCAAGATGAAAAAAATACATAAAAGAAATTATAGACCATTGAGTTTGAATTATGAACTATTTTTGGTTGGAAAACATACACTAGAATTAAATAAACTAGAGAATCATTTTGTGTCATCCATTATGGTGTGAAATCAACCCCACCTTATTGAATTGGTTTGGTCAAAGTGGAGACATCCTCCTCATGATTGAATATTGAATCTAACAAAACAGAATAAAGTATGATATTTTTCATCGATATTTGAAGCTAGTAAATGGTAGGGTATAGATATAATCAAAGTAGTTGTAAAAACACGCCCCTTGATGCATCAACCACTCAGTCGTTGTCTACCTTGACATTCCTATACTCATCAATTTGAATGGGTACCCCAAGAGGAGGAGCACATTTTTTAGTCTTCCTAGAGATTAGTCTAGAAGGATTATGAGAATATTTTATTCCAAGGACATAAGTTGATGTTCCCTATATTAAAATATCTTAGGGAGTCTCGGAACTTTGTTTATGGATTTCCATGGAAATATTTTCTACATGAAATTCCCCACATGTCAAGATCCATGATTAATCCATAATTCATAATTAGATCTGTCATGTGTGAGTAAAAAACATAACTAATATCCATAAAACTATTTATTGAAGCTTATGAAATCCTATAGAGACTAGGGGATATCAATATATGTGATAATTTATTCTATTTCCCCAATTTCAAAAATTAACACTTCAAATATCAGAATATCCTGGATGGTTGGGAATTTCAGTACACCCAGCTAAGAGTCATGATCTATTATTTAAATGAATTTACCCTCCATAATTCCAAAAGGAGTTTCTTAAAAGGGTGAGATAGTTGTGGGAGCCTCAAAGGTGGGCATTTCCTAGATTTTTAGAATATATTTTTTTCAAACAAGATTGATTTATTCAATTCTAATACATCCTCTATAGTCCAAGCCATGTAAAATATGATTAGAAGGGAAATTTATTCATGGGAAATTTATTATTTAAAACCCCATTTGAATTAAAATCACCCATGAAACATGTGAAGAAATATAATATATGAATTAGCTTCTTTTGAGACAATAGTTAGATCAGCAGTGGTCACCCAAGGGTATTCTGTTGTGCATTATGAGCCAATAACTCAAACAGAGGAGAAAGTTAGAATTATATTCTTTAAATTGTGTTATTAATTATATTAATTACCAAGATCTTCTCCTACCTCGTGAGAATAAAGATCAGGTTGTTTATTTCCTCTGACACTTCTTATGTTGAAGGTACAGACCAACCAATGAGTGTTTCTGCTCACCTGGATCATCCTCCTTGTTTTTCCAAGGATTAGCCCGAGATCATTTGATAGAAGAAATGGTATCAAAGACAATAATCTATGATTATTTTAATATATATATTCTATATAGATAAAGGATAAGTGACATGGTAAAAAATTACTCTGCCAAATAACACATTTGGGTAATGGTTTTTCACATCTGATGACTTTTCACTTTGAATGATGGAAGACTGAAAATTGCCTTCTCAAATATACGTACAAAGGTGAAAAAAATATAATGTTCTCACACCATTTCATCCTCCACGATCCTATCTCTTGGGGTTAAATACCACTAATCAGAAGGTGTATATACCTTAGCCTCAATAGAGCTTTCATCAAAGGGATATCTTGGTGATTCAAACCCTAACATGTATTTCTCTTCTTTTTCATCTTCCCTATATAAGTCAAACTTAGGAAAATTTCCCCAATAACAACTCATTGTAAAAAAACTAAGAAAGGGAGAGACTGAAATAGGCTTACATCATTTGGATTGATGAATGCATCCCATTTATCAATGCATTGATCATCAAACCATTAAAAGACCACTAAAATCCATCATAACAATCACCCATTCAAAATAAAGGATTCTAATATCATAAATAAGTATCTATAGATCACATGAATTTTTTAACTAAGAGGAATTAATATCATAATGAAATATTTAAGATTCTTGAACATCTACAATCTTTTTAATATGAAATCCATCATGAAGAAAATAAAAAATTAATATTAGAAGGCATGTATTTAATAAATTAAATTATCTTATGCCACAAATAATCTGAATCTTCCTTGGATGAATTTGATGAAGACCCAACATCCCTCAAAATGAAATGTTTTCTGGCCCTTCCCTCTCTATTTTATGTCTAAAACACCATAA
Source organism: Viscum album (assembly GCA_963277665.1). Taxonomy (NCBI): domain Eukaryota; kingdom Viridiplantae; phylum Streptophyta; class Magnoliopsida; order Santalales; family Viscaceae; genus Viscum; species Viscum album. The sequence continues at coordinate 192,380,963 of OY728150.1, forward strand.
CCCTGGTATTTTTTGGTTGATGTAAACTCAATAACCTTAGAATAGGATGAGTTTGTGTGAGACTTTCAACCCTGGCTCACCGAGCAGCCCCTAATTTGGGCCATGGAGTTGACGTTGGAGTTTTTTCACTATCACTATATGATGGAAAGCAATTAATTTTTTTTCTCATCCATTTGTTTAGAATAAAACAACTTGGGGATCAGTATTTTTCAACACCCATGTGGATATGAGGAATCCAGGAGTTGGCATACCCAGGAGTGAACCCGATAGACCCCGTCGGCAATGGAAAATTGATCACTTCCATGGAGACTTCTGGGGCCATGGGTGCCTAGTTTGACTTGAACACCATAAAATTCTTCTGTTATCATACATAAATGGGATCTAATATTGTCTTTTCTATTCAAACTCGAATTTTCATGTAAATACATTTAGAGTGTATGATTCACACATGATCTCCCCATATATCCACATCACTAGTACAAAATCCCTTAAAACCATCATATATAATATCAAATCATAATCTCTGAGGCCATATTTTATATTTATTGCAATGGGTTGATTCTCTTATAAGAATAATATAATCTTTTTTATAGACTCAGAATCCTCATAGCCAATCCATACTTAATGTTAAGTTTTCTAATGAAGAGATGTCATTGAAAAATTGTTGGAATTGTAATTCAGTAATACCAACCATGAATAGAAATATATAATAAATAAAATGGGCTATTATCTATCCACATATAAGTTGTAATTTCATTTATATATGATAGTTATATTTTTCTCAATAAAACGTACATATAGAACAAGTTAATCATTGGTAAAGTAGAGGATGCCAACCCTACATGCTCCCCTTCTTATAACATGGGCTTTCTGACAAATGGCCCCTCTTCACACCACCATTGGTCACACTAAATAGTAGTATATAGGTAATCTACCTAATATCTAGAAATACGGAATGGTGATTCTTGGTAGAAATGTAAGACTTGACTATATAACTCCAATTTTCATATTATTCTTACTCCAATACATGAAATTATTTACCTAGGATGCCCTGCTTTTCTATTTTGAGACACCTAGTAGGGAACTTCTAACCAGGTTCCCAACCATTGGGATCAAAGAAATCATTCATCCGTACATCATGATAAAAATCACACCTTTGGAGAGGGTACTTATCTTTGACCACTAATGTCATTTTCAATAATTCCAGAGCCAAGACATGTATTCATTTATCATAATCACATTTTGCCTTAAGTGGGGTGAATTTATCATACGTGGATCAAAGTATATTCACTATAAACATCTTATAGACAACCCACATACTAATTTTAACTTCCACATATTTTAAGGGTAATATATTCTTCTACAAACGTAATTTTTTGAGAAACATCCATATTATATCTAGATGCTTGTATACATATGTATGGGCCACCCAAAAAACATCATAGATGAATACTGCCTATAGCTCAGTCTCAAAATCAGTGCACATTTGACATACCCAATAGGTCCACGTCAATTATAGTTTGTATACACTTCCGGTAATGAATTAATAATATTCATTCAAACCCCGAAATTTGTTAGTGGTTTATTAAAAAAATGGAAGATAAAAAAGCGTCTCATCATCTCAAATATGTAAGGATTTAAGTCTAGATATCTCTTACTACGGTTCATCATTTTCACATAGGATATTGTTCATTTATTAATATATGATCCCTTTGAAGAAATATTATCCATTATAAAATTTCTATATATAGTGAACCATGAGTACAGTGTATACTTTTCCAAACTCAGGATGAGTACGCCCTTCAAATCCTATAGTCACAGATTGTTAATTGTAAACTCTTTGAATACCCGACATGGTACTTATTTTAATTATTCACAGGGTTTATAAGAATTGTATTATAAAAAAATAATATTTAGCTCCACAATATCCATCATTTCCTCTATACGAGTTATAGTTTGTTCGTAAAAGATGGTAGATTCTTATTTGAACATTAAAAAACATCAAGATGACATATAAGATTCTAATTATCTTTTATTTACCAATTTGAAATCATTCTTAGGTATGGGGACTCGTAAGAGGAAGGTTGATAAATTACCACTATACTGGGTTCCCCTAGCCCTAGGCTAGAGTCTGAATATGGTAAGGTCCCTCCATTCAAGTGCCTCACATAAGGCTCTTTGTGCAGGTGTATCACCTAGAGAAGTCTATGCAAGTTACTTTCATAGTGAACTATATTCATGTTAGTTAACATAGATTATATTTTGGGAAGTCACATCGTACCACTAAATTCATATATATGGATTATGTGGGAGGCTGCATAGAAGTGTTAAGAGAGCGGGGAACTTACTTCCCCCAAGCGATCAAAATAGTGTGAATGAATTGGGAACACCTAGAGAATATCACCATTTATAGGTGGGATTTGACCTATGTGAATAACCTATGAAAACTACTTTTGAGGAATTATTTTTCAAAATACATGCATGAAATACCTTTAAAATAATGTTGATCCAAGCCCAAATGAGTACTAGATATACATGAGAATGTTATTCTAAATATAATTGAAATTAAAAAATTAAATTCAAGATAAACATTAAGGAACATGTGGCCGGTTTTCAATCATTAATACACACCGATGTATCTCACCCTCAAGACCATATCCTCCTATTAAAATTGGATCTAATCCGAATGGTGGAGAGGAATTTTAAACAATCTATTTTCACATGAGTCTTAACAATTTAAAGGATAATTACTTAAGGTATATGGTGGAGGAAGAGTCATAAAGGGTGAGAAATACCCATCTCCCAAACTACCTAGAGTTCACCCAGATGGAACTTGAGTGGTACACTTTCACTATGAACTTGTGTAACTATACACCTAGTGCACATATGACTAGTAAAACCCACTATCATTGAAAAATTTCAGAATTATCTTATTTCACCCATGGTCCCATATATTCATTTAAATGGACCTCTTGGGGTCCTTATTGGGAACTCATGGATGAATGAGAACAAAAATTAAGCTATGATCATCCAACTCCCTCACCCAAGTCCTTTAACGCCTCAGGTAAGTACAAAAACATACAAGATAAAAGATAATTTACAGAAGGAAAATATATAGAGGTCCCCAAATGTCTAAAACACTAAAGAGATATGTGAGTAACAAACCCTATTATTATATACACACTAGAGACAAGAACTCATCACTAACACAAAAACTTCATTCCACCATTCCAAGAGAATCTGAGGAGAGCACATCCCATCATAGTAATGAGTCTTCTAATTCATGTCTCCATAATCAATCAAAAGTATCACTTGGGTAGGATCCCTTCAGATTTTCCATGTATCACATGGACAAGTTCCATTCAGGGAACCCAAGGATCCCTTGGGTGAGGCCCCTGCTAACTTCCCAAGTATCACATGTGTTATTTCCAATCCCTCGGCCCAAGTATTTTAAGGATGTAGCTCCTTTTACACTCCCACGTCCCACGTGAGAAAACCCACATAATCTTGTGTAACATTCATTAGGTGATGGGTCTCTCCTTTAATTAATTATAAATTCCATCTTGAAGGCCTACCCCATGAACACCATATCTATATGGTTAGGCTTGGACAAATTTTAGTGTCCTCTCAATCCTTTATTCCCATAGAAAAATAAAATAAATCATTTAACATCCTTATTAACTAGGGTCCTCAGAGTTTTCACAATCATACATTGATGTGGTAATGAAGATACTAACCTTAGGGAGAGTGGAATATGATGAGGTATCAATATTTATTCCCCTCATGATATCTTAAATGTGATGAAAAGCATGATGTACCCACATGTTCAATAACTATGTAATCCCCAAATCATAATTTAAAATCTTGCATGGAGATAGGAATGGATAAGTCCTATCGCTCTTCTTGACTAAACCACTATTTACTCACCCTCATTCACTCATATACAAGGAGAAAATATACACAAATGGAATCCATATAGTAGTAGTCCCCTAAACATCCTTTTAGGATATCACATGCATTCCATATCCCTACCTCATCTATTCTTATAAAATAAAGAAATTTATCCATTGGAATCTGTCATAGGTGTATCTTCCAATTTCACTGAATAATGATGTATTAGATTTATAACCAAGAAATATACCTATGAAGAAACATTTCAGATAAATATGAACACCTTAAATTCACCCTCATTTTTTCTAGGACTTATTCTCAGTTGGATTATACCCTAACTGGTGGGGGTTATTCCCTCTAGGGCCCATTATTTCACGTTATCGATCCTTTTTATTTGCGAGACATATATTTATATGGAAAAGTTCCTTGTAAGATCTATCTAAGATCATCAGGTCATATTCACTATGGGTACAAAAAATAAAGGGGAGGTTATTCATAACTCTTACACCAGCCATTGTTACATACCTTTCTCATAGATGTCCTTACCTGATGACATAGAAAAACATGGTACAGTTCTTCTTACATGACCATAAAAGGTATGGCATGTCCTGTTAAGTGTCACCTAAATACAAGGGTTCTGACTCTATTCAAGAGTATATAAAGTAATTTCTACTAACATTCCCAATCCTAATATCAAAACTACTCTCATCTCCCTGGATGATGATATATCCTAGAGTTACCCTCTACATGGCTTCAAACTAGAATCACAGAACGATAAAGGAATTAAAAATAAGATGATATAATACATACAGAGGGTACCATTGAAGGAGAACCTATGATATATATATACACACACACAAACTCGTAGACAGTACCATTTATGTATAACCTATGATACATATAAATTTTTTCATGTTAACAGATGTATATAACTAATTATTAACATAAGGGTGTCTAGTCCCACACATTGTATTTGGGAAAGATTCATGAATACACCAAAAATTTATATGAGAGTCCCATATTAGGAATAAATTCTCCCAAAAGGGTGTGAGGAGCCCAAAATCCCATCATCTCCACCAATGAGATTCCTTATGTGTAGTTAGTAAAATATCTAATGACCACTTAACTTTAGAAAGTGGGGTTATAACCCTTCACAAAATGTGGAAATTGTTTGGTGTTTCCTCTTCAAAAAATAAACCACATTTGGAACAAAGCTAAATGAAAACGGTGAAACAAAACCCCTAATATCTATCTAAAGTAAGGAAATAAAATTATAATATAAAAATTCACAAAAAATAAATAAATAAATCAAATCACCATTAGGGTGATGGTAGTGGAATAACATTACACACAAAGGATTGAGGAGAGATAGAGAGAACATGATGTTCCTAGTTTTATAATTCATGACCAAAGGGATATTATACCCAATGTAGAAGAATTAAAAGACTACATGGATGAATATCAATATCCTAGATATAACTTAATTTGAAGGAATATGAGAGGGGTAGTTTGAGTTTTTTTTAAATAAAAGTAGAAACGCTTTTAGAAAATTAAAAATGAACAACATTCCGAACCCCGAATTTAATTTTGTATAACTCACTTCCTTAATGAAGAGAACTAAAATTATTCACGAATATTTTGTTTTAGGGAAAAGTCTTAAAATATAAATAATCCTTTTATTTTATCATTTACAATCATTGAAACAGGTTCAATGGGGGTTGAAAAATTGAAAGGTGGGGGAACAATATAAAAACTTGTTAAAAATATTTACCCATACATAGGTTTATAACATTACATAAAGGTAAGTATTTTTCCTATTATGTTTCACTAAATGAGTGTTACCCTTATTCAGTGATTGCACACTGTGTGAGGGAAATCTGAGTTACTTTTACACAACAATGAAAAACCTGACCCCGTTCTTATAAGAGGGGAGTTTAGGATAACTTGACACATAGACCAGCCTCTTTGTAAAGGGAACTTCATTTACCTTTATGATGTTTCCATAATTCAATGTAATCCTTATATAACATATGTAAAAGAGAGGATAATCATAAAAAACTTCTAAAAAAATTCACAATAACCTTCCATATCTTGTAGGTTATGCGTAAGGGTATGTTTTTATTTTAAAATTTAAATTTTCTACATAACAAACATATTAATTATATTGAAAATATTCAATTAATAATATGAAATTTATAATCAACATTCAAAGGTATTTTATAACTATTTTGATATATTTTAAAGACATTGAGTAAATATCAAAATATTTAACAGATATTATTTTTAAGATCCCATAAACAATTCTAAAATATTGAAATCAATTTAAAATTAGTAAAAAAATTTCTAATTTTTTTTTTAAAATTACTTATATAATTTTAAAAAAATTTGATCTAGTTTATAAAATATAAAAATAATTTTAAAATGAGTTCTAATTTTTATGAAACCACATGAGAACCACCAGAGACCAAAAAAGAAAAAGGAAGGATTAAAGAAAATCTAGATCGTTAAATCAGATACGAAGTAAAAAATTCTGATACTTTATATTACAAAAAAATAGGAAGAATAGGAAAGGGATTATGTATAAATCAACCACGTTATAAGATACTTCTCAAGGACCTAAATACATTTGGAACATAACAACCGCTCTAAAAAATAGCTCAAAAAGATAAAACTCAAACTGAAATAAGGCCATTTAGATGTCCACAAAAACCTAGGGAGGAATACATAAAAATCTCTCAAATAAAATAAAATAACTCAATTGAATTGGAAAAAATTAGAAATAATTACTTCACATTGGTTTTTTTTGTAAAAATTAAGTGTATGGGCTCTAAATTGGGATAAAACAAAGATCATAAGAGTTTGAAGGAGGTAATTTTACATTTTTCTTGAAACAATAAAGGAAACAAGTCACATGGAAGATTTCTAAAGCGATAACCCACTATAGTAACTCTTTTATTTTCAAGGCCATCAGTGAGGCAATTGGCCTCCTGAAAGTTATTAGTCATAATGCATCTCATGGAAGAGATCTTATCAAGACTACTGGCCCATTTAACTGTTAGATTCCAATAGAGGAGAATCTTTTCCATACTTATTTCTTAGAGAATGATTGTGGAGTGAATCTAAAAATAGATGTTGTTCAAATTCCATTGACATGTAGAGCCAAACACATTAATATGGACCATCATTGCAACTTCAAATATAGTGAAATGTCCAAAAGGGCCATTAATAAATCTACAACATCACCATGGTGATATTTTAAGGCACCTCCATAACCTTATGGCCCCATATTTACCCATAACGCTATATTAATATTGTATTTTTGTCATCCATTGAAGGTAGGAATCCAAAACACCCCAAGAGTTCCAATAGGTCAAGGGAAGATTCCTGAAGGATCCCAAAATCTCAAGATCATAAGATCCCTTACTGATTTAGTGGAACATTATGAATATTGGGAGTTTTCCTTCTGCAATACTGTAATTATGCTATCAAGAGACAAGTAGATGCTGAAGTGAGCCTCAATGTGATATTCCTTATTTCTTCTACACCATATACTATGAAGAAATTCTGAGAAATATACCCTAAAGATAATTTTAATCTTCTTTGAGATATTTATACAAATAATAGAAATTAAAAAATAATATAAAGAATTAGTTTGAAGAGGATGTAACTCAAAAATGTTGAAGACGTATTTCCATAATGATGATGCAGTTTTGAAGCTCAAGAAGAGATGATTGAAATCCTTACAATTCTAATGCCATAGAACACATTTAGATAATAGAGACATGTCAAAACATTGAAGGTTTTCATCAATAGGAACCTTATTCAGAGAAAGTCTCCAAATCAGTGTGAATCTTGAAGGAAACATCCACTTATAATTTGGGAATAGTTATTAAATGTCCTGACTGACTGCAGGAGATTCTATAGCCACATGCTTTATGGTGACAACAAAATTATTGGTAAATTCAATAATTTATTTAAATAAAAAAAATTATCATATCTTTCACGTAAAGAACATTAAATTGGCATGCGAATAACTGAAAATATAGACAAACTTTATCCTCATTTATGATGAAAGTATATTTACATTTATAAAATTAAAAAATCATCATGTTTTCCATGTAATGAAATATGTAGATTAGAATATATATATATATATATATATATATATATATATATAACAAATGTAGACAAGCTATTTCCAATATTTTATTAAATCAAGCTAGTTAAGGAGTTTAAAATATAAACATGATTTTTAAACAATTATTAACTTTGTAGACATGTATGAAAACATATCAAATTAAAATATGTTTAGGTTAAATGAATGATGATAAACAAATTTCAATAGGAATCTTGTATTTTAATTCTATTAGGTTAGAAAACCTTTAAATGAAAACCTATTTAACCTTCTTTATATCAGGTTATTTATCAAATGCCTCTTTTTGAGAACACTTTAAAAATATTTTGTAAAAAAATATTATAATAAATATAAATTTTATCAAATAATTGTTGTAATTTATTTATGAACACATTTTTCAAAGAATAAATTTTTAGATAATACACATTTTACTACTAGTTGAACAACTAAACAGATCAATAAACCAACTAATTTAATTCATAATTCATCACATTATTTAATATATCCACCCAGCACTATAATTTTGCTCTCAAACATGTTTCATGATAATCCAATTTGTTAATTATATGGGGAAAATTCCCAAAATAATATTTAACCTTCCATATTTATCAAGATTTTTGTGATACCTCACATATATAGGAAAGTTACATGATCTCATTAGCTTCCATTTATAAAACTAACATTGTTCAACCATGATATTTTCTGATTTATTGTCAATACACCTTAACATCAAAAACAGAGAACCTGATTTTTCATATTAAATGCATCACATAGAAAATAGGATATTGGAACAACCTATTTTATATAGCAAAAAAGTGTTAGGACTGATAGGATAACGAATGAATGCTAGAGGGCGTTGAATAGACCAGATAAACAATTTATTCAAAAAATTAACTATTTTAATTAATTATCAACGTTAATGTATTATGTTATTTAGAATAAAAATAATAATAAATAACATGGGGAATTTTTACTATTTTAGTCTAAATTAGACCAACTCTAGTCTTATACCTATGTACATCATGAGAGGTATGTGTGCACATAACTTATATTTGAGGGGGAATTATAACCCAATTATAAGATCCTCTTATATTTAAGGTATAAAGATGATCCAATGAAATTTTTATGGGGATTTATAAGTTAATTACATCAGTTGACTTTATATACTGAGAGTCACAACCCCATCAAAATTGAATTTAGAATCCGGGAGTCACAACCGAAGGAAGTGAGTAATAAATTATTTTACATAAAAAATCATAATAAAAAAATAACGTGTGTATGAGAGGTAAGAAGTATTGTTACAGAACAAGAAACTGGATGAATTAGATAAAACAAGAATAAAAACACAACTATAGGTTATCGAGTAATAGATTAGTACATCTAATCAATGTAGTAGAAGTCGGAGAAGATGTAATTCAGAACATGAGAGATCATCTTACTGACTAAATTGAGTATCATAAAAGAATTTAAAAATGTATTTCATGTTGAATTTTCATAATTGTTTCTCAAACAAAAAACAGAGTATCAAAGAGTATTCTAGATTCATGTTTAATGTGCATCCTGGAACATTTAAATAGGATATGTAAAAAAAACTAACAAAACCAATATCTTCATAAAGAAATTAAAATTTGATCTTTTAAATTAACCATAAGAGAGAAAAATAATATCCTTAATATCCAAAGAAATGATCATTTGAATTTAAAACATAAATACTAATTCAAACCAATTTGAATAAATCATGAAACCATCTATAATTTTTCAATAAAATCTGGTACAACATACTTTCTAATAATTCGTTCTAACTAAGTCATATAATTCCATGAATATTTTAATCAGATTAATTGTTAAAATCAGATTTAGAATATAATATTTATAAATACAGAAGATATAAACATACAATTTTTGTGCATTAAAAAAATGAATACATTTTGAAAATATTTAAAAATATTAATAAATATCTCCAAAATAATTTAAAAATTGAATATATGGAATAAAAAATATTATACACAAATTTTAAAGCTTTTTTAGACAATGACGTACAATTTAAATCACATAGTATCACTGATTAAAATATTTTGAATTTACTTCACACGAAATTCATATAATATATATATATATTTTAGAAATTAGTAAAACACAGAAAATAGTTTAATAAATATGGAGATAATCAAAATATTATAAATTCTGAAAAATAGTGCATGTAAAATTATTTAGAATAAAAAAATTAATTACCATTTAAATAAAATATCTATACCAGATAGTAATGTATTTTTCAACTGATAGTGGAAAAAACATATAATTGGAGGTAGAATGTTTTTTTACCATTTTAGACATTCCATCATAGATAGAGTAGAGAAACTATTAAATATCTACTATTTTAGTTAGAGAATATATTGTTTATCCAATGAATCTATTGTTACTGATGTAGTTGGTGATCAACCATTGAGTTGAAATAAGGATCTACTGTTGGAACAAAAAAATGACCTACTATTGGATTGAGTATATATTTACCATTGGTTTATATAGGTGATCTACCATTGGATACAAATATGCCATTTTCATAATATGTGATTTAACATTGACTTCAAAACATGATCTACCATTTTATTAAAAAATGATAGACCATTTAGTGAAACTAATCTACTAAATTTGGATAAAAAAGGAGAGATACTATTTAATTTAAAAAGAATATAATGATATATCATTTCAAAAAATGGGATCTATCATTGAGTCTCCAATTATATGAATGTATTTAGATGTATAAAGGAGAAGATAAAGGTGAATTCATATAAGGAAGGCTTTGTGTGGAGCTTGAACAAGAATATGAACAATATATTATTTTATGTACCAACTTGAAACTCGAAATTTGGAGTCTTTTTATCATTATAAATGATAGAATCGTAACATAGTTTGAAATACATAATTGAAGATAATTTATATGTATTTAAAATAAATCAATAGGTGCTTCAATGCAACAAGTATGTTAATACATATTTTTCAAATATAAATGAAATACATAAAAAACATTTAAAAAAGTAATTGAAATATTTCATAACTTCACCAATTTTTTAAGGTACATAATTGGGTTTTTTAGATTTTAATGTAGTTAAATGAAATTTATAAAATATTATATATTTACAACCTAACAAACACTGATAGATTCTGAAGTGAATTAAATGCGATATCAATGTAATTTAATTTATTTTGAATTATGGAAAATCTAGAATTCAAGAACTATTGTAAGATATTTGGACAAAAGTTTCACTATATAAAAAACTAATTCAGACATCCATTTATACAAATGAAATGTATAAAAATATGTTTTCATTCCAAGGTAATAATCTTTATAATAACATGATCTGTATAACTTATGTTATAATATAATAATTAAAATAAACTCTTGAGAAGTCAAAACTGAATATAAATATTGACAGCAACAAAAAATTATAAAGTTAGGGAAAAAATGAGAACATGAATGAGAAATAATTAGACATCATTTTAGTTTAATAAAAAGAATATATTTGTCTTATATTTCTTATTAAATAGTAATTATAAAATTCTAATTAATAAAACTCAAGTTATAATAAAAATACAAAGGGAAAGTAAAAACCTTTTTTCAACTAAAAAAATAAGTGGGTTTTGTATTATTCAAAAATATATAATAATATCTAATAAAAAAACACATTAATTCATAGGGAAAAAATATCCCCCTTTTTGTTTGATGAAAAAACATAAACATTTAAAACCAAATTTATTACCCTTTTAGTAAATAAAAAAATAGATAAAACAAAAACTCCATTATTTATTTTCAAAGATAAAATAAATAAGATTCAAACCTCCCAAGAACAAATTGAGTTTTTTCAAACTAAGAAAACTCTAAAGGTTTAGTAAATATGTTTTAATCTAATTTTTTTTGAGATAAATTATAAAACAATATCACCCTTTTTCATATGATCAATAATAAAATGAAATCTAATATCCATATGATTTTTTATATAATACTATAAAATATTTTTGGATATAAAATTAAAGAAGTATCATCATAACAAATAAGAAATATATCAAGATAAATACGAAAATAACATAAATTTTTCTTAATCCTAAATATTTGGGAACAAATACTTGTAAAAATAATGTATTCTGATTCTTTAGTACATAGAGAATTAGAAAGTTACTTATTTGAAGAATAAGAAAAATTTTACACAGAAAATGACATATACCCAATGTTTTTTTTATCATTTTTAAAACCTCAAAAATTAGATTTAAAATTAGATATTAAATCAAAATAGATATATTTTGGAAAAAACAAACAAGAGTCAACAGTTCCTTTAACATATTTAATCATTTTTATATGTTCAATATGACTCTCTATTGGAGCATGTTGAATCCTAGAACATAGAAAAACACATGATATTAGGTAAAGATTCAATTAAATAAAGCAATCTAACAAGCATGACTTTATAAACATTAATGTCAATAGGTTTTCCAGATGCATCAGCATCAAATTTACTACTAGTTCCCATATTAGATTTTAGATATTTAATGGAATTGAGACCAAATCTTTGAAACCTATATTTAGTATACTTAATGTAACACCCTAAGATTTCATAGTACATTTTCTCTTTAAAGTAATTCAATAGCATGGGTTACACGCAACACCCAGTTCAAGCGCATCACAACCTATCAAACACGATGTCTAAAAAGTGGTTATGAATATTATTAACCAAATTTTGAGTTATACATATATATATGTCCTATATAATTTTAACATTAAACTTTTGTGTTTCTTAGATATAATATAATGAAAAATATAATTTTTCAGATAAAAGATGTATTTTTCCAAATTAAAATTTTCCCTCCTTTTAATGGAAAAGCATTTTTAAATAAAACATTTGACACTTTTAAATATTAAATTTAATGAAAATAAATTCTTCATTAGAATCAGATAATAAAAATTTAGTTTGGATAAATTTTTGTTACATTCTTGATAACTTTCACATTTTGATGAATAGTGAAAAATACAAAATTTTAATTGAAAACACCCTTTTGAATCGAAATAATTTATAGTGATAAATTATGAATTTGTGTGGTTTTAAATTATAATAAGAATATATTTTTATAATTTAATATAATTTAGTTCATTTTAGTTAATTTCACATTTAAATTGGACATAAATTCATGTCAATATTTTGATAGTTTTTATTTCTTAAAAACACACATTCATGTTTTGACAATGGGAATTAATTTAAAATTAATTAATTCAACATCTAGTTTTTAAAATTGGTAAAATAAAAATCATTTTTTAATTTTTAAAATCAAAATTATCATAGGGTTATTTTTTTAAGAAAACATTCATTTTTGATGAATAGTGAAAAATAATGCATTATTGTTTAAAACTGAATTTTAATTTAAATAATTAATATTTTTATATGTGTTTATTTTAAAATAAAATTAGATACATAATAAATATATTATTACAATGTATTTAATTGATGTAATTTTATAATATGAATAGATATATAAAATTTTATTGAACTATTTAGTGTCTTTTACACACCTTCTACGCATATTTGCAAATTTGCATAAAATGTAATTTTACCACTTCTGTGAATTGAATTTCCAAAATCCTAGAGACATGGTTGACATCAATAATTAAAATTTTGTTCAATAGGATGGAAATAATTTGTGTTCAATAGTAACTTTTGAATTTTGTTTAACACCGTTAAAAGTAAATAGGGTAATTATAGGTAAAAATAATATTAAAATTACCCTAACACATTTTCTAATTATATTCGATAAGGGTATCTTGAAAAAAAAACCAACCTTAAGAAATAAATATGATATTTTGCGATCCACATGGATTGGATTGGGACATTTATTATATTTTATTTAGAGAAGAGTTATGTGTTAAATTCGATGTTTAATAACTAAACCATTTTTAATATAGGGTTATACATAAGATAAATTAGAGTATAAATATTCATTAGAAAGATAAATCTATTTCCTAGATTATAGTATTTTATTTTGTAATTTGTACAAATTAAATAATTAGATTTATTTATTACACAATGATGATATAGTAATTAGCTTATTAATGAATGATTAAAATTATTGATATTATAAAAATAAAAATAAATTTAAATTGAAAAATTTGATACCATAGAAAAATTTAATATGTGAATATTGCATGTTAGGATTAATTAAATGTGTTTTTTCTAATAAATAATATTGCTATGACTTTCGAAGAAACAAAATATTAAATAGTGTCAAAATTGACAAAAATGGTTTTTAAAACAAATATTATTTTTTTCGATGATATAATATTATTAAAAATCTAGGGTTCATCAAAATGAGTTAAATAATGTTATATATGTCATTAATGAACTAATTTTGGATCTATTGGATGTTTATAGTAAATTTATTTACCACATACTGTAAGAATACAAGAAGACATGTTAAAAGTTGTACTATTTAACTATAAGTTAAATCTAATATATAAGGTTAATAAGGCGACCTAAACTCATCTAAAACCTATTAGTTTTAAGGTTTTAGACCCATTCCCACAATAGATTTTATATAAATCCATTTTAATCAATTTGAAACCGAAAATTATTTTATAATAAAATAACATTTCAAGCATTTCCAAAATTTCTCCTCATCTCTCTTATAAAAGGTTAATTCCCCTTATTTTAACATTACACCTCCAAAGCCATTGGGCTCTGCCAAAACCTGATCAAATATCCTCCCAAATACCCTCACTTAGACATATAGTCCATAATTTGACCATTATCCAACCTAAGTTTCCCTTTTGTTCAAATCAATAGGATGAACCTGAAGAAGGGGTAATTACTTCCTCACCCCATTCAAATTTATTTTCTCCTTCCACTTCCTCATTCTTTTTCATTTCCATACCAAAATTATTACTCCAGTACCTTATAAATACTGATATGTTATAATAAATTTAGTACAACCATATTCCTTAATCTATTCATTTTATGAATGAAAATTTGACCATATGTGTGTATGTATGACTTACCATCTCCAGGTCGTGGCGTAGTTTATTATTGAATAGTTATTTTTTTAGATGGATATAACAATGATTATATTTGATGTAAATAATAAATAATAAATGATAATGGAACTATGATTTTCAATTATTTTTTTCCTTTAACATTAATTAATTAATCTTATAACCAAAAATTAGTTATCCTAATACCTTATGTTTTGTTAAACCGATTATAGTTTAAATAATAATTGATTTATGGCTTTGAGGCCCTCAATTTTACATTTATTATTCAATTTTTTGTGATTTATTACCTCACTAACTCCCTATAAATATTTATGTTTTCCCTCCAATTATGTATCTAATTTTCACAAATGTTCTTCTATTAGAAATCCTAATTTGTTGGTTACTTTTTCATTTCCCTTTCCCTCTTATTAAAACTAAATTTTATTAACCCTATTTATGATGTGGGTTTTCAACAAATTTATTTTCTTGTTTCAACCTTTTCTTTTCTACGATTAATTTAAAATTATGAGGACATAATTTATTGGAGTATTGGAGAATGTAACACACCATGATTTCAAAGTACGTTATCTCTTCAATGTAATTCAATTGCTTACGCTACACACAACACCGAGTTCAAGTTTATCATAACCTATCAGACTAGTCATTTAAAAAGAATTTAGGAATATTATTGGCAAAAATTTGAAATATATATATATCCTATATAATTTTAACATTCATATTTTCTTTTTCTTATACATAATATAAAAACATTCAAATTTTCAGATAAAAGAAATATTTTTCAAAAGTGCAGTTTTTCTACATTTTAATGGAAAACCCTTTTTAAATACACTTTTTGATACATTTATATATTCATTTTAATGAAATTAAAATTTTCATTTTAATCAGGACATAAAAATATATTTTGGATAAAGTTTTCATATTTTATGATAACATCCATATTTTGATAAATAGTGAAAAATACTAAATTTTAATGGAAAACAACTTTTTTAATAAAAATAATTTATAGTGTAAAATTATGAATTTCAGTGGTTTAGAAGTATGATTATATTTTATTATTAACATTTAATATAATAGATGTCATTTTATGTAATTTCACATTTAAATTGGACAAAAAAACATGTTAATCTTTTGATAGTTTTACTTCTGAAAAAAACTCTTTCCGGTTTTGACAATTAGAATTAATTTTAAATTAATTAATGAATATTATATGTTTTAAATTTGGTAAAATAGAAATCATTTTTCAATTTTTAATATCAAAATTATCTTAGGGTTATTTTTTGCGATTTTTTTTGAAAACATTAAATTTTGATGAATAGTGGAAAACACTGCATAATTGTCTAAAACCGAATTTTATTTAAATAATTAATATTTTTTAGTAAATTCATATAAAATTAAAAACATATATATAATACCTATATTATAAAAAGGTAATTTATTGGAGTCATTATATAATAATATTTGATATATAAAAATTTATTGATCTATTTATTGTCTTTTACCCACCCTCTAGGCACATTTTCAAATTTTCATAAAATGTAATTTAACTGCTAATCTGAAATGAATTTAAAAATTACCAAAGGAATGGTTGACATCAGTAAGTAAAATTTGGTTCAATAGAATAAAAATATTTTTTTGGGGAATAGTAGATTATGAATTTTATTTACCACAGTTAGAAGTAAATAGGGTAATTAAATGTAAAATTAAAATTACAATTACTCTAAAACATGTAATAATTCTATTGTATATGTGAATTTCAACCAAAATAATCCTCAGGAAAAAACTATGAACCTTTTCTATCTAGTTGGATTAGATTAGGACATTTACTATATTTTATTTAAAGAAGAGTTAAAAGTGTTAAATTCAAATTTTAGTAATCAAACCATTTTTAATTTAGGGTTATATATAAGATAAATTAGACTATTAATATTTATTAGAAAGATAATAAGTTTTAATACATCATAGTATTTTATTTATAATTTTTAGTCAATAAATAATAAAATTTATTTATGACACAATGGTGATGCAATAATTACCTTATTAATGGAAGATTAAAATAATTGATATTATAAATATAAAAAAGAATGTAAATTGAAACTTTTGATGCTATATACGAATTTTATAGGGTAATATGAAATGATAGGATTAAATAAATGCATTTTTTTTCAAATAAATCATATTTTTACGACTTTCACAAAAACCAAATACTAAATAGTGTCAAAATTGACATAATTGAGTTTTTAAAACAAATACTATTTTATTAAATGAGATAATATTACTAAAAATATATGGTTCAGGAAAAGGAATTAAATAATGTTATATATGTTATTAATAAACCACTTGAGGTTCTCTTTCCAATTTTTGTATGTTTATTAACCATATAGTGTAAGAATACTAGAAGACATGGTAAAAAATTAACTAATTAACTAAGAGTTAAATCTAAATGATATGGTTAATATGACAACCTCAACATGTCTAAAAATTATTGGTTGAATGGTTTCCGATCCATCCCCACCTTATACTCAAACTAAATCCATTTTTAGCAATTAGAAACCGAAAATTATTTTATAATAAAACAATATTTTCGGCTCTTCCTAAAGTACCCCTCACATATCTTATAAAAGGGCTCTTCCACTTGTCTCAAATTCACAACACCAAAGCCATTTGGATCAACCAAAACCTAATAAAATATTCTCCCAACTTCCCTAACTTCAGAATATTGGCCTCAGTTTTTTTATATATATATCCTAAGGATACCTTTTGTTTAAATCAAAAGGAAGAACCAAAGAATAGGTAATTACTTTATCACCTATTTGAAAGTTCTTTTCTTCTTTCACATCCTCTTTTTTTTGGAATTTCCATAACCAAATAACAAATATACTACCTTCTATATAATTATATGTTGTTATAAATATTTTACAACCTTATTAATTATTATATTCATCCTATGAATGAAAAAGATACCATACGTGTGTACGTACGACTTGCAGTCTCCACTTAGTGATATATTTTTTATTCAAAACATAATTTTTTTGGATGAGTATAATAATGAGTATACATTATTTAAATAATAAATATAACATGTTAATTATTCTATATATGTAATATTCCATCCAATTACATATAATATCACCATCAATAGAATGATATTGTCGCTCGTGCGTACGTACGGCTTACCATCTCCATGACGTGATTAGATTCATTTCCACATTCACTATTCAAAGATGATTATAAATATATATTATTAATAAGTATGTAATATATGAAATAATAAGGATACTGGATATATATATATATATATATTCATGTGTTTACATTTATCTCATTCGCTTACATACATTTAATACGATATGAAAACCGAAACAACATTTATGCATATGTACAACCTACAGTCTCGCTAAACCATGTTTTCCATTTCATATATCTATCTATTATACATATTTATTTTCTGAATATATATGATTCATAAATAATTTTTTGTATTTTTGAAGTAATTAAGTCATGATATAAGTGATACGATCAATAATACCAACTTAAAACACATACGATAAAGAAAGATATTGTTAGCCGAAATTTTATATTAACAAAGAAATTATTATTAAATGGGTAGTATGAATTCATAAATGAATCAAGTATGATATAATAAATATGAACATGATTCTGGTAAAATTTAATAACATACTATGGTCATTATATAGGAGGTTAAAAGTACCCTCAACCAAAAGAAAGTACAATGTTTGGGTTAATTAGTCAATCTCATTATTATCCGTGACTGTTTATGTGTAAGTTTATACTGGGACACATTTATTAACCATGTACATGTTTAATAATAGAGTTTTCAATAGTATTAATTTTAAGGTATTATTTAACTAATACATTATTTTAAATTTTTTAAATATTTATTCTTCTAAATCATTCTCAATAATGTTCATGTTTTCAAAATAGTTTTAAGGATTTATTTATATGGACATGAATTTTTTAAAATTTCAATTCCTATAAAAAGTTTCAAAGAGGTATGGGACACATTAATTCAAAAATTTCTTTTAAATGTATTCCTTTCTAAATTTTGTGACCATTAAATGATTTAATGATAGGTATTTTTCTCTCAAGTAGTTTTACTAATCATTTTCAACTATGTCAACATTATTTACTGGATATTATTCATGTTTGAAGTTTAATTATTCTAATACAATGTTCTATATTATATTGTATGAGTTATGATATGTTTGACTATGGATGTTCTATTTTTATAACATTTTTGGTTTAAAGTTAATGTATTGACATTTCTTATGCTAGTTTTAATACGAATGTTTATGTTATGTTTCCCCCTTTTCATATGAGGAACTCATTGGACATTGTAAGTGATGGGAATGGCCTTCTATAGACATTTGTTGCATCGATAGGTCTCATTATACATATTAGTGTCTTGGAAGAAGGCTTTGAAAATTTGTTTTCATTTTTAGTCTTAGAACGAGGCCTGGACTACATGGTTATATTGTCCAACATTATGAATTTCCATGTTATGAAATTAATTATTACATGTCATTATTCGATAACTTGAATATCCATGCACATATTTCTATTGTAATGATTGATTTTTTTTTTCAAAATTTTGTTCATGTTTATGTTTAAGAGGCTGTTTTTTTACTACACATGTTGCCTTAAAAGATTATAGCTTCTGCTAAATTATTTACACTTACTGAGCATTTAAGCTCACCCCTTTCTTATGTTATGTTTTCCCAAGATTCCAAGAAGTGTATTATGATTTATATAAACAGTTAAGGTAGGGTAATAATGGGGGTATCAAATTATTATTTATGTTGTGTTTTATTTATTAATGGTTAATGTAACATTCATGAATGTAATCTATTTTCCAAGACTTCTATACTCTTCAGTCCTTTGAGACATGATTCATTATAATCATGATAATGTATTAAAATAATGCAATGGATCTGGGCTTCTGAGGCTGGGGAATTACACTTACTTTGATAAATTTGTAATATAAGAAAGAAATTTTATCCTCCCATTAATCTCAAGTCAATGTAAAAATACATCAAATAGAAAAATAATTAAAAATCATATCATTATATGAATCAAAAACTATATCATCTAAATAAATGTTTATAGCTAAAATATCACTAGATGTTATTTTTAAAAAATTGTATGATCAACATTACATTTCTTGAAACCATTATTTAATAGAAATAATTAATGCCATTCATAAAAAGAAAGAGGTTATAATTAGAGACCATAAAAATATTTAGATAATTTAAAAACAATATTAATAAAGTTTTCATATTCAAAAGAAATGGGTTTAGAAATATAAACTTATTCAGCCGTAAAATCATTTTGGAGTTCCCTTTTTTACATCCAATTGATATAATTTAATGACATGAAATTAAAAAAAAATCCAATAAGACTATAAAATCCTCTATCCTATAAATAGGTGATGAAGATGTAAAATGTTTATACCATATTATTTTGAGTGCCCTTGAGAAACAAGACTTGATTTATTTTTGATTGTCTATCCAAATTCATCAAGTTTGTTTCAAAAGATTCATTTAGTTTAAATTTCCTTCTTATCCTCAAGAAATTGTACTACATACCAAAAATTATTTCTAACAAACTGATAAATCTCATATTACATGAAAATAATATTTTTAGCATCCTTTAATTCATCATTATCATTATTAAGAATAATATCAGAAAAAATAGAATTTTTAGAAAATTTAAACCAAAATTTCTAGTTTTATTTGCACAATCAATATTACTAGTATAATTTTTAATAATAAAATAATGATTAATCTTCTATTTTCTTGGACCAGGTTGAAAAAGATAATTATTCCCATTAATATATTATTCCAGATCCTTATGAATATTAAAAAATCATAAAAAAATTTTACATTTTGAAATAAATTAGAAGAACCATTAAATCAAGATAAAGATTCAATTTTATGAGAAAGAAAGGAAACCCATGTAAATCTAATATGATCATAGAAAATAACTAAAGAATATATCTTTCCACCAAGGATAGGAATTTTATAAGGAACAAATAAATGATAGTGTAAAAATTGTAAAGGTCTATTTGTACATAGATGATTGAATGATGTAAAATAAATTTTATGTTATTTCCCTTTCATTAAAGATTCAGGTACTTTGAGTTGTTCTGTATGAAAGGTAACTACAACATATTCTAATGATTAAAGAGATTATATAACATTAGGAAACTAAGACGAGATAAACATCAATTCCAAGGGATGATATAACCATACCCAATATTCAATCTCTTAACTTGTTGAATAGTTAGTTTAGAAAAATCTATACTATTAATATAATCCATTTTATTTTCATAAAATAATATAAAATTATATTTAAAAACTAAATATTTATCATTTTAAAATTTCAATTCCATTCAATCATTATCTAATTGTGATATAATAATTAAATTATGTTTTAATCCTTTAATAATTAAACCATTACAAATAAAAGTATAATCATACATAACAACATTAATAAATCATTTTTACTTTTAATTTGGAATGGAATCAAAATATAATAGTTCCTCCATCACATGTTTTGTAAGTTGTAAAATTTGATTGGTATCTATTCATATTACTTGATAATTCAATATACAAAAAACATATGTCATTATTGAAACATTCAATTCATTTTTACTATGAAGATAAATTACTTGATAATTTTGGTACCCGAGATAATTTGGTTACAAAAGTATTAGTAATATAATTTTTAAGTACCCACATAGAATTTAAACCGGTATTGTATAGTACTATAGATAACAATGCCTTATAAATATGAGTTTTTATTAATCCTAAAGAATATTTTAATCTAAGGGAACAATCATTTTCATAGTGACCTTTCATGGAACATCTTAAACTACTAACAGTAGATGTACAACAATTTAGTATATTTATGAAATGAGGTCTATAAATTTGACATAATTTTCTCTCACGGAAATAACAAACTTTTAATTTATTTATTTAATTTAAATACCTCATTTTATGATATTTTTCAAAACCTTGAATAAAATAACATAAAATTTATTTAGAACACTCAACTTCTTCTTCAAAATTTATTTCAAATCATTAGTAGATATTAAATTATAATAAAATATATAATAATAATTAGAAGGAATATCCCTTAATTTTTCTTATTAAATTAATTTCATTTCACAAAAAAAAACATTTCACATGATTTTTTAGATTATTATATAAATTAGTCTCTTTGAAAAAATATTTTCTAATATATCATATTATTTATTTATTTTATAAATGATTTTTTAGAATAAAATTTAGAATTAGAGCTTCTAAAAAGAAACATAAATCCCGAGGTTATCTAGTGATTCCATGAAGACCAATATATGGGATTATTTTTCATTTCTAGATTGGTCACTGGTGTCTTATTCTTTTTTTCAACTCCAATATGTTCTAAAATCCATTATATATTTCTTATTTTATTTATCATTATTCTATAGTTTTGGATCGTTATTTTTGATATTCCCTTTCTTCATGCACTCAAAACAAGTTGCATCTAAATAATTTTAATTAGAACTTCCTTTCTTTCCCCCATGGAATTTATCCTTTTGAGGGTATATTCTAAATTAGTTCTTGAATACTTTTTTTATTTTGTAATATATAGTCACAATCTGATCCATATCATCTTTTTCACTATCCTATAGATCATAATTAAAAGATTTTGTAGAAAAAACATCACAGATTTAAATGTTACACATTTTTTACCTCATTTTCATCTATGTTATTCTATTCCAGTTCATACCAAATAAATGATCCAATCAATCATTAAAGAGTGTACTATTTTTAGTTAATTATCTTGTCAATGTAATCCTTCTTAGTATTATATTCATTCAATAGTTCATGTTGTAATCTTTAAAAAAGTAATAGGGTTTCCAATTGTTTTCTATGAGAATTCATTCCATTTACAATGCTTGTGATTTGGTGAAATATGAACAACCATAATCATTTCCCTTAGAGTGAGGTGGATTCTGAGGAATTAAAGCTTCATTTGTGTTCAATCCTTCTATCTTATAAGATATACGTCCTTAGACTGTGAGATTTAGAAACATGATAGAATAGTGAAATATAAGAAAAAAACTATATATAAGGATAGGAAAATTCCAAATGGTTTAATCTTTAATACCAATTGTTCGGTATCGAGAAAAGGAATAACAAGTCTAATAAATCCATAAAGATATTATTAGGTGATACTAACTATTATGTTCGATAGGGTAATGTTATATGGTCTAGAGGGGGGTGAATAGGCAAGATTAAAAATTTAATGAAATAAATTTAATATTTAAATTAATTATCAATGTTAATTATTACATTTAATTATAATAAGAAATAAAATAAAGAAAAAATGGATTTTTATATTAGTTATACCAAAGTGGACCTAGTATAGTCTCATTCCTCTCTACTCTACAAGATACAGATGTGAACTAAAATGATATTAGAGGGAGAATCATAACATGATTAGATGATCATATTCTAGTGGAGGGAAAACCACGACACAGTATCTTTTTTTATGGGGAGTCACATCCCAATTTAAAAACATAGATTTAGATACTGAGAGTCAAATCCCAAATGTTCCTAACATTATAATATGGGATTAATGACCTATGGAAGAGAAGATAAAACTTTTTTTATGTAAATGAATAAATATAAAAATAGAGTGTGAAAGAAAGGTAAGAAGTAGTTTTATAGACTCAAGCAACCGTAAAAAGTAGATAAAATAAGAACTATAACAGAAGTATTGGTTGTTGTGTATTGGATCATAATTCCTCATAATTGTGCTACAAGTTGAAAAGAATGTAAATTTTCATTTTAGAGATTTTCCAGATGATGAAACATAGTATCACACATGAAATTATATATTGTACACCAGGAAAAATGTTCCCAGCTTTTTTAAAAAACAAATTGAATATCAAATGAGCTATCTATTTTCATACATAAAGTGAGTCATGAATCCTTTAAACAATATATTTAAAAGAAAAATAACATAACTAATCTTTCAATAAATAAATTTAAATTCAAACAAAAAAATTATCCAAGAGATAGAACTAAATGCCGATAATAATCGTACAAAAATTTATATTAATTAAAAACATAATAACGAAATCAATCCAATTTGAATAACCTGTTAAATCATTTAATTCGTTCCATTATAACATTTTGAACAAAATTTCAAATAAATAGCTCTAATAGAGTCAAATAATTCCATGAATATTTCAATCAGATTGACTATTAATAAAAACTTCAAAATACAATCTGTATAAATATATAATATATAAAGAAATAATTTTCAATAATTTAATACATTAAATCATTTTGAAGATATTTAACAATATTTATAAATATTTTAGAAACAATTAAAACAGTGAATATATGTGGTAAAAAATATTTCGCACAAATGTCGTAGCTTTCTATAGACAATGAAGTATCATTTAAAAAATATATTATCACTAATTGGAATATTTTAAAACTATTTCTCCTGAAATTCATATAATATATATGAATTTTACGAATTTATAAAAAAGTTAAAATAATTATATAAAATATGCAGCAAATCAAAATATTAAAAATGTTGAAAATAGAGGATTGATACTTTTTGATGATAATAAAATTAGTTGACGGTAGCATACAAATTTTACATCTGGAGATAACATATTTTTAAAATAATGATAGAAAAATAAATATACCTAGAGGTAGAATTAAACTTCTTCCATTGTGGATTTAATATCATAGGCAGAGTGGACCTACCATTATAGATCTACCACTATAGGTAGATCATGCACCTTTGATGGAGAACATCCATTGTCGCTGCTATAGGCTTGGATCTACTATTGATGTGAAATTAAGATCTATCTTTCTGAAAAAATATTATCTACCATTGGGTTGAAGATGGATCTACCATTAATTTATACAAGGGATATACCATTGGATATAAATTTACTACTAGATTAATAAGTGATCGACCATTGGAATTAAAACATGGTCTACCATTTTCTTAAAACATGGTCTACTATTGAGGGAGACAAATTTTCCATGTTGGCTAAAAAAGAGATATACCATTGTAATTAAAAAAAATAATAATTTATCATTAAAAAAAATTAATCTTCCATTGAGTCCCATCTATGATGCAGGTCTTATAGATGCATGGTGGAGAAGCTAAAAATGTATCCCTTGAAGTAAATAAATACATGTTGCTTAAATAAGATGTTTAATAGTGCATCATCTTATGTCCTATCCTGGCACTAAAATTTATGATATTTTTGTCCCTTTTAAAAATATAATCAAATGTTGGTACAAGATAATTAAATGAATATAAAATTTAGAGTGTTCCATAAAATCAAGAAGAAATTATATCCGACAAGTATATTTAGAGATTTGATCAAAATACAATGAATTTTTACTTCAACTATTAAGAATGCAATTACAATTGATTTAATATTTTTTAATTTCGTTATATATTATTTATTTACACTATTCAATGACATAACTATGTTTTAAATGTATTTGATTCATTTCATTAATTTATAATTTTTTAATTAAATCATTATAATTTATTTTTCTTCATACTACATCCCTTACCTATTGTTGTGTTCAATTTTAAACGAATAGATAATAGTGTTAAATTCCATTATACATAGAACATAAAACATCCAAAGCTGGTGTTGTATCTTCAAACATCTCTCAAATGTACTTTTTTCAACTTGTATTTATTTTGATGTAATTTCACATTACTTGATATCTTAATCACATTAAGCACTTGTTGATTCTCGAACATCCAAACATTAGATAATTCTATTGGAACTCGTAATATTTATATTGGTTCTATGATGATTCTAAATATTTGTAACCATTCATTATATGTCCTTTCAACTAGACCCAAAGTGCCAAAACCATAGCCAAACCCTTCCCAATAGGTGAAAAACCATGTTTTTATCATTCTTGGTCTCATGAAAAAACACATTGTCCTCAAGGTGAAAATATATAAAACCGGGCCATCATAACCTATTCCTCACATGTGTTGAACACAATTAGAAATTATGCATCACGTATCCACTTGCAAGATCATTATTTGGTGCTGAGTCACAAAACTTTTCAATTATAATACTCTACCTGAAAAACCAAATGACACTAGGTAGGGTAGCTTTAGACTGAACTTCATCCACCACACTAGTTGTAAGAGATACAACATCAGAGACTAAAACGATCGGGGCCAATCATAATCTTGATCAAGCTAACCACCATGATCATATACCATATGAAGTAACTGAAATTAATCCCTCATTCCATTGCCCTTAAATGTAAAAACCCTCCTCATAATACATTTTAGATAATAAATGTACCATTTCATGTTTTCTGGATGCTTTCTCTGATACATTCTATCCAAATACTCTTACAACTATCTATGTTTGAGGCATGTATGGTACTTTAGTAGAAACCCGGGAATATAATGATTCTTTCACAATAGAGTTTGAATAGGTTTAGGTGTTTTTTTAAGTTTCTCGATATTATAACCTTTATAATTCCATTCAATTATGCCAAAAATATATCCACCACTGGTCATTATATTCGAGTTTTTTATACAATAAATAGTATCAAATGTTCATGTTTTTTTTCAACTCCAACAAGCATAGCTACATCCATCAGTGATATGAGCATCATATTCAGACCTAATTATTTATGTAACAAATTGGAATAGATAACAAACCACCTATATTATT
The DNA here is from genome assembly GCA_963277665.1 of Viscum album. Taxonomy (NCBI): domain Eukaryota; kingdom Viridiplantae; phylum Streptophyta; class Magnoliopsida; order Santalales; family Viscaceae; genus Viscum; species Viscum album. Next base: position 192,407,780 of record OY728150.1, read on the forward strand.
CCATTCTTATTTTGGTCATCTCAGATAGTACATTCTACATATTCTTCAACAATGTGATAGATAGATATTAAAAATAAACATGTACTTCTAATTATCAAATGCCCAGTGCCCACAATTTTCACCTATATTTAATGTATCTATAAAATAATGATGTTTATAAAAAAAATTATTTTTATATTAATTCTTATTTACATTTTTAAGAACCATAATGTGATGTATATGTTTTACTTATTATTATTTTATAATTATCTAAAATGTTAATTATTTTTTTGCATATGATGAATCATATGGAATAATATAGTAGGTATAGTTTTTTATTCATTAAGTGTACAAATTTTTATGATAAAATATTTCCCAAAATATACTATATCTTTGATAGTTCTAAAATTTCTTTCACTATTATATGGATTATAGTAATTTTCATACAGTTTATGGTTTCTTTGATCATGGGTACCACTTTTATAAAAAATGAGCATATTAAAAGGGGAATTTTGATATTTTATAAATTATATATTGGCATATAACATGGAATGGTTTGTTGAACCATGTCGTTGTATGAACCTTTCCACTTTCCATTGATTAGTTATATATTAGACTCTACTATAAACATTCTCATTTATATGATACGGGGGTTCACACGTAACTCAAAAACTAACTAAATATAATGAATTTAGCTCTTTGGGGAGGGAATCCCCATTACCTTGTCCTATACATCTTATGTTCAAAGTGTAAGGATAGAAGATGGTATCTCATTAATGAATCATTCCAATATAAAATGTTTTCATTTATAGTTGATATTGATCTTTAAGTTACTTCATGATTTACTAGTAATATGTTTTTATTGATTACTATATATTAAATTTTATCATTTATATTCTTTTAAATGTGTCAATTGATCAAAGTCACGCATCTTCTTGTATTCTATATATGTTAAAAACATGGTGGTTTCTTAATGAGTATTATATGATCAAACTCTGTAGGTGTAATCTGGCGGATATACGGTTCTGCGGTCTGTATTAATGGTCCATATTGGTAAAAATAGATATTGGGATGATCTATTGTTTTTGTACATTGTCATTATTAGATGTGTAATTATGTGCACTTTCTTACAGGTGGATGTGACTTGGATAGATTGGCGACCATCCACAATGATAAGTGTGGCTTGATCCATGATTGAAAGGGACAACTAACGTCAAAGGATGGAATTTTAGAGTTCTTAAAGAAGTTTTAGAAGGATTTTTCATGTGCTAATGATGATGAGAGTATGGCTGTGTTCAGTAGGATGGAAGAGAAAATAGTAAACCTAGAGGGCTATGTTGCTAGATATGGAAATATCTATCAAAAGTCTAAAATATAACATCTTCGAGACTACATGAAGAATGATATTCAGAGTCATGAACTCATGATTTTGAAGTCCATTAGCCCTAATAAAGAAGACAAATTTACTCTCTATTAGAATATCATGTATACTTTTATATCATCTGCATCATTTGGAGTTTCATTAAGCCTTCAATTTGGTAATTTTCTCAGCACTTTATGGGCGGCGTACTGTATTGTAGTTGGTATAAGTAAATTTTTTATGGGATTATAATATTTTATTGATAATTAATAATCACACAATACTTGAAATTTTTATTATTAAGCTTGTATTATAATTTTGGGTCATGTAATAGAGGCGTGAGATAACTATTTTTATTATAAATATGGTATTAAAATTATAAAATAAATATTGTTTTACAGTATCTATAGGCTATATACATGGTTATAAACCGTGGTAGTAGACATATAGTCATAGTTTTGAATAGTGGAAGTATACTAATTGCAATTGTTAAAAACCATGGCTATAATCTGATGTGGCAGAAGCTATAACCATGGTTGGAAAGTGAGACTATAGGGGTACTGAAATGGTGAAAACTATTGCAATAGGTCTATATCCATGATTTGAAAACATTTCTATATCCATTGTCCTATTTCCCCACCTATTGTAGCCAATATCCACCAAACCATTACTATTTGTAATATCCATGATTCTTTTACCAATATAAATAGTTATAAACTATGGTTATAATATGAATTTCTAGAATTGAGGTCCCCCAGGTTCAAACCAAACACCCCTAAATTCAACTTGACTATCTTTGGGCCATATCTCTATTTGTGTATATCTAACATAGGAGGATGCATTTTTTTCCAAGTCATTTAGATCACTTAAGTGTATGTACCATCGTATCCCTTGACCAGGTACCTTTGGCTTATACATCCTTTCCACATGGAATTTATCCTTCATATTGTGGTCCTTATCACCTAAACTTAAAAGTTATGATATGTCCTCTTATGCGAAACCAAAATAAATTGGTTCTAAAACAATTCACAATGATATGTAGGAATTCCATTTCATGGTTCAGATCCCAACATCAAACCAACTCATGACTTCTTAGATGATGATAAATTCTACAGCACCATACTTCATGGATTAAAAACATCATATTGATAATAAATGACATAATAATATCTAATCCATACATAAAAGGGTACCATTAATGGGAACCCTTGGATTTATAAAAATGAAACTATTAATTAAGATCGTCATATACATAAAGATGATGATAAAGAAAATACAAGACAACAATTTATTTTCAATACAAGGGTAACCTATTTCATATTTGGGATATAATAAAGGCTTAAAAAATATGTCATAAATATATATTATATTCCTAGAGTAGGCAATAATTTCCCAAAAATGTATGATGATCCCTCCCTCCAATTCTATCAAATAATGTGAGTCCCTAACTATTGTTGGAAACATGTACTAATAATCACATACCTTTTGAAAATATATTTGTGAGACATTATAAATAAGGGAATTTTTTGGCGTTTCAATTTCCATCAACAAAGCCCTTTTAAAACCATGTAGAAAAGTCTCACAAATATATAGGTACATTTGGTGTGAAGGGGCATGCCCCACCGATATAAAATTTCATTCATCCCCCACTCGATTTCCCAAATGAAATGAATATAATTTTGTTTTCTAAACAAAATAGTTAAATCAATTTGAATATTTAACCAAAACGACTATGTATCACAAATGCTAGGCTCCTTTTATGTTTCAGAAAAATGAATGTGGGAAAAAATGGATATAAATAAATAAGTTACAAATGTTTTCATTTATTTATATGTCACTCTAATTGGGTTTCCTTATTTTTTTATAGTTATATATATCCAAAAAATTCAATAAAAATTCCCTATGACTCAATTAATTCTTTCATACAGACATGAACATAGGCATCAGCTACTTCACAAGTTGGATCCTCATACAACTCGAGGAAAAAGTGAAAGTGCGGACTATGGTCTCCCATCGACCGGTAAAGGATATGATTCTATGATAATGTGTATAGCATCACTCAGGTTGAATACTTGGTGATGATACTTTTTATAGTCAATTGTTTTTAGTTAATTGTATTCTTATTGTGGGGTTTGTTTGTAGAGCTTATGAAATATTTTATATATGATGTTTGATTTAACAAATTAATAACTTTTGGGGTTTGTTAATTATTCATTATTTAATCTTATGATATCCTTGAGCTTTTCTTAAATTTCAGAAAATTAATACCCACATCACAAGATGATCTTGATCAGAATTCCCATGTGTAAAAGCTTTAATCCAAGCTGTAACATAACTCTGGGTTCAAATATTTACCATTAATTGTTTATGGTAGTGTATTTTTTGTTCCAATAATCCATGTAATACACATATTAAACAAACCATATCATTAATCCATGACATATAAAGTTCAACATATACAATATTAACTCAAATAATAGTCATCGAGAAAGGGCTCTCAATCACTTAATATCCCCAAATTATAACACACCACAATGGTAGATTTACTAATTATTTAAAATGATTAGTTTTATAGAAATAATTATTATAATTATAAATTAAGAATATAAGAAAAATAACGGGATAAGAAAAGAGTGGTGCGTCGAACACACACACAATTGATGAAGGAAATTAAATACTGACTTTAGATTGAATAAGAAAGCAGAAGAAGGGAAGGGTTTCAACTATTTTTAAACTATTTTAAGAACATTAATATTTAACTACATAATGTGGATGAGAATAAAAGATATTTAAGAAGTAAATTTCATTAAAATATAATTACAAATGAATGTCTTTCAAGATTACAAAAAAGATGAACTCAAAAGTAAATGAAAAAAAGAGAGGAAGAAAGGTCTCTCAAGTGAATCCATGAGTATGGTAGGTCCACTTAAGCCCTTGGAAAGGCTTGGTTCATGCAAATATGTTCTCCTCACTTCTTACATTCGATCCTTTTTTGAAAAGATATGCAGGGATGTATTTATAGCCCAAGGTGGTGGACTCTTTGCATTCCAAAACTACCCCTCCAATTGTCTTGACGATTTGGACATCCAAACAGCCTAATCTTGAGTTATCTCCTTATTAAAAGTTGTAGATAATAATGTTGGTCGACTATTACCAAAATGTTGAGGAATTTGGACTTATGGATCCAATGTTATGGCCATTTTATTAAACAATATCAATCTGTCCATTTAAATCCAGATGTTTTTAATGGCCTAAATGTGAACGAAATAATTAATTTGAAGATTCCTTCAAATTAGAATGGTTTATTCAACAATGTCGGTCACCTATTTTTCGTATTTTACAATGCAATGTCACATCTTTATTTGATGATAATATGATGAACCAAGTCAATTTTGGTTTGCAGATTTCATTTCCCAGAAATAATGGTGGGAATGACTTCAAGGATTCATTTGGGCCCCTTTTCTTTAGAGTTAGGCCGAAAATTATTATCAAAGACTCCTGACATTTTATCTAAACATTGGATGAGAATAAAAAAAATTTGGACTTCCAGATTGATCCCAGCAAATAAATATTCATGGCTGGCCTAGTATCATCACAGATTCTATGGGTCTTCTTGTGTAGACCATATGACCCTCCAAATAAACAATTTGGAAAAAGGTTCCTGCTAATGAAATGTTGTAAATTGATTAAGGAACACTAAAAATAGGAATAATGCAATTTGGAAATGTAGGGTGAGATATATAATTAAAACATTAAATAGACCTAAATCTGGATGAAATCAAATAGTTCTCTAAAATTATATGTAATATTTTAACATTAATATTTCACACAAATTATACACATTTCATATAAATTAAGAAAATGTGGTATATAATAAGTTATGAGAATATTAATACCATCAACTCCCCTAAACTTAGTCTTCTTCATGTCCTCATGTACACCAAATATAAAAACATGGCCAAATTATTTTTACCCACCAAAACATTTAAAAAATTTATTTTCCCAATCAGGGGAGGTTTAGACAATTTCACTCATCTATATTGAATTCCACTACAAGTAGTTAAAAAAAAGGTTCTAAAAACAATTCATTTTTTAATGCTCAAATTTATAAATGGATAATGGTGGTAGACAAAACATACTCCTCTAAACATTATAAAATTAATTTATGGATCTTCACTCATTCACCAACCAAAAGTGAAAATTTTATAGTTTGTAAGAGCTCTCAGCTTCCACTCCCTATCCTAAAGTGATAAAAAATAAAGAGTTCTTTTTAGGGGTTTTTCTATGGTAATGGGATGGTAGTAAGAAGATATTTAAAAGATATTAAAAATGGGTTAAAACACTAACATGGAAAAATAAATTCATGTTTTTTTTAAAATCAGACATGAAAAGAATTGTAAAAACATATTTACAAGGGAATGAGAATGTTAAATAAGACACAAAAGATGAAAGAAATTCAAGTGTATGAGAAGGTAAAATATTTATAAACCACAAAACATCTCCCAATTACATATGTGTTCTTTTTTATGTTTATTGTTTGCATATTTCGAAAGTTGAACTTGAAAAAAGATCTCAAACTCATATCCCAACCCATGATTGATCTCCTCGTGAAACTAATTGTAATAGTTATAACAATATCAAAGGATGAGGAAGAGTGATTTTTGAACCACCCAAGAATCAACCCATTCATATTTTCATTTATTTTATATTTGTTTATTTTTTTGACCAATTTTCAATATCATTTGTACAATATAAACATATATACATTTAGAAACCCCCCTAAATAGCAACCTCTCCCCCAGAAATTAATTGATGCTTTCCCTAAATCATATGATAACATGGTAAAAATCAATTAAAGGGTACCCAAAATGAAATCCATTCCCCCACACTTAAATTTCAAAAAATTATGCAATGAAAATCTATGTTGATCTTGGGCTGTATAAGGAATTGGGCCCATAATGTGGCTATCGAAGAAAAGGTTTCCATAGGCTCTAAGGGGATTTCAAAAAATGTATTAATGTATTGTTATTGGGAGACTATTTGGCTATTATAATTCTCATGTGGTTCAGAAAATTCCTCCATCATATTAAAACACATTAAATTAGGAAATTCAGCAGGAAGGTCCACAAACTCAAGATTCACAAATGGGGGTGAAAAACATTCATATTGAAATGATGTCCATATGTGGCCTTGGCAAGAAAGCTATTTTTGTTCCTCATGGTTATGGAAAATCATTTTCCAAATAAAAAATTGATTGTTAAAAATTGGTTGTTTTTAACGTAATAATCTTTATCCAAATATATCACGAAAACACATACCTTTTGAGATGAGATAATCTTTTTTGACTCCCCAAAATGGTTGGACAAAATTTCAAAACATTATGGTGAGTATGTATGACTCTTTTTGTTGTCTTTTTTTTTTAGTTTTTTTAGTGTTGTTAAATTACCTATCCACACCAAAGATAAAGAGTAAATAAAAATTTGATGAGGAAGGAGGTATAAAACAAAATGATAATGAGTGTCAAGAAGAATAATGATATAGATAAATAAAGAGAGAAGATGAGTTAAATGGAAAGAGGTGCCACCTAGTTTGGATTTGGAGGGTCGCAATATCATTCCTTTGGTGGGTCTACTATGGATATGATGAAATTCGATTTGGTTCTTGGATTTTGGGAATTACCTGAAGAAGAAAAATCATTATTCATCTAATGAAAAATAAAAAGAAATTAAAATTTCATAATTGTAAAAGAAAACATGGCCTGCCTCCCATGAAATGCTGTATTTATTTTTCTATATCTAGACAGTTGCAGTGGACTACCCATAGTCTGATAGTGGCCATTGTATTTTCTAAACTCCAAAGTGATTCCAGAAAATTTTCACCTTTGGGATTCCTTATTGTTCATTAGATAATTTATCCCCTTACATGATTGTGTGATTACAATTAAATGGAAGTGGAAAGAGAATATGACTATCCTCCCTTTGGTCTCCAATGTGGGGAATGGTTTTATCAACAATGTGATGGTTTTATGTGCTTGGAAATTTATGAATATGTCTCAATTCTGTTGGTTCATTTATGTAAGGATCAGATAACACAAAACCACAGTATGTTATCCAAATTGTTTTTGACTCATTTATTTCATCACTTACAGATGTAGAGTAATGAGGATTATGGTAGTCATAATACTGAATAAAATTTTTAATATCCTTAATTCAATGTTTTTCACTAAAGAATGGTCAATTTCAACCTCACCAGTGATCACTTCATTAATTAGGGAAAACATTGCACAACATTCACTCTCATTAGGACACGATAAACAAATTTGTTTAGGGTTTACCTCACATATAACATAATTTTCAGAATCCTGTATAGGAAATGATGAATTTGGGATAAACTGATCTGAATGAAAAAATAAGAATTATAGTTCATTTTCATCATTATTAACCAAGCTGGAGAAGTAGAGGTCAGATCCAAGAAGAAATTCTAAGAAAATTCAATATCCTTTAGATCAATAGAGTTTTCATTTGTAATTTCAATGTCAACTTCTACATTTGAGACTTGGTTAATGAGGATTCAATATTCACACACTCTTCTATAATTAGAATATAAAGGACAAGATGGATTGGGTTTCAACACACTCTTAGAGAGAGTTTCAGAAGAATGGATAGAGAATGCAGATTCATTCTCTGATGGGTGTCTCATGGATAGAAAAATATTGAACTTGACCAGTTGGACACTAAATTCCATGCATAAGATGCGAACATGGACATGAATTTTGGTTTTAGATGTCATGAGGAATGTTCTTCCCAAAATCAGAGGATATTGGCATGAATTTGTTTCGCCTTCATTGTCAAGGACATAAAAGTCAGCTAGGAAGATAAGATCATTGAATTGGACAAGGACATCCTCAATTATACCCTCAAGACTGGTTGTTTTTCGAATGGATAACTGAATGACAACACCCATTGGGTGAAAGGGACCTATACCAAGGATGAAGAATATGGATTTAGGCATGACATTAATTTAGGATCCTAGGTATATGAGTGAATCATCAAAGTATGAACTTATTATTTGGCATGAAACCATAAAGGTCCCAAGATATTTTCACTTTATGGGAATAGACTACTAGGTGGAAAAAAATTTGAAGGTCCTAAGTTGCATGTTGTGGGTGAAAATTTCCTTATGAAACATGAAATACTTGGGGATTTTTATGGAATCTAAGAGGGTAATGTTGAATTCCACCCATCTACACATATCTAGAATTTCAAGATTGGGTTAAAAGGACTTCTTTGTCATAGAAACGGCTTGAGGAAAAGGAATAATATTCTAAAGTTGAATGGAAGGAGGTGAGAGAATGGCTTCAGGTTCCTCTTCATATTTCGTTTTCTTTTCATTTTCTAGGTCAACATTCAAAGGAAGGTTGGAGGACTCAACACGATGCATAGAAATTTTCTTTCCTGATCTAAGTGAGATTGCACTTAAATTACCCTCGGGGTTGGGTAATGTTTGAGCTGAGAGTTGGGATGAATTTGATTGTTTTTTCTAGCTTAGGTGGGATGCAAGTTGAAAATTTTAGGATTCAATGTTCTTGAGACTAGAATGGGTGAAGGATGCAAGATCATCAACTGTGCTTTCCCATGGTTTCTTAGAACAAGATCCTTGTTCCGAATTGGGATTGCCTTTATTTTGGTTCATGAGAAATAAATTGCATTGGTTTGGTAATTGGGATGGCTCATTAGGATAGTGGAATCTAGGAAGAATATTCTTCCTTTATTCTTGAGGAACCAAAGGATTAGGTTTTTGAAAGTTTCCAACGCCTTGACCATATTGAAACTTGTTTGGGTTTTGAGGATTTATTTGATGGGGATGATAGATTGGATTACCATACCTTAGGCCTTGGTTATTGGATGAAGAGAAGGGATTAGAGTGAGGTTGGTTGAAGTTTCATTTGAACTAAACTGATTGTTTAGGGTTGGGGTTCCACTGATTATATGCTACATTATGGTCCATTGGTCTATATAAATCAGATTGATCCTCTTGAAGTTGTGGACATGTGTCTATTGGATGAGCTAGTGAGTTGTAGATTCCACAATTTTGGACAGGTCCAAGAAAAATTGATTGTGGAGAAGATGAGGTCGGGGTTTTAGATGCCCCAACTAGTTGTTTTAAAAGACCTGTAAGAACACTCATCCACTCGGTCATCTTGTTCGGCTCTATGGATTGATTGTCTTTGACATGTTTTACTTGAGCATGTGCTTGAGTATGAAATTGTTGTCTGTTTCTAGACAAGTTTCTTATGAGATCTCTTGCATTTACATGAGTTTTATCAACAAGAGCACCACCACTTTCGACATCAATGATAGTTCTATCCTTAGAAAAAAACCCATCATAAGAGTATTGGATCAATATTGGATCAGGGATTTAGTGGTGTGGGAAGGTTACAAAAAGATTTTTGAACCTCTCCCAGTAGTCATGGATTGATTCACTTAGGAATTGACGAATACCACTTATTTCATTTCGGATAGAAACAGTATGAAAAGCAGGAAATAATTTCTCTAAGAAGAGTCGCTTCATTCCATTCCATGTAGTTATGGAACCAGAAGGGAGGTAGTAAAGACATGACTTGGCGGTGTCATCTAGAGATGAAGGGAATCCTCAGAGTTTTTTTTTCCATAGAAATCGCTTGAGGCTTCATGGTAGAGCACGCTACTTGGAACTCGTTATGGTGGAGATGTGGACTCTCATAGGCTAGCATGTGGAAATGAGGAAGAAGATAAATCAACCCCTATTTGAGTTAAAATTCAGACTCTATGTTTGGGTATTGAATACCAACAGGTTTGTAATACATATCAGGGTAGCAAGTACTTTTTGTGTTTCTTCCCTATGATTATCCATATCTAAATCAACTAGTTGGAAAAAGACTGGTTCATGAATTAGTTGATTATCTATTAAGTTCCTCCTATGTTGGTGAAGCGTTCGCTCAATTTCATGGTCAAACAAATCTGAGGGATTTTTTGGGAGGCTACAGGGTATTCTGAGAGATTTGGAAGAAATACAAATACAATGTTGTTTCTTGTTGTTTTCCATTTATGACTTTTGTGAGTAAGGTCAATTATCTTTGCGTGTTTTTTTCAGTTTTTTTAATTTTGTTTTTTTTCACTTTTTTCAATAAATAGACACTATAAACTACACAATTTCACCATCCTCGACATCAGTTCCATTTGAAATGCACGACTGATTGTCTCTTATCGACCGATGAAGGTTCTGGTGCTCTGCTAATTTTTTATAGCAGCACTCGAGTTGAATCCTCAGCGATGATACTTTTTTATTGTCGGTTGTTTTTAGTTAATTATATTTTGATTGGGGTGTTTGATTGCAGATAATATGAAATAATTTATGGATGATGTTTGATTTTAAAAATTGATAAAGATTTGGGTGAGTTCATTATTGGGGATTTAAGATTTCGATATGCTTGATCTTTGCATTATATTGCTTTAAATTAATACCCACTTCACAAGATGATCTTGATAGGAATTACCAACTGTTAATGCTTTAATCCATGCCATAAATTAGTATAGGGTTCTAATCATTACAATCACTTGTTCATGGTAGTGTATTTTTGGTTCCAATAATCCATGGAATCCATATATAAAACAAAACATCTCATTAATCCATGACATTCCATGTTAAACATACACAATATTAACTCAAACAATACTCATTGAGCAAAGGATCTCAAACACTTAATATCCCCAAATTATAACTCACCCCAATGGTAGATTTACTCAACCATTTAAATGATTAGTAATCTTGTTATAATTATTATGATGATAAGTTAAGAGGACAAAAAAATAAAGGGATAAGAAAAGAGTGGTGCGTCGAACACACACACAAACGATATTTATATTATTTCAAGAAAATTAATATTAAGCTATATAATGAGGATGATAATAAGAGATATTGAAGAAGAAAATTTCATTAAAATAGAATTACAAAAGAATGACTTACAAGGTTACAACAAAGAAAAACACAAAAGTAAATGAAAACAAAGAAAGGAGGAAAGGACTCTCAAGTGGAAACCTGAGTATGTAAGGTACTCCCAAGCCCTTGGTAAGGCTCTGGTTGTGTCAATATGTGCTTTTCTTTTCTAAAATTCCATCCTTTTTCAAAAGTAGGGGAGGCGATGTATTTATAGCCCAAGGTGGTGGACTGTTTTCATTCCAAAACTACCCCTCCAATTGGCTCAACAATTTGGACATTCCGACAGCTGAAAATCGAGATATCTCCTTCTTAAAAGTTGTATATAATAATGTTTTCCAACTTTTCTCAAAATTTGGAGTCATTTTGACATATTGATCCAAATATATGGCCATTTTATTAAAAAATACTAATTGATCCATTTCAATCCGTACATTTTTAATGGCCTAAATGTGAACAGAATTTTTAATCTAAAGATGGATTCAAATATGAATGGTTTATTCAAAAAAGTTGTCCGCCTATTTGTATTATTTAATACTGTAATGTATCAGCTTAATTTGATAACTAGATGATGAGAAAAAGAAATTTTGGTGTGCAGATTTCATTTCATAGAGAGAATGGTTGGCTAGACATCAAAGCTTCATTTCGGCCCCTTGCCTTTAGAGTTGGGCCTGAAATGATTATCCAAGACTCCTTACATTGTACACTGAATGTTGGAGGTGTGTAAATGAATTTCGACTTCCTGATTGCGCCCAAAAATTAAATCTTCATGGATGGTCCAGTTTTTTCACAAATTGTGTGGGTCTTCTTGTGTAGACCACACGACCCTCCAAATGGACGATTTGGCCAACTGTCTATTCTAATGAAATGTTGATCTTTCTGTATGGAACCCTAAAAAATAGGAATAATGAAATTTGGATAATTAGGTTGATATATATAATTAAATCATTATATAGACTTGAATCTAGATGAAATAAAATAGTTCTCTAAAATTATATTTAATATTTAAACATTAATATTTCACACAAATTATACACATTTCATATAAAATCATTAAATATAGTATATAATAAGTTATGAAAATATTAATAACATCACAAATTCTCCAAAATAAAATCTTCAAAACTAAGTTTCAAATGCACTAATTCGGGGGTACCACCTGAATGGTAATATCCTGACTCTTGAGGATTCTTGAGAAGCCACCTTTAACATTAATCTCCAAAAAATATCAACTTAGTGATGGAAGGTGTCCCAGAAGCTAACAAAACTAATTTCTATTTCAATATATTTTGGGAGACTCTCCCCTGATTTCACAAAATGATTCCTTCGTTAACATTGAGAGGCTTACCAAGAATTCACTAATAAACTCATACCAAAAACATATGAAGGTTTGGATGAGGATCCTTCTAGTATTGACAACCTTAAATTCCACATGCTTGAAATTCCCCAAAATGACGAGGAAATGAACCCATGGGATCTAGCTTAGGTCATTCAGACCCTAGAACCCAGGGCATCCCAACGAATGTGGAAATAAAAAAACTGAGGACAAGCCCACATCCCCATTCCTACCAAAAAATCCCAATAATTAAACACGATACAAACATACGACAAGGCAAAATCACGACTCATTTTTGTAAATTATGATAGAATAATTAGGCGAAAATTGTGGAAGACTACCTGAAACTCCCAGTAGAAAATCACATGATAATTAGTATATCCACCCCACACATAGAGGTTTTTGATATATATTAACAGAAAAAGGAGGACAAGAAATTGATTACACCCCTTTTCCATGCATGGAGTTGTTATATATGCCCAATCCAGCTGCTGAAGTCAACCAATATTTCTTCAAAATAATGTTCAAGAAGATAAAAATTATTACCAATATCCTAAATATGTATCATGATATAATGCCCAAAATGATATTAGTTAAAGGGAAGATACATAACTCCATCCCCACAATTGTGGTATCCCATCAACCTCATAATATGTCTTCAACATAGTAAATGCATATTTCTACTCCAGTCCAGGAGGATGATTTGAAAAATTCCCCAATTAGAAAACTTGATTGGGTATATATCCTTCTTCCAACTAGAGGGCCTTGGTTTATCTAGTGGCCTCACCAAGAAAACCACGTACACTAGAAAAATTTATAGAACTCGTTGGAAAAGTTTGGCAACATCATGGGTGCTACTCAAAAATGTCTCCATACATTAAAGACACCATACAAACAATCACCCTAGTCACCCATATGGGAGTATCCAAAACAAATCCTCACATAAATACATATTCATGTTCATTCACCACCATAAAGACCATCTTACATTACCCTTCAGGCCAAACATTTACTTGAGATAAAATTTATTTTTAGTATAATTATTATCTATGAAAAAACACACCAAATTGAAATAACTTTAAAAGAGAAAGATAATGTCATAAATATTTTTCATTAAACAAATTTCAATGTTTTGGTTTTAAAAAAGATTTTGTTTCAAAACAACTACAATATAAGAATCATAAAATTATGAGATAATTATTTCTCCTTAAAATTTTATTTTTTAATGTAACTAGAAATAAATTTATGGGTACCAACATAATTGTTTTTACCTTTTTCACGAAATTATTCAAAATAAAAGATTATAAATAAAATGGTATATTGAAATTTTTTTTTCAATATATGGATAGAAAAAATTGACGATTTCAAATTTTAAATAAGTTGAATATATGAGAATTTACTTTTTCAGGTATCTCACTATGTGAAATCATCATAATTAATGATATTTCTTTCGTTATAAAATATGTCAATTATATTTTTTTTGCATATTTTAATAAATTAGAAAAAAATTATCAGTGTATATTTTTTAAATTACATGGGATACCTTTTGGACATTTGGAATAAATAATACACCCTTAAAATTATATGGGAAAATTTTATTTTATCAACTGATAGGAATGAAAGTGATTTCACACTCAACATAGAAGAAGAATTTTTTTTAAATTTTCCTTCATTAAGTGAAATCAATTTCTTAACCTGGTTATGTCATATAAATCTATATAACTCTAACTTCTAAAAATTTATTAATCATTTTATGCAATTTTTTATAAGGGTTCTACTAAATGCAATGTTTAATTCAAATAGATTCTATATTCCATGTCAACATAACTAAAAACATTCATGTTAAAAATATTAACATAATTTCATAACTACTATCACTTTATAGTTGATAGAAAGGGATATTATTGGTTATACCAAAACGTTATGCATTGGATGAAAATATTATGCATATGCATTTTTTAATGATTTCATTAGATTTACCTAGGTCCATTTTCTCACATGAAATTTGAAATATTTAAAATTTTTAATTAGTTTTTATAATTAATTTAAAATTTATTAGAACGTACCTAAAAATAAAATATAGAGTTATTAGGATGGAGAAATAGTATATAATTATTTATAAATATTTTATAGTATTTATTATAATACTTGTAATTTTTTTCACAAATAACACATAAAAAATTATCACTAAATGAAAAAAACTAGAATTCATCTGAAAATTACCTAAACTTTTTAAAGTGAATATTCAATTACAAAAAATTTTGAGGTGGATATGATATTATTTTTTATGATATAAATTTTGTTTTAACCAGACCTTTTCTTAACAAAACTTTTAATGAGTTATGGACTTGAAGTAAGCCAAAACATTCCTACTTCATCGATTCTTAGGTATGATGTATTAATACTAAATAAAAAATATTAGTCTCAATAATTTTATTAATAAATCTAGGAATGCATTTTTGGGGGACATATTTCAAAAAGTAAATGTTATATAATTTTAAATAAAATAACTAATATTTTTCAGAAAATAATTTCTATAAATTAAGATGAAAATAATCAATTTTGTTTTTTAAACCAACATAAATGATCAACAATGATGAATTTTTAAAAATTTATTCTATTTATTTTACATAATATAATATATATAAAAAATTCTATCCTCTCGAAGTATGTAAAAATATTAGAAAATTATGAATCTACATTAATAGAAGATATATATATACCTGATAGATGAAGTTAATTTTATCCCTTTAAACATAAATCTGTTTATCTTCTAGAAAAATTATTCTGATTATATTATTAGAGATGTTTTCTAACCAATTAAAATAATAATTTCCCTTACAAATCATTGTGATCATCATTATTTCTTATAAATAATAAATACAAAAATAGTAGTTGATTCTTTAACTGATGAATGTTAGGTAACGACGACGTAAAAAGAGATCAATCAGTTAGAATAGAAAAATGAATGGAACATAGTTGAAGGACCTATTGATATATCAATAATTATTGTAAACTATTATTTTAGTAATAAGTTTGATGAAAATGTAATCATTATTAGAAATAAATAAGGAATTACAAAAAATGTTACTTTCAATATGAATGAATTGATAATAGTGAAATTCTTTCCCTATCATCTTGATTATAAAATATTATATTTATATTATTCTTTACATAACATATGAATTTCACATTAATACAACTATATGTGATATGCTTATTTCATAATGTATTTTTTAGAGGGGTAGTTTGTATATAAATATGTAATAGTTATGAAGATAAATTGTTTCTGAATAATGCATTTAAACTTATTAAATCACTCTATGGAAAAAATAAATTACCAATAGCTTTGAATGAAAGATATTATATACATATTTTTTCGAAAATAATTTTTTAAGGATGTTATGGACAAACTATTTCACTAAAAAAATTATGAAAAAATAGTTTTTATTCAAATATATGTTGATTATATATTTACTATCTCAACAAAGAAATATATTTCAGATAAATATAATGAACTTTTCCAAAATGATTTACAAATTAACATAACTGAGGAACACAAAATTTTCCTTAGTTTTTAGATTTTTCAAAAACTAAAATAAAATATTTTGAGGTTACATATATATATATATAATACTTTCTCAATAGTTTTTTATAAATAATCAAACATTAGTACTCCTGTTGTAACATTAATATAACTTGATAATGATGAAACAAGTAAATTAGTAGATCATATCATTAATAGAAGTATAAATAGATATTTATGTGATATTTTACTATTTTCAAGAATATTTTCATTCATATGAGGTAATAATAATTTTAGTGTACCATAAATGAACATTCGAACATATATTAATATATTATTCTGAAAATGATATGTTTTAAAAAGTTACATAGATGAATACATTAGAGGTATTACATTAGATGAAAAGCTACTTGAAGAAAAATACATATTCATGGACAATCTTTAGACACTTGGTCCATGAAGAAAAGAAAATCCCTAGAACATCCCACTAATGATGTAGAATATTCATTGGCTGAATGTTGTTGATATTATGTTTTTCTGATGCAACTGTTACTCGGAAATTAAAGCTTTAGATTTATTCAATATAAATTTATTCTTTACAACACTATTTTCATTTCATTATCCATAAATCCATCACATCACTCACAAGATAATCATGTATATCCAATGAACAATATCCATAGGTGACACACTGTAAAATTATATGTCAATCTTGATATTGTATGAATAGAAAATCATGTAGTTGAGTTTTTAAAAAACCAATTATTTTTGTTAAATTAGAATTCATTAATAGAAATATGGGAATGAACTTTTTTATGTGATGTTTAGTGTAGTAAAAGTTTCATTTATCTGTATAAAATATAACCATAAGTAGAAAAAACTGTTGAAAATTATCAAATTTATTGGAATTTGAAATTTACTTATTTTTATAAATTTTTAAAATTTATATAATATTCATATTTTTTTTAAATTATCAGTATTTAAAACATAATTATTTTCCAAATTTATTCTTTATCATTACTTTTTATTAAAAATATATATTTTTAAACCAGTTCTTGAACTATCCATTAAATAAGAATATCATTAATCATTTATACACGGTAACTTTAAGAAATATTAAAACCATTATATATATATATTTCTAATTTCAAATAATTATTGTTTAATTTTTAGTGAGGTTTTTTTATTTAGTATGATTTTTCTATTACTATGTTTTAATGGAAGTTTCTTTTACTTTTAAAAATCATATTATTTTTTTAAAAGAAATAATAAATTAAATTTATAAATAAATATATATGAAATAAATATTGGAATTTATTTTTTTGAGCTATACTTGTGATCCACTCATACAGTAAGGGAAAATCCTTTGATGACTGAAACATCAGATTCCTATATAATGAAATAAATCTCAAGATTATTTATCTGAACTAAAATTTTCTTTCTATTTTTTGATAAAAGTTTTGTCATTAGAAGCATCCTTATAAAGTTGAAATCAGTTGTTTCATTTCATTCATTAATAATTTTTTCCATAGATGAAGTAGTTATCATGTTGTTGAATATTGTTCATTTCAATGGATGATAATGAAGAGTCATATGTTTTATTATTTTGTTTAAGATATTTTTGTTCAACATAAACATAATTCATAATAATATCATGTTAGATATGATAACATGATCGAAAGAGGATTGATATAGAAAGACGTAATTTCATCAACCATTGTAAAACTAATTTTCATAATGATATGAAGAGAAACACGATTTCCAAAGGCATTCAATGCATATGATTTTAATAATTTTCAAATAGTTTAAAATTAATTTTTGGTATTTATTTCAATTTTTACTTTTTTTTAAATAAAAATGGGAGAATAATTTGAAATTTTTTTTGTTATCAATATATTATTTTCTTTCGTGTGAGTAATTTTATTAAAAGGGGGGTAAAGATATGAAAATGTTATTCTGTGTTTAATTCTACATTAAAGGGGGATAAAGTGACTTACTTTTTAATCTAATAGAACATATATATAATTTTATAATAATATTATGGTTGATTGTTATATGTTTTGTAACAGTTATGTTGATTTATTTTTTAAAAATAGAAGATGACAAAATAATTCATTATCATGATGAACATAAGGATATTTATTTTTAAATTTAGTCCCTTTAATCAAATTTTCTTGGGAGTTTTTTCATTTGAAAATGTTGGAGAATATTGAGGATAATTATAAATAAATAAATGAATTATTTTTTTGTATTTTATAAACCACAACAAACTTGAAATGGAAATTATCTACCATAAGGTTCGTGAACTTTTTAGGTTTTTTAGAATGATCTTATTTTAACAGATTTATATGATTTTAAAAAAAATACCATGATCTTATGTTACAATGTAATATTTCTTATAGAAATATTTTTTCCCATTATTATGGTGATTACCAAAAAATCAGTAGATAAAAATTATTTTTATTCCATCATAGTATAAACAATGAGATGATACTAATACCGTTGAAATTAATCCTCATTTTTACAGTATTCAACCATTAGAAGTTTTTATAATGGTGAATATAAATAAAAAATTACCCCAATCATTATAAGAACATGAATTAAATATATTCATCATTCTAAAAATCTCTTTATGTTTTCATTATTTATAAATTATCCTTACTTACTACACTTTTGATACGTGTAATGTTTACTTCTAAATGTTATCTCTAAAAGGCATAATTTTGTGAGGTTTTATTTTTAGAGATATTAGTATTTACAATATAACTATTTCACTTCATATCATATATGATTAAGGGTATCTAGGGATCAAAACATATAAAATATGATTATCTGATTGAAGGACTGTGTTGACAGGAAGAAAGAGAACATGAACATACAGTGCTTGGATGTTCAACTATGAGCTATTAACGATTGATATAGTTAAGGGACTCTGGGGATATGAAGATTTTTTAAATACTTATAAAAGGAGTGATAACATTTGAAATATTAAAATACATGGATAACTCAAATCATGTCTATAAATACACCTATTACTTTGGTTAAAAAATGATGTTTTGAAAAATATACTTGGAAAAGATTATTTTTTAACCAATAATCCATTTATTTTACATTACATTAGTTTTTTTAATATATGACTTTGAATTTGGTTAATTCATACATCAGTTGGGACAATACAACTTATTATACGTTCTACTACTTTAATAATTAAATTGATAGTTTAAAATACTAATTATATTATTACTAATATGAAAACAATATTTCAATACTATATTTTTTTCGTATCTATGACCAATGATAACATCGGTAATTTGAAAACCCAATTAATAAATCATTTGATAGATAATGAAAATTTTGATTATTTTAATACCTGAATTGGATGAAATTTATAAATCTCAATTAAAACTATTATTTACACCACTTTTTTAATTCACAATCAGTCATCCATACAAAAGCTACATCATTCTCAATTTTTTTCAATGATTTAAAATCCATTAATTTTTTATAAATAAAATTACAAAATAACACACCTTCGTGGTAGTGATTATCACCTGGTTGGATAGTATTCTACTCAATTTAGCTGGTAGATTATTCTTCCTCCAAATATGAAAACCATGGTAATTCATGCTAATTAAGTTTAATATTTTGTGAAATATTTTTTTCATTTTAATAATTTATTTTAAGGAAATATGATCAGATTAAGTCACTATAAAAAACATGTTTTCCCTTTTATTGATATAGTTTGACAAGGAAAATATAAATATGTTCATATTACCACAGGAGTTTATGAAAACCGTTCTTTTTATTAGTAATTAATTCAAGTTTTTTAACATAATAATATCCATACTCAATCCCGATTATTGATAATTATAGCCTCTTTGGGTAATTAGTTACATTACATTACAATATCAACAGGGGTTACATCTACATTTTTGAAAAATTATTTAACATGTTCATAATATTATATCATTATTTAACATAAATGGGATAACCTGAAAAAAATAATGGGTGACCAATAAATCCCAGTAATTTAATAAACTAATCATAACGTGAATAATTTATTACATGATAGAAAATATTATTTCTAATGGGACATAAAATGCGGAACAATTGTAGTCATGAACAATGAAACATTATATAACATCCTAACAGAAAAGAGACATGGGAATTTGGAAACGATGTTAAACATAAGAACATAATAAAAATTCAATGTTAACCACCAATACATCATAACATAATGTTTTTAGGATAAATTCATATACACCACACATTTCATATCATTAGACTATAACATTACCCAATGTAGGGAGTGATATCTAGGTTCACCCATTATAATCATATCATGTTCAAGAATATGTGTGATATATAGATCATATATCAAAAGAACATATTTCACCGCATATAATATTATGGTCAGGGTGTTTGGATTAATTAAAATAATTTCCCTAAATTTTTTTCTTGTATTTATTTATAGGAGAATACCATTGATTTTAAATAGTGATGGTATTCAAAACACAATGGTTTGGCATTGAAAATCATAGTGAATTTTCAGCAGCATAACAGTAGTTGATAAAAGATTATAAAATTGTTTAATGAGAGTCTATGGGGTATATCATCAATTTTTTAAAAAATATACATTATGTGTAATGTTTTAAAATATATCCATAAATTATTTATTAGAATTAAAAGGGTCTTATATAATTAAGATGTCTGAATAAAGAGGATAGGAAGGAGATTCCTTTCCATGAGAGGGTGACACCAAAATTTGGTGAGGGGTTATTTATATCTTGGGGAACATTTTTATGACACTATATAGTAGATAAATGAGTAAGAATGAGATCCAAATTTTCTTTGTGATGATAAATGCTAGTATGAATGGGTTGTTATAGGAAAAGAGAGGGGATTTCATTATTATTTCTCCAACATAGGGATCATACTATATAAAACAAAATAATAAAAACTAGAATCCTTACTATTGTCTTTTCTCAATTTTTATAACAAATATTATTGGTTTCAAATATTTTATAACAAATAGTGCCAAAAATTATAAAAATATTACCCTTGGTGACGTGGAAGTGAGTCTTGGTCATAAGGAAATAATTTTAAAATAAAAATACAAAATATTAGTACTGTCGGATTCATAATGGCTTTAAAATATTAATAAAATAATAAAAAATAAATAATATTTTAAAATGGTAACATATATTTAGTAATGTATACTAATTATAGTAATTATTAAATCACTTTTAGGTTATTATGATGTCATAATGCACACCATATATTCATAGCATTTATATTGTTTACCCAAAGAAAATTATTTCATTATAAAATGATAAAAAATATTCCATAGGATAATTTAAAAATTATGATTCAAAAAATAATATTTATCTTTTCAAAATAATTTCCCAAATATGTGAATTTTCACTTTTATAAAAACAGTCAAAATTTTTTAAGAATGAGTGTGTTTTTTTTACTATAACAATTTTCAAACCCATAGGAAAAATTACATTTGACTTCATAAAAATTATATTTTAATTTATATTTAAAAAATTAATTAATGATAATATTTTTATAACATATATTTTATTTAAAAAATTTACTAATTCATTGAATGTAATGACGTAATTTAAATTACATATTACATGAAAAAAACAATTTATGTTTAATCATATCAAAATAAAAATCAGTTACAAAGTAACAACAATAAGATGAAAATATATTCAATAAACTACAATGTATAAATATCTATATTATTAGGGTCTTTTTACACATCTAATTATTACACCAGAAAACTCCCTAAGAGTATGGTTTGTAATTGTAATGTTTTAATTGGATGGTTCGACATACACGGTTTGGGATACGATCAATATGAGAATCAAATTCACCCATAAATTACTTCAACCATAGTAAAGATGTAGGATCTATACATGTGATTAGTAAATAAAAAATTCTAGTGATTTTAACTCCTTTATAAGATCCAATTAGTGGGATCCAATGGGAATGATCCTACTAATTGAGACAATCACTTCCTTTATTATGACAATTAGATCTAACAAAACCATATATTTATAAAAAAACCTAAAATTAATATTCAATAGATATATTATAAATGGTTACAATTATTATGGTTCATTTATATATGATAAGGTAAAATACAACTAATTATGTTTATTTTTTTAATATATCCATAAAATTATAATTAATTCGATCAACAAGGGAGTTTTATTTATTAATGTTTAAGATGTTACAATTGTCCCCCTTGAAATATTTTAACCTTGAATATTTTAATGAATTAACTAAATTGAATAGGGTAAATATTTCTCTTCCCTACCACAAGATCCCATGTCCCTTAATAATGTTTTTCTCCGTTTCCATTTGACTTGGGTAATTGAATATTCAATTGAACTATGCCTTTGGAATCTAACATCTTCAACATCTACTCCTCATTTGAGAGATCATTATCCAATGAAACCACCTATATATTAAACACATGTGAGTGTTTTGGTATGTACAACCTCAGGATGGATACATGGAATACAATATGTACATTTGATATGTTAGGTTTTAGTTCTTGTCGATATTCCACCGCTCTGATGCAATCAAGGATATCAAAGGGGACGATGTATCTTTGAATATTAATTTCCTTCTTCCCAAGTCTTATGAAATTATTACACATAGATAAGAAGCTGAATAAATTTTCTCCAACCTCAAACACTACGTCTCATCAATGATTTTCATCATAGCTCTTCATTCAACATTGAGAAACCCTGATGTGTTGCTGAATGGTCATGAACTTTTTAACCATTTACTCAACCAGTTTTGGACCCAAATGTTTTTGTGCACCAACATAATTCTAGCATGAATGAGTTTCAAATATCATACCATTAATAGATTTATAGGGATCCCTTTAAAATAATGAGTCAAATCTATAATTTTATTATAATTTTATTACATTAATTTATTCATCCCAACCTTCTTGGAGGATAATCTCGCATGTTTTAAATATATCATCTTGTTTCTAGATATTCCTATTAGATTGTCCATTCATTTTATAGTTATAAGTGGTGTTGATGTTCAACTCACTATTTAGAGAATCTTTGTGACACTTATGAACACAAAGGTAAATGTTTTGCCTTAATTTGATATAATCGACAGTATTGATTGATGTAACCTCACCACTTCTCTAATGTATATCCAAGAAATTTTATCATGTGAGGACTCCAATAGAAAGGAAATTCTGGAAGCAGTCATTATTAGAAAACCCCCCACAACCCATATAATATTTTTTCACATTGATGTATTTATAATGCCCACGAAAGAGACCATGGTTATGTTTTCCTATTTTCATGTAGGTATTGGTAATTGGTTTCATCATCCCCTACGCTTTTTTTTATTTTATAAATCACATGGGGACATACAAGGAACCATGATGTATATCATTCCATGTGAACATTTAAATTTTTCAGTAATAGTTATCCAGAAGATCTTGATACATCGTTGTTTTATATAAATAGATTAAAAAGTTAGATATATGGGCATATACCAGCATATTCTTCTTTAAATCCGGATTGGATTGTACATATAGTAAAAAAAGTGTTAAAATCCTTCCTCATTAATTTTATACTATTAGGATTTCCAATTTCTTATATCTTCCACCTTTTTCTAAATTTATTCATCATCTCTTTGATAATCCATTCTCTTCTCTATATGGGATAGTTGAGGGATCATTTGTATAAGGATTTTTTATTTTCATTCTTTTATGATTCCCAAGTATAAATTTTTCTTCTCCTTGAAGATCAAATCCTTCTCAATTTTCATAAATGATAATATTGATAGATAATTTCTACATAGAAGAAAATTCCACATTATATTATTTTCAATGGATGTAGTGTATTATGTAATCATGTTCCTTAATATGATCTAACCATATTCACCAGAGTATATTCAACTCATTCTGTCTGAATATTTACATGATTCTTGTTGATGCCAAATACGCTCAAGGGCTAAAGCAGGTCGGGTCGGGACAAAGCAAACCCATATTTGGCACTGGAGGTCTATTTAGGGGGGCCCGGAGGTTCCGCGTGAAAAAAAATCAACGTTGCACGAAAAAAATGTCTTGCACAAAAAACTCTGAGATTCATAAGAAAAATTTAGCGAGGGAGGGGAAATATTTCGTGTGTGTAGAGACCAGAAGCTTGACGTACATGGACATTAAATTAATTTTGTGGAATACTTAGTACATAACAGAAACACACACACAAGGATCGTAACAGTTTAGTGTCTTTGGAAACTCAGAATATAATCTTCTAATCATGGGAAAGATCTTCAACATCTCCCCTAAAGATCTTCCTTTTTTTACCTAAAACCTTTATTTATATCCTGGGTAAAAGAAAACATAAAAGGGTGAGCTTAAATGCTCAGTAATGGTAAACAAAAGAAATATCAATCACATCATTTTCATAAGAACATAACATTTTGCAAATCCTAACCTGCAAAAGAGAGCATAATTTCATAACATGGGATAAATCATAGTAGTGAAATGAAATTCCAATAATCATAAATTAAAACATGAAACATTGTGGCATACACACATAATCATAGAGAGTCATATCATATTAGTCAAGACTCATTGTCAAGACTATCTTAGTGGACAAAGTCTATTTCTGAACCGAGTCACCATCGTTTCAGTCCTGTTTCACTGAACTGGTATAACCTATCGTTCCAGCCATGCCTATCTCATGAGATATAAAATCTTTACCCAATGCATTGGAGGGAGATATAGGTCCCACCCATCTCATAATGATACCATTCTTATGTGTGCCACAAAAATCATAAATCATACATCATTGCATAACCCATGTAATAAAAATGGAATTCTTAATCATCGTGAAATCATAAAACAATTTATATAAGATAAATGAATTCATAAAAATAATTCAATCACAACAAAATCAAATCAATGTAATTATAGGGATAGAATCAGAACCCTATATTATCTTAGATGGAAAATAATTTTGATAAAACACTTGAACTCCATTCTTGAGGAAAATATCCTTTCTACTTCAAAAACATTTTTCCTTTCTTAACATGTCATACAATTTTAAACTAAAAGAAGTTGATTAAAAATAAACTTGAAAACTTGTAAAGGAATCTTCTTTGAAATAATGTTTTTAAAAAATCCATGCATGCCGTATAAGTTAAAAAAAATTCTTCATACTTTTGTCAGAAAAGTCAAAAAGTACCTCATACGAAAAATGAAAAAATATTCCTTTCATATCTTTTACGAAAACCTCACCGAAGGGTAAAATTTGATTTAAAAAATTGTAGATGGATGGAAATAACATTACATATTGAGGAAACATGGATGTGGATGATAAAATACACCCTAGTAAATACCAAAGTATAAACAATCTCGGATAAAAACGAGATTGTGATATTTCCCTTACCTTATGTCCGATATGCTTTGTACGTATCCGAACCTCCTGTATAATGATTTAAATAATGTCATAAACTTATTAAAGAATAATATTAATTGTTATGATATCATATATGGTTTACTTATGACTTTATATTACCCGTTATTTTTTAAATTCCATGTTAAAGAAGTGTTTTGGGTAAAATTGCTTCATTTATCATAGGTGTTTGGACTTGTCGTTCATGACATTATTATTAATTATATCATGATTTACTTACTTCCAGAATATAAAAAATTATTTATATATCATATATATTTAGTATATATATATATATAATAGATAGATAAATGAAATGAAACACACCGTTCATGGAGACGGTAGTCTGTACGTACGCATGAACGATGTTTTCCTTTCCTTATTGTCTTGAATGGAAGTAAGTAGATGACATACATAAATATATATACATAAATCCAGTAGATTTAACATGTCATATATTTCATTATTATTCATTATATATACTTTATAATCATTCATGAATTGTTAATGTGGAGAATGAATCTCATCGCGTCGTGGAGACGGTAGTCCGAACGTACGCACGAGCGATGATATTGTTCCCATGGTCGTGGAATTGTGTTGAAGTGTATGTATACTATTTCAGTATCAATATCAAATTATAATAATAATATATAGTTACTCATTACACCACTATACCCATCCAATTATGGTGGTGGCGGAAAATAGATTACACCACGGCGTGGAGACGGTATTCCGTACGTACGCAATGATTTTCATTTTCCGTAGGATGGATAGAAGGTTAATTAGAGTTGTTTCATATTTATAATAACATATCAGTATATAATAAATAATGATGTTATTACTTTATCATGAAACAACTAAATAAGATGAAGTTTAAGAAGAAAGAAATTGAAAAAGATCGGTAATGGATATTACCTCTTTTTGATGAGCCTTCACTTAACCTCCACTTAATGAACTAAGGATGGTATTTGAAGAAGACCAGGACCTCTAGGATGATACGAGGGAAGTGGAGAAGAGATTTTGGCAGGGGTTGGCCGAGCTTGAATTCTCAAATTGGTGTGAGGAGGAGAGGGAGGAGGTGCCCTTTTATAAGGGAGGAGAGGGGCACCTTAAGAAAATCTCAAAATATTATTTTATATTAAGGTAAAATTCGGTTTATAATGGTTCCAAAGGGTCTTATTTCTAAGATAAAGTGGGTATGGGTCGAAATCCTCTCATACAATTGGATTTAGACACGTTTAGGTTATTATTTTAACCTTATCAATTAGATTTAACTCTAAGTTAAATATTTTAACTTTTACCTTGTCTTTTTGTTTTCTTACACTATATGGTTAATAAACATACTATATCAAGCAAAACGAACCCCAAGTTGTTTTTTATTAATATATATAACCATATATAAGTCATTTGGCTGAACCTTAGATTTTTAGAAATAACATAACAATTAATAATATAATATTTGTTTTAAAAACTAATTTATGTCAATTTTGACACTATTTGGTACATGATTTTTATGAAATTCATAAAAGAATGATAAGTTCGAAACAAGTTACTTAAATCAACAATAACATGTCATATTAACCAATAAAATTAGTGTAAGTCATAAAAAGTCTCAAATTACATTTATTTGGGAATTTATAACATCAATTATGTCAATATTTCATTAATAAGACAATTACTGCCTCATCTTTGTGTCATAATAAATGATACTTATTTAATCCCTAAAAATTCTAAATAAATTCCTATGATTTAGATAATTGTATTAGCCTTCTAGAGACTATTCATGTTCGAATTTTCATGAATTTTATCACTAACTTAAAATTATTATACTTATAAGATTTAAGAAAGTGACATGTTGTCACATTCTTTGGTTTTAATAATAATTAAATTATTTTCATGGACCAAAGTCCATAAAATGAATCTAATACGACACTTAGGTTATATGGGTCTACTTTTAGACATCCAATAGGATTTTTTCAACTGTTAGGGTAATTTTATAATCTTATATTTACCCTTAATTACCCGATTTACCTTTAACTATAGTAAATTAAATTTACAGTAATTACTATTCACAATGCCCAAAAATAAAAAGTAGCTTATTAACATAATTTGGACCCACTGATTCCAAATATGGAATCCATTTTTCCAAATTCAATACACAAAATATGCAGAAATTAAATTAATATTAATCCCGTTGTCGAAAGAAAACGGGTTTTTCTTTAAAACATTGCAAAAGATTGATTTTATTTAACCTACGAATTCAAGGAAAAATAAATGCTAATGACATAAATTATATTAAATGGTAAAAATATATTATATTTATACGTTAAAATCATTCAATATTATAATTTAACCACATAAGATATTATGATGAAAAAAGTTGTTTTTAATTAAAATATAGCGTGTTTTTACTATTCATTAAAATATGAAAGTTGTTGGAAAAATATCAAAACTTTATCTAATGTAAATTTTTATATCCTGATTCAAAAGAAGAATTTTATTTTGTCAAATTGAACATATAAAAATGTAAAAAACTATATTTAAAGTGTGTGTGCCATCAAAAGGAGGCAAAACTGCATTATTTTAAAAATACTTATTTTACCCGAAAAATTTATTTTTTTCTTATACCGTGTTCTAGAAATGTGTAAGATGAATAATAATGTTATAAGATTCAAAATTTAGTTAATACTATTCATAACGGCTAGTTCATAATAATATTATATTAATATATCACTGTTTAGTAAAACCCGGTATTGTGTACAACACACGCTATCGAGGAAGGTCGTGATTGCGTGTAATGCAAGCCAAGTCAGGGTTGCATGCTGTGCAAAAATCCTTCATTGTTTCGTATATCATAATCCAACCATATTTTATTTATACATTGAATATATATATATATAAATATATATATATATACTCAATGTTGCGTAGAATAACTATTATCAAAATTGTGTGTAACACGATCCAAGAATAGTGTTGCGTATACTACAAGCTAATATGGTGTTGAGTATAGCACAATGTAATCATGGTGTAGAATAGAACACAAGACATTAATGAAATTAAAAGAATATTTTTCATAAAATCTCGGGGTGTTACAATGTGCCAACCCCTCATGGTTGAAATTTCGTGCGGCCGACGATGACATGCAAAATTTCGTGCAGGTCTGTTTTCCACATGGATATGTGTCCCCATGGGGACTATAAATTGAACGCTTTGATGACTCCCTACCTTACGCTGATGAGGTAGGCTACATCTAACCCAACCCAGTCTGAATCCCATTCCAGGGGCTCCCAGCGAGGGCTCCAACCTGGCCGCGCCAATGCTCCTGCCTGGTTATGTTGGAAGAGGAGCAGGTAAGATACGTACTTGCACCACCATCCCCAGTTCTTCAGACCTGACACCAGCGTCGGGCGCAAGATGTAGAGGATTACCTCCATGGGGCTTCATCGTCGATAGATACTATGGCCTGAGCCACTGCCGGCGCATACCATCCGTTCTCTGCATACACAGATCAGGGGAACTTATACGCCTGACCAGGATTGAGGCCCCAACTACCCCACAGGCAGGCTGGGTCAACTCTCTGGTTCACCGACCAGTGGTAACCACGAGCTAACCCACAATAATGTCACCCAATATGGAGGTCCTTCGTGTACCATTATCACAGAGAGCGCGGGCCTTCCCCGCTTCGAGGCTCATCATGGAGGTCTGGCCCGGGCTACCCCCAATTTGAATGAGGGTCTTCCCCACTGCAGTGATACTCGACACAAAAGCCTCTCTGAAGCCCATTATACTGGGTATGTAATCATTACTTCTCCCTCTAACTACCGGTGTAGGGACATTACCCATTCAGTCTCTCTTCAATGAGTGGATCCTCCCCATGCCTTCTCAACAGCTAGAGGAAGTCTTAGTCACCTCATTAACCAAACTGGTGAAGGCCAGATTCGCTCCACCCACACCTAGCATTGTGGTCCTACCCATGTTTAGCTAGACTAGTACAAGGATTCTCCTCATACTGAGGTTGCTAGGGAAAACAAGCATGGAGGTCCTCCCCATGCTTCTGCCAAATCTAGAGGAGGTCTTGCCAAATCTAATGCTACCCATTGAGGTCCTCCCCGTGTCCCCTTTGAAATGTTTCATAGTTCTCCTCGCACTTCATCTTCCGCGAGTGGAAGCACTCTCCAACCCAGCACCAGGGCCGCCGAAGGACACCGTGTCAGAAATATTCCATGTCCCAAGGATCCAGCCAAGGGTAGAAAGGCAGGTCATCGATGCCATAAGAACAATTCTGGGAAGGTCCGGATAGAGATCAGACCAGTCCACTTCTGAGATTTTGAGGCAGAATACGACTCAGTGCAGGAACCCTCCTCTCGCTTATCCATGTCAAGGACAAAGGCATGGACGAAGTGCTTCAGCCTGGTTCTCCAGGAAGGTGAGGTCCATCGGATTCATGCTTCCCTCCACAGGTATATCCAGGAGGATAAAAATCTATCAACCTTGTTGGTTACAGTCACACAATCACCCCCATCATCACCAGAAGTGCTCTCTACCATGACCAGAGATCACAGAGAACTATTCTGGGGACCAATGACAGGTGAGTAGCATCGCGGCCTATCACCAGTATACCTAGCCCCTAAGGCATGAACGGCGGCCATTAGCCCTTCTTATCGTAACATTGAGTCCAGATCGCTACACTCTTCGGATGACAGCTCGAGATTCAGCGGCCAGTCATCTCGTTCGCCATACTCTCCATCGACCAGCCTACCATCACAGCGGTCTGCCTTAGTACCACTACCAGTTCCCCATCCACCCCTAGTTGATGTGTGAGGAAATCAAGGGACATATCCTGAATCTGAGCCAAGGAATTTATGGACCATTCTTGCAGTGTACTACTTCCCCAAGATGTTCTGGCCCATGGCAGCGCTGAATTTTCTCATACCGGAATCCCTCAACCCAGGGGACGTTGAATGTTTCTACCAAACCCTATGGACAACACATTTTGTTTCATCATCGGTGAGTTGTTTATCCCAATAACCTAGTACATTTCAAAGACCTCAGCGAGCAATTCCATCTTGTCTATTTGTCCACACTCCCTTTGGACTATCACCCCAAGTCACCAGGTCTCCGTGAGGCCCTCCAACAGCAATGTGTTCAAAGTATCAAGGTACACTAAAATATTATCAAAGAGGCTAGCCCCATTTGAAAATTCAAGGCTGGGGGAAGTATTCTACCCTTCTCTTCAGTCTTATCCGGTGGTAGCCCAAATTGCTAGGTGAACTTGAATAAATTCTCCTGGGAATGGTCACAGTAAACATGGCCGACATAGTGGACGAAGATGATGAGTTGTAGATTTTTAATGGGGACTTACCCACAGAGGGCATGCCACCACTATTGTATCAATCGGGGAGTATTAATCAACAGTAGAGGAACTTACTTGGTCTCCCAAAACCCACCGAGGCTATGATACTCAACTGTATTGTCGATAAGGGAAGAGAGCATGTCAGAGCTGCCAAGCACTCTAACTCATCCGCCTCAGTGTAGAATATGGAAGAATAGCATTAGAAGGCCACATTGAATCAACAAATTTCTGAGAAAAATAATTTGGTCAGTGAACCCTTGGATAAACACACTGTAGAGCGATGACCCGACTACGACAATCCTAGACCAGTACAGTCAGGGTAGGAACAACTTCCCCTCAGCGAGCTGCCTCCAGGCGACTCCGACCTTCCTTCCCTAGAAGACAGGGTTGTGGCCTAACATATGGAAACGAGGCATGGTATTTCTTTCAAAACCCTCTTGAATGGTGCAATAATCCAATGGACCCAGCACGGGCTCCTCCAGCCACCCTGAGGGTCATGCTGCTAGCCGCTCCCCGTGCCACTGGGCCTGTTTACCATGTCGAAGAACCCAAAAATTAGCTCATAGTTAGGGATCCCCATCAAGATAGGGACCCCTACCCAGATGATCCTATGGAAGCTCTCATATCCCCCTTGAGGCATTGGAAACACAAAAGGTGGCAATCCCACCTGATTGTAAGCCATATCCGGCGTGGGTGGATGATATGCTGGCGCCTCCAGTTCTCGGGAATCCCACCTTCTCCCCCTTTAACAGGACAGGGGACACGCCGCAACACCTGGCCCACAACAACTCATGGTGTGGGCCCATGTTAGGTACTCTAGCACAACTTGAGTTTCCCAAGTTCCACTATTTTTTTTAGATATTAGAGGGGCCGACATTCGTCTGGTACAACCAGCTCCCCATCAGATCCGTAACCTACTGGGAAGACCTTCATAGAAAATTCCACTACCAGTTCATCTCTACAACCCGGATAAGAAGCATCACAGAACTGATCAAGAGATATGCAATTCCTAATGAGTGAGTCGCATACTTTATAGCCCAATGGAAGGGGATCATATACTCCCTTGACATGACATAGACTCTGGATAATTACTGATGATATGTGTAGTGACGTCAACACGAAACCGGTTCCGTATCTGATCACCCAGAACTACCATGTAGGGTGTTGAGACTTCTCTGATATGGATCAAAGCCAGGAAGAAGCTCTACAAGAGGTCGTACAGGCATGTCCATTGCATCCCACAATTCCTGCGAGAAGGGATATCAGATCCATGCCCGCCAAGGCTTCCCAAATAGAATTTACCAGGCAACTAGAATTGTTACTAGTGGAACCATCCCCACATATTTTTAGAGGCCCTCTACCTCAGCATAGCCTCTGGCTCTGCAGCATCCCCCTCAGAATCGGCAGGTGCCCTAGTGAAATGTGATGCCACCACCTAGGCGGGACAACCAGTCTCTGCCTCCTCGACAGGTTCCTCCAGCTCTTCATCAAGGCCATGCTCTGAGGCCCCACGTTACAGACATAATAATCCAGACATAATCATTCAACGAGAATCTGGTCCTCGACTACATCCGAAGTGCCTTGGAATAGTGGACTGTGCACTTTCCTGAGTGCAAAAGGCCACAGGAGGCCAACCTCACTGATCGTCCCAACTACTTCCCCTATCATTGGATCATAGGGCACACCCTCAAGCAGTGTTATGTGTTTAAAGACTGGCTTCAAGACCATTTCAATAGCAACATATTTCTGATACTTCCATCCCAAACATAAGTGGCATGCGTCGTCATAAGTCCAGATAGTAGAAATGATAGTGAAGGTGAGTGGAAGAATGTTTCTAACCGCCAGTCCCAGAAGTATGATGATTGGATGGACCACAAAATGGTTGTTCATGACCATTGTATTATTCATTCATGCAAGAATAATCTATAGAATTCAGAAGCTATGACCACCACTTCTTCATCATCATCTCAGTTAGCCTCTTCCCATAAGATCAAGCATCAGTAGCATGAGGGAAAACAACGTGCCCCACCAATGCGATCATCATCCCGCACTCTCGGTGACTTTATGCCTCCTAATATAAGGATTCCTCCCATAATCTTCCCAATAGTGGATGAATCTTCAAGTGATAGTAAAAGGTATAAAATGGTTAGTTCAGTGGATTTGGTAAATCCTTATATGACTCCTGATGAGTGGGAGTGCCAGGCTAACCTCCCCAACGTCCCTAGCGGACGCCAACGTCAGTGGAGCCGCAGACATATAGTTCATTGAGGCACATCAATTAGCACCTCTAGCCAAGCCGTGCATGCTACTGAGACTAGAAAATAAGCCCATTGCAGAGCTCAGCAGGAGCAGCCTTTTGATCTGGTTCCATTAGGCCCGCCTCCACCACTGTTTGTGCTGCTGGATCTAGAAGAGCTACCTCAACCATGTCTCGACCAGCCTCGCCCTGGTATAGACCTATCTCAGTTGTCTAGACCTGATCTAGGAGCTACTCTTCAGGCTTCGACTAGTGACCAACGGGACATGCCCAACACCAGTCATTCGTAGGCCTAGCTGGCAGGGCCCGCCTTGCCTCCTATCAGAGAGCGGCCTCCTGGATGCTGAAGTTTGTCCCTGGCACTGAAATATGATGTCTTAAAGAACATTTTCAGAATTCTATCTAGGATTTTAATCCTCAAGGCACTTCACCTATAATCATATATGCGCGAGGCCCTCGTTGAGGCTTTAAAAATCCCCCTCCAGTTTGAGACGGAGATTGAAGTAGCAAAAGCCTTTCATGTTGAAGTATTCTAGAATGTCGAATGTCAATCCATAAATTTGTTCTCTATAGAATATTTAGGCTCTCTTATATAGGGTCACATCCTCCCAGGGTAAATCACCCACTAATTTAATGGCATGGAGGTTTGTTGTTGTCTTGTTTACACCGGCTCTAGTATTAACCATATCCCAACGCGGACATTGTGAATCCTGGGGTTATCCGAAGATGACATGACTCCCTCTGACTTAAGGATCTAGGGATACAACGGGATAGATCAGACCCTAATAGGTAAGATCCACTTGAAGAACCAGTTCGAAGGCCTCGTTTCTAGCACCGAGTTTATGGATGTCTCCAAGGACACCGCGTACAATGCATTGATGGGCAGACCATGGCTCCACCTACACGCGGCGGTCCCCTCATCGTATCACCAATGCCTCAAGTACTCCCTTAATGGTTGATTAGGTGTACTCCAAGGCGATTCATTTTTTTCCACTTGTGAATCCCACTACCTGGACATTGACTATTAAAAGAGCAAGGATAAGCTGATTCAGGCCAGTGAGGTCGAACCCTTCACGGTTGAAACTGACCACTGGGCAGGTCTGGAAGACACCTACATCTTCCTGATCCATCGATTGGAGCCCACAACCCCTGACATGGGGAAATGTTTTTTTGTCTCTAGTATAAAACAAAAGCATATTCCCATGTCCAAGTGACGACGGAAAATCACCTCGTACTCCTACACAAACTAGGATCAGGTGATCCAGGAGCCTCATACCCCCGTAATATATCAGGATGTCTGCCCCATGGGAATGATAGTACGTCATATGTGTCTGTCTCTCCAGGCATGGAATACCCGGCTCAAGCCGACACACTATTATTTCTTTGATATCATCATGCATGGCCCCTTGGGCTGAAGACCTAATGGGATCGGATTGACTACCTTTGTTGCTATGGTTTTTGTATCATGTAAATCTCCCGATATGTTTTCCACTATTTCAATAACTGGTACCAGCCTCCTGTCGGGATCCATCGACCTAGAGGAAGGTTCCCATGCTGGTGATCCCACCTAAGCAAGTGATTAACTGGATTTGGAGGATTCTCCCACCACCTTCGATGAAGGTGTCTCTTCCATGGTCGATGAACTGGTATAGGTTAACTTCGGTAGCAAGGTAGATCTTTGACCCACACTGATCAGTGCCGCTTTGTCCCTCGAAGAAAAGAAGAAGTACATGGATGTCCTTAAACAGCACCGTGATGTTATTTCCTAGAGTTATGATGAGATTCCAGAACTAGATAATCATGTAGCTATCCACCGCCTCGGTCTCCCGACAAATCATTGCGGGTTCACGAAAAATCCTAGGAATATGAACCCTTCTCATGGTGCCATGGTCAAGGCTGAAGTTGGCAAGCTCATCAAAGCCAAATTCTTCACAGAGGTCCAATAAACCAATTGTCTATCCAACATTGTGTCAGTCAGGAAGAAGAATAGACAGATCAGAGTCTCCATCGACTTTCGAGATCTCAACCATCATTGTCCGAAGGATGATTTTCCCATTCCAGTGACAAAATGGACGATCGATGCTATGGCTGGATTACAAGACCTATTCTTCTTGGATAGTTACTCTGGATATAATCATATCCAGATGGCCCATGAGGATGTAGATTTCCCCACATTCAGGGCATTCCAAGGTACTTTCTGTTACAAGGTTATGCCCTTCGGCCTAAAGAATGCAGGTTCCACCTATCAGTGGGACATGCACTGCATAATCAAGACAATCCTTAGGACACTGGTGGAAATTCTTTTTGGATGATCTAGTGGTAAAATCTTGAAAGCGCCAGGACCATCTCCAGGACAATGAGAAAGTGTTCGGCTTCCTCCATTCCCCCAACCAAAAGATGAACCCGTTGAAGTGTGCCTTCGGGGTCACCTCCAGGAAGTATATTGGATTTGTTGTCAGCTATCGAGGCATCGAGATAGACCTATAGAAGATCAATTCCATCATTCAGATTCCTCCCTAGAGTAATATTCTGAAGCTTTGAGGTTTTCAAGGCCACTTAGCCTAAATACGCAGATTTATTAAGATTATAGCTGGCAAGTGTAAGCCATTTTCCCAGCTCCTAAAGAAAGGCTCTGCCTACGAATGGGACAAAGCGTTCCAGACCATGTTCGAGGAAATCAAGTATTATATGCTCCAGCCTCCGGTCTTGATGCCACTATTCTCCGGAAAACCACTGATCATATATGTGACTGCCCTCGAACGGTCTCTTGGCACCCTTCTTACTAAGAAAAATAATGAGGGCACAAAAACAACATCTACTATCTCAGTCGTATGCTCATCGATATGGAGACCAAATACTCGCTCATCGAAAATAGCTTCCACGCACTGGTATTCATTGTACAGAAGATGCGACATTACCTGTAGCACCATGAGGTACACCTGGTGTCTCAGGTAGACCTGGTGATGTACATTCTGAACCGCCCCATGCTGACCGGCTGACTAGCATGGGGGAGGTAATCCTCCAGCAATTTGACATCATGTTTTCCCTCAGAAAGCAATCAACGGATAGGCATTAGAAGTCTTCCTTAATTCCCATCCAACCCGTGCGGACCAATCCTTGGACATAGATTTTTCCAATGAGGCAATCTTCGTGGAAGATCATGCCATCCCATGTTGGAAGACGCACTTTGATGGTGTCTCCTGAAGCCCCAATATTAGGAGACTCAATTATCACGGACTCAACTTAGTAGGCTTGGGTATTGTCTTTATTACCTCGACACAAGCCATTCTGCCATACTCATTCATCTTGTCAGACGTTTGTACCAACAATTAAGCAGAGTATCAGGCCCTCATTACTAGCCTCAAGCTGGCCCTTTAGACCAATTTA
The DNA here is from genome assembly GCA_963277665.1 of Viscum album. Lineage (NCBI taxonomy): Eukaryota > Viridiplantae > Streptophyta > Magnoliopsida > Santalales > Viscaceae > Viscum > Viscum album. The sequence continues at coordinate 192,444,408 of OY728150.1, forward strand.
CCCCATTTTCATGTGACTGGGGATTCCGAACTGGTCATCCAGAAAATAAACGGTGACTAGGTCATCATAAATCCAGAGCTCGTAACATTTTTGGAGCACACTATCCATTTAATGGACCAGTTTCCATCTCATCCAGATGTTACAAATGTCCCTCGATCTCATAATGGTTGAGTTGATCCCCTGGTGGGCCTGGATGCTTCACTTGCAGAACCCAAGCAGAATGATCTGATTATACACGTGGTACATCAGAGAGTGATTGCTCCCATCACTCCATATTATGACGACGACCTATGAGTAAGCCATCTTGCCGCCAAAGCCTCCACGTCGGGACCCTCGAGTTCCTCATTTGCAGTGGTTGATGTGCCTCTTGAATGGAGAGCTCCCTTTGTCGAGTATCTCCAAAATGGTTACCTCCTGGCTGGTCGGGCCGAGCCTGAGAAAATCCGATGCTGCGCGCTGCAGTTTACCCTCTACAGTGGTCTGAGTCTTGAGAAGATCCTCTACAAGCATGGGTATGATGGTGTTCTCCTCCGTTTCTCCAAGGAATCAATATTTCTCAGGTCATGCAGGAGGTTCAGGCCAGTTCCTATGGGGCTCACCAGACTGGGCCTAAGCTGTCCCATCATATTCATAGACCAGGATACATCAGTTCCTCCATGATCCATGACTGCATAGAGTTCTCCATGATATGTCACGCGTTCCAAATTCATGCAAACTTATTTCATCGGCTGCCAGAACCTCTCCACTCCATGATGTACTCTTTTCCATTTGCGGTGTGGGGAATCGACGTCATGGGACTATATACACAGAGGGTATGGATTTCTTTTCCAAGTGGGTAGAAGAAGTTCCACTCAAAGAGGCCATGGCCTATTCTATCATTGACTTTGTGAGCTCCAATATCATCTATCGGTTTGGATTCCCTCATGCCATCCTCACCTATAATGGCACCAACATCCGAGCATCCATGTTTAAGAAGTTTTACACCAAGTACAACATCCGTTCAAACCATACCTCTCGTTATCACGTGCAGACAAATGGAAAGATCGAGGAATTCAAATATACCCTCTGCAAAATTTTGAAGAAAATTTTTGGTCAGAAAAAGAAGAGTTGGTCAGACAATCTCCCCAATGCCCATTGCGCTTATCGGATGAGGACTCGTAATTCCACCGAGGTGACCCCATATTCCCTTGTGTAAAGAGATGAGGCCATCCTGCCCATCGATATCCAGCTGTCTTCATTACGCGCAATGATCTATGACCAGAAGGTGCCCGAAAAGGTTGCTGAAATTTGTCTAGTTGAATTGGAAGCACTTGATGAAAGCAGGTTTCATTCCCTGCACAATCTGAAAAGGCATCAGAATAAGATAGATAGAGCCTTCAACAAGAAGGTTTGCCTCCACTCTTTCCTGCAAGGTGACTTAGTATTGTCCCTATGAATTCCAATGATCTGTGGAAGGTAGCCAACGAAGTTGGAGACCAAATGGGAAAGAACATAAATAATCCATAGGTTTTACCCCAATGAAGCATACTCCCTGGTGACTATGGATGGAGAGCGTATCACTCCTCCCACTAATTCCAAATTTCTCAAGCAATACTTTTCCTAAGCCATTCGGTCCAGCATGACCTTAAACTTTTCAGTCCTACTTGAATTTAAACTATGCATCATCCCGCATGAAGTTAAACTGTATTTCATCCTAAAAGACATTAAACTACACCCTTAGAACATCGTCTGTATTGATTCACATCCTTATGGGATATGTAGGGTGGATCAAGCATATCCTCTTGAGTCTAGTCCCCAAACTGTTCCCTTTGAATATACCTCCTGGGTGTAGTTCCCTCTCAGGATCCTTACATGATATGGTGTAGGCATCTCTATCCCTACTCATTCTAGGATTACAATGGGAACACCATATTCTTGCTCCCCATTCTTCTATCCTCCCACGTCCCCACTGCACGATGTTAAAGTGAATGGCCTTCATGAACTATGTATGGATTGTTTCCCATCCTCATGTGATATGTAGGAATGCCCAGACATGTCATTTTTTGGCCCAGACCAAATGCTCGAATCTCTCTCTATGATGAAATTTATGCTGCGGCACAGACTTTTTCACCAATTCCTGTCAAACTCATCTCGATACCGCCTTACGACCCACTCTCCGGAGGTGTTCACTTCTTTTAAAGGTGGGTACAAATATGCTTCACCCACTCCTTTGATTGGGACTCCACCATTTTTATAATCCACAAGGGCCCCTAAATGGAATGGATGCTAGGCCTAAGGTCTCTCCTACAACTTCAGGCTAACGCCCTCAAGGAGGTTGAGCAACAAGATGATACAAGTACTGTGTTGCAAATATGTTCAGTTGTGGATGCTCATTTGTTCTTCCCATTCTAGATCACTATAAAGACACTGTGTTTTTAAAATGGTCAATAGCTATCCTTTGTCGTCAGGGCCACCACATTATGTCCCAAACATCGAGTGTAGTGGTTCATTCTTCCCCATTTTATATCCATGTGATGAACTCCTTTCAGTTGATGCCAGCTATTGGACCCCTATATGATAGGGAGAGCAGAGTACGACTCCTTGTTTCCCACACCTAGAATTTCTCATGTGGGATATGGAGCTGTGATGAGGCGGTAACTGCACAAGAGGTCGTATGGATACCATTGGCCAGGACGCCCAGCCTCAGGCCCCTTGGCATTTTCGGGCCTCCGTCCCAACTATCAAATTAGTATTGAACAATGTGGGATGGGATAATGTCCTCATTCACATCAGGTTACTCGCCGCGATGTACACCCCCCCTTGTTATGGTATCTTACCACTATTTGTGATTCTATAACTATGTATGTCTTGATTCCCATCCTCATTGGATACGTAGGAATGCCCGAGCATCACGTATTCAGGTCCAGCCCCATATTGGCCCCTTGTCCCACATTCCCCTTGATTGAGTAATATAAGGTGTGGTATGGGATTATGTTCTCACTCACATTCGGTGTTGTAGAAACCATTCAATTTATCTACCTCCTCCTGAGAGTTTTGCGTCCCCTTATGCTACACTCATATTTTCAAATCAACCGCTCTCAATATGATCCCCTTGGTCCTCTTCGGCGATTCACTAATGTGACCAAGGGTACTCTAGTTTAGCAGTTGGAATGTCGGATTCTACCCAGAAATGATTTCACCCTTTTCTCAGGCTTCGTGTTCTCCTTCATTAGGGCTTCCATCACCTTTCACATCCATATGGACCCCCCCCCCCCCCGAGTAGCATACATTCTAGGAATAAGGTCTCTCCAACCCTTATGGAACAATTTCCTTGAGGTCTTAGGAATCAAATAAAAACAATTCATGCGTTGCGAATGTGGTCAGAGGTCAATGCTCATTTGTTTGTCCCCACTTCAGGCTAACACGATATAGATTTTTCATTTCAAACATGGTCAACGATTATACTCCATCATCACACCATCCCCATTAAGCCCATAATTCTGGTTATATGATTCACATCCTTCTCCACCTCATCATGTCCCAGTAAAATTTCGAGACACTTGGTACTATTCCTCAGTTTGCATCTAAACGTTAGGGAGACAAAATCCATGATAAGGCAATAATTTAGGGTTCCCCCTATTTCCCCATTTAATGTATTTAACGTATTGAAAATACCTTATCCTCCTTTGTTTCTTACATTGAGTTCGACTCATGTTGGCTTAGGGATTGGGTTAAGGTCCGTCTTTACTTAGGATATTCCTACTTCTCTATGGTCCATGGTCTAAGACCTTAAACTATGATATTTTTGTATTTCCCCTTTTTGATAACTATGTACAACATAATTCCCATCCTCATGGGATATATAGGAACACATGAGAATTTTGTCTTTATGATCAGCTTAACTGAGAGCCAGTCTCTCCTACTTCCTACCATCTTACCTTTTTTTGTCCCATTGGAATGAGGTTTCTTTCTCGGAATTGCACACGGTGTGGTATGATATCATGTCCTCATTCATGTATGGTGTGATTTATTTCACCACCCATATTCCCCCAATTTTATCCTCATTTATAATACATCTGTTCCACAGGACATTAAAATGCATGGTTGGTCCTATCACATGACCTTAAACTAAGACAATATTGTCATGGCCTCCAGATGAAAAACGACACTGCATTGTGATTTCCTCGATCAAGGGACATCATGTTTGGTATCAGTCGAAAACCATATCATTTTCTCATTCCTTTTGTTGTCTTAATTCTTGTGGTGATTCCAAGACTTTCTATCATAGTCTTTTCACTTCACACAAAAAAACTTCCATTCACCTTAAAGGACAAACAATATTTATCAAATGGTGCTTCTTTTAGTATGAGGGCCAGACCCGCACACCCTTTTTTCCCTAGCACTGGTACCTTACCGTGCCACCCCTTAGAACTATGTATGGATTGATTCTTATTCTCATGAGATATGTAAGAATTCCCCAGTACATCGCCCATTGGCCTAGCCAAACTTTCGTGTCTGGTCCTTTGACCTAAACACATCCCCAAGGAACACATGGTAATCTGGACTTTTTTACTGATTCATGTCAGGTCTCACAATCAGAGGACCATGTGTCCCCTATACCCCTTACAAATACATGGTCCGAGCTATGTGACCATAAACTAATACCACTCTGCATTCTTTCCATAAGTCATTAAACTACACAACATCTTCTAAAACATGGTGTGGATCGATTACCATACTCATGGGATACGTAGAGACGCCCAATAATTTCACTTCGGGTCCAGCCCTAGGAATCATAAATCTTATTCCTCCTCATTTCTAGCCCCCTAGACGGACCACTTGTAGGGAACCAAGTAACTGCAAATTTTCCTTGAACTAATTCGGGAAGCACTATGATGACATTGGGAAGCGACAAATCCCTCACCGGAGAGGTCATGTCTAAAAGAATGAATAGTCCATGATTAAATTGTTGTTTCCATCTAATGTGAATCTAACACGGTGGAGTAATTTCACGAGTGTTGGATTCTATTCGAACAAATCATCACTCCACATTCCACCCTTTGTGTTCCCCTTATTCGGGACCCCATACTCTTTCACATAAAAGGGACCCCCTAAATGTATGTATTCTTAGCCTATGGCCTACCTATTGTCCTAGTAAAACATTACGGAAGGCTAATGGATGACATTTTTGAGTCAGGACCCGTGTTTCAAACATGGTCAGCTATCGATCCTAATTTTCTATCCACATTCCAGGCTATCACAATAAGGAAACTATTTTTTGAATGTGGTCAACAGTTATTCTTTATTTTCATGAAACTCCCATAGTGTTCCAAATCATGGGTATCATGATCCACACCTTCAATTCCCATATGTTCATATTTATTCTAGTGCCACTCGCATTACTCCATTTGTGCACAAGAGTGCATCTAGAAAACCATAATTCGACTGTTCTGAGAACTTCATTCCCCAGTCAGGTTTCTCTCTTCTCTTTTGGGGAATCCAAAATGGTTTTTCAAACCTCGGGTTCCTGAATCTTGGTCGACACTCCTACATTCAAATGAAATCATAGTAATAACTCCCTTGTTTCTCACATCGGGTGTGACCCGAGTGAGCCTAGGAATTGATTTCTATTTTTTAGGATTGTAGTTGAATGCATTAAACGAAATGATCAAGTTAATGAATCTATCCACACACCTATCCATACATGTAGTTCAGAACAATAGGTAGTAGAGAGAAATGATTATATGAGTTTTGCTAAAATAGGGCTCTTAAGGGTTACCTTCTTGGATAGATCGCTCTAGTGTTGCTACCCTATGGTTGGTGGCCTCCAGGACTACTTCTCACCCCCTGAGGACTCTCTCTTCCTTAGTGGCTATAGAGCACAGTCCATTGACCCTAGCACATGCATGCACCTATTCAGCTTGAAGTACAATTATTTGGTGACCCGCATCCACTTGTAGATCTTGGGCATCTGCCAGCTGCGCCCTCAACTTCTCCACTAGCTCAGAACAGTTTTCAAGGAATATATCCTTTTACTTCACATCTTCTTCAAGGAATATGACCAATTGTTTTTCCCTGATGAACGCTTGGGTACTCCCTGACTCCTCCCAATACTGGGCAACTTCGGAATGTCGCCGTCTCTCGCACAACTTTTTGGCCATGTAGTCGTGAGCCTTCGAATAATGGCACTGTGCATCAACCCCTCCAGCACAGATAAAGTTCAGATAGGTTTGGAGTTATCCCGTCCATTTTATCCAATCAATCTGGGGCTTACCTAGAAAGTGCATGATACACTTCTACCCTTTGCGCCACATCTCCGGATCTCCTCGGCTGCCTCCAAATCAGAATCATCAATATCCTCAGGATCTATGGGCTGCTAGTTAGGGAAATCAGCCAACAATCTAGCATTAGGGTCTTCTTCGAGTGTTCATCCTAAGGGGATAGGTTATTAAATTTCAGGGCGACCTCCCTCTCTAGCCTTAGTCTCAGTAGCTCCCTCACTGACTTTGGAACCTACCCCAACATGAGTACCGATGATGTACACTGCTCTATACTCACCGAGTGATGGAGTAATTTCAGATTGATAAATGTGTTCTGAATTAGATGGCACATCAGATGTTGAATCAATTATGGATGACCCGAGTTCGATAGCCCGACGAGCCTCCAATGCTGTGATTACTGCGCAAACTATGAACATCCTAATAAACTGATCTCTTTGATGGTAAATACCATCGTTGAAGTAATGAACATTCAGGATCCCAAAAAATTATCCTCCAGTGTTCTATCCACTACAGGAGATGCCATTATAGGGGCTCCCACATCACTCATCAGCTCAATAATGGGTGTCAGCTCCCCACCTTGTTCTACCGGTGCCTCCTCCCCTTAGAATAGATACCATTGGTCGGCACCCATAAGATTATGAACTGGATAAGTAGATCTGATTGAGGGATAAGAAAATGATGAGGGGAAAGGATAGACAAGGGCAGAGACTTACCTGAAGCAGCTCGGTTATATCTAAATCAGAGCCGACTATCTCGCCACTCTCCCGTAGACTCCCTTGGTGGGACACCCCCTGAGACCCTCCACGTTTAGAATCCTCTTCTTCTTCACCTACTCCTTCACCTTCTCCATCTTCCTAATCTTCCATCTCACTATCCTCAATATCATCATCGATGTCGTCATCCTCTGATGACATCATTTTTGGATCATGCGCCTGGCCAAGCATCACTTTCACGTTGAATGATGGCTCCTCGCGCTGACCCTGTTGGAAGGCATACACATCCACTGATTTCAGATACGCATGTCAATGAGAATGTTAAACCTATCAATAATACAAATGATTCCAACCTCTGGTAGCTGGATTCCATCTCGCACTATATTTTTCCAAAGAGCTTCAGAACTCATCGACTGTCGCAGAGTCATTCAGGCTGACCACAGAGCCGGAAGATTGCGTCACTGGAAGGTTGAAGCTGATACCTTATCTACTTCCCGAGAAGCTCCATGACCACTTAACGATCTCTTAACCCCCTAGGTGATGAGTGCACAACCATGCCATGTGACGTCCCCGCCACTGAAGTCCCGGTATGTGTGATACCAATATCCCAATGTGCTTCTGACCTTTGATCCCTAACAACAACATGCGTGCTCTCTCACCACCCAGTTTCTACACTGGCTATTTTGAGTTGCTGAACCCATTTCCGCAAAATCCCCTCAGGGTAATCTATATCCCAAAGTTCGGCATATTCGGTTGAGAGGATATCGTCAATTCCCATGGGGGAAAGGTAATGGCGTCGCCAGAGCCCTATGCTGTGAATGTCAACCATATTTGGAGAATAATTCAGGGGTTCCTCTCTTCCCGAGCATCTATGTACACCTTCTTCGGCATCCTCTGGATACATCCAAACAGCCTGGAAAACCACGACGGCACATAGAGCTCACAAAAGAACTTCACATCGATCCAGGCCACAAGAATCCCACCTTTGTTGCTCTGGAAGTATTCCCTTTGCCCCAATAAGCCTTGACCATTACCTATGATCTAGATAGTCAGGGTGGGAAATGGGATGAAAGTGAAGTTGGCATGATTTCCGATTCTGATGCTCACACTCTCCTCATTTATCGTTAACAGAATGACCCTGAAAATATTCATCAAGGTAGGTCGCATTCCATTACCTTGACTGTTACCTATGATCTATATAGTTTTGATAAATCTTATTTTAACAATTTATAATAATATTTTTTAACTATTATTACACCGTCAATAATGATCAAATTTACCATAATAGTGTTCAATACCTTTAATTTTATGTGTATAATATATAAAGGCATTATTCCTCAAATATGTTTTCCACTAGAACATATACAATCAATAAATAAAATTAAAATGTACTAAATATGGGAAGAATTTCATTACATAAACCTAATAAGAGGTTTTTAGGTCTCAGAACGAATGATAAGCCTTAATATCATAATGGTACGATAGTATCCATAAATCTTATGTTAATGAAGGGAGATGAAATATAATATAATCCTCAGATTCTATCATTAGTGCTGTTTGTGAATCTTTTTTTCCTAATTATAGTTCCAAAGGTTGTTACAAAAATACATTTGATACTAAATGTAGTGTCCCAACCTCAGAATGCATAGATCATGTTCCTACTAGAATGAAATTGGCATGATTACAAGAAATTAAATACTAAATGACTGATCAATTTCTTATTCCTGGTAAACTTGTTACATACATGAGTCTTTTATTAAAACTGAATTAAAAAATTTCTACATAATAATTTTTTTGGAAAATAAATTTATACTATCTATAATATCCCTATATATATTTCTTAACACACATCAAATATTCATGGGGAATGGATATAAAATAATGGTGATATCAAATGCTCAGTTAGGGTAAGTTCAATAAAATATATGATGAATGAATAATAAACAATTAATATAGAAATTTAAGTAACTGAACACAAATTCCATTTAAAAAACATGATATGGAATAATCAATTTGGAATGGTTAATAACTGAAGAAACATCCCATTTAATAAATAAATTATTAATTAAATAATTACAAATATTTTTTTCATATTGAAAATATTCTACATAATAAAAAATTAAATCTATATGATAAAATGATTAATTATATGGACATCATGTCTGAAGAACTTGAGAAACAATACCAACAAAACCATTCACAATATGTTTTAAAACAATAAGGTTAACCTCATTTAATTTAGCAACTGATTTTTCCCATGGTAACTGTAACATCCCAAGTAAGTAATGAATAATAGATATTTTTATCTATGTCTATTAATGATTAAGATAGTGTTTTAGAGGCTTAAAATGAAAATAAATCCAATCTTAAGCATGGAATACACTAATTTTCTTAAAAGATTGTTTTACTACCTTATGATGGAAAACCCTTTTTAAATCTATATTTGACAATTTTATAAACTATGTTTGTCAAAATAAGCTTATTTTTTATGATTGTGACATCAAAATTTACTTTGTGTGAATTTTTGGTATTTTTCTGACAATGTTCATTTTTTAATGAATAGTGAAAAATACTGTATTGTACATCAAAACTGCTTTTTAATCTAATTTATTTATATGATTAGATTATATTTTTAATTGGTATTAATGTGTAATATGAATATATTTTTACCATTTAATCCAATGGTGGTCAATGGAATCAATTTCACTTTGAAATTGGACTTAAACTAGTGTCAATCTTTTAATACTTATTGTTTCATAAAAACAGGCTATTTGCTCTGACAGCGGGAATTAATTATTAAATTAATTAATGTGACTTATATGTTTTGAATTTTGTAAAATATTTTTCGTTTTTGAATTTGTAATATCATATATATCTCAGGGTGAATTTTTGGTAATTTTCTGAAAAACTCAAATTTTTTATGAATAGTGAAACCACTAAGTGGTACTTATAAAGACTGATTTTCCGTTTAAATGAAATTTTTCCATCATTGTGTTTTGAATTTCAAAAATCCGACATACATGGTTGTAATTAAGAAGTAAAATGTGGTTCAATGAGATTATAATAATTTTATGGTGAATAGTAACTTATTAAGTTCTTAATCGCGATTAGTGGTAATTAGGGTAGTTTAAGGTATAAATAATGCTTTAATAATATGAAATGACCTAGACACATGTCCAAACCTTATTGGTTGTGTCATAGCTGACCAAGACAAGCCATGGGTCAACTTGGGGACCCCATAGATCCACTTTTGTTGGGAAATTACAAAAATAACTTTTTATTTAATGTAAAAGTAAAAATGACACAAACATAATATGTTTTACGAAAACAATTTTTACATGGGCATATAAAGATCTGAATTTTGATTATAAATAGTAATTGGAAAGCTAAAAGGATTTCCTACATCATAGTATTTGTTTAATAATTTTTAGACATTAAATAAATTAAATTATTTATGAAATAATAATGATGCAGCGATGACATCATTATGTGACGATTTAAATAAAATGGACAGATAATGTAAAATCTATGAACTACACATGTCCAAAACCAATTGGATGAGTGGATGTCGAACCCTTATCAACTTATCCACGAATTATATCAATGTGGGACCTTTTAAAACCGAAACATATTTTCAAATAAAGTAATATTTCCTTACTTTCCAAAAGTGCCCCTCCTCTCCTCTTATAAAAGGCCCCCACCTCTACCTCATTTCACACACTCCTCAAGCCTTTGGCTCGGCCAACCCCTGCCCATTTACTCTCTCCACATCCCTCTCCTCATCCTAGAGGATTCCATTTTGGCAGAATCCTTTCAAAAGAAGCCTTTAGGCTCAAATCAAAAGGAGTTACACTTTTAAAGGTAATTATTCTCTCATGTTCATTTGTATTATTTTTCTTCTCCAACCCCATAAACTCTTTTTATTTACTTATTTTGTAACAACACCAGTATCTTAAATATTCCAGGATGTTGTTATAAGAGTTATTCTATCTACACTCTCACAAATATACATCAAATGGTTAAAGAACATACGGTTTCCGTGGATGGCGAAATTCTGCCTCCCGAAAAGATGATTGTTCAATACTCAATTAACACCTTAAAAGGTGGCCATTATGATGTCACTATTTTTATATATGATATATGATATGTTTATGTTTTCCTTAAGCTTCTGTTTTTTTTTTCATTTTGGGCATACCTATATGGTTTCCATTATGGGTAAACACGATATCTTCATTTTAGGAAGTGCGGACTACCGCCCACTGAATGTGATTTGATTCGTTAATACCATATGTGGGATGTGTAAAGGATAAAGTTAATGATATTATATATGTTATTATACTGTAATTATAATATACTCTTATATAATTATGATTCCATTCCAAAAAAATACGAAATAGAAATGGACGTAGCATTTATGCGTACGTACGGCTTACCGTCTCCATGAACGGTGCATTTCATTTCTTACCTCTAAATGTGATGTAATATTATAAATACATGTATATGCTGAATATATATGATGTATATGTTATCCAAATCATTAATATCATTCTGGATATAACGAACCTTTGACCAAATTATCAACATGTAAGTGTAAGAAGTCTATTTTTGACTTAAGAACCAAATACCGACAAAATGAACATTATTAACTTAAATGATTACATGAAGTCCATAACATGGTATAAAAGGAATAATGAACTTAAAAAAGGTTCTTAAGCAAGTAGAGATTAACTCAAGTTTATTATTCAGGAGATTAAAGAACGGTCAGGTCAAGTCAGATACGAGGTATGGGACTTCGTCTCAATCTCCTTTCTTTGAGGCATATTTTATTTTATACACAACTTTCTTTTATAAGGTGTATAAAACCCTTTGAATTTTACATTTATTCAAAAGGAATATTTTTTTATACGAAGCGTTTATTAAATGAAAAAAGGGAATGTTTTTGTCGTACGTATGCGGCGACAACGACTTCTCCTCTGTCGTGACCGTTATTTGAGTTTCGTCTTCCTGTACAAGCCATACCTTCTTTTTTAAAAGAAAAATAAATACCATGTTTTACTTTTCATTTATTTGGTATTGAAAATGGTTTTGACAATGTTTTTGTGTTGTATTGCTATCTTGTGATTGAAATGTGGAAATGTTATGTTTCCTTTATGCATGTTTTATGTGATATGATTATGTTATGGTTCTTGGGCATTATTATGAAGACGGGTGGTTCCGTGATAAACTAAGTGTGGGTGAGCCCGTTATATCTCTCCAATGCATTGGGTAACGAGAAGGCGTGAAACGTTAAGGTTTCTCCGAATAGATTTTAGGGAATATACTGTGATGGGTATTCCAAATGTAACCAAGAGGGTTACTCCCTACGTAAGAATGTTATGAATGCCTCAAGTTACCTTTATGTCCTATGATTTCTATGATTTATTCATGATTTTATGAGGTATGTTAAAGTGCCTATGTTTTATGGGTAAAGTATGATTTCATTATTATGTATATATGTACTCATGTTTCCTTTCCATGTTTTCATATCCCATACTGAGCTTTTTATGCTCATCCCAAGTTTTTTTGAAATGTTTTTCACAGGTCAAGGGAAAGGTACATGATATGATGATAGTGTCAAGGAAGTGTCAGGAAATAATCGATGTTTTATTTTAAATGTGTTTCCATTGATGGGAATGAAGAATACTATCTTTATGTAACCACTTTGTTTATATGTGGAATGTAATGCAAGTTTTATGATCTAATTCTCTAAAACTCTAAACCCGAAGAGATCCTCAATGTGTAATCTTGTAATAACTCAAGATTAAGTAAGGTTTAAGGCTGGTGCCTTATAGTTGGTATCAGAGGTCGGTTTAGATAACTTTAGGAGTTAGAATTATATTAAATGATTATCCAAAAATATTTTTTTGAAATGATATAGCATTTAAAGATTACCATGTTGCTTTATCTAAGACATGTTTGTTCAGAATGGTTTTCCGCGGAGGAAACAGGGAAGCAGTGCTAGGAAGGCATACAGAAGGAAATAACCTTCCGAATCAGCATCCAGAAATGGTCGGAATTAGAACTGAATAGTTTGTTGCAGTAATGGAGCAGTTGACTCAAGCGATAAATGGTGGTGGTATCCATACACGAGATCAGCCAGACCAACCGTAGAGGAACATGTCAGTGGTGGAACATTTCATGAGGCAACATCCACCATCATTCAGAGGATCATCTGACCCAGTGCTAGCTGAAGGGTGGATTAAAGCACTGGAAAAGATTTTTGATGTCATGGGGTGTTCAGACAATCAAAAGGTTAGTCTTTCTATTTACCGTTTGGAGGGTGAAGCAGATTAGTGGTGGTCTATGGTTAACAATATCAGGGACGCCGATGAGATTTTTAACACCCGAGACTTTTATGTTATATAAATCATCAAAGGAATCTTTTTCTACACAACACTTGCTTGGCTTGCTTTACACGCAATCGCGACCTTCCTTGATAGCTTGCGTCGTACGCAATATCGAGTTTCACTAAACAACAATATGCTTTTAAAACTAGCCGTTATGAATAGTAATAACCACTTTTTGAAATTTTATAAATTTTATTTTTCAAAATGGACTTCATTTTTGGACTCAGAATATCGAAATTAGCCTAGGGTGAAATTTTGGTATTTTTCTGAAAACTTTCAATTTTTGATGAATAGTGAAACCACTTAGTGGTAGGTTAAAAACTGAATTTTGCATAAAACATAATTTTACCGCTTCTGTGAATGGAATTTAGAAAATCCGACAAACACGGTTGATATCAGTAAGTAAAATGTGGTTCAATGAGATAAAAATAATTTTTGGTGAATAGTAACTTTTTACTTTTTTTTACCGCGATTAATAGTAAATAGGGTAACTAAGGGTAAATATTATATTAATATTACCCTAACACATGTCCTAATTATATTGGACAAGTGTAATTCGACCAAAAACAAACTTAGGAATAAAATATGACCATTTAGGCCCACTTGGATTAGATTAGGACATTTATTATTAATTTATTTAAAGAAGTGTTAAAATAGTTAAAATCAAAGTTCAATAAGTAAATCATTTTTAATATGGGGTTATACATAAGGTAAATTCGATTGTAAATATTCATTAGAAATCTAAAAATATTTCCTACATGATGGTATTTTATTTGTAATTTTTAGACATCAAATAATATAATTTATTTATGACACAAAGATGATGCAGTAATTATCTTATTAATGAAATATTGACATAATTGATAATATAAATACCAAAATAAATGTAATTTAAGACTTTTTATGCATTACACTAATTTTCTAGGTTACTATGATATATTAGTGTTGATTTAAGCAACTTGGTTCGAACATATAATCCTGTTATGACTTTCACAAAAATCATATATCAAATAGTGTCAAAATTGACACAAAATAGTTTTTAAATCCAATATTATATTATTAATTGTTATTTTATTCCTAAAAATCTAAGGTTCGGCCAAATGACTTAGATAAGGATATATATATTAATAATAAACAATTTGGGGTTCGTTTGGCATGTTATAGTAAGTGTATTAACCATATAGTGAAAGAAAACAAAAAGACACGGTAAAAGTTAAATTAATTAACTTAGAGTTAAATCTAATTGAGAAGGTTAACATAATACCCTAAACTTGTCTAAATCCTATTGGTTGATAGGATTGCGACCCATCCCCATTTTAGCTTCTAAATAAGACCCTTTGGAACCATTATAAACCGATTTTGACTTTAATATATAATAATATTTTGAGATATTCCTAAGGAGCCCCTCTCCTCCCTCATAAAAGGGCACCTCCTCCCCCTCCTCCTCACACCAAATTGAGAACTCAAGCTCGGCCAACCCCTGCCATTTTCTCCTCTCCACTTACCTAGAATAATCCTATAGGTCCTGGTATTCTTCAAAGACCAATCTTAGTTCCCTAAGTGGAGAATTCAAAGAGGCGTTCCAAAGAAGAGGTAATATCCATTACCGATCTTTTCAATTTCTTTCTTCTTCAACTTCTTCTTATTTAGTTGTTTCATGATAAAGTAATAACATCAGTATTACTTACATACTGATATGTTATTATAAATATGAAACAACCCTAATTCACCTTCTATCCATCCTACGGAAAAATGAAATCACCGCGCGTGCGTACGTACGGAATACCGTCTCCACGCCGTGGTGTAATCTATTTTCCACCACCACCATACAAGGATGGGTATAATGGTGTAATGAGTAAATATTTATGATTATTATAAAGTAATATTGTTACTGAAATAATATATATATTCTCCAATACAGTTCCACGATCATAGGAACGATATCATCACTCGTGCGTACGTACGGAATACCGTCTCCACGATGTGATGCGACTCGTTCTACATGATCATCATTACATAGTAATTATATAAATGAATTGAATGAATAAATATGATATATGTTACACTAATACCATTCGGTATATAAGGTATCTATAACATTAAAAGAAGAATAAGAATGTATTCGGCAAAACACGCATAAGAACAAAAGGCAATAAAGACCCGAGTAACAAGTAACCATGAAATATTACTATCAAGAAGCTAAGAATATGAACATATATGATATCATATCAATATGTATGATTCTGGAATAAGTCAATAACATTATTTAAACCATTATACAGGAGCTTCGGACACGTACAAAGCTAATCGGACATAAGGTAAGGGAAATATCACAATCTCATTTTTATCCGAGATTGTTTATTCGTAAGTATTTAATGGGGTGTATTTTATCATCCACATCCATGTTTCATCAAAATTTAATATTATTTCCATCCACCTACAATTTTTTAAATCCATTTTTACCCTTCGGTGAGTTTTTAGTGATATGTATGAAAGGAATCTTTTGTCGTACGAGGTACTTTTTGACTTTTCCGACAAAAGTACGAAGAACATTTTTTTTAACTTATACGGCATGAATGGATTTCTAAAACATTATTTCCAAGAAGTTTCCTTTACAAGTTTTTATGTTTATTTTTAATCAACTTCTTTTAGTTTATAATTGTACGACATGTTAAGAAAGGAAAAGTATTTTTGAAGCAGAAAGGATATTTTCCTCAAGAATGAAGTTCAAGTATTTTATCAAAATTATTTTCCATCTAAGATAATAAAAGGGTTCTGTTTTTATCCCTATTATTACATTGGTTTGATTTTGTTGTGATGGAAATATTTTTATGAATTCCTTTATATGAATTGATTTATGATGTCATGATGTTTCAAGAATCCCATTTTTGTTACATGTGTTATGCGATGATGTATGTTTTATGATTATGTGGCACACATAAGAAAGGATTCATTATAAGATGGGTGGGACCTATATCTCCCTCCAATGCATTGGGTAAAGATTTTATATCTCATGAGATAGACATGGCTGGAACGGAAGGTTATTTCGGTTCAGTGATACAGGACTGAAACGAGGAGTGAACTCGGTTCAGAAAGGGACTTTATCCACTAAGATAGTCTTGGCAATGAGTTATGACTAACAAGAAATGATTTTCCATGATTATGTGTGCATGCCACAAAGTTTCAAGTTTTATGTTATGATTATGGGGATCTCATTTTCACTTCTATGAATTATTCCATGATAAGATATTATGATCTCTTTTGCAGGTTTTGATTTTCAAAAAGATATGATATGATTTTTATTTCCTTTATTTGCCCTTGCTGAGCATTAGAGCTCACCCTTTTATGTTTTCTTTTCCCTAGGTCAGGAAGATGGATATTAAGTAGAATATGCTAAAAGGGACCCTAGATATGATGAAATAAATGGGAGACACTGTAGACGATTTATGAACCAGTTGTTTATATTTCCCAGTTTCTAAAGACACTATACCTATACGGTCCTTTGTGGTTTTGTCATATGTTGTAATAAGTGTGCTTCAATTTTGAAGTATTAACAATGTATGTAAAGTATGGGTCGTTATAGTTGGTATCAGAGGAAAGGTATAGTCAACCTTTGGAAACTAGGATGTGAAAGCCTTAGTAAGAACCCTAAGGATAAGTTTAAGCATAAAACACAATCTTAGTGTTTTAGAAATGGCCATGAATACCCTAGGATAAGACCTTAAGTGTGAAATTTTATTCTTGATTATGTGGTTTTCCTATTATAATTAGTGTTTCTCACACTATTCTTCTTGGTTTTAGTCAATGGCTGGAACCCGAAGGAACCGTGTTAATGCAGAATGCGATGGGCAATGCAATGATTGTCCCCCTGAGCAACCAAACGATATGGGAGTTGGAATGAAAAATCTTGTAGCCATGCTCACACAACTTTCTCAAGCTATGAATCATGCTGGACTTCCAAACGAGCAAAGGAAGGAGGAACATTCTGTTGAATCCTTCTTGAGGCAGCGTCCACCTTCTTTCAGTGGGTCTACTGATCCATTAGTTGATGAACAATGGATTAGTACTACTGAAAAGATATTTTCAGTTCTTCAATGTTCTAAACATGATAAAGTCATCCTAGCAGTGTATCGTTTGGAAGGAGATGCTGAGCAATGGTGGAATCTTATTAAGAATACGAGGCAAAGGGATGAAATTGAGTCTATGGAATGGGACGAGTTCAAGAACTTATTTTTCAATAAGTACTTCCCTCGTATTCTCCGAACAAAGATGGAGAAAGAGTTCCTTGAACTGAAGCAAAGGGATGATGAATCTGTTAGTAACTATGAAGCAAATTTTACAAGACTTTCAAGGTACGCTTCTGGTATTATTATCCAACCTGAGAGTAAGATCGATCGATTCTTTAGTGGCTTAAAACCAAGTCTTCGAAGGGCGTTAGCCATAAGGGACTTCAATAGCTACGAGGAAATCGTTCGATGTGCTCTCAGAGTCGAGATGGAGATTGGAGTAACCCATCAGTCACATGGGTTTGATAAGAAGAGGAAGATGGAATTCAAAGAAAAATCTAAAGAGCACACGGAAAAGAAGATGAGCTTTTCCTTATGCTCAAAGTGTGAAAAGAAACATGGAGGGAGTCGTCTTAAAGGGACAAGTAAATGTTTTAAATGTGGAAAAGAAGGTCATCTGGCATTTGAATGCCGTGATAATGGGAAGAAGATGTCTAATGACGCAAACAAAGGAAGGGATACACAGAATAAACCTACTACACTTCAATGTTTCAAGTGCAAGGAGATGGGGCATTATGCCAATCAATGCCCAAATCCAAGGGTTGATGATGATGGTCGACGTCAACAAAATCTTAAGGCTAAAGACAAAGGAAAGTCACATGCAATTTCTATCAGCGATGTGGAGTATGATAACGAAGTGGTGAAAGGTACACTTACCATCCACTCTAAAGTAGCAAATGTTTTATTTGATTCTGGATCCACCCACTCTTTTATTTCTGAGAAATTTTCTAAGGGTATCATCGTATTACCTCAACAATTAGATGTTGATTTAGCTGTGACAACACCTAATGTCACAACAGTCGCATCAAAAGTTTATAATTCTTCTCCGATCAAAGTTTGTGGGAAAGTGCTTCCTGAAAATCTTGTGATCCTTCCTTTAGTGGAATTTGATGTGATTCTTGGCATGGATTGGCTTTCTCTACATTGAGCTCATATCAATTTCCAAAGAAAGGAAGTCACATTTCATATTCCAGATCAATCTACGATCGTCTATCGATGCAAGGATGAATATAACCTTCCAGTGGAAATTTCTTCCATCTTATGGGTATTGATTCCACTAAATGAAGGTTATTTATCTCAAATGGTTGGTGAGAAACTCATGATTAATAATATGCCCATTGTACGGGAGTTTGATGTTGTCTTTTCGGAGGAATTACCGGGTCTTCCACCAAATCGTGAAGTTGAGTTTTCAATAGAACTCGTACCGGGTGCTTTTCCTATTTCAAAGACACCTTATAGAATGGCCCCAATTGAGTTGCAGGAATTGAAGAAGCAACTCCAAGAGAATCTTGATAAGGGATTCATACGCCCTAGTGCGTCACCTTGGGGAGCACCTGTTCTATTTGTTAAGAAGAAAGATGGATCAATGAGACTCTGCATTGATTATCGAGAACTTAACAAGATCACTATCAAGAACAAATATCCTCTCCCACGCATTGATGACTTATTTGACCAACTACGCAGAGCTCAATACTTTTCCAAGATTGATCTTCTTTTAGGGTATCATCAATTAAGGGTCAAAAGGGAGGATATACCAAAGACGGATTTCTGTACAAGGTATGGACACTATGAATTTATAGTGATGCCATTTGGTCTTACTAATGCCCATGCTATCTTCATGGATCTAATGAATAGAGTCTTTAGAGACTATCTTGATCAATTTGTGGTAGTCTTTATAGACGATATTCTTGTCTATTCAAAGAGCAAGGAAGAGCATGAAGATCACTTGAGAATTATATTGAAGACCCTGATAAAGGAGAAGCTTTATGCCAAATTTACCAAGTGTTAATTTTGGCTTCAAAAAGTTGCATTTTTGGGACATATAATCTCAAAAGAGGGGATATCTGTGGATCCAGCAAAAACAGAGGTTATCGAAAGATGGTCAAGACCAACAACAGTAACTGAGATCCGAAGTTTTCTTGGTTTGGCTGGATATTATCGACGTTTTGTAAATGATTTTTCATGATTATCTAATCCAATCACCATGTTGACTCGGAAAAGAGTTAAGTTTGTCTGGACAGAGGAATGTGAAGAGAATTTCAAGGAGTTGAAAAGAAGGTTATCCAGTGCACCTGTGCTCACACTGCTTTGTAGTGGAGAAAGGTTTGCGATCTACAGTGATGCATCCAAGAAGGGATTGGGGTGTGTTCTTATGCAAAATGATATGGTGATAGCTTAGGCCTCATGACAGTTGAAAATCCATGAGCAAAATTACCCAACACATGATTTGGAGTTGGCTGCGGTAATCTTTGCATTAAAGATTTGGAGGCATTACCTTTATGGTGAAAGGTGTGATATTTATACTGATCATAAAAGTTTAAAGTATATTTTCACACAAAAGGAGCTGAATATGCGTCAAAGAAGATGGTTGGAGCTCATTAAGGATTATGACTGCTCAATCCATTACCACCCTGGGAAAGAAAACAAGGTGGCCGATGCATTAAGTCGACAAGACCATGCTAGTTTATCCATGATGAGGATCACAAAGGATCCAATATTTATGGATTTACAAAGGATGGATCTTGGAATTATAATGGAAGGGGAAAAATCTTATCTTTCTCAAATGAATGTTCAACCATCTATACATGTGAAGATTAAAGAGGCCCAGAATGAAGATGCTGAGTTACAAAAGAAGGTGAGAAATGTTCCTGAATTCAACCTTGATTGTGATGGGATAATAAAGTTCAGGAATCGGGTTTGTGTTCCTCCCATCCCCGAATTAAAGAAGGAGCTGCTGGATGAGGCTCATAGTTCTTCATTCTCTATTCATCCTGGAAGCACGAAGATGTATAGGGACCTGAAAGAGTACTTCTGGTGGGATGGCATGAAAAGAGATGTTGCTGAATATGTCTCTCAATGCTTGGTTTGTCAACAAGTTAAAGCTGAGAGACAAAAGTCTAAGGGGATGTTACAACCATTACCCATACCCGAATGGAAATGGGAAAACATCACTATGGACTTTGTCACAGGACTTCCTAAAACATCCAAAGGCAATAATGCTATCTGGGTCATAGTTGATCGTCTTACAAAGTCTGCACACTTCATTCCTATTAGAGAGGATTTCTCTCTAGATCAGCTTGCCAGGATATATGTAAAGGAAGTGGTATGATTGCATGGAGTACCACTTTCTATTATATCTGATCGGGATCCGAGATTTACCTCGAAGTTCTGGAGAAGTCTTCAGCATACTCTGGATACAGAGTTGAGTTTCAACACTGCTTATCATCCCCAGACAGACGGTCAGTCTGAAAGAACAATTCAAACCCTAGAAGATATGTTGAGAGCTTTCTCTATGGATTTCAAAGGAGGTTGGGATCAACACCTACCTTTGGTGGAATTTTCTTATAATAATAGCTTTCACTCCAGTATTCATATGGCTCCTTATGAAGCTCTCTATGGAAAGAAATGCAGGACTCCAACTTGCTGGGATGAAGTTGGGGAAAGAAAGCTATTAGGACCTGATCTCATTGATTAAATGGCAGAAAAGGTCAGATCTATTCAACAACACATAAGAGCAGCTCAGAGTCGACAGAAAAGTTATGCCGGCAACCGAAAAAAAGACCTAGAGTTTGTAGTGGGTGATAAAGTGTTCTTACGAATATCTCCCTGGAAGAGGGTTATGAGATTTGGAAAGAAGGGGAAGTTGAGCCCTAGATATATCGGTCCTTTCGAAATACTGGATCGTGTTGGGAAGGTAGCTTACCGATTGGCGCTTCCACCGAATCTCTCTCAAGTTCATGATGCGTTCCACGTATCTCTCCTGAGAAAGTACATACCAGATCCTTCACATGTACGCAGCTCAGAAGTTGTACCGCTGGAGAAAGATCTTTCTTATGAAGAACAGTCGATAGAGATTCTAGATCGTAGCGAAAAAGTCCTACGAAACAAGACCACTCGCTTGGTAAAAGTTTTATGGAGGAACCACCAACTTGAAGAAGCTACATGGGAGCTTGAGGATATGATGAGGGAGAAGTATCCTCATCTGTTTGTTACAAAGTGACGAATTTCGAGGGCGAAATTCTTTTTAAGGGGGGTAGAATGTAACACCAGAGACTTTTATGTTATATAAATCATCAAAGGAATCTTTTTCTACACAACACTTGCTTGGCTTGCTTTACACGCAATCGCGACCTTCCTCGATAGCTTGCGTCGTACGCAATACCGAGTTTCACTAAACAACAATATGCTATTAAAACTAGCCGTTATGAATAGTAATAACAACTTTTTGAAATTTTATAAATTTTATTTTTCAAAATGGACTTCATTTTTGGACTCAGAATATCGAAATTAGCCTAGGGTGAAATTTTGGTATTTTTCTGAAAACTTTCAATTTTTGATGAATAGTGAAACCACTAAGTGGTAGGTTAAAAACTGAATTTTGCATAAAACATAATTTTACCGCTTCTGTGAATGGAATTTCGAAAATCCGACAGACACGGTTGATATCAGTAAGTAAAATGTGGTTCAATGAGATAAAAATAATTTTTGGTGAATAGTAACTTTTTACTTTTTTTTACCGCGGTTAATAGTAAATAGGGTAACTAAGGGTAAATATGATATTAATATTACCCTAACACATGTACTAATTCTATTGGACAAGTTTAATTCGACCAAAAAAAAACTTAGGAATAAAATATGACCATTTAGGCCCACTTGGATTAGATTAGGACATTTATTATTAATTTATTTTAAGAAGGGTTAAAATAGTTAAAATCAAAGTTTAATAAGTAAATCATTTTTAATATGGGGTCATACATAAGATAAATTCGATTGTAAATATTCATTAGAAAGATACAAATATTTCCTACATGATGGTATTTTATTTATAATTTTTAGACATCAAATAATATAATTTATTTATGACACAAAGATGATGCAGTAATTATCTTATTAATGAAATATTGACATAATTGATAATATAAATACCAAAATAAATGTAATTTAAGACTTTTTATGAATTCCACTAATTTTCTAGGTTACTATGATATATTAGTGTTGATTTAATCAACTTGGTTTGAACATATAATCCTGTTATGACTTTCACAAAAATCATATATCAAATAGTGTCAAAATTGACACAAAATAGTTTTTAAATCAAATATTATATTATTAATTGTTATTTTATTCCTAAAAATCTAAGGTTCGGAAATATGACTTATATAAGGATATATATATTAATAATAAACAATTTGGGGTTCGTTTGGCATGTTATAGTAAGTGTATTAACCATATAGTGAAAGAAAACAAAAAGACACGGTAAAAGTTAAATTAATTAACTTAGAGTTAAATCTAATTGATAAGGTTAAAATAATACCCTAAACTTGTCTAAATCCTATTGGTTGATAGGATTTCGACCCATCCCCACTTTAGCTTCGAAATAAGACCCTTTGGAACCATTATAAACCGATTTTGACTTTAATATAAAATAATATTTTGAGATATTCCTAAGGTGCCCCTCTCCTCCCTTATAAAAGGGCACCTCCTCCCCCTCCTCCTCACACCAAATTGAGAACTCAAGCTCGGACAACCCCTGCCCTTTTCTCCTCTACACTTCCCTAGAATAATCCTAGAGGTCCTGGTATTCTTCAAAGACCAATCTTAGTTCCCTAAGTGGAGAATTCAAAGAGGCGTTCCAAAGAAGAGGTAATATCCATTACCGATCTTTTCAATTTCATTCTTCTTCAACTTCTTCTTCTTTAGTTGTTTCATGATAAAGTAATAACATCAGTATTACTTACATACTGATATTTTATTATAAATATGAAACAACCCTAATTCACCTTCTATCCATCCTACGGAAAAATGAAATCACCGCGCGTGCGTACGTACGGAATACCGTCTCCACGCCGTGGTGTAATCTATTTTCCACCACCACCTTACAAGGATGGGTATAATGGTGTAATGAGTAAATATTTATGATTATTATAAAGTAATATTGTTACTGAAATAATATATATATATATACTCCAATACATTTCCACGATCATAGGAACGATATCATCACTCGTGTGTACGTACGGAATACCGTCTCCACGATGTGATGCGACTCGTTCTACATGATCATCATTACATAGTAATTATATAAATGAATTGAATGAATAAATATGATATATGTTACACTAATACCATTCTGTATATAAGGTATCTATAACCTTAAAAGAAGAATAAGAATGTATTCGGCAAAACACGCATAGGAACAAAAGGCAATAAAGACCCGAGTAACAAGTAACCATGAAATATTACTATCAAGAAGCTAAGAATATGAACATATATGATATCATATCAATATGTATGATTCTGGAATAAGTCAATAACATTATTTAAACCATTATACAGGAGCTTCGGACACGTACAAAGCTAATCGGACATAAGGTAAGGGAAATATCACAATCTCATTTTTATCCGAGATTGTTTATTCGTAAGTATTTACTGGGGTGTATTTTATCATCCACATCCATGTTTCATCAAAATGTAATATTATTTCCATCCACCTACAATTGTTTAAATCCAATTTTACCCTTCAGTGAGTTTTTAGTAATATGTATGAAAGGAATCTTTTGTCGTACGAGGTACTTTTTGACTTTTCCGACAAAAGTACGAAGAACGTTTTTTTTAACTTATACGGCATGAATGGATTTCTAAAACATTATTTCCAAGAAGTTTCCTTTACAAGTTTTTAAGTTTATTTTTAATCAACTTCTTTTAGTTTATAATTGTACGACATGTTAAGAAAGGAAAAGTATTTTTGAAGCAGAAAGGATATTTTCCTCAAGAATGAAGTTCAAGTATTTTATCAAAATTATTTTCCATCTATGATAATAAAAGGGTTTTGTTTTTATCCCTATTATTACATTGGTTTGATTATGTTGTGATGGAAATATTTTTATGAATTCCTTTATATGAATTGATTTATGATGTCATGATGTTTCAAGAATCCCATTTTTGTTACATGTGTTATGCGATGATGTATGTTTTATGATTATGTGGCACACATAAGAAAGGATTCATTATAAGATGGGTGGGACCTATATCTCCCTCCAATGAATTGGGTAAAGATTTTATATCTCATGAGATAGACATGGCTGGAACGGAAGGTTATTTCGGTTCAGTGATACAGGACTAAAACGAGGAGTGAACTCGGTTCAGAAAGGGACTTTGTCCACTAAGATAGTCTTGGCAATGAGTCATGACTAACAAGAAATGATTTTCCATGATTATGTGTGCATGCCACAAAGTTTCAAGTTTTATGTTATGATTATGGGGATCTCATTTTCACTTCTATGAATTATTCCATGATAAGATATTATGATCTCTTTTGCAGGTTTTGATTTTCAAAAAGTTATGATATGATTTTTATTACCTTTATTTGCCCTTGCTGAGAATTAGAGCTCACCCTTTTATGTTTTCTTTTCCCCAGGTCAGGAAGATGGATATTAAGTAGAATATGCTAAAAGGGACCCTAGATATGATGAAATAAATGGGAGACACTGTAGAAGATTTATGAACCAGTTTTTTATATTTCCCAGTTTCTAAAGACACTATACCTATACGGTCCTTTGTGGTTTTGTCATATGTTGTAATAAGTGTGCTTCAATTTTGAAGTATTAACAATGTATGTAAAGTATGGGTCGTTATAATATTGATGCTCTTGACTAGGATGAATTCAAAGGTATGTTTCTTAAGAAGTATTTTCCTAAGGCTGATCGACTTAGGATGGAAAAGAATTATTGGAATTGAGGCAAGAGGAAGACTCAGTGGCTGCCTATGAAGAAAGGTTCACTCGATTGGAAAGGTATGCTCCAAATTTTATTCGAGACCTTGATAGTAAAATCAATCGTTTTTTACTCAGGATTAAAGCCAAAATATCGAAGGGCATTAGCTTCTCGTGAGTTTAAAAGTTATGAAAAGCTTGTTCGATATGCTGAGAAGGTGGAATTGGAGTTTGCCGATGACCAAGTGTTCTATAACAACCAGCAGAAGAAGAGACCGAGGTGGCAGGAGAAAGGTAAGAATTCTTTAAAAAAGTCTGATGGTAAGAGAACTAAGTTTCCAGTTTGTGATAAATGTGGCAATGGCATTCTGGGAAATGTCTTCTGAATTCTGGAAAGTGCTACTGATGTGGTAAGATGGGACATAAGGCTCGTGATTGCACTGAAAAGGATCATGGTGAAGGTAAGAACAAATTTGATTTATAGTTAGTGAAATGTTATAAGTGCAATGAGATGGGTCACTATGCAAACGAGTGTCCGACAAAGAGCTTGAGTGATGGGAAGCAGTTAGACTACAAGCAGAAAGGTGTGGTGAAATCCTTCGCAACTACTTCAGCAGATGTTGGGCCATCAAATGAAGTTGTATCAGGTACTTTGTTTGTTTTTTCAGATTATCCCAGTGTGTTTTTTGATTCAGGGTCTACACATTCATTCATCTATGAAACCTTTTCTAGTAAAATGGGAATACCATCTCAAGAAATGACTCCTAAACTTTTGGTAAAAACACTTGGGGGAAATGTTGAGGCAAAAAGAATTTATAAGAATCTTCCTATCCTTATCTGTGGGAAGAACCTACTTTCAAACCTTATTGTTCTACCTCTAGTAGAGTTTGATGTAATCCTAGGTATGGATTGGCTCTCTATTTACCATGCTAATATTGACTGTAGAGCTAAAGAAGTTTCTTTTCAGAAAGACTTTCAGTTTGTTTACAGGAATGAACCCTTACTTTTGATAACATATCCAGAGGCTGAGAAACTTGTAAAAGATGGAAATGAATGTTACCTTGCACACATCGTTGAAAATAAAGGAACTGTTCAGATTAATTATGTGCCAGTGGTAAATGAGTATCCTGATGTTTTTCCTGATTAGTTGCCTAGAATAATACCAGATCGTGATGTTGAGTTTACTGTTGACTTAGTTCCTGATGCTAAGCCAATTTCAAAACCCCCTTATCGAATGGCACAAATTGAACTTTTAGAGTTGAAGGAGCAATTGCAATATTTATTAGAGAAATGTTTCATTAGACCTAGCACATCACCATGGGGTGCTCCTATTTTATTTGTTAAAAATAAAGATGGTTCTATGAGGCTTTGCATTGATTATAGAGCCTTGAATAATATCACTGTTAAGAACAAATATCCTTTGCCTCATATCGATGATTTGTTTGATCAGCTCCAGGGAGCTCAGTTTTTTTCAAAGATTGACTTGAGATCGGGGTACCATCAGCTGAAGGTAAAGGAGGAAGATATTCCAAAGACCGCGTTCCATACAAGATATGGCCATTATGAATTTGTAGTAATGACTTTTGGGCTAACCAATGCACCTGCTCTATTCATGGATTTATTGAATAGAATTTTCCATGAGTTATTGGATAAGTTTTTGGTGGTTTTCATTGATGATATTTTGGTGTTTTCTAAAAGTAAAGAGGAGCATGAAAGACATTTAAGGGTTATCTTGCAAACCTTAAAAGAAAAGAAACTGTATGGGAAATTCAGCAAGTGTGAGTTTTGGTTGCAACAAATTTCTTTCCTTGGTCTCATTGTTTCTAAAGATGGAATAACTGTTGATCCTACAAAAACAAAAGTTGTGGAAGAATGGCCAAGTCCTACAAATTTAACCGAGATTCGTAGCTTCCTTGGTTTGGCGGGCTATTACCGAAGGTTTGTTAGAAATTTTTCACGGTTATCTAGGCCAATGACTAAGCTAACTCAGAAGGGTGTTAAGTTTATCTGGACAAAAGAATGTGATGATTGTTTTCAGGAAATGAAAAGAAGATTGGTGAATGCTCCAGTTTTGGCACTACCTTCCAGGAATGGTGAGTTTGTTATATACAGCGATGCTTCATTGAAAGGACTTGGTTGCGTCCTAATGCAGAATGATCAGGTAATTGCTTATGCTTCACGACAGTTGAAAACTCATGAGGTAAATTACCCTACACATGATTTGGAATTAGCTGATGTTGTTTTTGCATTAAAAATTTGGAGGCATCATTTGTATGGAGTAAAGTGTGAAATATATACCGATCACAAAAGTTTAAAGTATATATTCACTCAGAAAGAGTTAAACATGAGATAGAGGAGATGGCTAGAATTAATCAAGGATTATGATTGTACAATTCATTACCATCTGGGAAAATCAAATAATGTGGCAGATGCTTTGAGTCGAAAATTTAATGCTTTATTAGCAATGTTGCGTCTGGAACGTGATCCTTTGGTCAAGGATTTGATGAAATTTGGCATAGAAGTTGTTGGTGCAGGAAGTCCTTCTGTTTTTTTTCAGGTATCAGTGAGATCTTCTCTATCAGATAGAATCAAGCAAGCATAGAAGCAAGACAGTGAGTTGCAGAAAAAGGTAGAGCTGGTTCAGAAAGGTAAGTTTCCTGAATTCAACATTGATAATGATTGTGTTTTGAGATTTGGGAAGCGATTGTGTGTGCCTTGTGATTCACAGTTGAAGAGAGATTTGTTATGTGAAGCTCATAGTTCTCCGTTTTCAGTTCATCCAGGCAGTACTAAGATGTATAGAGATCTGCAGAAGTATTACTGGTGGGATGGAATGAAAAGAGACATTGCTGATTTTACTGTAAAGTGTTTGACATGTCAACAGGTTAAAGCAGAGCGGCAGTTACCGAAAGGGATGCTTCAGCCTTTACCAGTGCCAGAGTGTAAATGGGAGAATATATCCATGGACTTTGTTGTTGGATTACCGAAGACATCTCGAGGTAATAATGCAATCTGGGTTATTGTTGATCGCTTGACCAAATCTGCTCATTTCCATACTATACGAGATAATTTCTCTCTTCATCAACTTTCCCGTTTGTATCTTAAAGAAATACTCAGGTTACATGGAGTTCCTCTCTCCATTGTATCGGATCGTGATCCCAGGTTTACTTCTAACTTTTGGAAAGGCCTTCAGAAGTCATTGGGTACTGAATTACATTTTAGTATAGCTTTTCATCCTCAATCAGATGGGCAGTCAGAACGAACAATCCAGACATTGGAGGTTATGCTACGAGCTTGTTTTATAGATTATCAGGGATGTTGGGACCAATATCTTTCTTTGGTTGAGTTTTCTTATAATAACAGCTTTCATTCCAGTATACAGATGCCACCATTTCAGGAATTATATGGGAAGCGGTGTCGAACTCCAGCTTTCTGGGATGAAGTGGGTGAAAGGAAGTTGATGGGACCAGAATTGGTAGAAGAGATGGCAGAAAATGTTCAGCTGATTCAGAAACACATGAGAATAGCTCAGAGCAGGCAGAAGAGTTATGCGGATAACTGGAGGAAGGATCTATCTTTCGAGGTAGGTGATCATGTTTTTCTCAAGGTTTCTCCTTGGAAAAGTGTGATGAGATTTGGTAAGAAAGGAAAGCTGAGTCCAAGGTTTATTGGACCATATGAAATTCTGGAGAGAGTTGGATCAGTTGCATACCGGGTGGCTTTACCTCCGAGTTTATCTCAGGTACACAATGTTTTTCATGTTTCAATGTTGAGGAAGTATATGCCAGATCCATCTCATGTTTTGAGTCCAGAGGTAGTTCAGCTGGAAGAGAACCTATCTTATGAGGAACAACCGGTCCAGATTCATGACCACATGGAGCATGTGTTACGGAATAAGGTGATTAAGCAAGTAAAGGTTTTGTGGAAAAACCACATGATTGAAGAGGCAACATGGGAATCTGAAAATGCAATGAGGGATAAGTACCCCCATTTATTCGAAAAGTAAATAAATTGCGGGGACACAATTTTCTAAAGGGGGGAAGAATGTAACATCAAAAGTAAGTAATGAATAATAGATATTTTTATCTATGTCTATTAATGATTAAGATAGTGTTTTAGAGGCTTAAAATGAAAATAAATCCAATCTTAAGCATGGAATAGACTAATATTCTTAAAAGATTGTTTTACTGCCTTATGATGGAAAACACTTTTTAAATCTATATTTGACAATTTTATAAACTATGTTTGTAAAAATAAACTTATTCTTTTTGATTGAGACATCAAAATTTACTTTGTGTGAATTTTTGGTATTTTTCTGACAATGTTCATTTTTTTATGAATAGTGAAAAATACTGCATTTTACATCAAAACTACTTTTTAATCTAATTTATTTATATGATTAGATTATCTTTTGAATTGTTCTTAATGTGTAATATGAATATATTTTTACCATTTAATCCAATGGTGGTCATTGGAATCAATTTCACTTTGAAATTGGACTTAAACTAGTGTCAATCTTTTGATACTTATTGTTTCATAAAAACATGCTATTTGCTCTGACAGTGGGAATTAATTATTAAATTAATTAATGTGACTTATATGTTTTGAATTTTGTAAAATAGATTTCTCTTTTGAATTCGTAATATCAAATATATCTTAGGGTGAATTTTTCGTAATTTTCTAAAAAAGTCCAATTTTTGATGAATAATGAAACCACTAAGTGGTACTTATAAAGACTGATTTTCCGTTTAAATGAAATTTTTCCGTCATTGTGTTTTGAATTTCAAAAATCATACATACATGGTTGTCATTAAGAAGTAAAATGTGGTTCAATGAGATTATAATAATTTTTTGTTGAATAGTAACTTATTAAGTTCTTAATCGCGATTAGTGGTAATTAGGGTAGTTTAAGGTATAAATAATGCTTTAATAATATGAAATGACCTAGACACATGTCCAAACCTTATTGGTTGTGTCATAGCCGACCAAGACAAGCCATGGGTCAACATGGGGACCCCATGGATCCACTTTTGTTGGGAAATGACAAAATTAACTTTTTATTTAATTTAAAAGTAAAAATGACACAAACATAATATGTTTTACGAACACAATTTTTACATGGGCGTATAAAGATCTGAATTTTGATTATAAATAGTAATTGGAAAAATAAAAATATTTCCTACATCATATTATTTTTTTTATAATTTTTAGACATTAAATAAATTAAATTATTTATGATATAATAATGATGCAGCGATGACATCATTATTTGACGATTTAAATAAAATGGAAAGATAATGTAAAATCTATGAACTACACATGTCCAAAACCAATTGGATGAGTGGATGTCGAACCCTTATCACCTTATCCACGAATTATATCAATTTGGGACCTTTTAAAACCGAAACACATTTTCAAATAAAGTAATATTTCTTTACTTTCCAAAAGTGCCCCTCCTCTCCTCTTATAAAAGGCCCCCACCTCTACCTCATTTCACACACTCCTCAAGCCTTTGGCTCGGCCAACCCCTACCCATTTACTCTCTCCACGTCCCTCTCCTCATCCTAGAAGATTCCCATTTGGGCAGAATCCTTTCAAAGGAATCCTTTAGGCTCAAATCAAAAGGAGTGACACTTTTAAAGGTAATTCATTCTCTCATGTTCATTTGTTTTATTTTTCTTCCCCAACCCCCTAAAATCTTTTTATTTACTTCTTTTGTAACAACACCAGTATCTCCAATATACTAGGATTTTGTTATAAGATTTATTTGAGCTACACTCTCACACAACTACATCAAATGGTTAAAGAACATACGGTTTCCGTGGATGGCGAAATTCTGCCTCCTGAAACGATGATTGTTCAATACTCATTGAACACCTTCAAAGGTGGCCATTATGATGTCACTATTTTAATATATTATATATTATATGTTTATTATTTCCTTAAGCTTCTGTTTTTTTTCATTTTGGGCATACCTTTATGGTTTCCATTATGGGTAAACCCGATATCTTAATTTTAGGAAGTGCGGACTACCGCCCCCTGAAAGTGATTTGATTCGTTAATACCATATGTGGGATGTGTAAAGGATAAAGTTAATGATATTATATATGTTATTATACTGTAATTATAATATACTCTTATATAATTATGATTCCATTCCAAAAAAAATACTAAATAGAAATGGACGTAGCGTTCATGCGTACGTACGGCTTACCGTCTCCATGAGCGGTGCATTTCATTTCTTACCTCTAAATGTGATGTAATATTATAAATACATGTATATGCTGAATATATATGATTTATATGTTATCCAAATCATTAATATAATTCTGGATATAACGAACCTTTTACCAAATTAACAACATGTAAGTGTACGAAGTCTATTTTTGACTTAAGAACCAAATACCGACAAAATGAACATTATTAACATAAATGATTACATGATGTCCCTAACATGGTATAAAAGGAATAATGAACTTGAAAAAGGTTCTTAACCATGTAATTATTAACTCAAGTTTATTATTCAGGAGTTTAAAGAACGGTCGGGTCAAGTCGGATACGAGGTATGTGACTTCGTCTCAATCTCTTTCTTTGAGGCATATTTTATTTTTTACACAACTTTCTTTTATACGGTGTATAAACCCCTTTGACTTTTACATTTATTCAAAAGGAATCTTTTTTATACGAAGCGTTTACTAAATGACAAAAGGGAATGCTTTTGTCGTACGTATTCGGAGACAATGACTTCTCCGCCGTCGTGACCGTTATTTGAGTTTCGGCTTCCTCTACAAGCCATAACTTCTTTCTTTAAAGAAAAATAAATACCATGTTTTACTTTTCTTTTATTTGGTATTGAAAATGGTTTTCACAATGTTTTTGTGTTGTATTGATATCTTGTGATTGAAATGTGGAAATGTTATGTTTCCATTATGCATGTTTTATGTGATATGATTATGTTATGGTTCTTGGGCATTATTATGAAGACGGATGGTTCCGTGATAAACTAAGGACGGGTGAGCCCATTATAGCTCTCCAATGCATTGGGTAACGCGAAGGAGTGAAACGTTAAGGTTTCTCCGAAGAGATTTTAGGGAATATACTGTGATGGGTATTCCAAACGTAACCAAGAGGGTTACTCCCTACGTAAGAATGTTATGAATGCCTCAAGTTGCCTTTATGTCCTATGATTTCTATGATTTATTCATGATTTTATGAGGTATGTTAAAGTGCCTATATTTTATGGGTAAAGTATGATTTCATTCTTATGTATATGTGTACCCATGTTTCCTTTCCATGTTTTTATAACCCATACGGAGCTTTTTATGCTCATCCAAAGTTTTTTTGAAATGTTTTTCACAGGTCAAGCGAAAGGTACATGATATGATGATAGTGTCAACGATGTGTCAGGAAATAATCCATGTTTTATTTTAAATGTGTTTCCATTGATGGTAATGAATAATACTATCTTTATGTAACCACTTTGTTTATATGTGGAATGTAATGCAAGTTTTATGTTCTAATTCTCTAAAACTCTAAACCCGAAAAGATCCTCAATGTGTAATCTTGTAATAACTCAAGATTAAGTAAGTTTTAAGGCTGGGGACTTATAGGAACCTATCTAAGCCTAATAGTTATATATAATGTCCAGGTCCCACAAAGAACTACAAGTTAAAATAATTCCCCATGAATTTAATAGTTGATTTAATTAATAAAAAATGTGCCTTGTCATCAAATATCCTCATTGATAAAAGGATTTAGTTTTTTTAATAAATTTATAGTCAATAAAATAAAATTTAAAGTAAATAATTGTATATATAAATATGATAAGGTTTAATAAATAAGAATATCAATGGTAAATGATATGGATAATTTGGAGAAATTGAATATCATGCAATATTTAAATGTGAATATAAAAATGAATCTAGGAAGTAAATTTGAATAATATCCTTTTAGAAAATAATCATAAACCGTCTAAAAGACAAAAAAGAATAATATCAATATGATGCATACCCATTAAGTTAATAATAATTGTTGTTGTCATTAATAAAATAAAAATATATTTAAATATATTCTTGAGGAAAATATTGTACTCATTTTGGAAAAATATTTGAAAACTATTTTCTTCAAAAGAATATTTTTAAACAAATATTTGAATATATCATTGTGAAATTGCAATATAAACATCAATGAAATTAGGGTGGGTAATTCTATATAAGGTAAATAGACCATTCATTTTCTATTTTAAAATGGTTAGTAAAGTGACACAATCATAATGATTCAAGAATATTATTTGGAAGGAGTTTGTAAAAGTAGAATTGGGTAAACATTTATTTTAATTAATAGTTTTTTTGGTTAATGAAAAAAATTTGGAAGACACTTTTATAAAACGTGGTTTTGTAGGAAAACAAATTTCCGACCAAAGAGGGAAATGAAGAGTGATTTTATTAAAATCTTATAAAAACCCATTTTATATAAAAAAGAGTCAACAAGTGGTACCTTTGCATGAAAAAAATATTAAAATTTCAATTTTGAATATTAGTAATGGGTTTATGAATCAATGATAAAATTATTACCTTTAAATAATTTTTATGAAAAAATAATGTCAATTAAAATATAATTGTGAAATAAACCCATACCATTATCATAACATTGATGTGAGAATTGTTCTATTAATTGACTATGTGTATCATATATAAGTCCACATAGGAAAAGTGGAACTACAAGAATGTATAGTAAATAGTCTTTAGACACATAATCAAGTATTAATAACAATAATGAGGAAGTAATAAAACTCAATAAAAAGAAAATGAGTTATGAAATTTATTTACCAAATTATTATATTATGTTCAAACCCCTTAAATGGAATATTTCATATTGATACTAAAAATACCTTGACTAAAAAAATATTCATGATAATAAATTATTGTTAGATAATATATATACCATATAATAACAATTAAGTGTATAACAATATGTTATGCCTCAAAGAAATGAAATTGGGATTAAATACCTAAAAACTAAGGTAACATAAGAATGGGAAAACCCAATAATAAAAACCATTAAATGAAAATTTAAATAACTATAATATAAAATAATTCATGATATAATATATCAACAGGGTATATAGATATAACACTAAAAATATTTAAGTGGTGAATATGACATTTAGCGCACAAATGTAAGATGTCGGATGAAAATCTATTACCTTATACTACATTTCAGTTGAACTCCATTTATCTTCCTATATAATATTTTAATTACGGTTAAAAATAATTATAGATCATTATTAATATTTATGATATCATATATGGTCCTTTTATAACCTATTATAATCCTCTTGTTAACTATATTACATTATTTTTTTTATTTTAGGGGTTAATTAACTTTTTTCTATGTGTGTTTTGACCTGTTTTGTTTGTGTTTCTATTATATAGATCATAATTCTATTATCTCAAAAAAATAAATTATTATATTAATATATTATATACATAGTACATATATATATATAAAAATACATATAATTTTTAGAGAGGAAATGAAATACAAAATTAATAGAGATGGTAGACCATATGTACAGTTAAATACTATTTCAATTTTATTGTCTTATTAAAAGAATAAAATGTAAATGATATATATATATAATAAAATTATTGTATCGTTTTAATTTATTATTCATCACATATTTTTATTAAAACTATACTTAATATATATCATTTTATATTGAACATATCATATCTTTTTAAGGAGACCGTAGTCAACACATCCTAAAATGATGTTATCATATTCCCACAAAATATAAGGCATGAAGGCATGCATTATAAAATAATTCCCAAAGAGTTAATAAATTATAACTAACAAATATATCATATATATACTATAAATATACCATTATTCCTAAATATAAATGGTGGTAATCGATGAAATAATTATATCAGTTCATGATGTGATAGTTCTTCTTACACATAAACAACCATCGCATATCCCATTTGATGGAAGTGGATTATGTTGTACGTATTACCATTAACATAAAAAAAATTGGATCATATTTATGATTATGAGTTAATTATATAACCATGATATAAAAATAAATTAAATTATTTCAGTGAAAAAAAAAAGAAAAGGCATCTGTTTGTGAACATTACAACTTCTTTGGGAAATACATTTTGGTTTTTGCAAAAAGTGTATTTATTGATGATTAATTCATAAATTAATTCTTGTAGGATGATTGTAGTTATGTTGTTAAGTTATTTTTAGGGGTTCTTTGTTCCAAATTTCATGAGGTGTGTGAATAAGTGGGGGGGGGGATGATTACCCTTTTATATTGGTGGTGGATTTGCATTCTTATAAATATAAAAAGGAAAACACTATTTGGGGTATCCCTTACATCATGTTAATCCAATAATGGAATAAATTATATATAATATATGGTATTGTATAAATATTTCAATTCAATGAGTTTTGGAAATGGTTCTTGTTCGTTTTCCTCTTCTGATTAATGTTTTAACTCTAAGTAAATTTATTTTCACTTTAATCCATGTAACTCATTTTCATTTCATTCACTAATATATTTGTTAGAAAACTATTTTAACCATACCATACGTTATAAAATAATATGATTATATTATTGAATAAAAATTTATATCTTAAAATCCTATAAGTGGAAGAACTAAATTTAAAATTAATCTCTCAAACTGGATGAGACAATGAGTTCTTAAAATTATAATGTTAAAAATTTGGAAATGTTTATATATTAAGATTCAAAATAAAATTAATTAAAATGAGCTAATTGTATTAAATTATGTATAATTTATCATTTTTTAATTTAAGAAAAATTTAAAAAATAATTAAAAATAACAAATTTAATCGATGAAATGTTAGTTTTTGATTGAAATTCAATATTTTTTTTATATTCATTATAAAATGAAACTACACACAAAAATAATAATAACATAACCTAAGATAATTATATCATTAATAATTCAAAAAATAATTTTATTTTTTAGTATAAAACTTCTAAATTTTTAAAAAATTATTCTTAAAATCATTGCATCAATAAAAGGGAATTAAAATTGAATAAAAATATATATGTTTTTTATCCATAATATTAGAATTGTTCCTATGTTGAACCTATAAAACCTATTGGATGAATTTAAAATATAAATTATTTAATAATATATATATATATATATATCATTAATATGATTCACCAATTTTAATTAATATAATTTATTATGTCAAAATGCATTTACAAGAGTAAATATTGTTTAAAAAAAACATTTCCTATATTTTCAATTAATTTTCATGTTAATTTATATTTAATTGATAACCAATGAATTGAAAAATATATTTTTATAAGTTAGTAAATTCTATTTATAACAACGAATTAACAGCTGGGTTATATATTACTCTATTATATAAATACATATAAATAATATATCATGGTTTGGAAAAACTAGATCTTGTGTGTAAGTCAAACTATTGAAAAATATTGTTCTTGCATGTATCAGAATCTTACAAATTTTTCATTATAGAAGAATCTAGGAATATTTTATCATGTAATGAAATTTGAAATCAGTGATTCTTGTATTGAATGAAATATAATTTATTTATTTAATTTATAATTTTAAATATATCAGAATGTTTTGACAGGAAATATTTCCTTTAATTCATCGTGTTGTGTGTAATAAACACTATTGAAGAAAATTTTATTCTATTATAATTTTGAGTTTTGATAATAAAAATCAACATTTTTTGAGAAATGATCAGTATTTTGAGAATAATAGTTTTTGAACACTTTTAAAAACTAAATTGGACCTTATAAAAATTAAATTATCATTTATATTATTTTTTAAAATTTAATCTTATTAAATTAAAATATATTTTAATTATATATTAATTAATAAAAAGAAATTTGTTAATTAAAATTTCCATATTAACCAAAAACATAATTTTTTATCATATAAAAATAAATATCATTTATAATATAATGATAATAAGATGTTTATATATTCATTATTCAATACAATATTCATATTCATATTATCTGTGTATTTATAAATATACCATTATTACACTAGAAAATTCCATAAGGGTATGGTGTGCGATGGTATGATTTACATGGTGAGGTTCAACATACGTTGTTTGGTCTGTGATTTCAATTAGCTTGAAACTATCCCATAAATGGGTTTTCTTGTGAACTATTTTTCATATACCTGCTTGGTATTAGGAAATGGAAAATCCTAGGGATGATATCTACCACGGAAGCTCTAATAAATGGGCTTCATTGTGTACAATCCTGCTGTTTATGGTCATCAATTCCATTTTCTACATCAATTGGATTTATGAGAGCCCTATATTTATACTAATCATATGATCAATGATTAATGTTTACATTATTAAAAATTGTAATGCATAATTGTCTTTGAAATATGAGAAGACAAATTAAAACCAAATAAGTTCATTTTTTTATGTAACTATAATAGGGGATTAAATTCAATCCTAATGGTTATTTTATTTATCATTATTTATGTCATTAAAAATTTTAATCCAACTCAAAATATATCCCAATTGATAGTAAATAAAATATTTTATTTGAACCATCATTTATCATATTTTAAATATACAATAATTCTTAATTAACACTATTACTGATATTATTATCAACATTCATCACATCAGTGTTATTTTTTATTTCACAATATCTCATTTATAGAAGCCCAAAAAATATTGATCATTTATTCTATATATTTATGTATTTACTAGATCATTGTGTCTTTCCAATAAAGATATCATTTTTTTCAACCACATAAAATATTTATATTATGACAGAGGGTTTATATTGATAATAAATTATAATGATCAGTTAATTTCA
Source organism: Viscum album (assembly GCA_963277665.1). Lineage (NCBI taxonomy): Eukaryota > Viridiplantae > Streptophyta > Magnoliopsida > Santalales > Viscaceae > Viscum > Viscum album. The sequence goes on from OY728150.1 coordinate 192,482,635, forward strand.
TTTAACAATATTCTATTAGAGTTATCCATAGAAAAAACAATTTATTACCTATGAACACTATTTTATCCCATGTGATACTTAATAAACTGATGTCCCCCCTTAAAAATTAAACAAGATTTGTGCCACATAACATTTTATGAAAAAATATATTCTTATCTTGGTAATTAATTTATAATAAATTTAATAATTTCATGACATTTAAAATGTTAATCTATGCAAGGGTCATAATATTTGATAACTTCTTCCAATGTTCATTCCAATTCATTAATTAATGGTGAAAAGTAATGAAAAATATGTCTCTAGGTTTTTTGTTCTATAAATAATTAAACTCTAAATGATATATTTTCTCTACACATTACATCCTAAGATAATTTTTATACTACCAAAAAACATATTTGTGGTTTATATATTATTAATTATTCTATATATATTCATCCTTTATGTGAACAAACTTGGTTTAGTATTTACAAATTAAATTTCAAATTGTTTAAAATAGTGATCATTTTTCTCCCATTGTGGAAATTCAACTTGAAAAGATAATTTTTCAGAATATATTAACTCACTTATATTATATATTAACACATTTCATCATTTTAACTTTCTAATAATAAGTTTAGATAAATAATTATAATAATATTCCTTGTTTACATGGTGGAGTAATTTGTTTTAGGAATAATAGATGAATCAAATTTTGAATTTTCTTCCAACTTATAGCTTGATGTACCATATATAAGAAACTCTAAAATTTTGATTTATTTATAATAATTTGAAACATATTAATTGGAGAAGTAATGTATCTTCTTATACCCAAATATCATCAAGAATAATTTATTTTTGTGATTATATTTTGAATCTATGGGATTATTAAATTCTGGAAGTATGCCTTTCCACAACTATAGAAATAGTGATAAAATATAATCACACTTTATATTCTACTATTTTTAATTCAATATTTGTAATATTATTAATATAATAATGAATTTCATAAAACCCGGATATATTAGTCTTTTAGAATCACTATCTATATTCTCAATTAGATGTGAATTTTCAATATCCTAAACATCAATATCCTGAGTATTTTCTTCAATATTGTAATAAGGAATATATTGTAAATTTCCATCACCATTTGTTCACAAACAATCAATAATTATGACCTTCCAAATCCAAGGATTTTAAACTATATTAAAAATATTAAAAATTAAATAATCATTAACTTTTCTTATTTGAAACATTATCATATTTAAACGTTTTATACATGGGTAGATATATAAGAAGTTTTTTTTGACATATACTTTATTTAATGTTAAAAAATAATTAACCCCTTCATTATAGTCATCTCCTTTTGATCGTGAAATAATTCTACTATGATCCGCGATCGAATAAATCTATTTTCATGTATTATGTATATGTTACATTATTTGGAATTATATATTAATATTTAAATTTATAAATAACAATAATTTTTTTATATTTCAATTTTTATTATGTAATTAAATATTGCTAAATCTAAATTGTATTATTTGAAAAATAAAATGAAAAAATATGGTATTTATAAATGAATTTATTAAAAGTTATTATAGAAGTTAGGAAGAAATAAAAAACTAATAAATAATTATTGAAATTAATAAGTTTTAATAAAATTTAATCACATATTGGATGTTTGTAAAATATATATTTATTGTCCTAAATTATTATTTTTTGGTAAAATAATGCATATTATAAGTATTGTTTTTTCATTAGAATTTTTTTAAAAAAAATTAATAAATGAAATTAAATTATTATAAAAATAATTAAACCATTTTGAAAACCAAATAAATGTACAATATATTCAAAGTGAAATAAAATTGATAATAATAACTTGAAAAATGTATAACATATAGTCAATGATTATATATAGAAAATTATAATAACAAAGTACCACAATGATAAATGTAAAAAAATTAATCACAAAAATTTTAAATTACCTAAATTTCATAGAATTAATATAAATATAATTAAATTAAAATAATTATATAAAATAACAATAAACCAATCAAAAAATATCAAAAAAAAATCATTAGAATGTTAGAATCCTTGATCAAATTGACCAAAATCTTCTATTATAAATAAGACTATGATTAATTGTAACAAAATAAATCATAACAAAAAGAAGACTAAACACACAATCGCTATATTAAAAATGATAAAAATTAAACAAAATAATAATCAAAAGAATAGAAAATCCTGGAGATGAGGCTAGTTTGTTATTAGGGAGTTAGAAAATGTTAAAAAAGTATAAATTGATGCCAATGGTGGCACAAATAATTGATGGAAGTGAAAAGAGATGGGGTTAGTCCAAGTAAATAGATAAATATATAAGATATTAATGTATGTAGGTGACAATGATGATAACATGGAAGATTATAAAATAATGGTTTGAGTCATTAGCATAGTGAAAAATGTCTAGAGGGGTAGAGGGAATGAAATGAAATAAGCAGTATTTTATGAAATATTTTTTATTAATGTTTTTCCAAATCAATTAATAATTACATAATGTAAAAAATTGTTTTTTGACGACAAAAATTTACAATCTTTTGTAAAAAAGGATTTTAATTTTGTTAAATAATATCAAATATAAATGAAATTCTACTGATTTCTTTTACATTAGTTATTATATTACCAATGTAAAAGACTACTTGTATTTGATGGATTTAAAAATTATTATTTATAAATAGTGTTGTCAAAAAAGATTCTTCAAAATTGTGATTCAATATCTATTATTGATAATGTAATTATTAATGTTAAATTCTAGTTCTCTATGTTGGTATCAAATCCATTATGTAAAGAATCTATTATTGCGACCAAAACTAGGAGTTTTGGTATATGTTTAATGAACCACCCTAGGTCGAACTAACACATCTTTTGATTTTCCCCACCATATGCACTAAAGATAATTCCTAATTTCCATGGGTTGGTAACTGGAACTCAAGTATTCTAAAAGTAATGTTTGTGAATGATTTAATATACAACATCAAAAAATCATGTCTCAATCATGAAAGGAAATATAAAAAATTTTAAATTCCAAAATATAGAAAAATCATAAGTCAAAAAAAAAGAGTCATAACAGAGAAAAAGGGCAATGGCATAGGAAAAATTTCAAACCATGATCCAAAGGTCTATCTATATATAATCTTCTATCACCACCATCCAAAACCTCTTTAATATAACATTAAAATAGTGATCCACCTAGAATCATGATTATATTACCTTTACTTGAGTTTATAAAAAAATGTCTATACAAAACCAATATATTATGTTGGATTTGAGGAAATGATGAGTATAATACAACTAGTAATCTATTGAATTATATTCAATATGAAACTATTATTTATTGATTTAAAATAAATCATTTTTCATACATCTATTTCATTTAAAAACCCACATTAAAGAACATCTATATGGACATCCATTTTAATACCATCCATATCTCAATCCATTAGATCTGTAAAATAAAACATGTTTATTTAAATAAATGGAAATATAAAAAAATGCATTCATAGAAAAAAAATGTTAATTTAAATAATATATATCCATGTAATTTATATTAAAAATACACACATTTCTCACAATACCGGCTCTATAATTCGAGGACATCCAATGTCTATTATAGGTATAATAAATTCATGTATCTCTATAATGAAACATATCCCAGGGCCATACCTATGTGATAATATTTACCATTATAAGGAATAAAATGAAAACCTATAAGTTTCAATTTTATTTCTATGAAATTTCATCAAACACGTAAGGTTTATAATTTTTTTAGTTAAAACCACATCAAACCTTTTCCTTTCACCTCCCATTATCTTTTATAAATCACATCTTTCAATTCCTGGTATAACAACATCAAAACTATCATTTTTGTATGAAGAATATCAATGAAAATAATAGTACCATTAATGTTTTCCATGGGAATTAATCTATTGGATAAATACACCCACCTCATTAATAAATGAAATTTGGATGCCTTCAAATTCTGGGATGATTAACAAGGTTATTGCTTATAACTATTAAAAATCTATAAGGAAAATCATCAATTATATATATAATACATCATATCTAACAATAATATCCCAATGGGAATCAAATGAATATTTAGGAAAAGATATCAAGGATATATGTTGAGAAAATATGACAAATTTGGAGAAGTATAAAACATAGCTCAAAGTGATCCACCCAAATATATCAAAAATCATAATGAAATATATGATAGAGTATTCAGTATAATTTACTGGTGGGTGAGTTCAATAAACTATGGGATTATAATTTGATTATATTTTATAATGAAAATGGGTATTTAGGTATGTTTCTTTTTTATGATGTCTTGATAAGTTCACAAGGATAATCAAAATGATTAAGAAAATAGTGTACTAATCATGTGATAGACATTGTACCTAGAATAAAATCACATATTTTCCTCAGAACCCAAACACAAAAATCCACATGATTTTTCCTCCAACTAGAATATTTAGAAGACAATGGTCAAACAATGAAAATATTGAATATATTCAATACTACCATATCAAAAAATCACTACGTGATTAATACTAAATTTGAGCATAAATAATTTTCTTGGAATATTTACAATAAAAGTAAAAATTTTAACCAAGACTCATAGAATCTCCTCAAAACAAAAATGTTTTAATAAAGGTTCTTGATTAAGACATACCTATGACCTGAAGAGAAAGACAATTCACACAAACATGATCCTTTCGTTTCTTTTAGAGAACTCAATATTTGGGATTCAAGAACAGATACAAATCATTCTGCCTCATTAAATTTTCCCCCTACCATGAATTAGGAATATCCTATATACATAAACCTAATTCATATACAAAACAAATCATTTTACCATGAAAAATATTACCTTCAAAATTCATAATGTGATTTCTTTCAATCACTCATTTATTAGGTTGAATCTTGATATCCTGTCATTCAATCAAATGTGATATATCTAAATAGTATTTATTCATCTAGCAAATATATTATATTTCATGAATCAATGTCAAGAGAGATGATATGATCAACAGATATACTAATATTCAAAGTTAGTCAATGATCGTTAATATTGAAATATATTTTTGATCCCACATTATCTTTATTCATGAGAGATGATTCCCTAACCCAAGAGAATATCTATGAAAAAACCAATCACTATCCTCTAATACCAATAGTTAATTATGATCATTAACATATTAATTATGATGAATATGAGATATATATAACCAATAACAGATCAACTATTCCATTTTGTTTTGCCCCTTTAGCTACACATTGTCCAATAAGATACATATCACTAATATCTTCCCAATAGAAATGATATTTTCAGGGATTCCCATAAAACATTTAAAATTGGTATATTAGAATAAAATATAAATAATTATAGATATAGGATGAGGAATTCAAGGCCATATTCTTCTTCCATGAGGAAAATAATTTATTCACATGGACTATATGCATATATTATAAAATATTTATTTCACACTCTGTCTAACAATCATTTAATGCTGATACCCAATTATCATATTCAATTTTGCAAAGATAGTTTCATATTATCCATTCAAGAAATGATATGTAAAGATTTTTTCTCTATCATAACAAACCATATATTCCACTCTATGGGGATTCCTGTTCTATTAAACACACAAGGGGCCAATATCATTCATCATAAACTCCTTAATTAGAAGGATGTTGGTAAATTTATTTATACAATTGATAATAACCCAAATAGAATACTTCTCACTAGGTGTTTGAGGTATCACAATACTAAATTCCTTGTATATATCAACCCAATTTCAAACTAAGATGGGTTAAGATTGCAACCAATCAATGGATTTGTGGTTCTCTACATTAATATTCTATAAAGTAATCCATCACATCATGTATTTTGGCATCGATCACCTCATACCATGTAATAAATTAAAATTTCTCAATCCATGAATCACTTTTTATCATCTAGATAAATTTGAAACTCAATTAATGTCCACCACCCCATATCTAATTCCTTAAATATTTCATGAAAACCAATTCTCTATGAAAAAAATGTCCTTTAGGCGTTTGAGACCAGTCATCCATGGTATTCTCATTTTAAATAATATTATTAAAACACTAAGAATAATTTTTCTTTATATTCCAATTGTAATACTACTGAAAAATATGAATCAACCATAAAATATTTAAAAGATATATCCCATCATCCTATTAAACTCACACGAAAATCTCTACAAACAATATCATCAATGAAAACTCATCCACAGTCTCCATAAATGATTGAGTAGGTATATTTCTACTCAATTAAACAACAACCACGTTACACATAGGTGGTTCATATCAAATATATAAAAAAATATCTAATGATAATGTACCTAGTATCTCTATTTTATGTTTAATTCCCTTTTCTTGAAAATATTCTATCGGGTCTTATGAAATGTATAGACAGAAAATTATTCCAACAATAGATGTTGGTATGTCTTAAGAGCATGCATAATGGAAGCTAACATAAGATCATGTGTAGGATATAACTTCTCCTAGGGAAATAATATAAAAGACACATTAGCAATCACCTACATTACCTACATCAAGACACAACCAGATAACATGAATTAGGCATCATAATAAACATAATATGTCAATCCTAGATCTAGAAGAATCATAATTTAATATGAATTCAATATATATTTTAGTTATTTAAATTATCTTTGAAACACTTAATTATATTAAAACATAATACCCTTATTGGATAAGACGATCATTGATGATTTATTCTTAGAGATATACCGAAGAAAATGTTTTTAATATTCTATTAAACACAAGAATATATGGATATAAAACATATTTCTTTATTGTTACCACTACAAAAATAACTTGATATTATAGAGATCTATAGGGATTGCACTATAAAATATCACATACCTTAGAAACTGTAGTTTTCTGATACAAACCAAACATTCTCATATATTCAGATAAAGATGATTTTTATTCAAGATTCTAAAGATGATACACAAATGATCCACGTGTTCCTCCACTAGATCGATGTACACAAAAATATAATACATATAGAATACAATGAAATGGTAGATGATATAATGAAATATATGGTTATTAAATTCCAAAAATATAGTAATATCATTAGTAATACTGAATGGAATGATTAGGAACTAAATTTCCCATGATGGATTCTAAATTATATCATATGTATATCCTATTCAATGATTTTGATTGAACGTACGATGATAAAAAGGACAATCATATAAACCATAGAGATCCCATTTATTATAAAATAATTATTCAATCCAATAAAAGGGTTATTATTTCATAATATTCAACTAATTAACTTTTCATTAATCATTAAAAATACAGAGACTTATATAAACCATCTTTTCAAATAGAAATAAAAAATACAAAGCTGAAATGAAGGTATGAATGAACCCCCTGGCCTCATTATCCTAAAACATATAACTAATATCCTTAAACGTATGGGTTTGATAATATTTTATGGTATTGAAATGGGTCTTGTCCAATGAAGAATGTTAATTGTGAACTCAAAATCCCCCTGGTATAGAAATGCATAAACAAGTCATGAAATACCTTAGGGTACTCAATCACCATTGAATTAACAAAACTGCATAAATGATGGTGAACTAAAATATTAAATACCTAAAAAATTAGAATGAGATAATTCAAGACTAATTAAAAATATTACCACACTTCATGATCTATAAACTTAATCACCCTAAAAGACATGCAAGTCTCCATTTGATGAAAGAAAATAAAATCGATGAGGGTAACATTAAATTTGGGATTTATAAATGATCATCCAATCATCATAGATGATATAAAGGGATGAGATTTACTTTTTTCAAACAATGGAACCATATAATAATAAATAAACATTGTACTTATCAATATATCCAACCCTACTTTGAATTCCCCCTGTTCATTCCCCACATTTTAAAGATTAAAATCCATGACTCCTGATTCAATTATTTTGATTCATATGTATCCCCTATTGAATTAGGCCATGATATACATCATTTTAGTACATCACAATGAAAAAGTTATTTTTTTGTAACTATTGATCTGTTCTTGAGTCTTTAAGGTACCTTTCCAGAAATTAACTGGCGGGGAAGAGACGACCCATATATATGGCATGGTTTGGGTGATATCTTGTAATGATGATTGGTACTTCCACATCTCTCACTCCAGATGTAAACCACAGAACTATATCTTGATTTAAACAGTATATCTTTTATATAAATTTTTGGGGACCAAATTTCATTATTTTTAGGCCATGGATAATAATCTGGATTCCCCTTTCAGTTATTGATACTCAACTTAGAGAAATATTCTTGGAATCATTTCCTCAATCATAGGTTCTTTGTAATCCACCTTATAAAATGTCTTCATGATCTACAGATTCATAATATACTAAATATATTCACACTAATCCATATCTAACCTCCACGATTAATTATTTTCATTAGAAACATGTTGTATTTATAACTGGAGTAACTCAGATAAATGAGCAGTATCCTAATAACCAAATTTTCACCAAAATTCAAGGTGAGATATTACTGAGACTTCTGCACATGTGACATTTAAGGATAAAACTGACAATTAAAGACCATCATAAACATGATCCAAGTAATATTATATATGTAAATATACTATATGATGGAATTTCATAATTTCACTTCCAATCATTCTTTTATAAACATTGTAAATCCCATTTTTTTATACAATGGATTCATGAAAATGTTGAAAAATAATTAAATATATCAATGATTCTCCTCTAGTTCATCGATTAAATTTCCACCTCTACATAGTGGTATATTATTCATCTTAAAATTAAAAGAATAATCCACCATCTATTCTAGATTTACCATACCCATCTAAACAAGAATTTAGTTTTCTGGATGGATGCTTCCACTAAAGGTTGTACTATAGGATTCACTAGTGAATCTTGTATCAAAATTTCTTTTCATGGATTTGTAATATCTATTTTTTGAATAATTATATATTAATTAAATGAGATAAAACATGATTATATTATAAACACAACTATGAATTAAAAGACAAACATTATGTTTTTCTTTTAAAGTTCTTAAAAATATGTTGTTTTAGGCATCAATATATTCAATAAATGAGAGATAAAGACAGTAGATACAAATATATGAACATAAAATGTTCATCTAGATGAAACTAAAATCAATTTTACAAAAAACCTGGAAATATATAGCCCAAATATGGATAAAATATTCACGAACACCCACGGAAACGTGATATTAGATACTGATAAAATATGGACATACATCTTTTTCCACATACTAAATGAGTTTTGATTGTCCTACTCAAGTCTACCATAAACACTAAAACAAAAATAGGTAGGTTCATTAAAATTTTGGATGGTAATTGATCTGATACCATTATTGAAATGAACAAACATGATTCTACTGAAAACATCATTGGGTTTGTTCCACCAAAATTCTTGAAGTATGTTCCCAAGGACCATGGGATAGTGACTAGAAAATAGTTTTAAAAAAGGAATGTTTGGGAATAATTTAAAATTGAACATCCCTAAAACATGTCTCTTGAACTAATATAAATTTAAATAATTATAAATAAAAAAATAAGTACATAATTATGTCTAAAAAATATACATGACACATAAAAAGGAAGGATCACAATGGACCATAGAACATAAAAACCAAAAGATAATAGTGTTTCTTTTTGAAAACATTGTTCACCTCCATCACAATCCATATAACGTTTATATCAAAAAGAATGATGCATGAAGATACAAAACACCCCTATAAATACCATAGTTTTGAAATAACAAGACTATGCACACAAAAACGAATTAGTTGGGTGTTATGAAAAGTCTTGTAGGATACTATTCTGAATATATAATTTTTTTATATGAATCTCATTATTTTAGAATAAAAAACATGTTTTATAACTACAATTCATTTTTTTTCACCAACGAATCTATTTTTTCATTTTTATAAAAATCTATATCCCATGCCCTATGAACATGGAAATAAAACTTTTGTGATTAAAAAATGAGAAATATCACGGAAATCCACACATAGAATAAAATTTTGTAATGTAAAGAATAATATTCAATCTTATTTTTTCTAATCATGTGAAATTGGGTTGTAATACATGGTATATGATACATGTTCATCGATGATCACTAAAACATAATATTCTTGAAGTCATTTTTATAGAAAACCACATTGAAACATTTATCATTGCCACCAAATATTTGAAACAAATTATGGTCTTAAATTTATACCTTATAAAAGTGGAACAAACCATTTTCATATATTAAAATCAAGGGATTTAAAAGGAAAAATTATGTTTTCAAAGGAATGACATGAATTGGATAGTTATACCAACCTCACCAATAGAGGAAAAAATGATGCCTTTGAATTCAGTGATGGAAAATAAAGAGATAATATCCCCACAAATATTTATATTTAAAGAAAATATTGTATTCCATGTTAAACCATTCATATTTAGTAATCATAACCATATTTCGTTCCAATGGATCAACGGTAAAATAGATAAAGGATTAATATATGGAAAAGCAAAAACGTTTGAGTAATCCTGAAAATAACCAGAATATATCCACAAAAAGTGATCAAGAATCAATAAGAAATTAAAGATACAATCATCTAGAGGGTGAGTGATGTGTTAGTTCCAGATAATGAAGTATTAATAAGGTATTATTGTAAAAATACCAAGTAAATATGGGAAATTACTATTTTTAATAACTTTAAATTGGTCCACATATTTAAGAAGAACAATTTGAAAAAACAAGTGATAATAATTTTACAAACACTATAACTTGAAAACAAAATTGTGTGGTTTCAAAAGAATGTCCACATGGTTAGATAAAACATTCACAACATGTTCATCAATCATTGGTCTCAATCCCTAAAATCCAAATAGTTTTCATAGTTGATCAAATGGTTAAAAAAATATTTTAAAACAGTGAAAATCACCACTTGAATTAACATAACATTATAATATAGTCACAATATAGTAATTTCTAATAGTTTTAATAAATCATTTAATTGACATGTATTCCTCTGAACTCTATATTTCCAAACCTGACAACTAGAAACTATTCTAAAAAAAGTGGATTACAAAAGGTTCAAGATGTAGTCTTGTATATGTAGTCTATGGATTCACACTTGGGGTATAATAAAAATATATTTATATTGATCAGTCTAAAGGTTGTTTTCTGTATAATTGTGGAAAAATGTATTTCAAAATCAAAAATGAACTGTGTGGGACAAAACAGGAAACTAAATTACGATATTCTATTATTTATGTTTAAAATTAAAATATCTAAGAATGTATTTCCTTTTAATTAAATAACATGATTTAAATTTTGGAATATATCAAACTTTGGAATTACACATACTATGATATTATATTGAAATATTTTTATTTATATATTACAATTATAACATAGTAATGGTTTTAATGGGTATAGATAAGTGTATATTATTGATGCAAATTTAAGTGAATTTCTTACATATTTTATTATATTGATAAGTTTCAAGGATATATGAAATCAATTATTAATGATAATAATAAAGTTGAATAATTTTATAAACTTGTAACAATTAGAAGGATAATTTTTTATTAATTGTAGGATTTACTTTCTATTTTATTTCTCATGAAAATAAAAAATTAATTTTTTTTATATTTTCAATTTGATGAAATGAAATTAATTTTTTCCATAATATCGAAATTATCATCAAATAAATTTTTGGAATTTTCAGAAATTATACGGTTTTGGGTGACTAGTGAATAGTTTGTATTTTAAAAACAATTTCACTTTTATGACCTTGTAATTATTTAATAATGAATATAATGTTTATGAAATTTTTTTTATATTCCCAAAATATTTTTATCACGTAATATAATATGCCTATAAATATATTTAATACACAACATTTCATGATTTATTACATAAATGTACACTTCATAAATCCCCATATGATCATTAGTCTTATATTATTTCTGAAATTTGGTATATGATATAACAACATAAAACATGGGTACAACATCATTATTTATAAAATCTGAAACATCCCCCAATATTCCATGAATATTAAAAAAATAAATGGTATAACCATGGCTCTTATATAAGAAAGGAATCAATTATAAATCCCAGTATGAGAATAATCAAATAATTAAATGATGAAATTATTACATGTGAGTCAATAGGCATGTCCATGAGACAAAAAGGGGAAAAAATAATAAACAAGAACATAGATGTATAATATATGATTATAAGGAAATATAGGAACATGGAAACAACATAAAACATGAAATTATTATATTTTAAGGATACCTGAAAATACAACATAATGTGGTTGATATAATACCATCACATATTAGGTTTAATCCCTCATACAATAAAAATTGTATCATGAGACCAAAATAAAATCTAATGCATTGGATGTGTATTTAATTTTGGGTGAACCCATCACATTCATATCATGTACATGCCTAGGCGTGCGACATTGATTATACAAAACAAGGATCCAGTTGATTAATTTTAATGGAATGAACTTGTATTGTGGGTTAAAAACATTCATATCACCAATAAATAATATATTGGAATATCTATGTGAATACATTTGAGTGTAATTGGGAATGGGTATTCACTATACAGATGTTTGGCATGGAAAATCATATGATACATTATGTATCATAATGAAGGAAAATAATGATTTATTGAAGGGATACATGTGATGTAGATTGGTCACTCATCACAAGTATATCATACGGAAAAATGTGATACGTGTCAAAAAATATTCCTAAATGGGAAATTGGACATCATGAGGCCTTATATAAAGAAGATTCTTTGATAAAGAGGACATGGAGAGGATCTATTACCTTGAGAGGGGGATTTTATATTCATGGGATGAGATTATTAAGAGAATATAAAAAATAGGAGGGATATATCGAGGGAAAGGAAGAATAATTTCTCCCCTATGTGTTTGTAGTGAAGAGTAATGTGGGGTTGGGTTTGATTATGTATAAAAGGAGTGGGGAAATCATTATTTATTTCCAATCATATTTTTAGACATTATATAATAAATTAATCCAATAGAAGAATAATAACATAATTCTTATATGGTTTCTACAAAATAGGGTTTGATTTTATTTTTTTATAATCCATGAACTAAAACCATTAAAATATTAACCTTGGTGATATGGAATTGGGTCATTTTTGTATTCAGATGATAATAAAACTATAAAAAAAATATATTTTTTAGATAATTGAATAAGGTTTTCTAAATTTAACAAAAAAACCTCACAAATTCATTATTTTAATGGGTAAAAGTTATTTTTTTATATTCTTTTTATTATTTATTACATCACATTTTCGTTATAGGATTTTATAATAGATACCGTATGTCTATACAATATAAAAATTTTAACCAAACATTTGACTATCATAGAAAATTAAGAAAAATTCACCATTAGATAATTTGTGAATAATAATTTTGAAATAAATATTTATTTTATATAAATAAGTTTGAAAATATTATAATTTACCCTCAAATAAAAATTCTCCTTTATTAGAATAATTAATTTTTTACAATAAATTTTTTTAGACATTTATAGAAATTACATTTGACTTCGTCAAATTATATTATAATTTAAATAAATAATATTTGATAATAATATTTTATTAAAAATAAAATTTATTATTAAAATTCTTGAATTCATCAAAAATAATGTCTGGATTGATATTTTATATTTCCAAAAAATAATATTTTAATTTCATCATACAAAAATATAAATTTTATCAGTCTTATTGTTTAATAATTTTTAAATATAAAACCGATATAATAATTATTGTATATATATTAAAATTGTCATGCTCTATATGATTATACCCTTATTACACTATTATACTCCCTTTGGTAATTGTGTGTGATGGTGCAACATTCTTTCCAGTTTTTGATGAACATCATTTTTGTTATATTCTTGATAAGATTAAACCTCTCCCATAAATGTTTTTTCTTTTGATTTAGTAATTGATTCATGGATTAATCTTTTTTAATGGAAAATGCATATTACTCCATCTCCTTCCAAAGAAATAATAAATAGGATTCATAGGGTATAATCTAGCTTGTCATGGACACCACTTCTTCTATCTGTGTTAATTATACTTTATCATGATCTTTAATATACTAATCAAAATAGACCCTATACAAGGGCTATTTTATCGAATTTAATTTTTCGTAATGGAAATTTATAGATTAAAACTGTACAATAATATCAAATAACCATACAGTGCATGTTGTTTCTATAACCTCATCACTTAATAATGCATTTATTCATTAAAAAAGTTAATATCATTCATAAAAGATTATTTTATTACAAAAAATCGTTTTAAATATAAATATTTTTAAAATAATAACCCTTTTATGAAATTTTTAGAATCTATGTAATTAATTCCTTTTTGAAAACTATTTTTGGTACATACCTTTTAAAAAAGATTCAACATTTTCCTTTCAGTTTTAAATATATCTTAATGATATATAATTCTAATTTTTTGAAACATAGTGTAATTAATTCCATGGGAGTCAACAATTAACTTGATTTTTTTTAAATTAGTTTTATCTTAAAACATTATTTTTTATTAAGATAATTTTCATTATCTTCCATGAACGTATATTAGATGTAATGTTTACAATTTCAAAACATTTTATCATTGAAAATTTATTCCATATTTGGGATCATAATGTTCTAATATTGTTATCATTTCGTTTTCAATTTTATTTATAATGAACGGTTACCATTATAAAATTTTATCAATATTATAATAGGTAAAATATGCTAAATGAGGCTAAAAATAGTTTATAAGGTCTCATAATATCTCTGAATAATTATTTTATTCGAGTAGATTACTTTATTTCAAAAAATGTTCCGTTCTTCAAAAATAAGAAAATTTTGTGCATTTTCCTATAAAAAAGCTATAAATTTTATTTTAAATAATGAATATCTACAAAGTGTTACTCATTGAATTTTGAAATATTTAATATGTATGTAAATAATATAGTGTTATGAATGACGATTGTTTTAAGATAATTAATTTTTTTTTGTAATTTTTTTAATTTTTTGTATTGATATAATTACCAAAAACTATTGCACATCAATGATGTAGTGCTTGTGAATGTAGTTACAAAATGATGGAAAGTAGTTTTAAAATTTTAAAAGTTATTTTTTTGATATTCTAAATTAAATCATATTTTCTAATAAAACAATATTGGCATTTAATTTTTTAATCACTCAAAATATAACATCATGATAATACTTATGTTTTTAATGTCAAATTTTGTGAATATTCCAAAAAAACTACTTCAAGGATATATAATGTTAAAAAAAATTTAATTATTTATTTTAAAAATAATAATAAAATATTTATTTTAAAAATTATGAGGTAATGGTAAAAAAATATCAACCATTTTCATCTTACAATCAACATTGACATTAATAATGAAATTATTGTACCATAAATACTATGTACCATATTATCATGGTAAGGGTTAAATGGGTTAATGGGAGGTTAAACAGTTGAGTGAAGGGACAACATAAGAAAAATAATTATAAATTAATTATTTGAATGTATTAAACAATATATTTTCCAAACATTATCATTGATCTAGTTTGAAGTATCATTGTGTAGAATGTGAACTTATATTATTGTAATGTTTAATATAATAAAAAGTATTTCATTCCCCTAGATTATAGAAGTAAACCTCATCACATATCTTATTCACAAGATATATATCCATATATCTCACCCAAAACCTACAAAAATTTCTAATAAATGTATCTATAAATGTTTTATAGGTTTTTCTCTTCTTTAAAGACAGATGAAATGTTCCTTAAGAAGTTATCAAAATGAGGTTTCTCAAAGAAGTGGTATTCATCCTCACCAAAAAAATATATGTTTATTTATCCATTATCCTTTTGGAAACATTATCTAAACTAATTTACAAAGTGAAAATAGAATTATTATATTACATAAATTTTATTATGAAAATATAATATCCAATATCAATTTATCATATAACCCTATGAAAAAATATTATCCTACTTATATTCGTAAAACCATCTCCATGCATGATG
Source organism: Viscum album (assembly GCA_963277665.1). Lineage (NCBI taxonomy): Eukaryota > Viridiplantae > Streptophyta > Magnoliopsida > Santalales > Viscaceae > Viscum > Viscum album. The sequence goes on from OY728150.1 coordinate 192,498,847, forward strand.
TATTTTAATTTTCATCCATTCCTACAACATGTGTTTATATAAATTAATTTAATTATTATATATTATATTAATAAAAATATTATGATAATGTAAGGATAATATATTATTAAAATTCTAAACCCCCATCCAATGGAAAATGATCATGTCTCTCATGTGTATATCCGTACAACCACATCATGGAAGTGATGTTAATAAATTTTATTTTTTTAAGGATTTACAAAATTAATATATATGATATAATTATTAATATTGAATCTTGAATTATAATTTGTTTTTATTTTTTTTCATCCATCAATAATAGATAACATAATCCACGTCTATGTGCAGACAAGCACCTCCGTGAAGTGATACTGACCATTTTTCATCGTGACCATAAATGAATTGTTATGAAAGTGTCTATAATGAATAATTAGGATAAATATAAAATTTAAAATATTCTACATAAGATGATACAATTACAAAGTTTTAATAATAATAACAATTATTCTAGACACACTTGAGAATCGAATCACATAAAACCAAAATGATGATGTATGTAAGAATTATTTAAAATTTAGCATTCTAGAATTATATGTGAACAATATATTCTATGATAAGTTTGAGTATTATTTTGGTATAAATTAATCTTAAATCTAAATTTAAAATATGTGAGGTTATTAGTCTGTATGAGGAAAATTTTGTCATGTGATAAGGGTTTCACATCTCACATTTATTTCTCATAGAAATGTGTCATTTTCAAAACATATTTCATTTTTTGTGACATATACACACCCCCTGAATTTAATTTATTATTTTATCCATTATAATTATTTGTATTTAAAAATTCATCTAATATAGTATTTTACATGAGGTTTTTATTTAGGGATTAAAAAAATGATAAGGGTTCTTCATATTGATATCGTTTTGTTGATACGTGTTTAATTCAATGGAATAAATTTTTTTATATAGTACCACATTTATATATTTTATCATGAGTCACATAATATTAATTGTATTTAAATATTTATATCATGGAATTAAATTCATGGGGGTCTCGAATCAGAATATATCAATGTTATAATGGATTTTTGATACAACATCATTTTTTGGTTTCATGTTCTTTTTATATTAATCCAAATATTTTTTTTAATCATTTAGTTATGTTTTAGTTCTTTAGGTTTCCCTTTCATTATCTTCAATTTTTATATGAAATGATCAATAAATATATTTTCTAAAATGATGACCATAATTATTCTATTTGGGTCAGAAATCCTTCTCTAATATGTCCATTTTTTAAAAAATATTATACATATCTAGTTATCTATAAAAATATTTCTTAGAATGTACATTTTCAGTATTCTAGGATTTCATTAAACATTATTAATATAAATATTTTTAATTTTTTTCGGTATGAATGAATTTGGAATTTTAGAAAATGTATAAAATAAATTTTATTTTACAATGTATACATTATGATCTAATTTTCCTACTTTGATGTCATTCCTTGTTTATTAATATTCCATTACATGGTTGGCATGTTTTATAAAGAATTTCTTATTATGAGTTTTCTAGAAATAATAGTATTTAAAATATACCAAAATAAAAATGTATTTTTAAAATCTATTAATCATATTACATGTGATTTTTTAAAATATAATTTTAATTTATGTAAAAATATTTAAAATATATATATTACTCACAATGAATACTTTATTATGATAATATTCACGTTCACTACTTGTATGGGTTATGATGATGATTTTTTAAGGATGATTATATAAAACCCAATTGTTTCTCCTATGAAAATTAAGTTATTATGAAATATTTAAGAAAATCATATATTTTCCATGTGTTGTTATATGATAAAATAATTGGTATCTTTATGATAATTTGGAACACATATTCCTGGTTTTTATTATGTGATGGTTAAACCTAGAATTGTATATCCCTCAAATGCATATTTTAATGATAGATATCTCATGAGATAATATGAATCAAAATGTGAACTGAACATAGTCTTTTATTGTAATTTTTCCACTATGATATTCTTTGATGTGATCCTTGAATAAGGATATGATGATAATTTGGAGTAAACTCAATCCACTATGGGTCTTTTCCACTATGATAGTATTGGTAATAGTCGTTGAATGAAGAAAATGATTTTTAATTCTTATTTGTGTGACAAATAATTATGTTTTATGCCTATGATATAATATCAAGGATCATGATTGATTATTGATGATAGAAAACTATAATTAAATATTTCTTCTGTTAATAGAAAACTATTATGAATCGTTTTTTTCTAGACAATTTAATTAAATGGAAAAATAAATGTTTTTACTTCTAGAATATCATGAGGGGTAAAATGGAATTAAAACTATATAAGATGAACCCTTATAAGTTTTATAGCCACTATTTTAGTCTCATAATAATCATTCACCTTAATGTTAATGTTTTTTGGAAATCCAAGACATTCAAAAAAAATTCGAATATTTAATATTGAATTAATTTTAAATAATTCTTTCATGTGTGTTAGAATGATTAAATATATTGACTGGATATTAATATTGAGATTCCATGTTCATGGTTGAATCAATAATAATGGTTTTTTCAATTTGAGGAATATCCTTGAGTTTGTCATGAAGACTGAGTATGAGGCCTCTTTTCATTTCCTTTTCATTTAATTTTTCTTTATTTTCATTCCACCTCAATTTTTTCAATTTCTCATTCTTTCTTTTACTTATCTTTCATTTCTATTGGAACATACCTTCAACTAGAATAAGAGATGGTATATAGATAATTATAGAGGGGGGGGGGTCTTCCACTAAACTCGTGAAGTGTCAGGTCATCGTGGATAAGTTGTAGAACAATGACTAGTCCAAAGCATCTGTTGATTCTACCTATAGGTATAATGTTTTAGGGGAATTCAATAAATACCCATTCTGTAAATTATTTAGTTTTAAAACAATTATCTATTTGTTGGAAACCACTTGGTGGTTGATCTAAAAACATCATGTGGACAACATTGGTTTTTGGGTTGATTGTAGGGGTTTCTTTTATGGAAATTCAGATAAAAAATTTTTTTTCTAAAAAATAAATGATGTGTTATATTCCTATTCAAGTTATAATAATTTTATAAATAGAACAACATGTACATTGGTGACTCACTATAGAGCGGTACGTGGAAATGCTGATGCATACTGGGAAATATACCTCATGTAAGGTGAACATGGACCAATAATAGATTATAACTTATCCCAATGTTTGACCTGGCTAGTAGTAGTACATATAGAGACCCTAGTTTTTTCATAGAACCATTGTATTACATGTATAGAAATTAGGTAAACATAGTGTTAGTTGCAGTACCTAACATGGGTGATGGTTTTGGAGTATATGTCATATACTTAGGGTGAACATCATGTACTCCTCCTACATGAACCATTTGAGGGGTTTGGGATAATATAAACCTAGATGAAACAATTATAAATAATTTGTAAGGACCCAAACTGTTATAAGTGAAAATTTCATTTTGATTAAATTAAATGTATTATTCTATAAAATATGTATATAAAAAAAATTCACTTCCTCAGTTTTATATTTTTGGATTTGATGGGATATTAAGAATTTTTACCTTTGATAATATAACTATTGAATAGTGATCACATGACAATTATATGTATACGGATTTAACAAAATCCAATTCACTATGAAAAATCGGTGATGGCCTCAAAAAGTATAATTATTCCCTATGAACTCCATTTATCGAAGATTTTGAGGGAGATAACATCTCTGGAGTTTTTTTGACCAAGCTCATGATAAGATACAATGACATAAGCTTGAGTGAAATTATTTTCGAGAGATTTTCAAACTCAACATGATCAAGACCCAAACCATGTTAACTAAATGGCTCCAGGAAAATTTCACCATCACCCAACTTTCTATTTGGGTGTATGCTGGTTTAATAAAGGGATGTATATGAGGACTATAATAATGTGAATTTTTATATTATTTAACGATTTTTATATTTTCATTTTAATTGATTGTTTTTATTTTTCTCGTTTTCATTCAATTAAACAGAAATTGTAATTTTTAGGTAATATTCAAATTTATTACATGTTTAATTTTGAGGAATCAATGGATTTATGAAATAATTATTTTTAATAAAATATTATCATTAAATTACTTTTACTAAATATAAGTTATCATATAACTTTTATGATGTAAAAATTAATTTTCATTAAGGTTTGAAAAATATTTTTGTAAAAACACATCATTTTTAAATAAATTTCAGTTATAATTTTAAAATTAAAAATTCTAATGTTCTGAAATTTATTTTTTATAAAATAAATATTATATTTGGAATAAGAATGTTGAAATGATCCATTGGTGAATGTTTAATATATTTCTGAGAGTCATACTTTTATGTAAAAATTAAATATGATATTAATGTAATGTGTGTTATATAACATAATAAAGTCCACAAAATGATGTAATAAATATTATAATTGGTATTCTCAGACGAATATATGATTTCTTTTTAAATAATTTGATTTTAAGAAAATTCTATTATTTTTATAGTTCCCTTATAAATCCTCCAATAATTACAATTTTTTTTACGATTTAAAATTCATTTCTTGAGTAATGTGACTCACCTCTACATATAAAGGAAAATATTTTAATATATTTGGAGGTTTTCCTAGAAAAATAATTAAAATATCACATATTAGGAAAAAATAAGGGTTAAAACCCATGTGAAGGTTTGTGGTTTTTAATATTTAATTATATAAATACAAAAACCCATATTTGAGAAATATTAAATAATTCCCATTTAATTTCCCTTTAAAACCCACAAAATATCCCACTTATCTTCCCCCAAAATCCATTGAGAACTTCCATACTCTTTCCTCCATTCATTAGAATCCTCCCAAGAAACCCCAAGCTCTCAATAAGTCTCTCTTCAATCTTTTTATTTCACACACTCATGTAAGGGATCCTTCGTTTATCATTTTTATCCAAGATTAATTATTATGTTAGACCCTTTTATTATCAATTAAAAATTATGGGGAATGTTTTTATACCTCCCCCAAATAACCCTTATTAATTTTTAATTATGATAAAACACATTCTATCTCATTAATCTCTCCCATGAACACTCGTTAAAATGCCTAAATTTCGTATGTATTATTCCATTACTCCACATTATTCAAGTTTCATTATCTTGTTAAACCATTGATTTCAAAATTCAATATATTTTAACATGAATTAATATGATCAATTTTCTATAATTTTATTTTATATATGATTAGATAACCCTTTCACTCTCATCTTCCCTTTTTATGAATTTTTATGTCACGTAATTAGTATACTGAAATTGCACCATAGATTTCCTTTCAAAAACAATTATGTGGTGAAAAACATACCCATTTACTATTAAGGGTGTTCACATCTGTTCACATATACCTCTTTCCACTACATTGTCTGGAATTTTTAGACTTGACCTATGATGCAGTGTGTTATGTTGTTTCCATATTTCATGTTATAAATATCATGCTATATAATTTTTATGATTCAGGTTCCTTTATTCCTCATTGACATTCGTTTCCTAAAATGTATTACTGTATTAATGTTATTACATTTTTACTCCCTTACTTGGATATATATATCTCACCCCTTTCATATGAATGTCCTTAGGTTATCCCATGCATTGTTCAGTATGATTGAATGTTGTGCTCAAGTAAAAGATGCTTTCTTTAATGATGTTGTATTTCATGTTTTAAGATGTTATGTAATGTTACTAATTTCAATATAAACTAGACATATTGATATTTTGCTGTGTATTAGGATTAATTTCATGTAATTAAATCATGTATGAGTTAAATAAAAGAACATGGTTGTTATAGTAGGTATTTGAGGAAATACTTGTTACATTTGGGATTCAGAATATAAAATTCTAGGGAAAGGTGTAGGGATAACAATAAGAATAATAAAAACATACCTAAATTTAAATGAGTATAGATTAAGTGGTTTATGATTAAAATGCATCTCTTTCTAGATACAAACAAGTGTAAGTGGCATAGTCATAGTTGTATATAGGGGTAAAACCCAAAAAACACATCTTTGAGATGGACTAGAACATGAACTGGTGCACAAAAACTATCCTTTATGCACTCCTAGATTGACACTCATAGGGGATATACATTATTAAATTCATCATCATAGTATGAACCATTATTAAGGGAAAAAATACCATAATAATATACTTTAATAAATTGATCATGGATCACATATATTGAATTCGAGAAGCTCGTAAGTTAAGAAAATAAATGTAATTGATAAGTTATACATTTAATGTCATTGGATCTCCATTTATGTGTTTAGTATTTTAAAATACACACCCCTAATATTCCTTTAATTATATCCAATTAATGTAAATATTAGAAATTAAGAAAACAATAAATGTGAAGATCAATTTAATGACTCCCTTAATGAGATTCCCTATCCGATGGGAGAAGGAATCACCAAAATAGTCAAATTACTCTCTCTGTTATCTCATGTTTTGAATATAAACCAGCATCAATAGGAACATACAACCCATATAATAAATAAATATCCATAACCAAGAGATCCATGAGACAAAGGCCTCCTAATTTCAATGAATCACATGATCCCAAAATCATCGAAAAATGGATCAACGCCATTGAGAAGATCTTCTCCATCCTTCAATGCTCTAAACAAGAGAAGGTACTTCTAGATGCTTATCATATTTAGGGTGAAGCTGATCAATGGAGGACATTGATAAAAGAACAAAAAGCCCAATGAAGTGATCGTAGTGAGGGGATGAAAGGATTATCAGAAAATGTATTTCAATATATATTTTCCTCTCACCATCTGACTTAATAAGCTAAGGGATTTTCATGCCCTGAAGAAAAATGATAATGAATCTATCATAGTGTGTTAAGAAATTTTATCATGGCCTACATGATATGCCTCTGGCTTTGACATCACCCCCGAATTCAAGGTTGACCACTTCTTTAGTGGGTTATAACCTTTCCTAGGGAAAGCCATATAAATACATGACATTGATAGCTATGACGATATTGTTCGATGTTCCCTCAAATTCAAAATAGAGATCAATGGATCTCAGGGGTATCATGGGGATAAGAAGTGGAAGGTGGATTCAATTTCTGGAAGTTTGATAGAGATATATAACAGTGCCAAATAATATCAACGTCCCACTTGCCAAAGGTGAATAAATAAAAACTCTAGAAATTTCATATAGGTGATGAGAATGTGGTTTAGGTGTGGGAAAGAATGGATCCTATCCCATAATTTCCAGAATAAAAAACCCACAACTATGGCGAAGGAAAAAATGAACTATTAAACGTGCAATGAATAGTTCATTACTACAACTTCATGGATGTGGGGAATTTATCCAACCAATGCACTAAGCCAATGGTTTTTTAATGAATCCAATAACCTCCAACGTAGTAAGGGAGACAATTCCCTATCACAACTGCCAAAGTGAATCCCGAAAACAAAGTGGGGACAAGAATGCAAGTTATTCATTCAATAAGAGAGAATTTACTTTTTTGATTCTTATTCTACACAGTCCATCATATCACGAATGTTTAGTAGAAGTATTCAAGGACCATTGTTATGCATGGAAGTGGAGTTATAAGTCAAAATGGAAAATGGAGAAATTACTTCATCCTAATTATATACCTCCTCCCATGTCACAATTTTTGGGCTGAACATCATAGGGAACATTTTAATACTCCATTTGGTGGAATTTAATTCAATTATTGTCATGGATTGATATTCCCTACATAGAACCAACATTAATTTCGATGAGAAGAAAAACACTCTCTATATTGAGAATCTCTTAACATTTATGTAGAAATGCATGGAGATGAATGAATCATCATTAGAAATATCATTTATAGCATTGATATTATTGTCCTATTATTATGTGTATTTAGCACAAATAACCATGTCTATGAAAAGTATCATCCTAAAAAACATTTCCATTTTGATGGAATATACTAATGTGTTTCTTAAGGAACTATCTGGTCTTCCCCCAAGCTGAGTGGTCTAATTTTTAATTGAGATCAAGAATGGGTGTTACCACTATCCAAAAATCCAGGTAGAACTGATGTTATTGAACATGAGGAGCTGAAGAAACAATTACAAGAGAATATGGATAATGATTTCATATTCCCAAGTAATTTCCCTTAGTATGAACCAACCTTCTTTGTTAAGAATAATGATGGGTCAAGGAGCATTAGAATTCATTATTATGCACTCAACGAGAACATGAAAATGAACAAGTATCCTCCACCATGGATTGACCACCTCTTCGATCAACTATGTGGTGACAAATATTTTTTCATGTAGGATCAGCAGCCAGGATATTACTAAGTTAGGGTAAAGAAGGAGGATATCACCAAGACTACTTTTTCATAAATGGTACGAACACTATGAATTTGAAGTAATTCATTTCAGTCTCACTAAATCTTCCAAATTATTTATGGACATTTTAAATAAAGTCTTTAGTTATTACCTTGATAAATTTGTGGTAGTAATTATTGATTATATTATAATATACTCAAAAAGTAAAATGAAGCATGGGGAGAATTTAAGTACTGTTCTAAAAACATTTCAAAAAGAAAATTCATTATTCTAAGTACATAAAATTTGAGTTCTTCCTAAATAAAGTATCTTTATTGGGGGCATATCATCAAAAAATGTAAATCCGTGGAGTCGTCAATGAATAAGGCAATTGAATGATGTCCAAGGAAAACATATGTGACTAATATCTATATATTCTGTAGATTAGCTGGGTATTATCATTGTTTTCTAAGAAATTTATTGTGATTTCAAACCCTATAACCATGATAACATGGAAAAGGATTCATGTATTTTTGAATGATTAATGTGAATATATATTCAGAAGATGATAAGGAGGCTCATCACTATGCCCATTCTCTCACTACCCACAAGTGGATGTCTTTTTTTGGAATTCAGTGATACTTCGAAGAATCGTCTGGGCTGTGTTTTGAGGCCAAATGAAAAAGAAATTTCCTATGATTAAAAAGAGTAGAATGTTCAATAAAATAACTATCCAAAAAATAATATGAAGTTGGATGCGATGATCTTCACATTGAAAATTTGGAGACATTATATATTTGGGGAGAATTATGAAATATATATAGATCAATTGAGGCTCAAGTATATATTCACACATGAAGAGTTGAATATGCACTAATAAAAACTATTAGAGCAGATAAAGGACTTTAATTGCTCAATTCACTACCATATGAGGAAATCAAATAAAGTGTAATATGATATTTATAAAAAGGATCAACGAACTCTTTCATTGATGAGAATTGAGAAGGATCCTATTGTAACGTCCCAGTTCCGGAATCCACCCAAAGGCGCCCCGTACCCGGTTGGTCACATGGCCTCAAGCACATTTCCACAAACGTCAGAGGATGCCGACTAGTATCTAGGTCCTTGGGTGTGATAGTGGGGAAACTATTCCCTCATTGGTAGAGTACACAGCAGAAGTAAACAAATACATACAAGAGATGAAGAAATAATAACATCATGCCAAAATAATTAGCGGAAAACTGATAGAAAAAACTAGAGCACATATATATAATGATGAATGATACATATGTCTTGGAAAGAAGAAAAACAAAACACAATGCTAAAATACTTTACTAAACCAAGTACAAAAGGAAAAAAGAAATCCGCTCCACAACATCGCAAGCCTATGCTTGGTCCCGTTCTCTCTTTCTCAACAACATGTCAAGTACCATTAGTAGAAGAGCTATTTCCCTTGTCTAGACCTTCAACAATATAAATTGTTTGGGCCCAAAAGCATAGCCCAAATAAGGTGTGAGACAAAATCCCAATAGGAAACCACCATGAGATCTATTCCTAATAGTCAACGAGCATATGATAGGTAAATGTAGGATACAGTAAACAGGAAGGTTCTCAACAACAAACAATCCATAGTTCAGTATAAAGCAATAACTAACTAGAATATAAACACAGCAGGTAACCCTCTGGTCCTACCCAATAACAAAATAATGCTGCTAAACACAAGGTAACCCTCTAGAAAGTACTCACAGCCTATCCACTCTAGTCCTACCTAATAAGTACACGCAACCCTCTAGGTAGTACACTAAGTCTAACCCATATGGTTCAACTTAAGCATAGAATATCTGTTGAAGCACTCTCTGTCAATTCCCCCAATAGTATCATATCATAACTAAAGGCACTATAGGGAAGTAGTTACATCACATTCCCTCTATGGCCCACTTCCAGGAACTACAGACACTCTGAGGAAGCACCCAACATCAATTCCCCCTGTGGTCTTACATCATTAATTATAAAGACACTCTAGAGAAGCCCTCAATGTCCATTCTCCTTATGGTCTATACACCAGGTTCTCACGGCCCTGTGTAAGTCAAGAAACTATATCATCATGTAACTGTCAATGTAAGCTTCAAAAACTACTCAGCTAGTATTCTAAATCATAATAGCATAACAATCAAACATTCACACCATCCTATAACACTAGGCATGGGAAATAAAACTGCATCCTAACAGGCAATCAAGACCCAAAAGTCCAAAAATGTAAAATATGCATGGGAAATACATACAATGCACAACAATTCAACCTATTGACAAATAATAATTATCTACTCAGGCATACCAGCATAGCAGAGAAACAATTGGTTTCAAATGGTAAATGTGGAATACCCTGTTAATGGGTATTGGTAAAATTTGCACCTAAAACTCGAAGGATTTCCATGGAAAGGCACAAACCACCAACCTTGGGGTTAGGAGATCAATAAACATGAACCTATAAGGTTTAATCTCATTAGAACATCTAATATCTACAAAAACTTCTAAAACGTTCAACCCACGATAACTTGGAAGAGAAAAGGAATCATGGAACGAGGCTCCAGTAGAAGAGAGAACTCACCGATTTTATTCCAACGCAATCTATAGTGTTCGAATCGGAGGACGGATAGAGGCTTGGGGGATCGTGGAAGATACATGGCTTCTCGATTCTCTCATATGAACTAGGTTGAGAAGGAGGGTGTTATGTCCATCAGACGCAACCCCAGTGCATTTAATGGAAAATTACAAAATACACAGCATGCACTTTTGGAGTACACAACCTGTAATTGATAGTTTTGTACTCCACATTAGGCAGCCTCTAGGTCATCACACATGGTCATGTGCAAGGCCTCTACACAGCCAGCACACGGATACCTTCTGTAACCAAGTACACGGCATGTACTTCAAAAATTTCTAGAAACTCTCCTTTTCTCGAAAACTCCTGAAAAATAAAAACATACCCAAAAAGAAGATCCGATTTCATACAAAATTCCCCCCTTAAATAAATTTAACTCCAAATTTCCCTAGAAAGGAGGAGTAGAAAATGAAACCCCAAATAGATCTGGCCATTGTGATTGCACATCTGCCACCCTCCCCCAATTCTTGTCATGTACTCACCTGTGCTGCTAAATCACCCACACTAGAGAAATAGACCAGCCATAGAGAACCGTTGCATTGCGATCAATAATCTAGATAGGATGCTCCGTGAATGATGCATCCTATCTGAAAACAACCTCCTCAGGTTTAAAGACATGAGACAGGTCTGAGAAGTAACGCCGAAGATGAAAAACTTGCAAAATATCGTGAATACCCAGACACCTATGAGGTAACTGAAATAGATAGGCAACTGACCCGATTCTCTACAACACATCAAACAATATGACATAACTTGGATAAATATTACCCTATCTCCTGATCATTTTGTGCCCCAATGTCGGTGTGACACATAGAAAAACCAGATCCCCAACCTCGAACTCCAGAGATTTTCTCCGCTGATCATCATAAGAATTTTGAAAAAACTATGCAGTAGCCATCCTCTTCCAAATCATCTCTATTTTCTCTATGGTATCCTAAACTAGATGAGGTCCCATCAAAGCGGACTCTCCAGACTCTATCCAACATAAGAGTGATCGTCATGGACTATCGTACAAAGCCTCATAAGCTTCCATCTGAATGGATTCTTAAAAACTATTATTGTAGGAAAACTCCACAAGAGGTATGTGCTTCTCCCAAGAACCTCCGAAATCAAGGATGCATGCTCGGAGCATGTCTTCGAGCACATGAATCATACGTTCGGACTGGACATCTGTCTGGGGGTGGTAAGATGTACTCAAAATTACAAATGTACCCAAATCCTTCTAAAGCCCCTGCCAGACCTGAGAAGTAAAATGGGCATCTCTCTCGGAAACAATGGAGTGTTGAACTCCTTTCAGACATACAATATCATGGATGTGCAACTGTCCCAGATCATCAACCCTAAAGGTCTCCTTGATCGGAAAGAAGTGAGAATCCTTTGTAAGTCTGTCAATGTCAACACAAACTGCATCACTCCCTTAAGGTGACCTCAGAAAAACGGTCACGATGTCCATCGCGACATCATTCCACTTTCACTTGAGAATGGGTAACTACTTTAAAAGCCCTACTGGTCGCTGATGCTCTGCCTTCACCAGCTTACAAGTGGAACACCTCATGATGAGACCTGCAATATCCCTCTTCATGCATGGCCACCAATACTGACGGTGATGATCAAGATACATCTTTGTGATTCCGAGATGAAATTCCCAAACTAGGGAATAAAACTCCCGCATCAGATCATCTCGTATATCTGCTGGCACACATACACATCCCTGGAAACACAAGATCTCATCCTCAGCTTTGGTCCATCCAGGAATAGGGTCCTCTCCTGACCCACCCTCCCATAAGATTATGCGTTCAAATCTGATAGATGCCTCATTCGAACTTGATCTAGAAGTGTAGAGGTAACAACTATAGAAGATAGAAAATTCTGCCCTTGTCTATCATTAACCACCAAATGCTCTTAGAGAACAGATCTATAAGCCTCCACTCATTGCTATCCTTTTGAACTACCTGTATCTGAGTCCTCCTGCTCAATGCATCAACCACTATGTTTCCCTTCCCAGGTGTATAAAAAAGCTCAATGTCAAAAGACTGTAGGTACACAGCCCACCGACACTGTCTCAAATTCTGATCAAGCTGAGTGAAGATGTACTTGAGACTTTTATGGTCGATGAAAACCACAAAATGATCTCCCAGAAGGTGATGTCTACAACATCGTTGGGCTTGAAGAACATCTGCCAACTTTGGATCATGCATCGGGTAATTCCTCTCATTTCGCCTCAATTGCCGAGACCCATATACAACGACTCTATCTCCCTACATAAGCACAACTCACATCCCAATACCAGAAGTGTCACAATAAACAATATAGCTCTTTCCTGGCTCTGGAAATACTAGTATTGGTGCTGAATTCAACCTCCCTTTCAACTCCTCAATGGATTACTCAGAAGAATATGACCATAAGAACTTCGCACCCTTTTTAGTTAGACTAATCATTGTTGCTGCGAAGCATGAAATGTCATGTATGAAGCAACTGTAGTATACATCAAGCCCTATAAAACTCCATACATCAAAGAAGTTCTTTGGCTGCTCCCAAGAAACTATGAATATCACTTTCTTCGGGTCTATTGGCACTCTTGTCTCTAAGATAACATGCCCCAAAAAGTGAATCTAATACATCAAAAAATGGGATTTTGAGAGCATAGCATATAAGATATTCTCTCTCAGTGTACTCAAAACGATCTCAGGATCGGTAGCATGGTCGTGTCGAGTGTTAGAGTACACGAAGTTATCATCCACGATGACCACAATGAAGGAATCCAATTATGGTAGGAACACTCGGTTCATCAGTGCCACGAAAACAATAGGCATGTTCGTGAGTCTGAACGACATGACTATAGAGTCGTATAGACCATACCTAGTCTGAAAGGCTGTGAGAGGTATATCTGATGGTCTAACATGAAACTGATGATAATTGGATCTCAAGTCAATCTTTGAGAACAATTTCTCTCCTCAAAGCTGATCAAAGAGATCATCAATACTTGGCAAAGGATATCAATTCTTGACCATCAACTGGTTCCACTTATAATAATCCACACAAAGACTGAGGGTGTTGTATGCCTTCTCCGCAAATAGGATAGGCGAACCCCAAGAGAAGTACTCGGTCGGTTGAAACCCTTTTCCTGAAACTCCTCCATATACTTCTTAAGCTCTGGAAACTCTGGTGTATCCATTCTATAAGAAGTAATAGACACTGGTGCCACTCTTGGAAAAATCTCATTAGAAAAGTCTACCTCATGCTCTGAAATAAAACCTGAAAAGTCCACTGGAAAAATGTCCATGGAATGATCCACCACTGGAGGAAAGTCTAACTAAGAATTCCCCTGATAATTTAGATATAATCCAACAATCTGGGGTATAAATACTCCTAGACCATGATTCTCTGGACCCACTCTTTTCACCTAGACGTCCCACTCAGCTTTATAAAGAAACAATACGCCCTCTGGTGATATGAAACTCACCCTGAAATGATAATAGTTGATGACTTCCTGGAAGGGAACTAGTTATTCCATTCTGAGAATGTCACCATATCCTCTCATCTCTAGGAAACATATGTCCCATAAGAGGTGACACTCACTAATCTCTAGAGGGAACTCCTTATACTGATGTACACTCGCCGTTATAGTCCCCAAAAGGGGGCATAGTGTCAAGATATCAGTAGAAGAAAAGATTCAGAGACCAAGGCTCTCTATGACAACATCATATATAAGGCTACAGGAAGCCCCTATATAAAAAAATCAGAAACTCAAACTAAGGCTACTAAGATTGTTCCTTGAATGGTAGAAGGTCTGGGATCCTGATCTTGTTGGGTCTGATCCACTGCTAAAGTCTGACTAGCACCACTACCCTATGAACCTTCCTAACCACTCTATGCTTATCCAATTTTTTTTGCTGAAAGACTGGCGACATACCACAATGGCCATGACCTCCACCTCAGCTTGAATAGCTAGAATAACTCCAATTCCTAGATTGGTGAAGAACTGGCGGTGCTTCTCCCGAATGAGGAGTTATGAAAGAACCCCTTTAACCAGCTGCTGGTGAATTGAACAGAAAAACGCACTAATGATGGACCAATTTTCCATACGATCGACACTCCATTGGGTCTCTCAGTAAGTGTGTCCTCATATTCCCACTCATCCCATGCTAGCATCACACCACCTGACTACCAGAAGAAGTGTCTCACCGCCTTGAATCACTGAGTGAAGACTCCCTGCGACACTTCCTACTCTGAGTAGAAGGGATGCTAAATCTAGATGTCGTTCCGTCCTAGCTCACAACTCGGTAATCCCTCCGATTACGCTCCATGATCAGTGCATAGTTGATGGTAGAAGCTATTGAAGTCAACCGGAAGATGTTACATATGTTCAAATGTCGTTCCATAGGTCATCCTCGAACTTCCTTGCCATGAACAACTGATCACCTCATGATAAAGGCATGATTTGTTGTAGATCGGTAAAGCTAGAGGAATACTCCATAACAGAAAGAGTAACCTTCTCCAGACTCAAAAACTCTCGGGCTCGATCATATCTCAATGTATCTGGATATAATTAGTCATAGAAGATGTGCTGAAACTCTTCCCATGGGATGACCTTCTAGCATCCCGCCTATGAGATCACATCCCACCACCTCTTGGAAGAGTCTTAAAGAATATAGGTAGGGATCTTGACCCTCCTCTCTGGAGGCATATCTATATGCTCAATGATCCTGAGCAATTCTTCAATCCATGACACATCAGCCTGGGGTCCTCCATTAAATGTGAAAGTGGGTTGCTGCTGCTGTAGGAAAACCCACGTCAAATCAGCCATTGACGGGGCAGGAGGCGGTGCTCCCTAAACAGTTTGTATCATCCTTAGAATCCCCTCCCTGAACTATGCATATGCACCTATGTCGGGTACAACAGCAGGTCCCAAAGCTGGCCCAACTAGAGTATCTACAGGTAATCCCTGATCAGCCATCTGTGGTGTCTGATCATTGTATGGAAACAGGCACACAACCAGAGGATCTCAACCAGAGGACGTATCAGTTGGATGAATCTGCAAGGTCGAGCACAAACATTTAGATCAAGGTCATCAAGGACTGAAAACAAGGCGTGTAAGAAGGTAACAGAAGAAAGAAGTCATTCATGTTTTATAAAACATGACTACACAAAGTGTACATTTCCTAAACAGCGTGTTCCCTTAAGTCATTCACCTGGACATGTACTCCTTCCTAAACTGGTCGTGTAACACCCCAAACACATGGCGGGTTGTCTTAACACACGTCATGTACTTGAATCCTCTTCCCCTTCCTGATTCCTTCTACACAGTTAAGCCACATGACTCTCTTAAGGAAAGACTACACATTGTGTTCCAAATGGGAACGACGTGTATTAGATATGATTCACTTGTCCCATGCTATTAACAAGACGACCTGACACACGGCTCACATGACATGGCATGTTCAAGGTGGACATGATATGTATGTGAAAGGATTTCACCGACCCATGTCATTAATGACATGGCCGAGAACATAGGTCATACTACATGGCGTGTTCATCACCGACATAGCTTGTATTTCTTAGGGTATTACCCTACTTTGTTGTTGGTTACACGGGCGGACATAGGGTCGACAATACACGACATGTCCTATAGATACACGGCGTGTTCCCACTAGAATTTTCCCATCTCGTGTATCTTCCCACACGGCCTATGACACCGTTATAGGCTACACGGCGTGTACATAAAGTACACTGCGTGTACATAAGAAAAACTGTTTCTTCTCGAATAGATGATCACATGGCATGTACATAACACTATACGACACGTATTATGGGTCTTTCCGAAGATTAATCCATAGAAACTACTCCAGATCCCAGAAAAAACAAAATAAAACACTGAAATTTCCAAATTCTGATCCGTGAGGGCCCATACTCCCCACGAATCAAATCATGGAATCTTAAAAATATTATATCATAGAGAAAAATAAATGATCCACCAAATTCTAGTCCATGTGGGCTTATTACCCATAGGTTGGTAGATCAAAACCTCCCTCTAATACCACTTTTTAACTTCCTGGTTCTGGAAGCAACCCAAAGGTGCCCCGTACCAGGTTGGTCACACCACCTCAAGAACATTTCCCCAAATGCCAAAGGCTGCTGACTAGCACTGAGGTTCTTGGGTGTGATAGTCGGGAAACTATGCAACCATTGGTAGAGTACACTGTGGAAGTAAACAAATACATACAAGAGAGGATGAAATAATAACAGCATAGCAAAATTAATAATGAATAATTGATAGAATAAACTTGATGAAATATATATAATGATTCATGATAGATATATCTAGGAGAGCTGTGAAACAAAACAAAATGCTGAAATACAGTACTAAACCATGTACAAAAGGAAAAAAAATCATCCCCACAGCATCGCAAGCCAAAGCATAGTCTTGTACTCTCCATCTCCACAACACGTCAAGTACCTACAGTATAAGGGTGCTTTCCCTTGTCTAGAACTGCAACAATATAATCTGTTTGAGACCAAAAGTGTGGCCCAAATTGGGTGTGAGACTATATCCTAGTAGGTAACAACCACATGATTTGTGCCTAATAGTCAAATAGAATATGGTAGGTAAAAGTAGGAAACATTAAACAGGAAGGTTCTCAATAGAAAACAATGCACAGTTCTGTATCAAGCAATAACTAACAATTAGATAAACATAGTAGGTAAACCCTCTAGTCTTAACCAGCAACACAAGAAAGTAGGTAAACAAAATGCAACCGTACAGTAAGTACTCACAGCCTATTCCATCTTGTCATACCTAACAATTAAAAGCAACACTCTGGGAAGTACACTCTTTCTAACCCCTATGGTTCTCATTAAGCATAGACTCTCTGAGGAACCAATCACCATCAATTCCCCCTATAGTCTCATATTGTAACTAAAGGAACTATAGGTATGCACATACATAACATCACCTCTGTGGCCCGCGATGAGGAACTACATACACTCTAAGAGAGGACTCAACATCAATTCCCTTTGTGGTCTCACATCGTAAATTATAAAGACACTCTAGAGAATCCCTCAACGTCCATTCTCCTTATGGTCTATACACCAGGTTCTCACATGACTGTGTATGTAATGAAAGTATAGTAATGCATAATGACCAAGTTAAACCTTGAGAACAACTTGGATAGCATTCTATAGCACAATAACATGACAGAACAATAGTCACCCCATCCTACAACCCTAAGCATGGGAATGTAAACTGCAGCCTAATAGGCAATCTAGACCCAAAGGTCCAATAATGTAAAACATGCATGGGAAATAAATCCAAAGCATAACAATTCAGCCTACTCACAAACAATAATTATCTACTCAGACATACCATCACAGCAGAGGAACAATAGGGCTAAAACGGTAAATGCACAATACTCCGTTCCTGGGTATTGGGATAATTTGCACATAAAACTCGAAGACTTCCTATGGAAAGTCACAAACCACCTACCTAGGGATTCATCGATCAATATACTTGAACAAAAAATCTTTAATCTCATTAGAACATCAAAGATCCTAAAAAAGTCTAAAATGTCCAACCCATGATAACATGGAAGGGAAAACGAATCGTTGAACGAGGCTCCAGCAGAAGAGAGAACTCACTGATGTGATTCTAACGCAATCACCAGTGTTTGAATTGGAGGATGGTCGGGGGCTCTGGGGCTCATCGAAGATCCATGGCTTCTTGGTTCTCTCATATGAACTTGGTTGAGAAAAAGGGTGTTTTGTCCATCAGACACGACCGCAGTGCGTTTAATGAAAAAAAAACAAAACACATATTGTGTACTTTTGGAGTTCATGATGTGTACATTCTATTTCCGTACACCACATTAGGTGGCCTCTAGGTCTTCACACAAGGCCAGGAGAAAGGATTATATATGTCCAGCACATGGCTACCTGTGATAACTGAGTACACGGTGTGTACTCTTGAGGTACATGACCATTACTTTAAAAATTTCCAGAAACTACCCTCTTCTCAAAAACTCCAAAAAAATGCTAGAAAAGAATATCCAGGTACTCACACCTATATTCTAAGTCATGATGAGAATTTACATCAGAATAATATAGGAAGGAACATCATCAACCCTTCCACAAATTATTGCTTAATTGTCTGTTCTTGAGAAGTTGAGGGATGCTCAAATAGATAATGTGGGAATTCAGAAGAATGTGGAAACTATTAGAAATGGGAAATCCTCAAAGTTAAATATTAATGAATAAGGTGTTGTTAGATTTTTTCAAGACTATATATACCATAAAATCATGAGTTAATGAAGGAGTTAATGGATGATGTACATAGATCAACCTTCTTTATCAATCCTTGAAGCACAAAGATGTATTGAGATCTTTTAGAACACTATTATTGGGAAAATATGAATAATCAGATCACAAAATAGACATCATGAATTCACATATGTCATCATGTTAAGGAAAAAAGGAAAATATACTAGGGTAAGATGAAAAAATTACCCATACCTTGATAGAAATGGGAAAACATCACCATGGTATTTTTCACTGTGATTCCTAAGACATATAGAGGATACAATTCTATTTGGATTGTGGGGGATTGCCTTAAAAAGAATGAAAACATCATTTATATTCTAGAATATTTTCCATTGGATCAACTAGAACATATATACATCATTGAACCAGAGAGGATTCATGGTGTACCACTATTTATTGGATCTAATTGAGATCCATGATTCACCACTATGTTATGGATGAGAGTATAACATTCTCTGAGTATAGAGTAAACCTTCAGCATGGCCTATCACCCACAAACTAATTCTCAAACTACCTGACTATCCAGACACTTGAGGATACGTTTAAAGCATGTTCAATGGACTCCAAATGAGGATGAGGTCAACATATTCATCTGTTTGAGTTATCTTAAATCAATGGTATCCACTGAAGCATCCAAATATACCCCTTTGATGATCATTAGTGGAATATTTGAATAACACATACTTGTGGGGATGGGTATGGGAACAAAAAATGGATGGGTCCTGAAATAGTTAATGAAATGGTGGAGAAGGTTAAGACCATTCAGAAGCACATCAAGGATGCTCTGAGTTGATTGAACAAATATGTGGAAAATCATTGACGAGACCTAAAAATTGATGTTGGTGACATGGTTTTCATCTAAATATTTCCACGTTAGGAAGTGATTATATTTGTGATGAAAGGAAATATAACTCCAAGATACATCTGCCCCTTTGAGATCCTTGATCACATCAGAGCACTGGCCAAATGACTAGCACTACCACATAACCAGTATCATGTTCATGACGTATCCCATGTATCCCTTTTGAGAAATTAAATACTAGACCCCTAAAATGTACTCAATATAAAAATGATACCATAGGATAATGACCTCTCTTTTGAGTAGAAACCAATGAAGATGTTAGATCATAGTGAAAAAGTTATATAGAACAAGACAACGCACCTCAAAAAAGTGTTTTCGAGAAACCAAAAGTTTTAAGAAGAAACATGGGAATCTGAGGAAGTGATGAAACATTGATACCATCATCTATTTTAATGTTTAAAACGAAAATATCAATGGAAAAATTTCATAAGTATGGAAAATTTTATCAACTCGAACTGTGATAAGTGAAATTTCATTTTTGATTTAATTAAATGTATTATTTTGTAAAATGGATATATAAAAAAAGTGAAGCATTGGTGTTTTGTATTTGGATTTTTAAGTACCATTAATAATAATTACATTTGATAATATAGAAATTGACTTTTGATCACATGATTAGCATAAATATATGGATTTAATAAAATCTAATTGAATTAGATAAAGTAAGTGATGTCATCAATAAGTATAATTGTTCCCTAAGAAGTATAATTATTAGATATTCCGAGGGAGATAAAATCTATGGTATTTTCCCTTTACCAATCCTATTTAATTAATAATGAGTTGAATTGCTTTTGAAAGATGTTCAAGCTTATCAAGATGACAGACCAAACAGTGATCACTAAACGACCCCATGATAATCTCACCATCACAAACCGTACTATTAGGGTGTTTTCTAGTGTAATAAAAAGTTATTTATCTGTACCATAATAATTTGATTATTTATATTTTATGATAATGTATATATTTTCATTTTAGTTGTTTATTTTAAATGATTTTCATTTTTATTCAATTGAATAAAAATTGTATTTCATGAAATATTGAAATATAATTAAGGGGTTTATTTTGAGGAATCAATTTTTTTTGAAATAAATATTTTTTTATTAAAATACTACCATTAAATAAATTTAATTAAATATAAATTATCATATAATTTTTATGATTTCAAAAGTGATTTTTATTAATGTTTTAAAATGGTTTTCGTCAAAACCTGTCAATTTTCAATAAATGCCAGTTTTTAATTTAAAATTGGAAATTCACAATGTTTAGATAATTATTTTGATAAAATTAATATTATTTTTTAATATTGAATGATGACATTATCTAATATTTATCTGTTCATATTTATCTAAGATAGTCTAATTTTTGGGTAAAAGTTACATACAACATATATATAATGTGTGTTTTATGACTTCATAATGACCCAAAAATGATGTAATAAATACTATAGTGGATATTACTGGAACAATATATGTTTTCCCATTAAAATAATGTGATTTTTAGATAATTTTATTATTTTTATAACTCCCTTTTGAATCATCCAAAATATATAATATATTTTATGATTTTAAATTTATTTCATGAATAATGTTACTCACCTCCACATAAAAAAGGGTAATATTTTATTATCATCATTCATTTTACAAATAAAAAAATTTGAATATACCCTTTTTTTAAACCATGGGATGTTTTTTGGTTTTTCATATTTAATTATATAGATTCCAAAACCTATGTTTGTGTAATATTAATGAATTCAGCTCTCATTTCCTAAATAAACCTACCAAGATATCCCACTTCTATTCAATAAAAAAACATGTATCATGTCCTTGATCAGTCATCCCATCTCCAAAATCATCCCAAGGCACACTAATATCTTGTGAAATCCCTCTTCAAGCATTTTAATTCACACACTCAAGTAAGGGTTCCATCCTTTCTCATTTTTATTCAAGTTTCCTTATAATGTTACACCATTTTATTTTCAATTAAAATGATAGGATTTGTTTTCTATCCTTACCCACAATACCCTTATTATTTTTGAATTACACGTGACCAAATTATCTCTCATTAATCCCTTCCATTAACACCATTTACCATGACGAAATTTCATAAGAGTTATTTCATTCCTCCTCTTTCATCAAGTATATTTGTTATGTTATGCCATCTATTTAAATATTAATAATTTTTGGAAATGTATTTATATGACCCAATTTCTATCCATTTCATGTATATGTGATTATAAAAACCTTTCCCTTTTATAATCCATTGTGAACAATTTTATGTCATTCTGCTAGGGAGCCGAAATTGCACAAAACATTTTCTTTCCAAAACAATTGTGTAGTGAGTACCGTACCCATTCCCTGTCAAGGGAGTTCACTTTTATTCACATATAGCTTTTTATTTAGAACATAAATGTATGTATTCAAAAACCATTTATCATGTATTAAATTATGATGATGAATGAATCCATGTTTTATGATCTTTCTAGCACACTTAAGCACGAGAATGAAATTAAAGTGATGTGTGTGCCGAGAATTATATAGCACTCAATGCATTGGGTAATGCTTAATATCATGATACATGAAGTTGGTAAAGGGTTTTAGCCTAATTACATTATGGGGCTATTTCCAAAATGATGTCTGGTAGTTTAGCCTTGACCCATGATGCACTGTTTTATGTTGTTTCCACATTACCATGTTAGGAATGTAATGTTATATTGTTATTAATTATTCATGTTATTATATGACCCATTGGTATTCCCTTCCTAGTATGCCTTACTATATTTATGTTGTGACATGTTTAGTACATTACTTTTCTTTATATCTCACCCCTTTCTTATGTATTTCCTAATGTTATCCCATTTTGTGCTTTGTATGAAGGAATGTTGTCGTCATCTAAAAGTTGTTTTCATAAAAGATATTATATTTTATGTTTTAAGTTGTTATGTAATGCTCTTAATATCCAACGACACTGGAATTATCTATCATTATGGTTGTAGTAAGATTTATTTAGTATAATTAAATCTATTATTATTGTATTGAAAGAACATGGTTGTGTTATAATAGGACCTCATTTTTTAGCATTTTCCATTTCAAAAATTATGGGTCTACGCTTTGGGTGATTCTGAGACTTCAAAGAGGTGTTTCGGGGGAAGGAATGATTTATAGAGAGTTTACCCATATTGTAAAAGGAAGAATTGGAATCTAAATAGTGATAAATAGGATGGGAAAAAATAAGGACCCTAAAAATTACTGGAGGATAGGGAATGTGATTGTTAATTTTCATAATTGGTGGAGTTGGGGACAACTTCTAGTTAGTGGGACTGGGTTTCCATTCAAGTGGATTTATATGTCGGGTGTTTAGGACAACCTAATATGAATTGGTAAGGGTATTGGTTTTAGTCTATCTCAATATGAGGTTTTCAGTTTTATACCTTGGAGGCTATGGGATGTTTGAGACAATTTGTTTAGATTGATGACACCAAAGATATTTTCATTGGCATAAAAGGATCAGGATCCAGAATGGGAAGTCAACACTTGGTTTTTGACCTTAAGGATCCTAGGAGGGATTCAACCATTTACCTACCAACATCATTTATATCTAGTGGGATACATCTCCAATATTTGACTTAGGGAATCCTAGTGGGTGACTTGGTGGACCAATCCTGAGTAGGTCTGTTGTGGTTCTTAGTAGAGATTGTATTAAGTGTCTCTTTATGAGCCATATTAAAAATGTTAACCCATTATGTGAAAGAAACTATGAATAGGTTTGGCATTCATACAAAACTATTTTTTGTAAATTATTTCACATATTTTAAGAACAAAAAATTAGATTCCCTAACATAATTCAAATAACTCATCCTATATTCTTGATGCCATCCGATATTTTGATGGACAGATTCAGGTTATGAGCTCTATATAAATTTAGTATACCATTACTATAATGTCAGGTGTCTCTTTCATTTTTACCTATAATTTCACAGATCCCTGGTGAGGTTAGGATGTAATATTTGGTGCCAACATTACCAGAATGCGTGGTGTTTTGGGGATTCCACCCAACACCTAAAAGAAATTATGATTTTAAGTGCATGTATAAAAATCCTATTAGTTAGTGTATCCCCCAGGATAAATATCACACTACGACCAATGTAATGAAATTGGATTCATTCTTTTCTCTTTTACCACAAGAGAAAAATACCTATTTCATCCCTAATGATGGTGAAGATCATGTGAATTTATTCATAAGATACTTTGATGGATGGGGTGGATGAACCATGATAACATTACCCATAGCTACGAGGGAATAATATGTTGAGTTGATGATTTATTGATATGGATTTGTTTTTTTGGATAATGAGATTATTACTAAATCATTTATGATGTTTCATACAATATTTATTTCATTCTAGTTCTATTTCTCTATTACCTAAAGATAGGGACCCTATAATCCTACATTAAACTCGAATAGGTTAAATTAAGATGTCATATAGGTTTCAGTAGTTACTCACAGCTTGAATATTATCTTAAGAATGTCAAGTACCCTAATTGATTCCTTAATAATATAATTTATACTTGATACCCAAACATATAAATTATGTTTTGTGGAGGCATGTAATGGTGATATTAGGGATAAAACATTTATACCCTTAATGTGACATAGATTTCCCAAAGATTTTTTTTGTGCTTACCAAATGAGGTATAGTGATCTGGGATGACAAATCAAAGCACAAATAATGGATTTAGATTACTCATTTTATAATAGTTGTGTCTGAAATGGTATGAAAATATTTCATGAGAATTCACTTATTATATAAGGATATAGGTTCACCATTGGAGGTGGACTAGATAGATTTATTTCTCACCCCATTAACATGAATCACGATTTTTATAAAAAGCATATATATAATTTCAATTTTAGAATTGATGTAATATAAATGTAGCATTGGATGACAGTTTCATAATAAAGAATAGAAACTCAGATGATGTATCAAATCGGGCCGACGAATCTCGATAGGGTTTTGGTGTCTTGGTATCCAATGATGCTAAGAGATGGTAGAAGATCCTAGTGTATTAATTTTTTATTTCATAAATTTTATATGTCATTTGACTAATGGGAAATATTTTGTGAGAATATATCTTGACTCTAAGAATTTATTACATATCATTTTATTTTAGCATGTTGTTCTTGTTTATTATTCCAATATACCAATATATATATGATTCTAGTTGATTTATTTGTTATTAAACAATATGATATGGGAATATAGTCTCCCCACAATAACACCTCAAACACATTCTACTATTTGGAATCCTATTGCA
Organism: Viscum album; assembly: GCA_963277665.1. Taxonomy (NCBI): domain Eukaryota; kingdom Viridiplantae; phylum Streptophyta; class Magnoliopsida; order Santalales; family Viscaceae; genus Viscum; species Viscum album. The sequence continues at coordinate 192,524,363 of OY728150.1, forward strand.
TATGAGGATCAATACCTGAGGTGTTGTGGCTAATATATCTTGCTATTATTGACAGAATGAGTTGATGAGGGGTATAAAAAAGTGTTATCAATGATAGTTATAATCATATGTTCTAACTATTTTGGGACACATTAGACATGAGTATTTGGAATGTGTCAGATCTGGTTATAGATATCAGAATTGTGTGTTGAGAGCATATGTTCTGTTGATAATTTTTGTTTACTAGGGATATTGGATTGTTTTCTCTAGGTTGTGATGTTATATTTTAGAAATAATTTTTCTTATATTGAAACAAATATTTTATGGATTTTATGATTCATTATATAGTTATGGATCATGGACCATTATTAATAGGATATGTTTTTGATTAGACTATTATCCAATAAAGTAATTTTTTATCTCTCACATCATAGTAGGAATGTATGATCTAAATTTCATAGTTCAGGTAATGTGTGATTTATATTAATGATGATGAGTAAGGGTATTTAATTTGTCATAAACAACAGAAATTAATTTTCCCTATATAACTAATTAATTTTATTCAATGCAACTAGATCTCCCTATTTTGAATCAATTATAGATGTCACTAGTAATTTCCCAGGGAGGTGACTTGTTGATAATGATTTCGATAATGTTTCTATTAGACATGATGTTTAGTGACCCATGGAAGATCAAAATGCACACTTAGTGGCATGGTAGTAACTCGAATATGTCTTTTGTGCATGTGATTATATGGAGAGGGAGAAATAGGAGTACTATTTTGACATAAAAAACTAATTACTTTATCTTAAACCCATTGGGATATATTATTTTTTGGATTGGTTAACTAGAAATTAATATAAATATTCATGGATCATTCCCATCTACCATTCCATAATATTTTACCTAACAAGCATTCTTTTTTTGTAATATTTCTAGATCATCAAGTGTGGTACTAATATTTACCAAAATTTTTTAAGTTAACAAGCTCATCGAGGGGGTATTAATGTATATATAACCAAATGGGGGTTAGTTCATTATCTTTTATTATTTGACATCATGAACTCCAGGGATCATCCACATATGAGGGTTCTCAATGAGTATTAGGGAGTGACACTTTGACTCTAGGCAGATGATGACCTAAATAGTTGATGGATTATAACACCGTAATAAATTATTAGAAAACTAATGGGACTCATTTTAATGGGATGTAGATTAAAATTAATTGGTTGTCTCACCATATAACATGGAATTGAGTAATCATATAATCAAACCTGGGATGACTTATTTTGACCCATGAAGTTTGATAGTATTATTAACTTCCTTTAAAATTCTCTCCTTACATTTGTTTATCATGTTTTATAAACTTCGTTCAATAGTTGATGTGAGAATAATTAGGTTTATTGTGTGTTGTAATTAAAAATAAGTATGACAAATATGTGGATTATGTTGTTGTGGTATGTGGTTAGTGTGTGATTTCATTTTATATATGACGTTGTGAGTTGGTTTTGGTCCAATAAATTCCATTATCTGAGATGAGATTATATTTTTTATTGAGTGAAACAAGATCATGTTGGGGTTTTTCACCTATTTGACTGGTTGTCTGGATTAGTGACCCTCGTGTGACACTTGATTGGACTGGAAAGGAGAATGTTCTAAAGGCCCTGTGATTTGAATCAGATCCCAGTAAATATATGTTTATTTTTATGTAATGTATAGGTAGAATCATAAACATATGATACCCATTCATTAGAGGTTATTATGGTATGTTATCTACGCAGGATCGGGCCATTGGTTTCTAAGGAAGAACCTTGTGTTCTCAGGTATCGAGACTAGATTCGATGGGGAGGTTCATTCATGTGCTGGACACTATTGAATAGTGGGTATGTTCCTAGAAGCATGGTTAGAATGTGAGTGAGAACTCATGGATGGAATGACATCGGGTGGTGTCTAAGCATGTGGATGAGGATGCTTCATCAAGGATTAAGGATGAGAGCCTAAAATGCTTGGACGATGCTGATAGATGGGTGATCAATTTTAAAAATGCGGCACAAGGGAGGTTTCCATTTTGGTAGATTAATTCCAAGGTAGATACAAGTGTAACATGAATGACATTATATATAGTATGGCCATATAGGAATTAGTTATCTATGTGTCACATATGTGTTAGTCGAGTGGTATTATTCATTGGCATAAGATATTTTTCCCATTATTCTAGGAAATATATGAATGTTATGTGGCACTTGTGCATGGTAATATTTAAATAGTGAATCCATGAGTGTCTTCTTATTAGATGAAGAATAGTGAATATAATGAAATTATATGGTATGTTTTACTAGGAATTATACTGAAATGTAGAATGGATCACTTTGGTAGGGGATACATTGTTAATGGATTGGGTTTACTAGAAGAATCAAACATGATCAATATTGTATAGATACTGATATAGAGGAGGGAATCACTCTTTGTGGGTTACATGAACATTGGGGGGGTAAACTAATGAGGTTGTTCCCAAGTTGCTATATAAGGTACGATAATAGGTGATGAGTTCACCATTGGATGTTTGAGGTTTGTGACACTCATAATGAGGTAAATATATTGTTTTTAATGATAAATGTTCCGAAAAAATTACAATGGGTGAGTTTTTGTTGATTTGTGTTAGTAGTGTTGAGTTAGATGTTATTTCCACCCCATTTATTACGTTGCATAATTTATAGAGAAATTTATGTGGGGTTAGTGTTCTATTTTAAAGAGATGATATGGATACAAAAATTATAGTGAGTATTATATTACCCTTGTCTATATAAACCTATTTTGTGTGTGGTGAAGGACATTGTTGGAACCACATAGATCAGATGAGTGGACTGCTAAATATATATATATATATATATATATATATATGGATATGTGATTTTTATTATAGCATACATCAAGTATTAGAATCAGTCATGATGGTTTCATTTCTGTGGTGTGGAGCACCATGAACCAGATGGCGTGTCGTTGATTGAATAGTCATGTCACATGATGGATGAGTGTAGTAAGGCACCATCGTAGTAGTGTTCTAAAACTAGAAACAGTGAATTAACTATTAATGGGTAGAATTAAATTTTCTAGGAAGGTTTTTAGAGAAATTAATTTATATTTCTATATTATATCAATAATAGATAGTGATAAATTTATGATCAATATCGATCAGGATGACTGGTTAGGAGACTACAAAAACATATTGGGGATGAGATGTGTTATTTTGGAGAGGTTGTAAAGGGCCATTTAATTAAAAATTGTGACACTGAGGTAAAATATGTTTTTAATTATTTTTTAATGCTCATGAGTGGAAAAATAGTATATCTATAATAAAATATATCATCTTACATTTTTTTAGTACATTGTTGGTACCAGAATAGAGTTTTTTCTATTCAAAATGTGTTTGGTGGAAATAAGATCTATTTAAATTTTTGTGGAATGTCTAATATTTATACAGTTTAATATAATTTTATTCATTCACATTTGAATGGTGATAAATTTTTATTGGAGTTTCGGATTGAGATTCAATATCTATTCGTAACATCTCCCTCCTAGAAGCAACTAAACCTATGCTCTGAGTCTGGTCTCTACATGACCTCAAGCATGATTCCTCATACACTAGAGGTTCTCGAATACCATTGAGGGTATAATTAATCACATGGAGTGAATAATAATGTTAAAAAATTTAATCTACTGTAGATAACATATGTAATATTGTAATGAAGAGAAATATACCAAAAACATAAATTACTTGCAAGTTCCCAAACATGGTATAACCTTAACCAAATGAAAAACAAGTTCTTTAATGCTAATAGTGAAAACAAGAAAGCAAACCAAAACAATCACTATTGAGAAAATTAAAAAAATTGTTCTTTACTCAAATTATAGATCCTCAACTATTCACTCCCTATTCCCAAATCAACTTTTTAGCATAGGGTTGTTTCCCTTATCGAGACCTGTAATAATAAAATATGGTTGGGTAACCAGGGGCGGCCGAGCATGATGTGAGTAAAACTTAGTAGGACACCACTAATTCTATCCAAAAAATATCTATTATAAAATTATATTACATGAATTTAAATATTAATAACAAGATAAAAGTGGATATCTTGAGTTAAATTAGTTAACAGTATTCACTTTATCCATTTTCATTATTCATTCAATTTTAATCACCTGTTTCATGGGTTAAGCATTTATATGTTTTATAGATCAACCTTATCCTATCCATTACCATTAATAAGGATGTAAGTAATGTTTAATATTCCTTTATGGATTTCATAAACAATACATCCTAATGAAATTGGAGCATCAGTCATGGTAATCTCATCTTAGTAAACCATTATTTGTCATGGATCATCAATCCAACTGCCTAAAACATGTTCTCTATGGGGTGGGTAATAGAATTCATCCAAAATGACTCATGGGATGAGCCTAAACCCTTTATACCACATCATTATATAATTTTCATGTGATTATTCATCCATTCAACACAAATAATATATCGCAACAATACCAAAATCAATACACATAACATTCACATTTCATTTAGCAAATAAATAATCTTAATTCCTTCTCCCAATAACACATTTACATAATAATTTTCATATATTATTAAACATATTCATCAATTCATGGGAATTTTCAAATTTAACATATTAATGAAACCATACTTTTAAACCCATTTATGCATCTCCATTACTTATTTATATGTCATTTTTTACATTAAAATAAATCCAATAAACACTTTTTCACATTATGGAGAATAATATTTTGGGCCATTATGAAAAAATAGACCCAACAAACATTAGTTACTCTACATAACTCAAACTAGAAATTCATCTTAACTATCATGGGGTATTTTTCAATAAAAAACTATATTCATAACATTATCATTTACCATGATAAAAAATGTTGGCACACCCCATTATTGTCCCAAAACTTATAAAATCGACCTCTATTTATTCAAAAATGGTATAGATGTGTTAGATACATTACATTAACCAAACAGTTAACCAAATATCACTATTTTCATCAAATTATAAATATGGTAAAACCATTAAACCACCCACACATGAAAAAAATATAATAAAGAACATTGGATATAACATATCAAACACCTACCTATAATCTAAATATGAAGGCACCCTTAACCATGTCATTTTGTTCTGGATTCAATAACCCTTTGTAGACCTAATATAATATCAACAAGAAAAATTATATTTTAGTGTTTTAGAATAAGAAGGAAAAATCCCCATGTCTTTGTCCTGAAAAGAGATGTAGAATGAGCATTAGAGTTTCCCAGTGCATTGATCTATACCCTACGTCACTCCAAATTCCCTAAGGTAGATCTACCCTTTGGAATAATTGGTCAAAATTGTTTTTAACAATGGTTATTAGGGAAAATATGTTACAAAAAATAAAGTGAGGAACAAAAAATCTTGTGGGGTTAGATTGGTAAATTCAAACTTATTATTGGGCATAAGGATTTTCCTCATGGGATGAAAAACTCTGTGAAACCCATGAACCTACCACATTCTAAGGGGAGTGAAGTCAAATTATTACATGGGAAGGGTTGCATGTTTTGAATTTTTTTTGAGATATATGAGAAATGCATATATTCAAGGTTCACTATTTGGATCTCCCCCTTTTATTGTTTATCAGAACCACATACCCTTTCATCTGGCTACCATTAATATTGCACACAATTAACTCTAACAAAGAGACAAACAAGCAACATGCACTGGATATACAAATCCTTTATTCATTCATGTCTAAAACACTTAGAACACCACTAAAACTATTTATACATCATTTAAACATTACATAAACCAAGATTAGTATACGAAAAATAGAATATTAACCATGTACATGCTCTAAGATATCTGGGAACTTATATCCATCACAATATATAATATCTCATCCACGATCTAGGCTTCCAAGCACCACTGAGCTTATTAAGAAAAGTGATATGGAAACCTCACCCACTTATTTGACTATTGTTCTCATGATTCTTCTTAAACATTACCTTTTGGCCATAAAACTAAAACCAGGGGAATAATAATTCACCAAAATACATTATCATAATGATCCAAAACCACCGATATATCATCATTATTTAGATACATCCTTGAAATTCACACCAAAAAATTTTCATCACATAATCCTATTTCCATTCATTGGGAAATGGTGGTAATAAAATTCTATGCCACTGATGATAAAACTTCACCTACTAAAACATAAGTCTTTGTGATACTAAAAGGAAACTTTTCTCTTTATCCCTATCCAACAATACTACCTTTGATGGTCAGGATATATTTTGGTCCAACCAAGACGCAATCCCACTTCAATATGTGAAACCCATGAATCAGTTATTCTGACATACATGTTGGGAAAAGAATATGACCATTAACATACATGATCCAATAATATACAATGGTTCAACGAGAATGTGTCTCTCAACCATTATGACTTTCCCTCAAAGAAAATAACTCAAGATCCTCACACTTCTTCTCTGTGATCAGACTTAAAAAAATGGGTAGAACTATCATGGATGTAGGATTCGTCCTCCCATGGCCATCCTACACCTATAGATGAATTTCATCAAACAATGACAACATCCTCTACAAGGAAATAGAATTTTAAACCACCTGAATTTTAGTCATCATAATCATCCCATATGTGAAACTATTCCATTTTCTCGACGTGTAAATTTACTCAATTTCAAAATACTATAGGTAGGAAACCCACCTGCACTGCTAAAGGTTTAGTTCATGTTGAGCTAATATATACTTAGTAATTTTAGGATCATTATACACCATGAACTCTTTAAACAACATGTAATGTCTCGAAAACTTAAATCCATTAACCATAATGACCAACATAAGATTATTCATCGGGTAATTCCTCTCATTAGGCATTAACTGTCGTAAGACATATGCCACATCCCATTCATCCATCATCAACAATTCCCCAATTACATCACAATACCCATTAATAAACAAGGTGTACTTCTTATGAGGATCATGTAGGATAATAATCATTATGGGTTTCAACCTGTTCTATATCTTTTAGAATGCATTCTCATATGCTTCATACCACTCAAACATGGTTCCCTTCTCGTCCAAACTGAAGGTTGTGTATCCAAATGATAATTTTTTCAATGTTCCTTCCTTAGAAGCAGGAAAAAAATAGAAAACATCATATATCCGAAACATTTTTTGGATACTACCAAGATACTACTTCTTGCACAATCATCATGTCCACAGAAACACCTTACACAAAGACGATGTGACAGAATAAATATACCTTATTGATCTAGAATTGGAATTTTGATAGCTTTGCATAAATCATATTATCTCATAATATACTCAGGATGATGTCAATATGTTTATCATGACTATCATGAGTCATAATGTAAATCAGGATATCATAAAAAACATTGTCTAGGTAATGGTGAATGTTTTAGTTCATTAAGGACATACACACTGTAGGTGCATTGGTCAACCCAAACAAAATCACCACAATCTCATACAACCCATTCCTACTCTTGAAGGTAGTATGTGGTACACAAAAAGACCACCCCATCTATTAATGATTACCCATTCTCAAATCAATATTGGAGAAAACTGAAGAACCTCTCAACTGGTCATGAAGATCATCTATTTGAGGAATATGTTATCTATTCTTAACTTTCATCTGATTTAGCTTTCTATAATCGATAAAAAACTGCAATGATCCACTGTCCTTCTTAGAAGATAGTGATGGAGATCCCTAAAATGATGTTATAGAAAAAATAGATGTAACATACCATGTAAGTAAAGAATTATGGATTTTCATATCTATGTCTATTTATGAATTATATTGTGTTTTAGAGGCATAAATTATAATAAATAAAATCTCAAGCATAGAATACACTAATATTATTAAAAGATTGTTTTTCTGCCTTTTGATGGAAAACCATTTTTAAAAATAAAAATTTTGAAAATTTTATAAGCTCTCTTGGTAAAAATAAACATATTCATTAGAATTGGGACATTGAAATTTAATTTTTATAATTTTTTGTTATTTTTCTGACAATTTTTATTTTTTTTATGAATAGTAAAAAAATACTGCATTTTATGTCAAAACTGTTTTTTCATCTAATTTATTTATATGGCTAGATTATATTTTTAATTGGTTTTAAATATAATTAGAATTTATTTTTACCATTTATCCTAATTTTTTTCATTTTAGTTAATTTCAATTTGGAATTGGGCATAAACAAGTGTCAAACTTTTGATAAATATTTTTTCTAAAAAACCAGCTATTTGTTTTGACAACGGGAATAATTTTTAAATTAACTATTGCAATTTATGTGTTTGGAATTTGGTAAAATGGATTATGTATTTGGAATCATAAGGTCCATATTATGTAATTAATACTCTTTTGTTTTTATACATTATGAATAGTAATGACGGTAATTAACATTAATTATCTTGATTAATTAGTAAACAGGTAGTTAAGGGTAATAAAATAATATCATAATAATATAAAATGACCCCAAAATGTGTACTAATTCGAATGGTTGTGTCATGGACGACCATTATATGCCTTGTACCATCATAGGGACACCTTGGATTTACTTTTTGTGATAGTGACATTTTATCATTGTATTTTTAAAGAATCAAAAATATAACAAAAGTATGTAACAACTAAGTAAACCAATTTTAATTTTCTTTACATAAATTATCTCTTAGACCATAAATAGTCATGGGAAATCTAAAAAGATTTCCTACATCAGGGTATTTTTTTTTAATTTTTAGACATTAAATAAATAAATTTATTTATGACACCATGATGATGTAGTGATTACCTCATTAATGAACAATTTAAATAAAATGAAAAGATAATGTAAACTCTAAACATTAAACTTGTGAAAAAACCTATTGGATGGGTGTATTTCGAACAATTATCACCTTATCCTTTAAATATATCATTGTGGGACCTTTAAAATCCGAAAAAAATTATTATAAAGTAACATTTCACGACCTTCCCAGAGTGCCCCTCCTCCCTCATATATATGGCCCCCACATATACCCCCTTACCCACGCATCTCAAGCAATTGGCTCGACCCAAATCTGCTCATTTTATCTCTCCATGGACCTATATTCATCATAGAAGCCTTACCTTAGGTAGAAATCTCTTCAAGAAACCCTTTTGGTTCAAACCAAAGGGAGTTACTCGATTTAAAGGTAATGTCTTCACTTATGTTCTTTTGTTTTATTTATCTTATCCAACACCCTAAAATATTTTTATTCATATATTTTGTAACAAAAATAGTAAATTCAATATACTAGGATGTTGTTATGAAAAGGATTTGATTAACACTTACACACACCTTTGTCTAATGGTCAATGAACATACTATTTCTGTGAGTGGCGAATTACTGGCTCACGAAACGAGGATTGTTCAATATTCTTTTAACACCTTTCATGGTGGCCATTAAGATGTAACTATGTTTATATATGATATATATTAATTTTATATTTTTCTTATACTTATATATTTTTTATTTATGGCATACCTTTATGGTTTCCATTATGGGTAAATGCGGTAATTTCATTTTTGGAAGTGCGGACTACCGCCCCCTCAATGTGATTTGATTCGTTAATGCCATATGTTGGAAGTATAAAAGATGGAGTTAATGGTATTACATATGATATCATAATAGAATTATAATATACCTTTATATTATTATGATTTCATTCCATTAAATACAAAATAGAAATGAAAGTTGCATTCATGCGTACGTACGGCTTACCGTCTCCATGAACAATGCATTTCATTTCTTAATTCAAAATGTTATATAATATTATAAATTCAAGTATATAAATGATATAAATGATATATATGATATCTAAATCATGAATATAATTCTGGAGATAATGGATATTTGACCACATGAACGACTTGTGGTTATAAGAAGGTTATTTTTTACTCAAGTTCCAAAGACCAACAAAACGACCGTTATTAACCTAAATGATTAAATAATGTTCATAACATGGTAATAAGTGATATAAAAGGTATAATGAACTTATAATATGTTATTAAGAAAGTAGAAATTAACTCTAGTTTATTATTCAGGAGATTAAAGAATGATTGAGTCAAGTCGGACACGAGGTAAGGGACTTCGTCTCAATATCTTTTCATTGAGTCATATATAGTTTTATATACTTCTTTATTTTATAAGGTGTATAAAACCCATTGAATTTTACTTTTATTCGAAAGTAATATTTTTATACGAAGCGTTTTACTAAATGAAAAAATGCAATGTTATTGTCTTACATATGCGGCGACAATGACTTCTCTACTTCCGTGACCATTATTTGAGTTTCAGCTTCCTATACAATCCATAATTTTTTTTAAAATGAAAAAGAAACACCATGTATTACTTTTTATTTATTTTGGTATTGAAAATGGTTTTTATAATGTTTTCATTATATCAATGTGTTTTTGATATCTTGTGATTGATATGTAAAAATGTTATGTTTTTTTATGAATGTTTTATATGATATGTTTATGTTATGGTTCTTGTGCATTCATTATGAAGAGGTGTGGTTCTGTGATAAACTAAGGGTGGGTGAGCCCTTGATATCTCTCCAATCCATTGGGTAATGTGAAGGAGTTAAACGCTAAGCATTCTCCGAAGAGAATATACTGTGATGGGTATTCCAAACATAACCATGGGGCTTACTCCCTACGTAAGAATGTTATGAATACCTCAAGTTACCTTTATGTCTTGTGATTTCAATGAGTTATTCAAGAGTCTTATGATTTCATGAGGTATGTTAATGTGCTTATGTTTTATGATTTATGTCTGATTTCATTTATTCTTATGTATACATGGACTATGGTTTTCTTTCCATTTTTCCATATCCCTTTCAGAGCTTTATATGCTCATCCAATCTTTTTGAAATGTTTTTCACAGGTGAAGGGAAAGGTATATGATGTGATGATAGTGTCGAGGAAGTGTCAAGAAAGAATCCATGTTTTATTTTAAATATGTTTCCTTGATGGGAGATAATGAATATTGTCTTTTTTGTAACCACCTTGTTTAAATGTGGAATGCAATGGATGATTAATGATATAATTCACTAAAACTCTAAACATGAAAATATCCTCAATGTGTATTCTTGTAATAACTCAAGATTAAGTGACGTTTAAGGCTGGGGCCTTATAGTTGGTATCTGAGGTCGGTTTAGATAACTTTAAGAGACATAATTATTTTAAATGAATATCCAAATGTATTTTTTTATAGTCAAATTTAACTGATATAGCATTTAAAGATTGCCATGGTGCTTCATCTAAGACTCGTTTGTTTAGAATGATTTTCCTAAACGGAAATAGGGAAGCAGTGCTAGGAAGACATATAGACGGAAATGACCTTCTAAATCAGCATCATGAGATGGTCAGAATTGGAAGTGAACTGTTTGTTGCAGTAATGGAGCAATTGATTCAAGCAATAAATGGTTGGGGTATCCATGCATGAGATCATCGAGATCATCCGCATAAGAAAATTTCAGTGGTTGAACATTTCATGTGGAAACATCCACCATCATTCAGAGGATCATCTGACCATGTACTAGCCCAAGGGTGGATTAAAGCACTAGAGAAAATTCTCGATGTCATCGGGTGTTCAGACAATCAACATGTTAGTCTTGTTGTTTACCGTTTGGAGGGTGAAGAAGATCAGTGGTGGTGTATTGTTAAAAATAATTGGGATGCTAATGAGATTGATTCTCTTGACTGGGATGAATTCAAAGGTATGTTTCATGATAAATATTTTCCTATGGTTATTCGACTTAAGAAGGAAAAATAATTCTTGGAATTGATAGAAGAGGGCGACTCATTGGCTGCTTATGAAGAAACATTCACTCGATTGACATGGTATGATCCAAATTTTATCTGAGACCATGATAGTAAAATCAATCAATTTTACTCACGATTAAATCCAAAATATCGAAGGCCATTAGATTCTCATGAGTTCAAAAGTTATGAAAGTCTTGTTCGATGTGCTGAGATGGTGGAAATGGAGTTTTCTGATGATCATGTGTTCTATAACAACCAATAGAAGCGGAGACTGAGGTGGGAGGGGAAAGGGAAGAATCCTTCAAAATGGTCTGATGGTTAGAAAACTGGGTTTTTAGTTTGTAATAAGTGTTGTAAAAATCATTCTGGGGAATGTCTTTTGAATTCAAAAAAGTGCTACCGATGTGGTAAGATGGGACATAAGTCTTGTGATTGAATTGAAAAAGATCAGGGTGATGGTAAGACAAAATTTGATTTGCAGTTAGTGAAATGTTTCAAGGGCAATGAGATGGGCCATTATGCAAACAACTGTCCGAAAAAGATCTCGAATGATGGGAAGCAGTCAGACCAGAAGCAAAAAGGTGTGGTGATATCCATTTCCACTACTTCAGTAGATGTTGTGCCATCAAATGATGTTGTATCAGGTACTTTTTTTGTTTTTTTAGAATATGTCAATGTGTTGTTTGATACAGGGTCTACACATTCTTTCATCTCTGAAAACTTTTCTCATAAATTGGGAATTCCATCTCAAGATATGGCTCCTGAACTTGTGGTAAAAACACCTGGGGGAAATGATGAGGCAAAAAGAAATTATAATAATCTTCTTATCCTTGTCCATTGAAAGAGCCTACATGCAAACCTTATTGTTTAACCTCTATTAGAGTTTGATGTTTTACTGGGTATGGATTGGCCATCTATTTACCATGATAAGATTTATTATAGAGATAAATAAACTTCTTTTTAGAAAGAATTTCAGTTTTTGTACAAGAATAAACCCTTACTTTTGATAAAATATCAAGAGGGGGAGAAGCTTTTAAACGATGTAAATGAATGTTACCTTGAACATATTGTTGAAAACAAAGGAACTGTTCAGATTAATGATGTTACAGTGATAAATGAGTATCTTGATGTTTTTTCGGATGAGTTTCCTAGAATAATACTAGATCGGGAAATTGAATTTACTGTTGACTTAGTTCCTGATTCTAATCCAAATTCAATACCCCCTTATCGAATGGCTCCAATTGAACTTTTAGAGTTGAAGGGGAAATTACAAGATTTATTAGAGAAAGGTTTCATTCGACCTAGCACATCACCATGGGGTGCCCCTATCTTATTTGTTAAAAAGAAATATGGTTCAATGAGACTTTGTATTGATTATAGAGCCTTGAATAACATCACTGTTAAGAGAAAATATCCTTTTCCTCACATCAATGATTTGTTCGATCAGCTCCAGGGAGCCCTGTATTTTTCAATGATTGACATGAGATCGTCGTACCCTCAGATGAAGGTAAATTAAGTAGATGTTCTGAAGACTGTGTTTCATTAAATATTTGGCCATTATGAATTTTTAGTAATGCCTTTTGGGTTAACCAATGCACCTACTGTATTCATGGACCTTATGAATAGAATTTTCCATGCGTTCTTGGATATGTTTTTGGTTGTTTTCATTGATGATATTTTGGTGTTTTTTAAAAGTAAAGAGGAGTATGAATGTAATTTAAGGGTTATTTTTCAAATCATAAATGAAAATAAATTGTATGGTAAATTCCGAAAGTGTGAGTTTTCGTTGAAAAAAATTTCTTTCCATTGTCACATTGTTTCTAAATATGGAATAACTGTTGATCCTACAAAAACAATGGTTTTTGAATAATATCCAATAACCACAAATGTAATTGAGATTCCTAGTTTTCTTGGTTTGGAAGGCTATTACTGATGGTTTTTTAAACTTTTTGTACGGTTATCTATCCCATTGACTAAGCTAACTCGGAAGGGTGTTAAGTTCATTTCGACAAAATAATGTCATGATTGTTTTCAAGAATTGAAAAGAATATTGGTTAATGATCCAGTTTTAGAACTACCTTCCAGGAATGGTGAGTTTGTTATCTACATTGATTCTTCATTAAAAGGACTTGGTTGCATCCTAATGAAGAATGACCAGGTAATTGCTTATGCTTCACGTCAGTTGAAAACTCATGAGGTAAATTACCCTACACATGATTTGGAATTAGCTGCTGCTGTTTTAACTTTAAAAATATGGATGTAAAATTTTTATGTTGTAATGTGTGAAATACATACTGATAAAAAATCTATAAAGTATATATTCAATCAGAAATAATTGAAAATGAGACAGAGGAGATGGCTAGAATTAATCAAGGATTATGATTTTCAAATTCATTACCATCTGGGAAAATAAAATAAAGTGGATGAATATTTGAGTGGAAAAAATAATGCTTCATTGACCATGTTACGTTTGAAACAAAATCCTATGGTTAAGGATTTGATGAAAATTGGTATTGAAGTTGTTGGTGCAGGATGTTCTTCTGTTTTGTTTAAAGTATTAGTGAAATCTTCTCCATCAGGAAGAATTAAGCAATCACAGAAGTAAGACACTGAGTTGCAAAAAAAAAGGTAGAGCTGGTTCAGAAGGGTATGTTACCTAAATTCAACTTTGATAATGATTGTGTTTTGAGATTTGTGAAGAGATTGTGTGTGCCTTGGGATTCGTAGTTGAACATAGAGTTGTTATGTGAAGCTCATAGTTCTCCGTTTTCAGTTCATCCTGAAAGTACTAATATGTATAGTGATCTTTGGGAGTATTATTGGTGGGATGGAATGAAAAGAGACATTGAAGATTTTACTGTGAAGTGTTTGAATTGTCAAAAGGTTAAAGAAGAGTGGCAGTTACCGAAAGGGATGCTTCATCCCTTACCAGTGCTAGAGTGGAAATAGGACAATATATCCATGTAATTCGTTGTGTGATTGAAGAAGGCACCTCAAGGTAATAATGTAATCTGGCTTATTGTTTATCGCTTGACTTAATATGCTCATTTCCTTGCTATAAGACATATATTTTCCATAGATCAACTTTATCATTTGTTTCTTAAAGAGATAGTCAGGTTACATGGAGTTCCCCTCTCCATTGTATCTGATCGCGATCCCAGGTTTACTTTTATATTTTACAAAGGCCTTCAGAAGTCATTGGGTACTAAATTAAATTTTAGTATTTCTTTTCATCCTCAATCATATGGGAAGTCAGAATGAAAAATTATGTTTTGGGAGGATATGCTACATGTTTGTTCGATTGATTATCAAGGATGTTGGGACTAACATCTTTCTTTGGTTGAATTCTCTTATAATAACATTTATTTTCCAGGATACAGATGGCCCCATTTGAGGCATTATATAGGAAGCGGTGTCAAACTCATGCTTTTTGGGATAAAGTAGGTGAAAGGAAGTTGATGAGACCAGAATTGGTAGAAGAGTTGGCAGAAAAAGTTCAGCTGATACAGAAACTCATGAAAACAGCTCAGAGCAGGCAAAAACGTTATGCGGACAACATGTGGAAGGATCTCTCCTTTGAGGTAGGTAATCATGTCTTCCTCAATGTTTAACCAAGGAAAAGTGTGATGAGATTTGGTAAGAAATTAATGTTGACTTCAAGGATCATTGGACCATATGAAATTCTAAAAAGAGTTAGATCTGTTGCATACTGAGTATCTTTACCTCCGATTTTATCTCAGGTACATAATGTTTTTCATGTTTCCATGTTAAGGAAGTACATGCCAGATCCATCTCATGTTTTGAGTCCAGAGATAGTTCAGCTAGAATAGAATCTATCTTATGAGGAACAACCGGTCCATATTCATGACCACAGGGAGCATGTATTGCAGAAGAAGATGTTTCATCAAGTAATGGTTTTTTTTTGGAAAAACCACATTATTGAAGAGGCGACATGGGAATCTGAAAATGCAATGAGGGATAAATACCCCCACTTATTCGATAAGTAAATAAATTACAGGGACACAATTTTCTAAAGGGGGAAGGTTGTAACATCCCAAGTAAGTAATTAATTTGGGGATTTTTATATCTATGTCTATTTGTGAATTATATAGTGTCTTAGAGGCTTAAAATGAGAATAAATCTAATCTCAAGCATAGAATACACTAATATTTTTAAAAGACTGTTTTACTGCCTTTTGATGGAAAACCATTTTTAAAATCAATATTTTGAAAATTTTATAATTCTATTTGTAAATATAAACTTATTCTTTAGAATTGGGACATTGAAATTCACTTTTGATAATTTTTTTGTATTTTTTAACAATGTTCATTTTTTTATGAATAGTGAAAAATATTGCATTTTACTTCAAAACTGCTTTTTCATCTAATTCCATTATATGGTTATATTATATTTTTAATTTGTTTTAAATTTTAATTAGAATATATTTGTACCATTTCACCCAATTTTGGTAATATTAATTAATTAAACTTTGGAATTGGGCATAAACAAGTGTCAATCTTTTGATAGATATTGTTTCTAAAAAACCCCGCTATTTGTTTTGACAACGAAAATTATATTTACATTAATTATTGAAATTTCAGTGTTTGAAATTTGGTAAAATAGATTACATATTTGGAATTAGATGGTCAAAATTATTAAATTAATAATATCATGTATTTGGACATTATGAATAGTAACGACGGTAATTATCTTTAATTATCGTGATTAATTATTAATGGGGTAGTTAAGGGTAATAAAATAATATCATAATAACATAAAATAACCCCAACATGTGTCCTAATGCTACTTTTTGTGTCATTTCCGACCATGGGATTCTTTTTTCCAACTTAGGGACCCCATGGAATAACTTTTGTGTGATAGTGATATTTTATCATTTTATTTTTAATGAAATGAAAATATAACAAAAGTACGTAACATCTATGTAAAAAAATTTAATTTTTTCTACATAAATTATCACTTAGACTATAAATAGTTATTGGAAAGCTATAAATAATTCCTACATCATGTTATTTTTTTTTAAATTTTTAGACATTATATAATTAAATTTATTTATGACACCATGATGATGTAGCGATTACCTCATTAATGAACGATTTAAATAAAATGAAAATATAATGTAACATATAAGACATACACTTGTAAAAACCCTTTTGTATGTGTGGATTGCGACCCCTTATCACCTTATCCTTGAAATATATCATTGTGGGACCTTTAAAATCCGAAAAGAATTTTATAATAAAGTAACATTTCATGACCTACCAAGAGTGCCCCTCTTCCCTCTTATAAAAGCCCCCCACCTCTACCCCCTTACCCACACCACTCAAGTCATTATATTGACCAAACTCTAATTATTTTATCTCTCCACATCCCTCTATTCAACATAGAATCCTTACCTTTGGTAGAAAGATCATCAAGAATCCCTTTTGGTTCAAACCAAAGGGAGTTACCCGATTTAAAGGTAATGTCTTCTCTTATGATCTTTTGTTTTATTTTGCTTCTCCAAGCCTGTAAAATCTTTTTATTCCTCTATTTTTTAACAAAACATGTATATTAAATATACAAGGATATTTTTTTGATAAGGATTTTATTTACACTTACACAAACCTCCGTCAAATGTTTAGAGAACATACAGTTTTTGTGAGTGGTGAATTACTGTCTCACAAAAAGATGGTTGTTCAATCTTCTTTTAACACCTTTCATGGTGGCCATTGACATGTCAATATATTATATATATTATGTTTATGTTTTACTTATGCTTCTGTATTTTTCATTTATGTAATTCCTTTATGGTTTCCATTATGGGTAAACGCGATAAATTCATTTTTGGAAGTGCGGACTACCGCCCCTCAAAGTTATTTGATTCGATAATGCCATATGTGGGACGCATAAAGGATGGAGTTAATGGTATTAAATATGATATCATACTGGAATCATAATATACCTTCATATAATTATTATTTTATTCCATTAAATACTAAATAGAAATGAAAGTAGCGTTCATGCGTACGTATGACTTACCGTCTCCATGAACTATGCATTTCATTTTGTACCTCTAAATGTTAGGTAATATTATTAATTCATGTATATACTAGGTATAAATGATATATATGATATATAAATCATGAATATAATTCTAGATATAATGGATATTTTACAACATGAATGACTTGATATTATAAGAAGGTTATTTTTGACTCTAGTACCAATGACCGACAAAATGACCGTTATTAACATAAATGATTACATAATGTTCATAACATGGTAATAAGTGATTTAAAAGGTATAATGAACATAAAAAGGTTATTAATCAAGTATAAATTAACTCTAGTTTATTATTAATGAGATTAAAGAACGACTGAGTCAAGTCGGACACGAGGTAAGGGACTTTGTCTCAATCTCCTTTCATTGAGGCATATTTTGTTTTATACACAACATTATTTTATACGGCATATAAACCCATTTGACTTTTTATTTTATTAAAAATGAATCTTTTTATACAAAGAATTTTATTAAACGAAAAAATGGAATGTTTTTGTCTTACGTATTCGGCGACAATGACTTCTCCACCACTGTGACTATTATTTGAGTTTCGTCTTCCTCTACAAGACATAACTTTTTTTAAAATGAAAAATAAATACCATGTTTTACTTTTCATTTATTTTGGTATTCAAAATGTTTTTGATAATTTTTTGATTATATCAATGTGTTTTTGATATCTTGTGATTGAAATGTGGAAATCATATGTTTTTATGCATGTTTTATGAGATATGTTTTTGTTATGGTTCTTGTGTGTTTTTTATGAAGAGGTTTGGATCTGTGATAAACTAAGGGAGGGTGACCCCGTGATATCTCTCCAATGAATTGTGTAATGTGAAGGATTTAAACGCTAACGTTTCTTTGAAGATATTAAGGGAATATATTATGATGGGTATTTCAAATGTAACCATTAGGGTTACTCCTGACATAAGAATGTTATGAATGCCTCAAGTTATCTTTATGACTTATTATTTCTATGAGGTATTCATGAGTCTTATGATTTCATGAGGTATGTTAAAGGGGTTATTTTTTATGAGTAATGTATGATTTCATTGATTATATGTATACTTGGACTAAGGTTTTCTTTCTGTTGTTTCATATCCCTTACTGAGCTTTTTATGCCGATCCCATGTTTTTGAGATGTTTTTCCCAAGTCAAGGGAATGTTACATGATGTTATCATAGTTTCGAGGAAGTGTCAAGAAAGAATCCATGTTTTATTTTAAATATTTTTATTTGAAGGGATAAAATGTATATTTTCTTTTATGTAACCACCTTGTTCAAATGTTGAATGAAATACATGATTTATGATCTACTTCTCTAATACTCTAACCCTGAAAAGATCCTCATTTTTTATTCTTGTAGTAACTCAAGATTAAGTAACGTTTTAGGTTGGGGACTTATAATAAACACCTTATTCTCTAATTCTATCAGCTAAGTCCTGTGATCATGGAGTTATGTTGGTTCCATTCGATATCCTGGAATGCAAACTAGTTATCCTATTGGTAGTAACTCTATCATGAACTAAAAATATATCTTGGGCAACAACCTTGTGAAGTAATAATGAAACACATAATGAAACCAATACATCATTGATGTATAAACCAACTTATCTATTGTCCCATTATCAATAATATTTTTGGACGCTTTGGTTGTTTGTTCACCCAACTTGTGAAACAATTACCCTGTTAGTCCTACACAATCATTCCACTCTCTATAAAGAACCTAAGGGTCTACCTTATGAGATTTAAATGTTACCCTATGATGATATAAAATAGTATGGTATTGCAAAAATACTAACCAATACATAAGAAAAATTATTATTGGTAGACTCTAGCACATAAGGAGGAGGACACAAGGTAATATGGAGAACTGTTCTGACTAATATTTATAGAGTGATTTGAGAAATGTGACAACAGGAATATTATTTGAAGACACATGATTAATGTTATTTAATTGATTGTGTATGAAGTTCATTAGTTACGATCATTCTACCACATCCTTATGGTTATTTAACGTTTAAATATAATCCTTGATGGATATTTCCCATGTTACCGTTACCGATCATCTATTCTTACCTTTATTATATTTCTGTTTCCCCATGTTAAGAAGAATGATATGGAATAAAATATTAATAGAAGGGTATCATTCGTGTTGATGTTCTTGGTAGATTTTAAATTATTTTTATAGATAATGAAAATAAAAATTATAAGGGATATTTACCATATGATGAAAATGATATGGGTTTTATTACACAAAGGGTTTTCTTAAATACATTAATCATTTCACAGAAAATATATTCCTAATGAAAGTGGGATAATTTTTTATATTAATATTTTGATTTTTGATTTTTAATATTGGTTCTATTTACTTGGTTTAAATCGAGTATATAATGAATGTTTTTTTAGAATGAGTTCTTTGTGTACCAGATTTGGGCTGTTTAATTTTTATCAATGGAAAAATTGGATTGAAACAATTATGAAAGGATAATTTAATAATCAATAAAATCAATACAGGTTGTATGTTCAATGATTATCATAAGAATAAACCAATACATATACTTTATTTTGTTTTATATAATGGGATATGAAGTTTTAAAAAGATTTTTTTGGTAAATCTTATTTATTATTGATATATCTATTAGGTACATGTAATAATTTTTTAAGATTTTATTTAGTGTTATTTTATTTAGGAAGAATGTTATTAGGGATATACCTTGAATGGAAAAAATATTTATTGATGAGAGTAGGTTCCTCACGGATGAGGTTATTATGATTAATGTTAATAAAGTAGTTAGTATATTTTGAGAATATATGAGATTGAAAAGTGCTTTAGTGAATAATTGATTAATTTTTTAATTTTATGTTCACTATATTAGAATCCTCATATTATTGTTGTATGAAAAGTATTACTTCCTAAAATATAAGTTTATTTTAATAATAATGAATGAGTTAACTTGTGAACATATACGTACTTTTTAAATGTTTTCATAGTCATTCTCGCCATTTTGCATAACTTTTTTTTTATTTTGGGATGAATATTTTATAAGTATTTCTATATATATATATATATATTTAATTTTATTTTATGAGTGGTTAATTTTATTTGAGGATAAATTAAAAATTAATTGTTGGTTAATTAGTGATCAATAAAATCTGATTTTTGTCTTCATATTTGAAAAATTATATTTTCAATGATTTTTGTGGTTTATTATTTTTCAAATGATTGAATTTCAACATTTATTGTTATTTATGTGGTTATGTTTATTGATGTATAAAATATTATTCTTATTGGATAATATATTTACATGCGATGAAGTTTTTTGTTTTGGTTAATTGAAAGAAATATAAAGAATAATTTTTTATTATTTTGTGGATTTTAGGATTCATTAAAAGATAATATTATTTATTTAGGCATGAAAAATTAATCATATTTATTTATCTTTCATCATGAAGAAAGATTGGAAAAAGACTTAAAACATAATGAAATAATAAAATATTTGGAATAATAAAAGATGAATACTATATCACACTCTCAATCTCGATTGTAAAATAATTCCTCAAACTCACATATATGGAACATAAATAAACTGAGTCCTATTTGCAAAATATGTTATAGCTTTGATGGTACACTTTATGAAACTCATTCACATGTAAAGTCTCATAATAGTAAATTCATGGTGTACGAAATATTTAGGATATGATAACATTCATAGTATTAATATAGACAATAAAATCCTTTTTAAATTAAAATGTAATCAATGAGGAATAAAAGGTACTTTATTCTAGTTATATGTATTTAACATCTACAATATAGAATTTATTATGAAATTGTTTGAATTATTATTACCAAACATGAGAGAGTATTATGAGGATACAACTATATTAAGGGGGTAAAATGTAACAACCTTATATTTTTTGAATTTATTTTCATTTAAGAAAATACTATTTCAGATAGTTTTTACCATATATAACATTAATCTTAAATGAATCTAGATATACTATTGAAAACTTTCAATTTAAAAATAACTATTACAAACTAGTTTTTGTTTTTCCAGAATGACCAAGAGTAACCACATTAGTAATTAAAAGTTAAATTTTTTTTCTTATTAAAAATTGTGAAATTGTTTTTTAAAAAAATATAGTAAAATTATAATGATAAGAACAAATTCTTATATATTTAATAATATTTATTGATGAACGGGATATTTTAATAAAAAATTGTCATTTCATATATATTTTTTAATTTAAAAAATAAATTTATGAAAATTATTATTTGAAATTGAGGAAATGGAAATAAAATTTTATTAAAAAATTTAAATTGGTCTAGTGATATGTTTTGTGTTTTTTTAAAATAGTTTTTTCTTAATGAACATAAAAAAATATACAATGAATTTCAATTTTATTATGTATTTTTTATATAATATTGAAATTAATTTTTATTAAATATTTTTTATTAACAAAATATAAATTCATGAAGTAATATAATTATTTGAAATATATTTTTTTGAACTTATAAATATATGTTTTCCATTTTATAAATCTATGTAATGCTTTTCTTCAAATATATATTTTTTCAATTCTTCCCTTTTATTATAATTTTCAAAAAAATCATTTTGGTTTTTATTTTTTTAGACCCAAATAATTTAAAATACATGCACTAATCATAAAAGTGCGTTTTGACTTATTTTTGGAACATATTTTATAAGTATGTTTTAAAAAATATTGATGCTGAGTTATATAAAATTTACTTTATATTTTCATAATTAATGTTCAAATTTATTAATGATTTTCATTTAATTTTTATTCATAATTAGTAATCAATATAATATAAACATACCACATCATTGAATGGTAAAATGTCTTAAATTGGGTGTGAACTATGTCATAAGGTCAAAAAATATATCAATCCCTTGATATTAGTTTATTAGATGAGTTTATTTCAACCAAAATTAACCTATATGATAAAATATGTAAATTTGGGGCCATTTTACTTTTTTAATTATCATTATGTTATTTTAATTAATTAATAGGTAAAAAATGAAACATTATTTGTTTACATATCTTTAATATGACTTCATAAAATTATATATAGGTTATGGATATTTATAAATGATTTAATGGATGATGGTATGATAATTTTTACAATAATAAATTTTTAGTTTTTTAAGTGTATAACCACCTAAAAACCTTATGCATCACAACTCTATTTCTTATTATTTTAGGTAAAAATAAAGGTAAATAGATTTAAAATGATATAAGATATGTGTTTTGGATCCATTAAAGAAATGTGTGTTCTTTATTTATGAATATTAATGTTAAATATTTTTTTTCAAATTTAAAATTATATTTTTATTGTAGTCGTGTTGTTTTTTAGGCCAACATTAATGAATAGTCCTGAAAGGATACTAAATACATTTTATACTAAATATATTTTATTAAATGATTTTATTTTTTATAATTTCACAAATTAATTTAAAATGTTATATAATATTAAATATTGTGCACTAATGAACCACTTTATCTTTAAAATGTCATTATTGACCCTTAAAGACTGTGTATCTTGTTACCACATTAAGTTTCATAAGGGTTAATGAGAAGATAAACTAAATGGATAATGGTATAGTAACATAATAAAATTATACCTACAATTTTTATTAATTATTTTGACCCTATAAAATCCTAATATAAAAATAATTCCAATTTAAATCTACTTTTAAATGATTGTGGCATTATATTTTTTAAAAGATGAGAATAATTACAATTTGTTGGACTCCCTTAACTTTTAAAAGGTAACCTTATATCCTCTCTTAATCACACCATATAAATATATTAATCTCAAAAAACCTGAAAAAATATCCTAACAAGTTAATTATAATAGTTTTAGTGTTTTTGGTTATCTTAAAATCGCCTCCCAAGAGGCTGTTAGAAGATATTAGAAGGATGTTTCTCAATGAATATGTAATTGCCTTTTGTGAATAATTTTAGGATTATTTCTTCAAATACATACCCAAAATATTCTATAAATACATTTACATTTTAAATCATTATATTTATATTAATTAAATTTCATTGTGTAAATATAGTAACTGTTATCTATTTATCATACATCCCAATGAAAAATGAAATTGTCATCATGCATGTGTATGGACAATAATCTTTATGGACGATGTATTTTATTTTTCATGCCAGAAACTCATACAAAGTTACATTGAGGTATTTATTTACTATATAGTATTTTTATGAAATTTTCATTATTATGTAATGAAATCAATATTATCTACCTTCTGACCCTCCTATCCATTGGAAAATAAAACAGTTTCTCATGCATACGTGTGGATTGACACCTCTACAAAGCGATGTGATTTGTTTTTTATATCAGTTTTATATGAATGTTCAATGTGATATATTGAAAAAAATATATTATATTATAACTATTTTTAATGTCTAAATATTATTAACATTTATTTTATTATATTCATCGAATACATAAAAAACAGTAATGCCTATATGAAGACTACGATCTCAAGGAAGTAATGATATTCTTTTTTCATCACCATATTATATGAATGATAATAAAAAAATTTATCAAAAAAATATTTTATATGTAGAATTATTATTATTATTTATATGATCATTCCATCACTAATCCAAAAGTACTAGAACCACTAAATGAAAACAATAATGAATACTAATATACTAAGAATCTAGAATGAAGAATTTAATATGTAATTATTTTTAAAAGATTAATTTTAAATAATATAGAAATAAATATGGTATGATAAATATGAGTATATTTCTTATTTAAATTTTTAATAAATCTAAATTTATTATATAGGAGTGTAAGAGCATGTATAATGAAAGACAATATATAAGATGTGGGTTATCGTCTCGCTTTAATTTCTATGATATTGATACCATATCCCCCTTGATTATATTGAGTTGTATATTTAATAACCATGATTGATTGTTATGATAAATTTTTAGATAATTATGTAGATTTGATAATCAATATATGGTTATTTATTTCATAATATTTTGTTTCAATGATTACTATGACAATAGGTGTTTTATAGGTATATAGAGCTTTGTTGATGGATGATTTATGTTATAAAAATGTGTGTGGTTATATGGTGTATATAATACCCATTTAATATGTTTTACCATTAATCTATATATATAATTATTAATTTTTGTCTTATTTTATTTTATTTTATTTGTGGGGTTTATTATTCTAAATTTAAAAAAATGGTAAGGGTTTTTGTTATTTTATCATTAAATTTTAGGATTATCTATGTTAAATTTACATTTTGGAAAATATTATTTTCCTTATATTTTGAAAAACACATATTTTGTTATCCACTTGTAATTTTTTGGTTTTCACGTATTATTCTATTTACCTTGATTTTTACCTAAAATAATAAGAAATAGAGTTGTGATGCATAAGGTTTTTAGGTGGTTATACACTTAAAAAACTAAAAAATTATTACTGTAAAAATCATCATACCATCCTCCATTAAATCATTTATAAATATCCATAACCTATATATAATCATATGAAGTCATATTGAAGATATGTAAACAAATAATGTTTCATTTTTTACCTATTAATTAATTAAAATAATATAATGATAATTAAAAAAGTAAAATGGCCCCAAATTTACATATTTTATCATATAGGTTAATTTTGGTTGATATAAACTCATCTAATAAAATATTATCAAGGGATTGAAATAAACTCGTCTAATTTTTTGGTTTTCATGTATTTCATGTTTTCCAGGAATTGTATTCTCTTTAGTACGTAAAATGATCAATAAAATGTATTTAGCAAAAAATGATCTTATATCATTATTTTGGGTCATGAATATTTTTATTCCCTATTAATGGTAATTTAAATGTTTTATATAAATTTATACCTAAAAACATAATTTTTTGGAAGTAAATTTTTACTATCTTTTACTTTCATTACAAAAATTAAAAATTAATATTTTTAAATATTGATTAAGAGATTCAAATTTAATTTTTCATGAATTTACGAAAAGATTCATTGTTTTTTAACTTATATGAAATTAATGTACATCATAAAAATAATTTATTTCCCTGATTATAAATCTTTATTTAAAGGTTTTAAAGTTTATATAATGAAAATACTATTCCCATTTTTATAAGAATTTTTTATTTTAAATTTTACAAAAAATGGATGTTTTCTCTTGGTCGTGAATGTTAATTTTAAATTAAATATGTATTTTATAACATCATACCATGAACTATATTTATTTGGATTTCATATCATTATATTATTTTAAGGATGATAACATGAAACTAATTTCTTTCCAATTGGTCAAAATTTATGATGAAATATTTATGAACCCAATTTAGTTTATAGAAGTCCTCCTCTGTCAAATTAAATAATGTTTTATGGTCTTATGGAAATCATATGTATGGTTTATATTATATTATTTTTGGTCTTGAAATTATATATTCATCAAATGGATTCCGTAAATATTCATATATACAGAAACAATATGTAATGAAATGGGATGTGAACTATAAGTCCCCATCCTTAATCAATCCTTAATCTTGAGTTTTTTCAGTATTACACATTGAGGGTCTTTTGAGGTTTAGAGTTTTAGAGAATTAGATCATAAAACATGAATTAAATTCCACATTTAAACAAAGTGGTTACATAAAAGACAATATTAATTTTTCCCATCAACGGAAACCTATTTAAAATAAAACATGGGTTCTTTCTTGTCACTTCATTGACACTATCATCACATCATGTACCTTTCCCTTGACCTATGAAAAACATTTAAAAAACATGGGATGAGAATAAAAATCTTAGTAAGGGATATAAAAATTTGGAATGGAAACATGATTACATATATACATAAGAATGAAATCATACTTAACCCATAAAATATAAGCACTTTAACATACCTCATAAAATCATGAATAAATCATAGAAATCATAATGCATAAAGGTAACTTGAGGCATTCATAACATTCTTACGTAGGGAGTAACCCTCTTGGTAATGTTTGGAATACCCATCACAGTATATTCCCTAAATCTCTTCATAGAAACCTAAACGTTTAACCACTTCACGTTACCCAATGCATTGGAGAGCTATATCGGGATCACCCGCCCTTAGTTTATCACGGAACCACATGTCTTCATAATAATGTCCAAGAACCATAACATAATCGTATCATATAAATCATACATAAAAGAAACATAACATTTACACATTTCAATCACAAGATATCAATACAACACATTGATATAATAAAAACATTATGAAAACCATTTTCAATACAAAAATCAAAGAAAAGTAAAACATGGTATTTATTTTACATTTAAAAAACGTATGGCTTGTAGAGGAAGCCGAAACTCAAATAATGGTCATGGTAGTGGAGAAGTCGTTGTCACCGCATAAGTACGACAAAAAAACATTACTTTTGTAATTTAGTAAAACTCTTCTTATAGAAAATATTTCTTTTGAATAAACGTAAAATTCAAAGGGGTTTATACACCGTACAAAAGAAGGTTGTGTATAAAACAAATATATGCCTCAATGAAAGAAGATTGAGACGAAGTCCCATAACTCGGGTCCGACATGACTCGATCATTCATTAATGTCCTGAATAATAAAAAAGAGTTAATTTATACTTTCTTAAGAACCTTTTTTCAAGTTCATTATTCCATTTATATCACTTATTACCATGTTATGAACACTATGTAATTATTTAAGTTAATAATGGTCGTTTTGTCGACCATTGGTACTTGAGTCAAAAATATGCTCTTTATAATTACAAGTTGTTCATGTATCCATTATATCTAGAGTTATACTCATGATGTAAATATTGTATATATCATATATATCCAGTATATACATGCATTTTTAAAATTACATAACATTTAGAGGTAAGAAATGAAATGCACCGTTCATGGAGACGGTAAGCTGTACGTACGCATGAATGCTACTTCCATTTCTATTTCATATTTAATAGAACTGAAACATAATGATATATAATAGAATTATAACTCCATTATTTTATCATATATAATATCATTCAATCTATCCTTTATACGTACCACATATGGTATTAACGAATCAAATCACTTTGAGGGGGCGGTGGTCCGCACTTCCTAAAATGAAGATATCACGTTTACCCATAATGGAAACCATAAAGGTATGTCATAAATGAAAAATACAGAAGATTAAGTAAGACATAAACATATTATATATTGTATATAAATGTTGTGACATCTTAATGGCCACCTTTTAAGGTGTTATATGAGTGTTGAACAATCATCGTCTCGTGAGGCAGAAATTCTCCATCCACAGAAACAGTATATAATTTAAACATTAGATGTTGTTGTGTGTAAGTGTTGCTCTAATAATTCTTATAACACATCCTAGTATATTGAAGATACTGGTTTTGTTACAAAATAAAGTAATAAAATATTTTAGAGTGTTGGAGAAGCAAAATAAAACATAAGAACACAAGAGAAAACACTACCTTTAAAATGGGTAACTCTTTTTGATTTGAGCTCAAAAGCTTCCTTGGGAAGACTTCTTCCCAATGTGAGGCTTCAAGGAGTAAGATAGGGATGTGGAGAGAAAAACTGGGTAGGGGATGGCCGATCCAAAGGCTTGAGGGGTGTGGGTAAGGTGGTAGAGGTGGGGGCCTTTTATAAGAGGAGAGGAGGGGCACTCTTGGAAAGTTATAAAATGTTACTTTATTATAAAATGATTTTCATATTTAAAAGGTCCAGAAATTATATATTTCTAGGATAAGGAGCTAAGAGTTCTAAATCCACCCATAAAATAGGTTTTTGACATGTGTAGGTCTTATATTTTACGTTATCATTTCATTTTATTTAAATCATTAAATAATGAGGTCATCGCTGCATCATCATGGTGTCATAAATAATTTAATTTATTTAGTGTCTAAAAATTATAAAAAAATATCATGATTTAGGAAATCTTTTCATATTTCTAATGAATATTTATATTCAAAAATATAACTTGAATAACCCCATTTAAATTTTTTTATTAAAATAACTCATGTTTGTGACATTTTTTTAACTTTAAATAAAAGGGTATTAATGACATTTTCCTACCAATGAAGCTCCATGAGGTCCCCAAGTTGACACATGGTTTTGATTGGTCAGCCATGACACATCCAATAAAGGTAGGACATATGTCTAGGTCATTTCATATTATTAAAACGTTGTTTTTACCTTAAACCACACTAATTACCTCTAATCGTGATTAAAAACCTAAAAGTTACTATTCACCAAAAAATTATTTTAATCCCATTGAACAATATTTTACATCTTAATGACAACCATGTATGTTGGATTTTTGAAAATCAAAACACAGAGGTGGTAAAATTTCATTTAAATGGAAAATCAGTTTTTATAAGTACCACATAGTGGTTTCACTATTCATCAAAAAATTGATGTTTTTCAGAAAAATACCAAAACATCACCCAAAGATATATTTGAAATTCTGGATTCAAAAATGATATCTATTTTATAAAATTCAAAACATATAAGTTACATTAAATAATTTAATAATTAATTCCCGTTGTCAGAGCAAATAGCGTGTTTTTATGAAACAATAAGTATCAAAAGATTGACACTAGCTTAAGTCCAATTTCAAAGTAAAATTAATTCCAACGACCACTATTGGATTAAATGGTAAAAATATATTCTAATTTCACTTTAAAACCAATTCAAAATATAATATAATCAAATAAATAAATTAGATTAAAAAGAGTTTTTGAATTAAAATACAAAAGTTTTCACTCTTCATTAAAAAATGAACTTTATCGGAAAAATACCAAAAAATTTATACAAAGTAAAATTTGATGTCCCGATTCTAAAGAAAATTTTTATTTGGTCCAATAGAATGTATAATAGTGACCAAAACTATATTTATGGATGGTTCGCCATCAAAAGGCAATAAGTCGACCTTTAGTGAATGTGAGAGTATATATGCCTAAAATTGAATTCTTTTCGTATTTTAAGCCTTTATATTTTATTGGATAAATGTAAAAACATTTAAAAAATATATATAATCATATTTTAGTTATTTCCATTCATTCCTTCCAATACAACTGCTACGTGTTAACTACCATTTAAAATAATATTATTTTCTTACTAGTGTGCAACGTAAGATTTCAAAGAAACTCTTTGTTGCGTATCGGGTATGCTATCGAACATAGGAACCCCTTTAATGTAAAATTAATATATAATTCATAAATATTAATAAAAATGAAAATGATTTATTCTTTATTTACCTGGGATGTTACATCCTTCCCCCCTTTTGGGAATTACAGCCTCGCAATTTTATTCACTTATCAAAATAAGTGGGGGTATTTATCCCTCATAGAATTTTTAGATTCCCATGTTGCCTCTTCAACCATATGGTTTTTCCATAAAACTTTTACCTAGTGAATTACCTTATTACGCAACACTTTCTCTCTATGGTCAAGTATCTGGACTGGTTGTTCTTCATAAGATTGATTCTCTTCCAACTGAACCACCTCTTGACTCAAAACATGAGATGGATCTGGCATATACTTTCTCAACATCAAAACATGAAAAACATTGTGTACCTGAGATAAACTCGGAGGTAATGCCACTCTGTATGCAACTGATCAAACTTTCTCCAGAATTTCATAGGGTCCAATGAACCTTGGACTCAACATTCCTTTCTTCCCAAATCGAATCAAACTTTTACATTATTAGACTTTGAGAAAAACATGATCACCTACCTCAAAAGATAGATCATTCCTCCGATTATCTGCATAACTCCTCTGCCAGCTTTGAGCTGTTCTCATGTGTTTCTGAATCAACTGATCTTTTTCTGCCATCTCTTCTACCAATTCTAGTCCCATCAACTTCCTTTCACCCACTTCATCCCAAAAAGTTGGAGTTTGACACCGCTTCCCATATAATGCCTCAAATGGTGCCATCCGTATACTGGAATGAAAACTGTTATTATAAGAAATCTCAACCAAAGAAAGATGTTGGTCCCAAATTCCCTGTTAATCCATTGAACAAGCACGTAGCATATCCTCCAAAGTCTGAATTTTTCTTTCTGACTACCCATCTAACTGAGTATTAAAAGCTTTAATAAAATTCAATTCAGTACCCAACGACTTTTCAAGGCCTTTCCAAAATAGAGAAGTGAACCTCGGATCACGTTCAAATACAATGGAGAGAGGAAATCCATGTAACTTGACTATCTCTTTAAGATACAAACGGGAAAGTTGATCAAGGAAAAAAGTATCTCGTATAGTAAGGAAATGAGCAGATTTAGTCATGCGATCAATAATAACCCAGATTGCATTATTACCTCGAGGTGTCTTCGGCAATCCCACAACAAAGTCCATGGATATATTCTCCCATTTCCACTCTGGTACTAGTAATAGCAGATGTATCCCTTTCGGTAACTGCCGCTCTGCTTTAACCTATTGACAAGTCAAACACTTCACAATAAAATCAGCAATATCCCTTTTCATTCCGTCCCACCAGTAATACTCCCGCAGATCTCTATACATCTTAGTACTTCCAGGATGGACTGAAAACGGAAACTATGTGATTCACATAAATAATGAATTCATGAAACTTACCCTTCTGAACCAGCTCTACCTTTTTCTGAAACTCTCTGTCTTGCTTATGTGCTTGCTTAATTCTGTCTGATAGAGAAGATTTCACTGATAGCTGAAACAAAATATAAGAACATCCTGCACCAACAACTTCTATGCCAAAGTTCATCAAATCCTTAACCAAATGATCACGTTCCAAATGCAACATCGTTAAGGAAGCATTACTTTTTAAACTCAAAGTATCAGCAACTTTATTTTCTTTCCCTGGATGGTAATGAATTGTACAATCATAATCCTTGAGAAATTTTAGCCATCTTATCTGTCTCATGTTCAATTCTTTCTGATTGAATATATACTTTAAACTTTTTTAATTGGTATATATCTCACACTTTACTCCATACAAATGATGCCTCCAAATTTTTAAAGCGAAAACAAAAGTAGCTAATTTCAAATCATGTGTAGGGTAATTTAGCTCATGATTTTTCAACTATCGTGAAGCATAAGAAATTACCTGATCATTTTGCATTAGGACACAACCATGTCCTTTCAATGAATCATCACTGTAGATAACAAACTCAACATTCCTGGAAGGTAGTGCCAAAACTGGATCATTTAGTAATCTTCTTTTCAGTTCCTGAAAACAATCATCACATTATTTTGTCCAGATAAACTTAACACCCTTCGGAGTTAGCTTAGTCATTGGACTAGATAACCATGAAAATTTGTCAACAAACCTTCTGTAGTAACCTACCAAACCAAGAAGACAACGAATCTCGGTTACATTTGTGGGTGTAGGTCATTCTTCCACAACCTTTGTTTTTTGCAGGATCAATAGTTATCCCATCTTTAGAAACAATATGACCAAGGAAAGACACTTTTTGCAACCAAAACTCACACTTTCTTAATTTCCCATACAATTTATTTTCCTTTATGTTTTTCAAAATAACCCTAAAATGTCTTCCATGCTCCTCTTTACTTTTAGAAAACAACAAAATATCATCAATGAAAACAACCAACATTTTTCACCTGAGTCAACTTAGCCATCACTGCAACAAACTGTTTAGTTCTGATCCTGACCATCTCCAGATACTGATTTAAAAGTTCATTTCCCTCTGTATGCCTTCCCAGAAATTCTATTCTGTTTCCCCTATGGAAAACCATTCTTAAGACATAAATATCATAGGCGAAGAAACATGGTAATCTTTAAATGCTATATCATTTCAATCATCTCATAAATTAATTTATAATTTAACAATTTTCTAACTCATAATGTTGTCTAAACCGACCTCTAATACCAACTATAAGGCCCCAGTCTTTAACCATACTTAATCTTGAGTTATTACAAGATTACACATTGAGGATCTTTTCAGGTTTAGAGTTTTATATAATTAGATCATAAAACATGCATTACATTTCACATTTAAACAAAGTGGTTACATAAAAGATAGTATTAATTTTTCCCATCAATGAAAACCTATTTAAAATAAAACATGGATTCTTTCTTGACACATAATTGACACTATCATCGATCATGTACCTTTCCCTTGACCTGTGAAAAACATTTCAAAAACATGGGATGAGCATAAAAAGCTCAGTAAGGGATATAAAATTATGGATAGGAAACATGAGTACATATATACATAAGAATGAAATCATACTTTACCCATAAAACATAAGAACCTTAACATACCTCATCAAATCATTAATAAATCATAGAAATCAAAATACATAAAGGAAACTTGAAGAATTCATAACATTCTTACATTTGGAGTAAACCTCTTGGTTACGTTTGGAATACTCATCACAGTATATTCCATAAATCTCTTCGGAGAAACCTCAACGTTTAACCCCTTCGCATTACCCAATGCATTGGAGAGCTATTTCAGGCTCACCCACCCTTATATTATCACAGAACCACCCGTCTTCATACCAATTCCCAAGAACCATAACATAATCGTATCACATAAATCATAAATAAAATAAACATAACATTTACACATTTCAATCAAGAGATATCAATACAACACATCGATATAATAAAAACATTATGAAAACAAATTTCAATACCAAAATCAAATAAAAGTAAAACATGGTATTTATTTTTCATTTAAAAAAATGTATGCCTTGTAGAGGAAGCTGAAACTCAAATAATGGTCACTGCGGCGGATAAGTCGTTGTCACCGCCTACGTACGACAAAAAAACATTCCTTTTGTAATTTAGTAAAACTATTCATATATAAATGATTCATTTTGAATAAACATAAGAGTCAATGGGATTTATACACCTTATAAACGAAGGATGTGTATAAAACAAAAATATGCCTCAATGAAAGGATATTGAGACGAAGTCCCATACATCGAGTCTGACTTGAATCGATCGTTCTTTAATGTGCTGAATAATAAACATGAGATAATTTATACATTCTTATGAACCTTTTTTCAAGTTCATTATTCCTTTTATATCACTTATTACCATGTTATGAACACTATGTAATTATTTATGATAATAATGGTCGTTTTGTCGATCATTGGTACTTGAGTCAAAAATATGCTCTTTATAATTACAAGTTGTTCATGTATCCATTATATCCAGAGTTATAATCATGATTTATATATCAAATATATCATATATATCCATTATATACATGCATATATAATATTACATAACATTTAGAGGTAAGAAATGAAATGCTCCGTAAAGGAGACGACAAGCCGTATGTACGCATGAACGCTACTTCCATTTCTATTTCATATTTGATGGAATTAAAACATAATGATACATAATAATATTATAATTCCAGTATTTTATCATATATAATATAATTCAATCTATCCTTTATATGTACCACATATGATATTAACGAATCAAATCACTTTGTGGGGGCAGTAGTCTGCACTTCCTAAAACGAAGATATCGCGTTTACCCATAATGGAAACCAAAATGATATGTCATAAATGAAAAATACAGAAGCTTAAGTAAAACATAAAAATATTATATATCATATATAAATGTAGTGACATCTTAATGGCCACCTTTTAAGGTTTAATATGAGTGATGAACAATCATCGTTTCGTGAGGCAAAAATTCGCCAACCACAGAAATAGTATGTTCTTTAACCATTAAATGTAGGTGTGTGTAAGTTTTGCTCTAATAATTCTTATAACAACATACAAGTATATTTAAGATACTGGTTTTGTTACAAATGAAAGGAATAAAAAGAGTTTAGAGGGTTGGAGAAGCAAAATAAAACATAAGAACATATGAGAAAACACTACCTTTAAAACGGGTAACTCTTTTTGATTTGAGCTCAAAGGCTTCCTTGGGAAGACTTCTGCCCAATGTTAGGCTTCAAGGAGTAATATAGGGATGTGGAGAGACAAAATGGGCAGGGTTGGCCCGAGCCAATGGCTTGAGAGGTGTGGGTAAGATTGTAGAGGTGGGGGCCTTTTATTAGATGAGAGGAGGGACCCTCTTGGAATGTTATAAAAGGATACTTTATTAGAAAATGCTTTTCGGATTTTAAAGGACCCAAAATTATATATTTCGAGGATAAGGTGCTAAGAGTTCGAAATCCACCCATCCAATGGGTTTTTGACATGTGTAGGTCCTATATTTTACATTAACTTTTCATTTTATTTAAATCGTTAAATAATGAGGTAATCACTCCATCATCATGGTGTCATAAATAATTCAATTTATTTTGCGTCTAAAAATTATACAAAAATATCATGATGTAGGAAATCTTTTAATATTTCTAATCAATATTTATAGTCAAAAATATGTCTTCTATTATCCCATTTAATTTTTTTTTTAGTAAAACAACTCATGTTTGTGACATTTTTTTAACTTTAAATAAAATGGTATTAATGTCATTTTCTACCAAAGTGGCTCCATGGGGTCCCCAAGTTGACCCATGGATTTTTTTGGTCGTCCATGACACATCAAATAAGTGTAGGACATGTGTCTAGGTTATTTTATATTATTAAAACATTATTTTTATCTTAAACTACACTAATTACCTCTAATCGCGATTAAAAACTTAAAAGTTACTATTCACCAAAAAATTATTTTAATCCCATTGAACCACATCTTACTTATTAATGACAACCATGTATGTTGGATTTTTTAAATTCAAAACACAGAGGTGGCAAAATTTCATTTAAACGGAAAATCAGTTTTTATAAGTACCACTTAGTGGTTTCACTATTCATCAAAAATTGATGTTTTTAAGAAAAATAACCAAACATCACCCTAAGCTATATTTAATATTCTGGATTCAAAAATGATGTCTATTTTACAAAATTCAAAACATATAAGTTATATTAATTAATTTAATAATTAATTCCCGCAGTCAGAGCAAGTAGCGTGTTTTTATGAAACAATAAGTACCAAAAGATTGAGACTACTTCGAGTCCAATTTCAAAGTGAAATTAATTCCAAATACCACTATTGGATTAAATGGAAAAAATATATTCTAATTTCACATTAAAACCAATTCAAAAGATAATATAATCCTAAAAATAAATTAGATTAAAAAGGGGTTTTGAATTAAAATTCAACAGTTTTCACTATTCATTAAAAATTGAACTTTATCGGAAAAATACCAAAAATTTACACAAAGTAAAATTTGATGTCCCGATTCTAAAGAATAATTCTATTTGGTCCAATAGATTGTATAAGAGTGACCAAAACTATATTTATGGACGGTTCACCATCAAAAGACGATAATTCGACCTTTAGTGAATGTTAGAGTAAATATGCCTAAAATTGAATTCTTTTCTTATTTTAAGCCTTTATCTTTTATTAGATAAATGTAAAAATATTTAACAAACATATATAATCATATTTTAGTTATTTCCATTCATTCCCGCCAATACAACGGCTACATGTTAACTACCATTTAAAATAATATTATTTTATTACTAATGTGCAACGTAAGATTTCAAAAAAACCCTTTTTTGCGTATCAGGTATGCTATCGAACATTGAAACCCCTTTAAAGTAAAATTAATATTTAATTCATAAATACTAATAAAAATGAAAATTCTTTATTCTTTATTTACCTGGGATGTTACATGAACCCATTTATTCAAGGGAATATATCAATTATGATGGTCAATGTAGTGGGCATTGACTAATGAAATTATTGTAATGGGGAGTGAACCCAATCAACTATGGTATTGTTTTACAAGTGATTTTAATGTTTGTGAGTATTAACATATGACATTTTTAAATAATATTATTATTTTTTAAAAAAATTATTTATTGGGATTATGACATGTCCTCGTGGATCAATATTTATTATAGATGATTCCCCTCTCATATGAATTATTTATTTTTTTATGAAAAATCATTCTATGATAACTATTGATTAATTTTATTTATTATATTTTGTGTGAAATAAAAAATTTATGAACTTTTATTATTCCCTTATATTTATATAATACTTAAATGTGTTCATCGATTGATAAATCTCCTTTTTCCCTCACAGAGCACATGGGCTCCCAAATTATAACATTTATTTTTTCCTTAGGTTACAATGAATTATGTTATGTATGATATTTAAAATAATTGTATGATATGTGATGATATTTGTGGGATATGTTAAATTCTTCTAATAGAAATATAAAATAATATCATGATTGGGAAATTAAAATATGATCATAATGTCATAGGTTTTGTTACAGAGTTTTTTCAAGAGCACTCTAAAAATAAATATCTAAAATGTATTTTGAATGTATATAACTCAATTTTCGATATTAATAGTTTAATTACAAATAATAAATTTCCATACTCTCTAGTGGGAATAAAATATAGTATATAAAGATTATATTTTTAGAATAATGTCAAGGTGTACATGTTTTGGGATATCACTGGTTGGATTTCCAAGGAATATGAGGTTCATAATTGGAATAAAGAGAAACAAATTACATGAAATAATGGAATAAAATCATTATCATTGTAATGTTATATGTTGATGAAATTATTATTAAATGATATAAATGGAGTTATTTTAATGTGTTTACAATGAAAATAAATATATATTTTAGATATATATACATGGATTGATGTGTTATATTTTGGGGTTGCATGTTCTCATATGGAAGGGATTATTCTTTTATTTCATGAAAATATTTCAATAACGTTTTTGAGGAAATTCATCATCAAATTATCACAACATATATATATATATATATATATATATATGTTGGAATGAAAATTTTAAGAAATTATTAAGGATAAAGTTAAAATAAATGTGATTATAGAGGATTGATCATAGTTATACTATACATCACTACATCCACACAAACACTTCATATACATATATCTTTTCCTTTAGAGATCAATGTGATCTAACGAAATCCCATGTAATGGATTCCAAGAGTGTATTCAAATAAATATATAGTATTTTATTGGAATTGTGGAATGTAATAGAGAGAACCAATATATGCCCTGATTCAATAATTTATACTATGAAGGAATCTGTTGCTATAGGAGGTCCACGCCAGGAGTATTATTTCTTCTCTGATGAAGATCTGGGAGTTGGAACTATAATAAGTAATACCCAGTTAAAATGAGTACCATAAGGATACAATGTATTTATACTCTCAATTTTTATACATATATTATTTATATGAAGTAATTAATTGAATACATGTTAATGATGTTTGAAATACCAGTCATAATTTTATATGAAAATCAGCGTGTAATTAATATCTAAAAAAATATATTGAGACACTATAGATTAAGGAAAAATTAAATAGTTATCCAATTAATAATTGATAAGGTTTACAATTGTGATAATATGTTTTCATTTGTTATTACCCAAGGAAACCATTTAGGTATTTCCATAAAGGAAATTACAAAAGGAATATTTGAGAATATGATGTAGAACATGAATATTTATCCCCTTCTACTCTATAGAGGGACATTAAGGAACATTGGCCCCGTATAGATTTGTATTATGTTATGAAAGAAGATAGAGGGGTATAAAAATATTGTTAATGCATATACCACGTAAATATATCATTTATATCATATATAAAATTTTATTTTGAGAGGGAGATATATGAGATGACACCTTTGACTAGGGAGGGAGAATTCAAATTACTTATCCTAATTTTTATTTTCGGTATGGGATGTATTTTAGTGAAAAACATTAAATTATCCTATTTTGAAGTGTAAATGTTATTCTATACTGATATTTTTTTTATTTATAGGTTTCCTATTTGAGTGGATGTTTTCTAGAAAAGATTTGTGTGAGGGTAACCAAAAATCCCTAGAGAGAGATTTAATATCCCATAAGAATTTCTTAGTATCACATTTATTTTCAACCATGAATGTGTGTTTTAGTAGAATCCAATTTTGTAGGATTAAGGTTTGATTTTGAGTTTTTGATAATTCCATGAGAACATTGGTTAAGGTTGTGATCATGTTTCTTATACATTGAATATTAGGAGTTGGATTTTCATTCGTTAATGTGTAAACATATCATAATTTTTCATTTGTGGGATATTGTTTGGATAAAAGGAAAAATTATAAATTTTAGTAGTCTTAATAATATTCATTTCATAATTAACATATTTTTTAAATTACCAGTGATATTTTATATTTGAACAGACACAAAAAATAATTTTTATGAAAGTAGTGTTATATATGCTATTTTTTCTAGAGAACTATATCTGAAAAATATTTCTTTGAAACATCGCATATTTTTAAAGAATGTGTATCATATTTCATAATGGTTTTTGAAAAAACCATTGAAGGGATAGAATTTATAAAATATTTATTGGTCGATATATATTCTTGAAGATTACGTACCATATTTGTTTAGAAGAGTCAAATACGTATGATATTTTCAAATGGAAAAGGTAGAAAATAATTTTTTTATTATGTATTTGATCTTTTTCACCAACAATATGAATAATAAGATATTAAATATATTATATCATTTTATACATTTAGTTAAATATTGGAATTAGTGAAGAAATGGAATCATGATATTATATGTTATATTATTCAAAACATTACATATCATAAATTCTAAAATGATAATAGTTATTTTTTCTAAGAATGATGAAAAAGACAAATGAGATTCTATGGAATAGAATGTTGTTTCGCCATAAAATAATACCCCATGTAAATATTCATGATGTATGGAAAATTTATTTTTATTGTGGAAGACGTTAAAAATATCACATATTCTATAGATTGTTATCAAAAGAGTCACCCTGAAATCCATAAAAAGTTTTATTTTCATTCATGTGATTTGAATGATATTTAATTAGTAAATATTGTAACCAGTTTTAATTTAAAAATATAAATATTCTCTAAATTATAAGATATTTACTTATTTAAATATGTAAATATTATTTATATATTTATGTTAATTTTTAAACATGATAAATGATTCATTAATGTGTAACCAATATTTGAGAATCTAAGACATTTTTAATAGTATAAACACTATAAAAATTCAGAAGAAGAAAAAATGTCATGTAATGATTTTTCTATATTTTTTGAGAACAACATAATCTATTACAGATAATATTATGCTTTCATGTGTAGATAAATTATACTGTCATGTACGTTAACTGTCTCATTAGCACGCAAAGTATTCATAATATTTAAAATTGAAATATGAATATCATGATTATTTGTTTGTATTCTAATAAATTTTGAAGACGAAGCAAGATAATGAATATATTATTCATAGATGTTGAGAAATCTAGATATTCCATGAATATATTATACATTTCAAATAGTAATTGAAATTTCTTGAGGATAGTGGTTATAATATAATAATTTCTTATTTTCTTTCATTATTAAATTAAAATATTCATATATGTACACCAAAATTATGATTTAATATCACATATATCCATTCAAGAGTCAAGGATAAACACTACTCCTCCCTTGTAATCACTTTGATATTATAGTGATAATATTTGTCGTTGATATAAAATGTAATATACAAAATAATTGGCTTTCACATTGACATTTAACAATGTAAAAATTTATTATTGATAGTAATTTACCATTTCGTTTCATACATGGGATGGAGGGAATCTAAATATTAATGTCTCGTAAACTTACTTAAAATTTGTTTTTTATATTAACGGGAAATTATAAAAAAAAATCAATAAATATCACTATATCATTGGTACACCATTAATATGAGCACTACAGAACTATTACAGAATATTGATTATATTTATATATATATTAGGTTCTTCAGGGTACACTTAAAATTAAACACCCTTACAAACACACACACCTTAAACAGAAGCCAAAAATTCAAGCCATAGCCCCCCTATGAGATAGACAACCCATCAAGCCTTATTTATTCCATACATTCCCTGTAGGGCTAGTGGGTAATGGGAATGAATACAATTACATGGACTATAGGTCCATAATTTTGAAATAAGTACCTATCAGTGAATAGTGATTCTATAGGAACATCACTCCATGCATTCTGAACCCACAACATTGATCAATTT
The DNA here is from genome assembly GCA_963277665.1 of Viscum album. Classification (NCBI taxonomy): domain Eukaryota; kingdom Viridiplantae; phylum Streptophyta; class Magnoliopsida; order Santalales; family Viscaceae; genus Viscum; species Viscum album. The sequence continues at coordinate 192,565,394 of OY728150.1, forward strand.
TTAAGGGGTTCATACCACTAATCCAAACTCCAACAACATACATGTGTATGGGTAACAATTTCCACCCACTAGGGGCCCCCACCATCCCATGCACACTGCACATACCATAGCTAAGAAAAAGGATTTGAATCACCCTAGGAATAATATTCAATGTATTCGAGTCTAACGGCACTCAAGCTTGTGCTAGTTCCTATGGAGAGAAAGGGGTACAACTAGCAGTTACCGCTCAGATAAAAACTGATATGAAAAACAAGTTATTTGGGAATTGAGGTATTGGTTTCCACGACACCACACATATCCAAGGCCCAACACAACACATGTGTGCCACACACCCCTAGATAATGTTGTCTGAAGAAGGGCTGAAACCCAAGCCAGTTCTGTTGACATGGAGTGGTCTTCGTTCACGGTACCACTAAGACAACCCCCGGTCGGCCTAATTATATTTTTGAGTTTGAATTTAACTTTAATATAATATATTTTTATCCAAATACTATCCAAACATCCTATGTATATATATACATCTGTGTTTGTGTATAAATATATAATGTCATTCCTTCCTATGATAATAGGGGTACATATATAGATATAATTTTATTTTATCCCATGATAAATGGAGCCTTATTTGTGGGGGAGGATATAACTATACATAATGATAAACACACACACACAGATATATATATATATATATATATATTTAAGTGTAGTTGTCTTCTAATGTAGATGCCTAGAATCCAATCTCTAGGATTTTGAATATTTCTCAAAGAAGGTTTATTTAGTTTCAATTTTGAATAATATTACCCATTTTAGAGTATTTTTTCATATCATATTAATCACTGTAAAATGTTACAAAGGGACTTTATAGATGTAGGCATAACTGGATGGGCTCTAGATAAAATATCCATGGGAATTATGACTCCAAATATAGTTTCTGGGGATATAAAGCTTTCAATTGTGGATTTTTAGTAATAATAATAATGTTTATGTTTATGCAGTCCATTCAAATAGATCTTTCCACATAGACTCGATAGAGATAGTCATAATTTTCTTGTATATAAGCCTCCCCCATTGATTCCTTACCAACATGGGGCCATATGCCTCTTCAAAAATAACAATATTGTAATTAATTAAATAATAGTAACAAAATATATTTATAACATATTAAATATTGATATATAAATATATAATAATGGTTTTAGTGAGGTGGTAAAGTGTTTTAATCTATAGACATGATATACTGGTTAAACATTTATGATGTATAAATTTTTTACTTATATTTAACCACGGGCATATTACACATTGAAGTATGGTCTATGTGGCCCTTTTGGCATGGACACCATGCCCATGTATAGAGGGACCATGTCAACCATATTATATCCATGGGAAGATACCATTGGATACATGTTTTCTCCATATACAATATTACACGATGAATTAACTATATGAAATTGCTATTGTTTAAGGAAATACTCTTGGATTATTCCCCAGGGAGTACAATTGTTCCCTATTAAAAATAGACTTATCGTTGAGACTACAATAATTCATTCTACATCCGTTCCATTGATATTTTTGTTACTAAAAACCATATCAAAAGGTATAGTGAATGATATGAAGTTTCTAGTGAACCTTATAATGTTTTCATTTCAACTTAAATGGACCTTATGAAATAAATTAAATATCCACATTATGATTACTATTTAATTAAAAATATTTGAGTTAGCCAAATGAACACAGAGTTGTCTTTATGATGTGAAAGAAAGGAAATTTCAAATCCTCTTCCTTTGAATTCAAAATAACCTTGAAATGATATTAGATCCACTTTTGATCACATAAACATATATAAAATAATTAAAATAAATTCAAAAAACTTTTGAAAATAAAAGAATATTTCTAAACACATTAAGAAAATTTTTAATATTATTATATAAATAAAATATAAAATTTTGACTATTTCAAGTATATGATTTCTTATAAAATTATTGATTAAATACTATTAAACTAAACAATTTATCTAAATTATTTTCATAACTATATATAGAAAACGTGTTACTTATAATATACTGGAATAGTTTTTTATTATATAATCCTTGACTTCAAAAAACATTGAATATAATTTAATATTTTATCAGATCATAATAGTATAAGTTTCTCAATATTCAGTTAAACTACCAGCATATAACTCCACTATAATTATTTTAGATAGTTCTATCTTAAGAAAAAAAATCTCCATTTTATTCCATGAGAATAATCAAAAAATAATCATATTAAAGTTTATATTTTCTAGAATTTATAAAACTAGATAATCTAGGGCATCAGCAACAAAATTTCATTTTCTATTATGTAAATTAATTCAAAGATATCCATTAATAGAAGGCACCATCACTGTCTCTTCATAAATGATCAAATAGATATTGACAGATTCAAGTTACAAATACAACCAAATGTATTAAAAATAAATAAAAACCTCAATTAGGTTCTTTAATAAATTTAGATAAGTAATATTACATTAAGTTGATTTTTTATTCATTGTTCATGATTCAAAAATGGAATATTTATCATTCTGTGGGAAAATTCGTGTTCATAATATAATCTTCTCTATTATGTAATAATAGAAAAATATTTTGTATGTGATAAGATATATTTTTAAAGAGACATATACAAGTTTGAACCCATGAATATCATTAGGTAATTCCAAACCAGATTCAAAATTTATATTAACATTTATTATTGAGATTATATTATTGTTTTAGTATTTTCATGAGTCACCCATCTAGGAATGAAAACAATAATTGTTAAAATATATGGTATCCTATGGTATTGAACATAAGCAATAAATAAATTAAATTTTAAGTGTACGGGTATTTGGATAAATCCAAAATAGTTTTCTTAAAAATAATTTAATTATATAATATTTAAAATATGGTTATTTATCATCTTGTTATCATTGACGATGACTCTAAGTGTAGTAAGGTTAATTGAATGAAGGTGAAGTTATATATTCTATTATAGTCCTTTATGTTGTATATTAAAACACATTTGAATTGAAAATAGTTCATTCTGGTGGATAGAACATATCTTTATGAAAAATATATAGGTTTAATAAGCATTTCTTCCCCATAGTATGGTAATCCAAAACCTATCCCAGTTTCATTTTCTATTTTTTTCATGTATAATATTTAATAAATGAATTAGTACTCGGCATGTACACTCATAAATGATTCAAAAATCCATTTATTTTCCTTGGTATATGATAACAATTTAGTTATTATAAGAGATATGAATTATGATTGAATATCATATTGAGATAAAAACTCTCATAATCAATATGGAATTCAACATATTACTAATAATTTCAATTTTTATTTTACAGATGAAGCAATTAGAATAGAGTTCATAAATTAGGGTATGTTTTTCATAGACCTAGATCAATTTTAATAATTACTAAATGTATTTAAAATATAATCATTCTCACTTATTTCAATGTATTTTCAACAATTGGTAATTAAATTTGAGTGTTTAGAGATAATATCATTTTAAAATATGAATGTGTAAAATTACAACATGGTGATTTTTTTTGGATAAATTATAATATTAAAATTATGGTTTTGTTAGATATAGATATACCAATATGATTATTAAATAGTTAATTACAAATTTATTTATGGTTGTTTATATACTATGATCACATTCATTGTACATGTGAAAATTTATCTATTTTTTATGTAGTTTTTCAAATTATTCCTTAAAAATTATCATAAGTGAAAACATGGTAGGAAAATTAAATAAAAAATTTAGAAAAATATTATTAAAGTTTAACATGACAGATCATTATTTATTGTTTGAGTCGTCAACATGGAATAATGTTTCATAAGATCACATAGTTTCATTACTCACTCATGGGGAAAAGTAGTAATGTATTAGTGGTCTTATAGGAACATATGTTTTGGGATTCTGATTGTTTTTCATTTTTTGACAGTTGTTTATGCATATGTTCTTGTATATTCTTAATTGATAATATTATCTTGTGAACTCCATGTTGAACCAATATGCCACCTGAAATAAGTATTTGATTGATAAAATAATTCTTGGATATCGGTTAATTATTATCATCATTTGAAATATCATATTATTTAGGGAAATATTCCCTAATATTACTATGTTTCACCCCATATAATTCAAATGTATTATCATAAGTGAAACGGGATGGGAAAACCTAAGAAAAGGGGTATAAGGACAAGAATTCACAATATATAATGCAGAAGGTCACAATAATAAAAAATGAAATTATTTAGTAGGAACCATATATAGTTATCATAAATAAGGATCATTTTAATGTGTTTTATCTCAATTTTAAATATTATTATTATAGAATAGATTTCTATATATTTCTCTATGAATTATTAGTGCATAATAAAATAAAATATTTATATTAAATAAAAATGTTTTTTAATTTTTTTGTATTAAGTATAAACAACCCCAATTATATCAGGTTTAGATATAATGGATGATTATTTATTCAACTTTTAGAGAGTTACACTTCAATTTATATCTTTTAGGGTTATCTGATTCAATATCTTTGTGTATGATGGAAATATCACTTCCATCACATTTCATCCCCTAATGGGATCTTCCCCAATCAATTATGTGAAATTTTCTATGGTTTACTGATGCGAGACTTAGAAAATTTTAATTCATCATCTCATAACATCACTTGTGTAGATATTCCAGTTAATGAAACACAAAATCTATCTACCGGATGTACATATGCCCATTACTCATGAGGAGGTTCTGATTATGTTTATCCTCCCTAGTGAGGGAGTGTATATAACTGGATGAGTATTAGGTGATATGATTTATTTGGTATAGAGAATACTTTTCATTTTGGTTAAAGATTTTTTATATTATATCATAATCTATCTTCAATATATTTAATCTTTATTTAACCATTTTACCAAAATGGCTTGTGAATCTAAGGATATTAATGTCATTTAAATTTCATAAGAATATAATCAATGACTTTTTGGATGAAAAATATTCGTCAATAATTCTATGAAATTCATCCATATTATGTATTTACCATTACATGGAGACCTATACATGAAAAAGATATATCTATGGGTCATGTTTTCTTTCATTTACTTGAATAAAACCATTCAGTGCATGTGTCGTTAATAAGATAAATATTATATGATGAATTTTTCTTATTCAAATGTGGGAATTAAAGAGACCAATAACTATGCTCAAAAAATTCAATGAAAAATTTATTATAGATATAATATTGGACTACCTACGTAGGTGATTTTATATTTTTCAATCATTCATATAATAAATTAAAAAATTATATTTATATATTTTTATATTAACTATAATAATGTTATCTGTCGGTGGATCCATTCCCACAGACATTCAAATACAACCAAACATTATGCCCATTTTTATATACATATGATGGACTGTCTTCTAGTTATTTGTTAATATTAACTATATATTTATATAATTAATTTTTTTATAAATGATTTTTTTATTGATTGTATATTTATTTTTTTGTAATTTCTTAATTGGAGGATTACATATTTTGGAATGTTCTATATAGTGTCCCTTCTTTCTACACATCGAGGCTTGATGCTAGAACATGTATGGTTCTTCATATACATTTCCATAAGGTTTATTGAAAGTATTTAAATTCTATTATATGGATTTTTTGATTATATAAACTCATTTCCACCCCAAATAGTAGGTTTGATAAACTATATTCCCTGATGATTTCTAAGAAGCAATAATGTAACTATATTCCTTATTGATTTCTAAGAAGTAATACCCTATGCTTATAGATGTTCATGAAATTTTTTCTAGTGATTAAGCTAAACATTATCTTACTATAGTAGATTATTCTATAGTGATAACATGAAGCTAGAGAAGAATTGAATTTTCTTTTTTCTTTAAGGGAGAGTCACCCATTACAATGTTGTCATATTATTCTCTTTTGTGATAATTTTATACTTGCTACATTCTTAACCCCATATGGGAAAAAGGTATACCAAGTAGTAATCATCTATCTAACTAAAAAATTGTATAGTCTAGGAGAATTTGTATCCGCTTCCAATCAATCCAGATGGATTAGATATTGTTATAATAGATTCAATTTATAGGAGTATAAGCTAGAATATAGACATTGACAATCATGATGCCACTGGACTATCTATTCAATGATTTATGGTGAAAATAAATTATTTGGAAATAATGATGTAGACTGCATTGATACTTCTTTAGCTGTTAATTAATTTTAATCTATTTATTTTTTTCTTTTATCTTATTTTAAGAAAGACATTCTATAATTAATTAGTACAACTAAAAATTAATAATATTATAGTCAATTCATTTTGAAAAAATAAATAATAACTATTAAATACATACATATATATATTTTATCAATTAAATTGATATAATCTAAATATATTATGTTATACCTACATAACAATAATAATTACTAGCTAATAATTATATCCTATCATATATGTTATAATATAATTATTAATACTATTATGGATTATGTAACATCCCAGCTAAATAAAGAAATAAGAAATTTTCATAACTATTCATATTTATGAATTAAATATTAATTTTAATTTAAAGGGTTTGATATGCACAATGTCATACCCAATATGTAACAATGGGTTTCTTTGAAATCATACATTTCACACTAATAATAGAATAATATTATTTTAAATTGTAGTTAGTGCCTGGCTGTTGTATTAGTGGAAATGAATAGAACTAACTACAACAATATTATACTTGTATGTTATATTTTTTTATATTTATCCACTAAGATTTAGGGGCTTAAAATATGAATGAATCTAAATTTAAGCATAAATACTCTAATATTCAATAAATGGTCCATTTACCACCTTTTTATGGTGAAACCTCTTTAAATCCAATTTTGGTCATTTTTATATGTCATATTTGACAAAATAAAATTCTTCTTTAGATTCGGGACCTCAAAATTTACTTTGGGTAAATTTTTGGTATTTTTTTATAAAGATTGTTTTTTAATGAATAGTGAGAAATACTGTATTTTAATTCAAAAGTTCCTTTTACTATAATTTATATATATGGATAGATTACCTTTTTATTTTGTTTTAAAATTTAAATATAATATATTTTAACCAATTAATCCAATGTTGGTCATTGGATTTAATTTCACTTTGAAATTGGATATAAACAAGTGTCGATCTTTTGACTATTATTGTTTCTAAAAAACAGGCTATTTGTTTTGACCACAAGAAATAATTTTAAATTAATAAATCCAAATTCTATGTTTTTAATTTTTTAAAATAGACATCATCTATGAATTTTTAATATCAAATATATCTTAGGCTTAATTTTTGGTATTTTTCTGAAAAACATCGATTTTTGATGAATAGTTAACCAACTATGTAGTAGTAAAAACCTCACATTTTCATTTAAATGAAATTTTACAACTTCTGGTAATTGAATTTCAAAAATCTGACATACATGGTTGATATTAGTAAGTAATATTTTGTTCAATAAGATGAATTTTTTTGGTAAATAGTAACTTTTGAATTTTATTTACCACGGTCAAAGATAAATAGGGTAATTCAAGGTAAAAGGAATATCATAATAATACGAAATTACCATAACAATTGTTATAACCATATTTTTTTGAGTCATTTATGACCATGGAAATCTTTGGGTCGATTTTGGGAACCCAACGAGCCACTTGAGAGTGATAATGACACTTTAGATTAATTAACTTAAAGCAATGACAAAAATGACATACACTAATATCTTCTAATAAATTAATTTTTACAAGTGGTTATATAAGTTATATGTTAGATTATAAATATTCATTGGAAAGATAAGATTATTTACTACATCATGGTACTTGTTTTATAATTTTTATAAATCAAATAAATTTAATTTTTTATGACACAATAATGATGTAGTATTAACTCATTAATAAATTATTTATATACATAAGATTATAAATATTACACAAATATAGAAAACATATCCAATTCTTATTGGATGACTTTATTTTGAAAATTATTTATCTTATCTTAGACATTAATTAGTTTTTGACCTTTAGATACTTAAAATCAACATATAATAAAATAATATTTTCACACTTTCCCAAAGAGCCCCTCCCCCCCTTATAGAAGCCCTCACTTTTTACTCATTACTCACACCTCTCAAGCCCCTTGGCATGTCCAAACCGTTCCCAAATAATCTCTAAATATCCCTGTCCTCCTCCTAGAAGCATTACCGTAGGCAGAAGGCACTTCAAGAAGTCTTTTTGGTTCAAACAAAAGGGAGTTACCCAAATTAAGTGTACCAATTTCTCTTAACTTCATTTCATTTATTTTACTTCTACAACCCCTTAATGATTTTTTTTCTTTATTTAATAACAACAACAACATCCTAAATAATATATGAAATTGTTATGATAATTATTATAACTACACTTACACAAATCTTCATCTAATTGGTGAAGAACATACTATTTCTATGAATGCCAAACTAATGCCTCATGAAATAATGATTGTTCGATTATCTCCTACCAACTCTCATGGTGGCCATTAAGATGAAAATAAATTTATATATGATATATTTTTTTTATGTTTTATTTATTCTTCAATATTTTTCTTTTTATATCATACCTTTAGGGTTTCCATTATGGGTAAATGCGATAATTTTTTTTAAGGAAGTGCGGACTACCGCCCCCTCAAAGTGATATGACTCATTAATGCTATATGTGGATGTATAAAGGATAGAGTTAATGATATTATATTTTATATTATATTGGATTTAAAATATTCCTATGTATCATTATTTTTTATTTCCATTAAATTATGAAATTGAAATAAAAGTAGCGTTCATGCATACGTAAGGCTTACCGTCTCCATGAACAGTGTATTTCATTTTTTATCTCCAAAATGTTATGTACTATTATAAATACATATATATTCTGGATATATATTATGTATATGATATCTAAATCATGATTAACATTTTTAGAGATAATAGATGGTTGACCACATTAGCAACTTGTAATTATAAGGTGTTCATTTTTGACTCAAGTGCCAAATATCGACAAAACAACAATTATTAACTTAAATGATTACATAATGTTTATAACAAGGTAGTAAGTGATATTAAAGGAATAATAAATTTGAAAAATTATCTTCTGCAAGTAGAAATTAACTATAGTTTATTAGTCAGGATATTAAAGAATGAAAGGGTCAGGTCAGACATGAGGTAAGGTACTTCATCTTAATCTCCATTCATTGAGGAATATTTTTCCTTATACACACTTTTCTTTTATATGATTTATTAAAACATTTTACTTTTAATTTTATTCAAATGGAATATTTTTTCTTTGATTCATTTTAATAAATGACAAAAAATAATGTTTCTTATAACATAAGTAGTGAAAGCGACCTTTCTACCGCCCTGAGTATTATTTGATCTTTGTCTTCATTGACAAGACGTAATGTTTTTTAGAAGTAAAATAAATACCATATACTCTTTTATGTATTTTGGTATTGAATATGATTCTGATAATGGTTTTTTTAATGTCAATATATTTAAATGATATATTGTGATTGAAATGTTGAAATTTTAACTTCAATTTATGTTTGTTTTATGTGTTATGAATATGTTATGGTTCTTGGGCATTGTTATTTATATGGGGGGTTCTGCTATAAACCTAGGGCGGGTGAGCCCAAGATAAATCTCTAATGCATTGGGTAATATGATGTAGTTATATGAGAATGTTTCTCCTAATAGATTTAGGGAATATACATTGATGGGTATTCCAAATATAACTCCCTACATAGATGTGATAGCTACAATGTAAATATGATATCAATTCCACAAGTTACTTTCCTGATTTATGTTTTCTATGTGTTACTCTTAAATATTATGATTTCATTTGTCAAGTAAAATAGATTATTTTTTGTATGTATTTATGGACTAATGAATGTTTTCTTATTTTATAACCCTTACTGAGATTTTTATGATCATCCCATGTTTTGAAATGTTTTTCACAGGACTTAATGATGAATACGGTCGTGGATGGGATCAAGGAAAAGTCTTTCTATCTAAAACATGGAACTAAATAAGAATATTTTTTTCAAGAGTTATAATGTTATGAAAAAATGGATACTGAGGAGAATTGTCTACATGTAATATTCATGTTGTTAGGTAAATGTGATGACATAATTATCTAAAACTCTAAACCTAAAAATATTCTCAATGTTAATTATCCATTCAATTCAATAATATGTAATGTTTAAGGTTGGGTCCATATAGTTGGTATTAGAGGTGGGTTTAGATAACTTTAGTAGTAAGTTTATTGTTAAATTCCTATCCATAAATAACATTATATTGAATTGATATAGTATTTATAGTTTACCATGTTGGTTCTCCTAAGATATTTTTGTTTTCAGAATGGTTTCTTTTAGAGGAAACATGGAATCATTGTTGGGACGACATCAGGAGGAAGACAACCTTCCAAATTAGCAACCTAATATAGTCAGAATCAGAACTGAACAGTTTGTTGCGGTAATGGAATAGTTGACCCAGGCTATAAATGGTTGTGGAATTCAAGCACGAGATCATCCAGATCAACCATAGAGGAACATGTCAATATTGAAGCATTTCATGAGGCAACACCCCCCATCACAGAGAGGATCATCTGCCCCTGTGCTAGAAGAATGGTAGATTAAATCAATATAAAATATTTTTTTTGTCATGGGGTGTTCAAAACATCAAAAGGTTAGTCTTTCTATTTATCGTTTTGAAGGTGAAGATGATAAGTGGTGGTCACTGGTGAAAAATATCTGAGATTGTGAAGAGATTGATGCTCTTGATTTTGATGAATTCAAAAGTTTGATTCTTGGGAAATATTTTCTTCTTTGGGTTCGTCTTACAAAGAAAAGTAATTCCTGGAATTGAAGCAGAAGGATGAATCAGTGGCTTATTATGAAGAAAAATTCACTCAACTCATAAATTATATTCCAAATTTCATATGAGATCTTCATAGTAAAATCCACTTTTGTACTCAAGACTAAAGCCAAAGTATAGAAGGGATTTAGATTCTAATGAGTTAAAAAGTTATAAAAATATTGTTCGTTGTGCAGAGAAGGTGTAAGTGGATTTTGCTAATGATCAGGTGTTCTTTGACAAAAAACATAATAAGAGGTCGAGGTGGCTGGTGAAAGGGAAGAACTCTTCAAAAAAAGTCTGATGGTGGGAAACTTAGAATGACAGTTTCTGAAAATTGTGGTAAAAACCATACTAGGTAATGAATTTTGAATTCTGTTAAGTGCTACTAATGTGGTAAAAAGGGACATAAGGCTCGTAATTACACTGAAAAAGATCAGGTTAATAGGAAGAAAAAAACCAATTTACAGTCAAAGAAATGTTTTAAGTGCAAATAAATGGGTCATTATGCAAGAGAGTATCCAATGAAGAACTCAACTAAGGGAAAGCATCCATCCTACAAGAATAAAGTGGTGGTGAAATCCTTTTCAACTACTTCAAGAGATGTTGGGACATCAAATGAAGTAGTATGAGGTCCACTATTTGTTTTTTCAAATTATGCCAATGAGTTGTTTTAATCAGGGTCTAAACATTTGTTCATTTTGAGATGGTTTTAAGTAAATTGGGAATTCCATATCAAGATATGAATCCTGATCTTTTGGTAAAAACACAAGGGGGAAATTTTGAGACTAAATGAAATTATAAGAACCTTATTGTCCTAGTGTGTGGGATGAATCTGCCTACACACCTTATTGTTTTTCCTCTTGAAGAGTTTGATGTTACTTTGGATATTAATTGGCATTCTGTTTATTATTCTATGATTGACTGGAGAACTAAAGAGGTTTATTTTTTGAATGATTTTCTATTTGTGTACAAGAAGGAACCCTTGATTTTGATAACCTATTAGGAAGCTGAGAAACTAGTAAAAGATGGAAATGAATGATACCTAGTACATATTGTTGAAAATAAAGGAAGTGTTGAGATAAATTATGTGCCAATGGTAAATGAGTACCTTGATCGCTTTCCAGATGATTTTCATGGTATTATAACTTATTGGGAAGTTTAATTTACTATTTACATAGTTTCTGATGATATTCCAATTTCAAAACCCCCTTATCAAATGGCTCAAATTGAACTTTTAGAGTTAAAGACGAAACTAGCGGAGTAATTAGATAAAGGTTTCATTTGACCTAGCACATCACCATGGGGGTCTCCTGTCTTATTTTTTGTAATGAAATATGGTTCAATGAGACTTTCCATTGATTATAAAGGATTTAATAACATCATTGTTAAGAACATGTGTCCTTTGCCTCATATTGATGATTTGTTTGATCAGCTCCATGGAGCTTAGTATTTTTCGATGATTGATTTGAGATCGGGGTACCATCAGTTGAATGTAAAGGAATTATACATTATAAAGACCGAATTTCATACTATATATGGCCATTATGAATTTTTAGTTATGCATTTTGGTTTAACCAATGCACTTACTATATTCATGGATCTTATGAATAGAATTTTTTATGAGTTATTGGATAAATTTGTGGTTGTATTTATTGATGATATTTTGGTTTATTCTAAAAGTAAATAGGAACATGAAAGTAATTTAAGGGTTTTCTTTCAAACGATAAAATAAATTAAAATGTTTGGGAAATTCACAATGTGTGAGTTTTGGTTACAATAGATTTCTTTCCTTGTTCACATTATTTTAAAAATGGGTTATACTATTGATCATACTAAAAACAATTTTTGGAGAATGGCCAAGACCCACAAATATAACCCACATTCATAGTTTTCTTGGTTTTTTTGGTTATTACTGGATGTTTGTTAAGAACTTCTCATGGTTGTCTAGTGCATGGAATAAGTTAACTCGAAAGGGTGTTATGTTCATTTTGATTAAAGAATGTAATGATTGTATTCAGGAATTGAAAAGAAGATATGTGAATGCTCTAGTTTTGGAACTTTCTTCTAGAAATGGTGAGTTTGTTATTTATAGTGATGCATTGTTGAAAGGACATGGAAGTGTCCTTATATAGAACGATTAGGTAGTTTTTTTATTAGAACTTTCATAAATAGAAAATGGAAAATTTTGATAATTAAACCAAACACGAACGGATCAAAAACATGTCTTATTAAAAACCCAAAATGAAGGTCTACTCATAGACCCAATGTGGGAGGCTGCTCTGCTAGTCAGCGACACCTTTGAGGAACCATAGTCCAATCTCCTTGCACGCATTATCAGGAAAATCACTCCCGTGGATAACATTCCTCCCAAGGCCAGTTTCATAATTACCATGATTGGTTCCTCGTTCAGATGAAGAAGTTTTTGTCAACCCAATAATCCTAGAATTGTATTTTGTTGATGTTGAAGATAAAAGAGACTTGATAAGCTATACAGAATCCACTAAATCTATGGTAGTAATCAATGAAAAGGTTAGAACCCCTATTTTTACTTATGGATTCAGTTTTTTAGAACTAACAACATTAAACGTTCAATTACTAATCAAATGAAATACCTGAATAATAATGATTATCTTATCACATGTTGATTATTCATCTTTCTAAAAATAATATTACAATGTTCTTAGAGTATTTTTCTCATTATAAGGTCATAGGGATTTCATTTTACGATGAGATCCTTGATGTTCTATGATGATATTACTAAATACATTTTCTATAGTCAGATGATATACTATAATGGGACATATATGATATAAGATATTAGGTGCTGAAGGATCATAATACATTAATACTTTTCTCATGTAGTTTTCACTAGATAAACACCATGAGACTAGGTTATTGAAAGAAACCCACTTTTGAGAATTCCACTTGTTTTCTGTGTCATTGGAAATTCCTATCTTGGAATGTGTGTTCTTTTCCTTGGACATTGGATCATTATAAATTTATATCATGTGTCATATACTCTGATGTATTGATGAAACCCATGACTACATATTCTCATGGAATGGTAGGAAACATTGGGTGTTTAGGAGTGATATTACATTAATGAATAAGTCACGAAAATATTTATTATTTCCCAGTTATCAAAACTAGATATCTCTATGCCTTTGATAGAAATAAAACTATTGGATTAAGTATATTCACCTGGTGGTTTATTGGTTAGTTTATTTCAATAATGATAAATAATAATATCTAGGATTTATAGGTTAATGAAATAAGTAATGTATCCTACTTAATGAGATGTTAAGATAAATAAATTACATTAAAAATAGAGTGTTTATAGGAGGATTTCAAGAATACAACTTAACCTTATTTTTTTGGACATCATTTGTTTTTATATACTTATCTTAGTTTTTTATTTGGACTCACTATTATCTAGATAAAGTTCTAGAGAGTCCCACCCAAAATGTATCCAAATATTCTACTAATGAAGATGAATTGGAGTTTAAGAGGAATTAAAACCCATGTGTGGGTACTAGAGAAAGTCCAAGTGAAATATCTCAAGAAAATTAATTCAAATATATTATTTTTCTTTGCAATAAATAAAAATTAATTTCTTTCTCAAGGTATTTTTCATGTTATTTAATTATATATTTAAATATTAGAAATTATTGTTTTTCTAATGATTGTTATGTTTTCATGATTAATTAGAAGTGTATGGGTGGAACAATATGAGTTTATGGATTATGGTTCATCATGTGGAATTAATTAATGTTATTATTTAATTGTAACATATTCTTAACATTCCTGACACATCTAATTAGTTATTTGTGTCCTTTTGGGATTTTTCAAATTGATTTTCTTATTAAAGAGATTAAGTTCAATTTCTAGAAATCTACACCAAACTATTTAAAATATTTTTTTATCCATTAATAGAGTGTGAGGAAATTTTCAGAATTTTCTCTCTTATAATCCTTTTATGATTCTATAGAGAGAAACTAAAATATAGATCAATAACTGATAGATTCATTTTTGTGGATCGATCTGGTTATATCTTATTGATTGTAAATGAATTGTAAGGAATTTTATATTATTATGTAAAACATTGGAATAAAATAAAAAAACGGTATAATTGTTTATATGTTAGGATAATCTAGAGGGAATTGAGTTTGGGGTATTAAAGCTATGATAAAAAAGAGATGAATGGATTATTTAAGGATTTTGTAGTTTTACAAATTTATAATTATGATTTCGTTTTCATAATAAACATACAACTCATTATATCCATAGAATAGATATGGTATCATTACATCGTATCAAGTATTTGATGATAAGTTTAGTATAAAAATTGAAATTTTACCTAATTTAATACTATGGAAAAATAATAGATTCTTTATTTGGAATCATAGTAATTGTGTAATAATTAATGTCAAAATATCAATTAATGTTTCTAGAATTCGAATAAAGATATTTGATTTGGTCCTAAATCCACTATCAGTGCATTGATCAGAGTATGAACAAACATGTAATGATTATTTAATGATTTAATTTTTTTTAGAAATTTGAAATGATATTAATATATAAATATTTAATATAAGTATAAAGGATCCACTAGAGGTGTGTAGATGGTGTGGGCACAAGCGTGTCACTATAGAAGATATATGGTATTTTTGGTGTTACCATGTGTTTGAAGAAATAATATTAGGCCAAAAAAATATAAAGGGTAATATTTGGTAGTATAATCCAATCAACATCCCAAACTATCCCCCTCATTGATTAGGGGGTGTATGTTTGGATTCATTATGCCTTATCAATTTCGATATTCCATTTACTAGAAGGAGAAACATTTATGGACCTTTAGGTTTTGTAAAAGAAGTGGTTGTAGGAATTCAGTGGATAGTAGTGACATGGTTGGATATTATGAATTTTTTATAGATGCAAGAACATGGAGGATAGTTCACTAGATGCCCATCCATAGTGTATTTAGTTTATCATCTGGTGGGTTTGTATAAGTTTGAACCAATTCAAGTAGTATTTATTAAAATGGAGTAAGGTATTAGGTCACTATTCATCTATAAGTGTTTCATTGTGAAAATCCCATGAATGTAAGAGATCAGTTGAAATGGTTAATTGTTATGGGCCCTCTATATAAAAATGGCCCGTACACTTGCTGAGGTGTTAATTGATCATTTAGTTTAGTGATCTCCATGGATGTACAGTTACTGATTTTAAACATTGTCCTTTCGAGGAAATAAATTATTTCATTAATTCCACCATGAATATAAGATGAATGTCAGGAACACGTAAATCGTATATTTTATTTATGACATTATCATTTTCTATTACTTTTTTCAATTGAACATTTAGATGAGTTTTGAGCAACCAAGATAGAGTAAGTTGAAATCAATGTAGTTATTTGGATGAGGTGAATATTTTAATTATGATACATTGAATTTTATAGATTTACTACGTGAACATGTTTCATCATTAAATTTATGTAGAATGAAATTATGTACTGGGAGGTTCGATAAAATATTCTCAGTAATTGGTATTAGTGTAATGGTTTTTCCCATAATCCAAACGGAACACTTGAGAAAAATTAATAAACATTCTATCTTTATTAGATTTTTTTATTTTTTTTGGAGTTACTATCATTCCAAATATGGAATCAAGGTATAAAAATATCAAGTTATAAAAATTATATGGAGAGGATTTTGGATTCTAGAGGATTTAGTCAAAGGAAGACATCATTCTAAAGGACCTTGATATTCTATTGAAGGGAGTTAAGAAATAATCAATGGTGAAAGGATAACAGGAATGTCTGGATAAAATGGATTTTGGATTGGTGTGGATGTTATAATCCATAATGTGTCACTGAATATCCATAAGAAGAATATTTTAATGGATTTAATTTCATCTCTAGAAGATATGTATGATTATTTTACTACATATAACTAGGTGTGTTGATAGAAAAAATGATGTATAATATGTGATTTGAATGATTTAAACATAATATAGAGCCAAATCGAGTCTATTAGTGTGATTTTAATATATTATTTTTATGGTATACAATTATTTCCATCATTGTTGGAATCAAGGGAAGCAATAATTATGATAGTAAGTAACTTCATTAGAAAAACCGACATGATATTAAAGGATGTGAAAAGGTTAATTCTTAATGACTATATATGGAGTTTGAAGATTCAAGAACCACACATAAATGAATTTAATACATAAGGAATAGGGTTATCAACTCCTCAATGAATATGAAGATGATGAAAAGATAATTCAACTGATAGGTGTAGATATAAGTTTACCAGACCAAGGCTAATCTGTTGGAACTACCATAAAAGGGGTCATTCCAAGAAAGCATTGAATATAAAGGTAATTTTAAAAGAAAATATTCTAAAGGAATCAGTTACATTAATTAAAATATATAGATTAGTGAGAATATAATCTTGAGCATCCATAATCTAATGGAATTTTGGATCATAGATATGAAACATCTTTCTACACCACATGTCGAAAGTAATGCATAATAAATTTTGGGGATGGAATATTTAGAAGAGCTAAATTAGTTAATGATGAAATTATAAACATTTTGGTAAAGGTGGATGATAAAATATTGATGAATATTTTAATTAACTATGATTTAAAATCAATATTTTTATTTTAATTATTTTAAGCAATGTAATTTTATTTGGAAAATTGGATGAATATGGTCATGGAATGAACTTGGTAAATGGAATGTAAACATTTCACTCATGGTTCCTTTTTTATAGAGATATATGTAAAGTATAAAACACATTATCTAAAGAGATGATCATAAGGGGTATCACATAATAAATTATCTTCTTCCTAATTTTATGAATAGTGGTACTACTAACTTGTGCAACTCAGTGGAAAATTTATGATGAGTCTAGAAAAATTGCATACTAAAGATAGATCATTCAAAAAATAAATATTGAAATTGCTTCATATTTATAAATAAATGGATGGTAACATTCAATATAAGAATAATAACACTAAAATGATAGAATATGATGCTTTAATATATATACATAGAGTTACCCTTCCCAACCAAATCACACAAAGGATCAAAATATTTTTTGACATTCATTGAAGAATCCATGAAGAAATTATGGGTGTTCTTCAGGAAACAAAAATCAGAAGTGTTTGAATTATTTTTTAAATGAAAAATATTTTTGAATGTGAAATTAGGAGAATTTTTATGTTCTTGAGGGAATAAAAAATAGTGATATTATAGAATGAAGGTTTAATAAATTTTGTAATATCAAGAGTATCAAACATGATAATACTATACTTAGATATCCAAGACAAAGTATAATTATGCAGGGGATGAGGAAAAAATTGACCAGAAATATTTAGAGGATTAAAATACATTCTGAAATGAAAATTAAATTTTGGGATATATTAGTGAACACATCAACTTATCTAATAAGTAGTTTCCCTTCTGCACTAATGGGATAAGAGATGAAAAAATAACTATGAATAGGTAAAAATCTAGATTTATCTCACCTAAATGCCTTAAAATGTATGAACTATGTTTATATGGATTAAAAATATATATATAATAATAAATAATAGTCTCGAGTTTTCATTTTTATGGGTTATGATGATAATAATCTCAAATTTATACTTTGAAATAGAGAAAAAAGAAAATTCATTAGAAGTTGAAATGATATATTTAATAATAATGTCATATAAAAGTATAAGACCAAGGTGAAAATGGATGTTCTTAAAAAAATCAAATTCAATCAAAGTTGATCTGAGTGAAGGTTCTAGATGAGTTCAAAATCAAAATAATTTAGATGACTCTGAAACTACTATAATCTCAATAATTATGGAGGATAGTTTCAATGGAATAATGATAATTATGAGAGTCTAACCATAGAAGGATATTTTTTAAAAAGTCAAGAACTATAGAGACTCAGTTTTGAGTTCTAGAGGATGAAATTATAAAGGATGGTATTCCGGAGAGATAAGATCTCAATGTAGATTTATAGAGATTAATTAGAGTTATATTAATAGTATAAAGGTATGGGGTTGACATGAATTTCATAATTTTAATAGATGTGGTAGAACTAGAAATCTTATAAGAAGTGGATAGACATTTTGATTCTAGAAATAAAGTTTTGGATTTGAAGGAATAGTTAAATTTTCATCATATGAATAAAACCCATGAGAAAGTGAATCTATAATTCTAAAAGAGTGAACTAAAAAACTAGTGGTTTTGATTGTTAAAATAATAATTTTATATAATAAGAATACATAAATAAATTCCAGTTTTGAAAGGGGTTTAGAATAAATATGGAATTGACTTATTTAAAAGATTATATTTGATAGTAAATCATACTACCATTTTATTTGTGAATCCTGGATGAAACTAATGTTTTGTATATAGAAAACATGTATGTGACCATGAACTGTATACATTTTGATCAATTGGAAGACATCTATATGATATAATATGTTGGTTTCATGGATCCTTTGAATGAAGTATCACCACCAAAACTCAAAATATGTCTCTAGGGTTTGAAATAAGAACATGGTTAACGAAAAAAAATGTTCAACACTTTTATAGATGTGAATTAATTTGTAAGAAAAAACAAATACCATTTTTGTTACCCAGAATATTATATAAATAATAAATTAATCATATTTTTTGTGTGTGTGGATGAAATAATTGTTATGGGCCCATCAATTCAACATATTTCCGAACCATAGAATAACATACCAATTTTTTTTAAATGAATGATATTGGAGAAGTAAATAATATATTGGGAACAAGGGTTGATCATGATAAAAAAAATTGTTGTTTGGTTATATAACATAGATGCCAAATTTTTAAAATTTTAGAATTTTTTGGTATGAGTGTATATATTTCAGTCTCAAACCACCTTTTTAGTAACCTTAATATTTCAAATGAAAATGAAAAAAATAGAGAAGTGGCATATAACATTCTATGATTATCATATGCATTATCTGTAGAAATTATAGTATATTGCATGGTTTTCAATCATAAAAATATTGATCATTTATTGGGAGTGGTTAATTAGTATATTAAGTATATGGGTAAATATAATTGGGATTTTTTGAGGTTGATTATTTGATACCTCAAATGAATAGAAGGTACTAGTTATCATTTTAGAGGTTATGAACTTTTTTTGGGGTATGTTTATATAGAATTTTAAGGTAACTTAGAATCATATAATAATAATACTAGATGTCTTTTCACATTTGGAGAAACCATGATTAGTTCAATTTTTAGGTTGCAACCAGTGACTTGAATCAATGAACCAAAGTAAAGTAGAAAAAAATAATAGAAGAAAGTAATGAATTATAATTGTTGAGGCATTTGATTACGGATTTCAAAATATTCTAGGAGTGTGGACAACATTACTACAACAATCAAAGTGAAATCCACTTGACTTAAAATTTTGTGATACATGTTAGGACAATGGGCATATATATAAAGTAGTAATTTTTCAGAAATATTCTATAATATAGAGAGTTCAAGATGAAAAATACAAATGTAAATAATAATTTGGTGGTTTCAATCATCATTATTTTATTCTATAAAATTCTAAGCTAAAATTGTGCATTAGTGGGAATTTCGTGAATAGAAAGAAATAGAGGAACATTTCATACAATGGATTTCAATGGTTGAGGTTTGAATTTTTTTTAGAGTTTTCCATGAGAGGCCTTCAAGATGTATTCATGTACGATATTGTTGGTATTTTTGAATCCTCTTCATATTCTAGATTTAGTTTACTCGAAACAGAATCTCTAGTGTACCCTATGTTCTTGTGAATATAGTTAAAATAAGACATCAATGGTTAATAGTAATGTCATATAATGTTGAATTTTTTTGATGGATGCTAGAGCATGGTTGCAACATCACAAGATTATTAGTAGTGGATTATTCAATTAAAAAAAAATATGTCTATGTTTAAAATAATTTAACATGGTTTTGGGATAAATGAGGGAGTTATTGGAGAAATAATCGTCTATTGGTGTTAGTGGGACATATTAAGGAATGATATATGACACTAGTGGTCACTGTTGCGAAATGTTCTGCCCCATGAAAGTCAAAGAATAATACAATGAGTTGACCATATTGGAACCTATATATAATAATATTGGGATCACATATTGATGTGTTGAGTGATCATTTACTTTAGTGATCCATGTGGTTTTTTTAGTTACAATTGTTATACACATTGTAAATATGATGGGATTTAATATTTCAAAAATCCCCTCATAGATATAGGTGAAATGACTAAGCCACAAGAATCCTCTATAGTCTTTCTTACATTGAACTTTTCCTATAATTTTTTGATTGAATTTCTGTTTGTTTTGTTGGTTAATAGGATAGAATAAGTTGAATTCAATGTTGTGATTTTGGTGAGGGGATTCTTCCTTTTGTATATGCAAAAATGTTTAGATAGTTCATTCTAGAAAGTAATTCAACCATTATGGTTATAATGAATAAAAATATATTGTGTGATGTTATTGATAGTATTCTTAATAGTTTCACAATTTACAACTCATGTGGGTGTTGTATTCTTTACCAATTTTTTTTTAAATAAAAAATATAATTTTTTTCTTGCCTATGTGAGTGGAATATGAGGCATGGGGAGCAGTCTTTGTGACCTGACTATTTCATGGATTCCACACACCACATTCCTTGGTCCAACCAGCAGCTAATTCACCCATCCTAGTAGACTCTCCCTAGGATCCAATATCAATTTAAGGACACATTTTTGGTCCAAAAGTAACAAAAAAGTATAAAAATTTGTGATTGATAATTGAAAATGTATAGAATTTATTACAAATATTTTGATTGTTTTGGGTCCTATAATTTATTAATTAAAATTATTTAAATGCATTTTTAATGTAATAGAAATTACCTCTAATTGAATCTATGAATCATTATTAATTAGTATGAAATTTTATTAATTGTTTTTTGATGATGTTCCTGATACCAACCTATTAAAGTTTGATTTATTTTATTTAGTTATTTCATTTTAGTTTTAATATTTAAAAACTATTTATTAGATATCTTTTTGATGATCTTCAAATCATACCTCCAAGTTTAAATGTATAAGTGCCATTGGGTCTACATTTGATAAAATGTAATTCATATATCTAGAGTTTCATTTACTAATGTTTGAGTATGCATTTTAATGGTAAAAGTAGGTCAAAATGGTATGGTTTGAGTTGAGAGTCAATGTGGAACAAAATAAGAATAATGCATGAGTGTTTGATTAGTTTTATAATTTGAGTTGCGATATAACTCAATGAATTCCCCTAGGGTCTCAGTTGATCAATTATTTTATCAATGGATCACCTAATAGAATAAAAATCACGATAATTTAATTAATTATGTATTTTTGTCCTGTGTATTTAACTATTTCATAAATTTTTTGTTATATAATCACATTATATTATTAACAAGAATGTAATGTTAAAAATTAATAACAAAGTGAGGAATGCTTCTATTTTTATGTGGTTAAATATGTGAATGTTATAACATAGTAACACACATTGAAATTAGAATATTATTTTAGTAAAAATATAAATAAAATGAATTATGTGCCTAAATTATTTTTATTAATACATGGGTAATTAATTATATAAAATATACATAATATTGATTATCATGTAAAAGGATAAAATAAGTAATATTTATGCATATGATATAAAAATACCTAAATGCAAATAATATGTTAGTAATTCTTTTCATTAATTGAGTTATTATGAAATCATAGTTGAAAGTGTTTATAAAGTCCCTAATTAAGACACATTCATTTATAATTTATTTTTAAATAAAATTTCTTTAACTTATCCCATTTGGAATCAAGAATTGTTTTCCATTTCAAGGGTGGGTTAAATTATCAGTCAAGTGTTTTGGAAATCTATCTCTTGGATTTTAGTATTCGAGATTCAAATAAATGGATCAATAAGAAGCAGGTTAATTTAGTAGGAAATGCCCAGCTACCTAAATACCTTTGAGTGATTTTTTCTAGTCCCCTGTCTTGGTTATGAGAAAAAAATATGGATCATTTTCTCTATAACGACCATGTAAAATTATATTCTAAATCAAATAGTGATGTATTTTAGGTGTGATAAAATATTATAAGTGTAACAAATAGAATTTATTTCATCACTTTTGGAAATCCACGTATTATATCCAAAACATGCATATTTATTTGATAGAAAATTTTTGTTAATTCTAGATCAATGTTATCACTAATTTAATATTGGAGCACAATTATCCTAAAAATATATATTTTCCAAAGTATCATAGGTTATTGAGAATCATAATAAACTAAGATTAAAAATTCTATATGCTAGAGTCTTGTGTTCCTAAGAAAGAGGCTTCTAAGGATTCTTGTGAGGGAGTGAAAGAAGTATTAAATAATATATAGATGATTCCTAGAATGTCTAGATACTCTTGTTATCATCAATAACTTATGATATCCAAAATCATCATGATGGTATAAATGTATATATTATATTGTCCCATTTTCTTGCTTTTATCGATAGAAGGAAATAATGAGTGTTACAATACCTCCAATGAAATTTTTATAAGAAATAGTTTTGTATATTCTCTAGTCATACCTCATATATTAGTGATGATTGGATAAATTTAGTGTTTGGACATCATGGGTTTCAACAAAAATGATGAGAACTACAATGATCTTTTTCTCCCTTCCCTAACACAGAGATTATCCAGTTATATTATGAATTATAAAATGAAAAATATTTATAGGTTTCATCTAGAACTACTCATACCAATTTGATAATAATATAAGGGCATTGGGAATGATGAAAATGTATTACCAATGGAAAGTATGATGGTAGAAATAGAAAAGGACCAAAACACTAATTTGTGTTGTCTGGATTATATGCACTGACATTATAATAAGGAAAAGATCCCAAGACAGGATAAGGAATCAGATGTATAATGTTTTAGATGGGTAAGAAGTTAAACTGGAAAAATTATTACATTGCAGTGAAGAAACAAAATTAATCTTTTGGTTTATTTTTCGTCAAATGTAAATTTTATATTTCTACAAGTTGGGTATTATATATAGATTATAGTGATCACATTTTAATTTAAAAACTAGACCAAATTATATATATTTTTTCATTACGTGATAGGGATCTTCTTGATAACAATGGATTAAGTTTAAATACCTTGATTATTAGAGACTACCACATTATATTTCCAACAAGAATGAGTCTAATTTTAAAGAATATTTATTACGTGATTGGTGTTACCAAGAATATTATATCAATGTGTAGTTTATAAATAAATGAAATTATATTCTTTTTTGTTCAATAAAAATTATAATTTAAAAAAGATAAAAAAAATTTATGGCATGAAAAATCCAAATATCATATATTATATACTAGAATATGATAACCAAATATCATAAATTGATAATGAATCATGTTTTTAGGACTCATATAACACCCAATTATGGAAAAAAACTTGGATATGTAATCAAAAATCATTTTTTGATGTCATATCAAGTTGGGTATTCAGATTATTTTTAACATAGAATTTTTTTATGTGGAATTCTTGTATTCAATGAAAGATTACCAAGACACAAATACATGGAAAAATTGAAAGTGTTGCAATGCATCTTGAATTAGTAGACACAGATGTGTGCATAAACTTTTTAGATAAATCTAGAGGATTATACTCTTATATCAGTAATTTTACTAATTAATTGAGTATACATGGATGTGTATACGTAATTAGTTATAAGTAATAATTCCTTGATATG
The DNA here is from genome assembly GCA_963277665.1 of Viscum album. Lineage (NCBI taxonomy): Eukaryota > Viridiplantae > Streptophyta > Magnoliopsida > Santalales > Viscaceae > Viscum > Viscum album. The sequence goes on from OY728150.1 coordinate 192,590,179, forward strand.
TTTAAGGAGTTTAGCTATGAACTAAAGAATAAACTCTATATGAAGTTAAATACCTTCAATCAGATCAATATTAAAAAAATATTTACCAATATTTCATTAACTATATAATGTATTTTAGAATACTATAAAAAATATATCATCTTTAGACACCATAGTTCAATAGTGTTAGTGAATGGAGGAACATTACATAGTTGTATATAGCGAGGTTAATGATGAGTTATAAATATATTCCACTATCCATTTTGGGATATTCATTATAAAGCACAATAAACATATTAAAATGTGTTTTAATTAATAATTTCCTATATGAATTATATATTTGAAGAAATATATTTTTCTACACACTCATGTATGGGGTTGTGAGGAAATTTTTAAAGTAACTTATAGAAATAAAACATTACCCTATAGCAATAAACTGTATCTTTAAGAACTATTATACATAAAACTGATAGTGACATGACATGTGGGAGGGTGAACATATCTAAAATTTATATTGGGAGAAATATTGACTTTAATGATGTTGATTCTCAAGATACATTAGAATTGGAATAGGAACAATTTCTAGAAGAAACAATGGAAGATGTTAATCAATAAAAAGAAGTAGTTTGTAGGAGCAAAAAATAATTCAGAGAACAAGAGAGAGAGGGTTTTATAGTCATGGATTATAGTTCCTATTTATTAGTTTATAATAATGAACCTCTATCCAAAAATGAAGTAGTAATAATATCAGAAGATGCAAGATATAAATCATCCCTGAATTATGTGATGGGTTCCATATCCCAAAACCATGTCTGGGTTCTTATAGATCCTTATAGATATAAATACAATTGGATAAAAATCATTAATCATGAAATGAAAAAAAGGAATATTTTGTACCTATAAATAATAACATGTGGGTAAACAATATTACCAATGTTAAGGGATAGAATATGATGAAACATTTTCATTTGTTATTACAGTTAAATCCATAATAATTATTTATGCCATAGTATCTTACCATGACTATGAGATTAGGTAAATTGTCTTGAAAATATATTTACTTAATGAGGACTTTAGGTAGTATTCAATATAACACAAATATAATGGGTTGTTAAAGGTTTTGGTCACTACAAAAAAGTCAAATGGATCATTCTAAAATATAATTTTTGTTATGATTGATGATATATGTGATACTTATAGGATGATTAATTTCATGATAAGAGAAATTGAATTAAAGAATTTAGATAATGGATAAATTCCAGAACCAAATCACCAGATCATCATAAATTATATTTAATTAATTTAAGAATATAAATAATTACCTTATGATTAATTATTTCTTCATTTAGGGATATTAAAATGAATGTACATTGTACAATTTTTTCATTGTAGGAATCAAGAAAATATTTCTTCTAGTTCTGATCCACTTGTGTTCCACAACTCATTGAACATCATTATAGGAATCTATGTGTTATATCATGATAGATCCAATAAATTGTGGTATTAAACTTTGGACTCCTCAAGAATGAAATCCAAAGGATTATCATTTATCTCTCTATAGGATCAAGAGGGGAAAGTGGAGGAATATCTATCTAATGTTTTTGAGAGCATTCTGGGAGATGGATCTCTCTTGGGATCGATTGGATTCTATTTTCAAGTTTTTGTGGAAACCAAAAAATGATTCAGATCACTTAATAATATATAATAATTAGTTTTATATATAACTCAGGATTGAATAAATAATTTCACAACAAACATATTATTATTTAGTTAATCTATGAGGAACCCGTGTCCATAATAATCATAATAATATTATTTCATGACATGCTCTAAACTCATGAATTTCAATTAAACATTTCATATTGAAATAATATTAAATATATATTATTTCTCAATAGGACACCAAATTGGTCCACAATTCCTCCAAAATATTAAGTGATCCATTAATAATGAATATTTATTTAATAAATAAATATCACTACATTATTGGAAAATAAAAAATAAATAATTTAACCACTAAATAAATATTAAATATTTATTAAATATTCCTCTCATATAATATTCTCTTAAATAATTAGTGGGGGAATATATGAAACTGATAAAACAAAAATGATTATTAAATCCCATTTGGTAATAATATTTATTTACATTGTTAAATAATAAATAGTAATATATCATTTAATCAAGATTTTGAATATAGTTACAGTATGACCCTCTAGGCCTATTTCACAATGGCATTTTGAGAAATAACCCAATGGTCAATGATAGAATATATAAACATAAAAATGAACCCATAATGAAGGAAATTAACATCTCAATGAAATAATACCTCATATGGATTCTTATTATGTAATATAATATCTTTATCGTTATATATATAATCAAGCAGGTTTCAGGCTGGTGGCATCAACCAATGAGCTTGATGTCTTATACATTATCTTTTTGGAAAATGAACATTCCTATAGAACACCACGACCATGGATTTTTTTATTGTATAGAACTTCAATAAATGATCTTGAGATATCAATTTTTTTGAAGAATATAAGGGAAAAATCCTTTCTCACATTATTCATTAATGAAATATAACACGTGGTACACCCAAAGTATCCTATATCTCTAGGAACATATGTCATCATGATTTTATTCCGTATATCAATTTATGAAACCTATAAAACACATTATTAATAATCTAATAGTGTAAGAATAAATGCACATGTCTAAAAATTGAAACATCTAATGACACATGTAATTGTGAATTTTCTACTAGCGGGTATCATTCTCTAAATATTCTACACTAAATATTACCAATGGCGTCCACCATGAGAAACTGCCTGAAAGTCCTATGAGTGTTCACAACATATATCCAAAATCATTTTGGTCCCTCAAATTTTTTAATATGGATATAGATCATATATTTAAGAATACTGTCATGGAAATTCTAGGTCAATTCACAAAGAGAACTTCTATGACCTTTTAATGCAACAAATACACATGGGAAATTTTTAGACACTATGTTTTGTAGAATATAAATCATGATTTTATAATGCTATTATAAATACTAAAAACAATGAATAAAATTATTATAAATTATTAAAATATTATTTCTAGGGAATCAAGTTCAACAAACATCCACTTTCACCATAGCCAACCTCTAACAACCTCCGGTCTTCTAGCTTTCACATGAAACTTATGATCTAGTTTAAATATTCCTTTTTTAAAGAGTCACGTCATATTTTATTCTATGGGAAAATTGATTAATTAAACATCACCACTTTGATAAAAATCCTTTAATAGGATATACTTCTAGAGTATGTTCTTCTTCCATTGGGGTGACATTGGATCTTTTGCAAGATCAACCGGTATAATATTATTACAATACAATATAGTAAGGTATTTATTTATATGTACCACATCAATCATATAGAAAAATATTCAAATCTAAATGAATTATATTAATTCATAAAAATATTTTATATACTCAGAATCTACTGTAGAATCTATGACAATTGGATTCCCTTAACTCTTCCTCCCCACATCTCATCCATTGAGACATAAAACATATCAGGATTGTGACTTAAATCAATTCTGATTTATTTGAAAACTAGAATCAGCATAACCCACGATGAAAAGTTCCCTTTCTCATCTATACACAAAGAACATATCATTAGTTATTCTCAAATTGGTAAGGATGTCTTTAGTAGAAGGTCAATGTTGTTCTACAGGATCTTCTTGATATTTGCCGACCAGGATCAATAAATATGAAACATAAAGCATAGTATAAAACATGGAATACATGATTGATACTATCACTTAAAAATAGGGATCTTACTCATTCACACATTCTCCTATTATGGCTAGGGACACATCTTGTTAGAAATATTTATTCCATGTGACCAAGGAACCAATACCCTCTTGGATTGACCATATTAATTCTCATTAGTATATAGTCAATATTGGTAATTTCATATAGTTCAATAAGCCTCGGGTATATATCAATAATTACATTGATCCATATACAATAGGCTTATTTCCCTAAGTCCTTCATTGAGAAACACTTGTCCGGCTAGTCCTTAACAGATTGTAAGACTCGTATGTCATTTAAAAAAGTAATATTTCATCAACATATATGACTTGTATAATGAACACAATCCCAATAAACCAATTATAAACTCATGAGTAACATTTGTTATGAATGAAACCAAATTTTTTTTATAGCTCCATTGAATTGAATTTTTGAGGTTCTAGATGCTTGAGTCAGTCCATAAATGGATCTCTATATCCTAATTTTTTTTGGCATTTCTTGGAGCCACAAACCATTCTAGTTGTTTCACATTGAAATCATTTTAAATTTTACCATTAAGGAAGGATATTTTTGAATCCATAATCCAAATTTCATATTCATGGTAATATTCTATATAAATTATAATTATTATGGATTTAAACATGGAATATTGTGAAAAGGATTCATCATTGTAAATTCATTAATTTTTTTAAACACTTTTTCCACAATACTTACATTATGGGTATTTACTTTTCCATCAATTTCCATTTTTCTCTTGAATACCCATTTGCATCCTACAAGCTTTACACCAACTGGAACATCCAACAAAATCCAATTCTTGTTCGGATACATGTTATCCATTTCAAAATTCATGGATTATTTCAATATTTCATCTTTTTAACTCTCTACTAACTCGTTTTAATAGAGAGAATCATCATTGTAAACCAATAAAGAGTCACCATATTTTCGTGAATAGAAATGAATATCAAATTGGTTCTCTTACCTCTCTAGTGGTCTTACATATAACTATTGTTTTAGGAACTACTTACACTGTGGCAACATATAAAACTTGTTCTTGAAAAAACTATTGTGTGTCCTGATCACCAAATTCATGAAAATAAATCATTCTCCCGCTATCCGTTTTGAGGATGTACCCCCCGTAATAAATAAAACTTGTATGGTTAAAATAACTTTATTGTCTATGGGTTTTTATAGGTAGTATCCATTTGTTTCCTAAGGATTCCAAATAAAGATATAATTTTTTCCTAGATTTCTAGGGTATTACTTAGGAAAGCATAAAAATGTCTCAGAACCCCATACATGTGTATATGAAAAAACAGATTCTTTCAACTCCATAAATCAAAGTGAATTTCATTTTCTTCTTTGTTTGGTACTCATCTTAGTGTGTATACTACAATTTTTAATGCATACATCTAAAATTACATTGAAACAACATTGGGACCCATCATCAACCATACCATGTCTAACAAGGTATGGTTCCATCACTAACACTATTCTATTATAGTGTATAATGTGGATTGAGTTTATATTGGTTCCAAAACACACATATAATGTTGATAAAACATTGGTTAAGAAATTAAACACCTTGATCCCATTTAATGTTTGTTATCATCAATCAAATATGATTGTTTAATTTATTCCTAAATTCATTAAATTTAACAAAAAAACATAGACTTATACCTCATCAAAGAGACATACCTATATCTTCTCAAGTCATTAGTCAAATTTATTATGTATGAATTAATGTTAGTCCCAGTAGATTAAATTCCATAAGAGAGGGTGAATGTGGGTACGACAAATTAAAACTACACCCTCTTTAGGTCTTCCTTTTTCATTAAACCAAACAATCCTATCTACTTTTCCCATAGAAATATATGAACAGAAATATAATAATACATGAGAAACAATGATTTTATATGGTTCAACCTTACAAGACTATGTCTAAGAGGCATGTAATGGTGATGTGGTGATGTACATATTCCACTAAGGCTCAATTCAAAAATAAAATGTTCGGGCTAAATCACTTTTATTCCTAGTCTCTCTTCCTTTACAAGGATTAAGTTCAACTCACAATTTTCCCAAGAGTCACTCCTGGTGTCTTTTTCACTAGCTCATCACTAATGGAAAGGATCCCGATCTTATTTTTATTTTTCTCACTTCTTTATGATGGGTTCCACTCATAGTTTATTGACTCGTTGGTCCCACCATATTCATGAATGATCACATCGTCAATTTTATGTAGATTCTCTATTGAAGTTCCACTTTTATCCAAATTATGAATACCACATTACCATTTTCACTAAGAAATTATTTTTAAAACTTTTTTGTGATGCTCACTTCCTTCAAAAAGATCCTTCTTTTACAAAACTCAATTAGCCTTCATGAAGCAACAACCTTCCATGAGGTTCACTTCTTTCGTGAAGCTCAAATTGATTCATAAAGCTCACAATTTTTGTCAATTTTTTATATCCTTTGTGAATTAATTTACATTAATAATGCTCAAAACATTTATTTGGTTATCATGGTCTTCATGAACATTTTCCTTGAGCCACCCTCGTGAATCTCTTTTGTGAATCCATATCCTTAAGATTTTTTTTAAGTCATGGTACTTTTTGAAGGGGGTTTAGGCATATTTATAAAAATTTACACCAGTTCCAAAAGCTTCCATCCATGTAAGCATGACATGTCACCAATCTCTCTTGAATGCATGATTTTCCAGGGAAACACACTTTTTAAATAAACACAATCAACCTAAAAATGACAGAATTTTACCTTGATGAATGCATTCCTAAAAATACCCCCCTTTGGGTTTGTTGAAAATTTATCACAATTTGATTCCTCATTTATTCTTCTTCTATCATATAAAATTATTTTCCACATGTGATTATGACAGAAAACGTTGATTTAATCTATACACACTCTGATTCCACATGAGTCATGATCATGTGAGAAAAAATAGTTTTTTGAAAAATTCATCAAATAATCACTTCATTACAAAACCAATCAACTGCTTTCATCATGAACATCACCTATTATGATATAATTTCTTTGATTGGACACTATTAGCAATATCATATTTAAAACTCATTTATCTCACTGCTCCATCTGTTAGCCTCTCCTCCTGTATTGAATAAGATGTTTTCTTCCGTTTTATCTCCACAGTTTCTCCCCTATTTTCAATAAACCCAATGTTCAATCTATTATGGTCTACAAGAGTGTAAAGATCATAGATCAGAAAATTAGGGGGAAAATCATACCTCATGGATAGGGGGTCCCACATCCACCTATTTTCAAGTGCGGAGAGTCTCCTGAACTCCTAGCGCCAATCTATTTCTTTCATATACTTCTTTTGGTAAGGCCTTTGTCAGAATGTTTGTAATTTGTAGTTCTGTATGCACAAACTCAAACTTCACAAGACTTTTCTCCACCTCCTCTTTAATAAAATGATATTTGATTTCAATGTTATTTATCCTTGAGTGATGTACTATGTTTTTACAAAGATTTATAACACTTGAATTATTGCAATGGATTCCATAAGATGACTTCACTTGAACTCTCATATCATCAACCTAATGCTTCATCCACAATATTTTTGTGCAATCTTGAGTATCGGTAATATATTCATCAACTGTAGTGCTTAATCAAATGAAATATTTTGTCTTCTTTAGCGAAAAAAATACACAATACACAAAGATATAAATCACATATTTACGTTGATTTCTTATCATCTTTTGATCAAGCCCAATATTCATTTGTCTATCTCAATAACACGGGCTGAGATTTGTTATTATACATAAAACCAAAATACATTGGGACCTAGATATACAGAAGTATTCTTTTCACTGGAAGAATGTGGATTTATTTAATATCAGGTTTATTGACATAAAAAACAATATCAGGTCTTGTAACTATAGAGTAGAGTATACTACAAATTATATTCCTGTAATATCTAACACTAACTGCATTACATTCATCATCATGTGACGGTTTCACATGTATCTAGATAATTTTTCATATCCTTGTAATTTTACATTCAAAATATTATCAAAACATCTTTGGAATATCTATATTGGGAAATGAATGTCCCGTTATTTCCTTATGTTTCCTGTAAACTAAGTAAAAACCTCAGTTCCCTAATCATTGACTTTTTGAACTAACTTTTCATGAATTAGAAAAAATTCATGCACTACATTTCATTTGATTCACTGAAACGTAATTCAGAAACATACACTAACACCATCATCCTTTGATTATTATCATTACTGACATATATATTGTGATCAACTCTACTAAATTTAAAACCAATCTTCCTAAAAAACTGATCTAGTTTAAAATAAAATGCTATTTGTGCCTACTCCAAACCATAAAGTGCATTTCATAACCCAATAACTATGTTCTCATCTTCAGCAATGATAAAACCATATGGTTTCTCAGTATAAACTTCTTCTTCCAGAACCCCATTCAGAAATACCAACATTATATCGATATGGAAAACATTAAACGTTCTTTCCACTACTATGCCCATGAATAATGTGACTTTCCATATCCTTGAAAAATGGTAAAATGTTTCATCAGCATAAATATCCTCTATAAGGGATTACCCTTTTCACAATATTCATGATTTTTTTTTCGAATTACAACACTATATTAATTCATTGTGTTATGAAAGAACCATTTAGTCCAAATGAAATTCTTATCTGTTAGCCTCAAAAGAATCTCCCATGTCTGATTATTCTCAATTTGGACAATCTCTTCATTCATATCATGAAACCAATTCTCATATCCATTTTCAGAATCAAAACATTTTGGATCTACAAGCAATAAGTAAGATTCTTGATATAGAGTCTTCAACCTTTTTATCTACACTAACACTGTCTGATCACAAATTATGTTATGTATATCAATTTTAGAAATATTCTTCTTTCTTTGTCCAGATACCGAATTGTTCTCATTCTTAGCATTATCTAAATGATTTTTTGAATCCGCCTCTGGAAATGGAACATTCCCTGATCTTCTTATCACTTCATCACTATCCTCCTGAGACTGATAATTTATTTTTAGAATATCTTTCTTATTTTATACTATAGTTACTTCATGGCTTTCAACTACCTTTCCGAGACTCTAATGGAAGCTTCAAAAAAATTTATTTCCATTTATTATCGGTGGAATATCCCTTTATCTCAATGAGATTCAATCTTCATATTTTTCTCCTTATTCAGAATGAACCCCTTAATTTTAAAGACTAAAATATACTTCAATGATGGATTATTTCCATACCATATCTCGACGGGAGTCCACTCTTCTTTCAGACATAGTAACACTCTATTCGATGTGTATACTGATGTCATCACTGCTTCATTCCAAAATTTCTCTATAAGGTCATTCCTAATGATCATTGTTCTAGCCCTATTTTTAATAATCTGATTTCTTTTCTGAACGACTCCATTCTATTTTGGAGTTTTTATTATTGAAATTGGTTCCTTATCCCATGATTCTCAAGATAATCATCCACATTACATTTTGGGAGCATTTTTCCATTATATGTTCAGATCATCCAAATTGTTTGACCAATCATCTTCTCAACTTACCTTCGATAAGATTTTATGAAAATAAACTCCTTAGATACGTCAGTGATGTACTATACCCATTCCCTTAAACTAAAATAACCAATTAAGAGAGCATAATATATCCTTCCATCAACTACACTTACTTAAATTGGTCCACGCATATCATTATACCCCAACTCAAAATATTTTGTTGACCTTTTCTCGTTTTTCATATATATATTCTTAATGATATTATATTGTTGACAAGAACCACACATATGAGTACGGTCACATGATAATCGAGGGAGGTCTCTAGAAACATCATATTTCACCAGATCGTCCAATGATGTTCGACTTAAGTGAACAATAAGTTTATGCCATAAATTTTTTTCTTCTTCCTTTTTCAAAAAACACTTATCTTAATATCCACTCATGAGGTAGATATTCCATTTCATATGCTTCCACTACAACAAAATTGCACTGTCATTTTCCATGATGACACAGAATTTCTTAGAAGAGATTATGGAATGTCCTGAATCACATAGTTGACTAAAACTTAGTAAATTGTGACCGATTTCTTCAATAACTAAGACATCTTCAAATATGATATGTTTTCTCCCAAAATTTAATTTTATATAGAAAAAGTTTCTTAAGCCTTTATCATTACCAAATATAACAATAACTTCTTTTTCATACCTTATTATGATCAATAGATACTTTTTTACTGTCATATACGAGGTGCGTCAACTATCAGTAATCCATACACTAGTGCAATTGGATGTTTTCAATTAAATCTATGTAACCACTTTATTCTCATATATTTTCTAATTAATCCATGTTTTTAACTCCATACCAGATACAAAGTTTTAATATTTATGTTCCCCAGTGTTTGAAAGACTAGCTTCAGCTTACAATATTTCAAACTGATTTTTCATTTTCAGCTAATTTGATGGTTCATGGAATTTCTTTTTGCGACCAATTTGGATCTACTTTGACACAATTGTATACATAGTTAATGTACAATATCTATCCTTGTGTCCAAATTATCCACATAAAAAAATTACCCTCGAAAGATATTCTAGAGTATTGTCATCTTTTTGGATGATGATGTTGTTGTTGTGCCCTTTAGTATCTCTTAGCTATGGAACCCACATTTTGTGATTGTCTCATCTTTCCACTACAATAACTTCTAATGCGAGTTGAATTATTGTGTATCACATATACAAAACTCGTTTTCCATTGGGTTCCCTAAATCTTACGATTCTTCTTCATACCCAAATCAATATTCACTTTCATTGTAGGTTCCTGGGTTTTGAAATTAATCATCCCACCTATTTTTTTCATTAACCCTCATACCAGCTTTACTGTTTGGATTTGACTACTGATTTTGTTCTACTGGGCCTCTAGGATCCACCCACATCTTCTTTGTTTCTAGCAGTATCCCCTTTCTAGATGTCATTCCGAGAGTTAATATTTTTTCCATATCCTTAACACTTCATCCCTTGATGAAAACATCCTCCTCATGTTCTTCGATACATTTATTTTGATCTTTTCCAGTATTAGTAATACTATCAATTTATCTTCTTTATTCTTAGTCACTAATCATTTACTCAACAACATTATCTAAGATATTTGTATTTGACAAATTTTGTTTTTCAATTTTTTCCTCCAATTCTGACTTCTCATATTTCTACTTCTCTATATATAGTTTGGAATAACAAACCACTTTGTTAGATTTTTTCATTTTAGATCTCCGAGCATATATTTCCCCAAGAGCGGTTTCTAATTCAACTTTAAAGTCATCTCTTAATTCAATGTATCCTTCATCATTCTCACTTTATTATATTATTATACCATTATTTATAACTACTACAATAGAATCTACTTCATGATCCTTGATGATCATGCAATTCTTATACCTGAGATTCTTCGGAAATGTCATATTCTCTTTAAATAAAATTATTCTTTTTTAATATTCTTATCATAAAATATTTCTTTCCTTGCACATAGGATGAATACTTCTTTATGGGAATTTCAGCATCATCATCTTCATATTATCGAAACTTATGGGGGAATCTTGCTTTAAGTTGTCTAACCATTAAACATAGAAAGCATGAAAAATGGATTTCCCATTTAATCTTTTCTTTTCCTCTAAATTTTTGAGGAAAGAAATGACATCACAACATTTGTCTCATCATCTTCCTATCTATATTCAATGGTGAACATTTTCATAGCTCGGAATGACACTTCTTTTTAATTCCCATTTTCCATAACATCATTATCATAATTAATCATTTCATATTATAAAATATTATTATGAAAGTTATCCAATGTAATCTCTGTTGGATCTTTATCTTCCAATATAGAAACATTCATAATGAACCGAGGTGGAAGTACTCTCAAGATGCACTTAAAAATATTTATATCTTCGATAATTTCTGCAAGGCCACACATATCAATCAAAACCACATTTAACCTATCAAAGAATGTATCAAGACACTCATTTGGGTACACTATGACATCCACATACTTATTACATAGGACATGCGACTTTTCTTCTTTGACATTGGAGTCTCCCTCATAAATATTCATTAACTTTTCCAACATAGTACGTGATGACTTACATGACGTAACCATCATATAAATTTAATTTTATAGTCCTCCCCTTAACCATTGATCCCTTTATAATCCACATCAAATTCCCATTTATCAGTTTCTAATAAATCTCCACTATTGATATTGAATGATATTCCATGCATATCAACTATAAGGACATCCATTCGTAGTGATTACATGTAGCGATGCATCTAATTCATCCATAATTAAAAAAATCTTCCATCATATATTGAAATCCTTTTTTGATTCACAACATCATTTTCTTATATTGAGAGAGAACCACTGAATTTGAACATATTTATCTGATACCAGAAGTTAAACCCACTTGGTTAAATTCCATGAGAGGAGGGGGGATTGAATCAAGGTATGATAGATTAAAACAACATCATCTTTAGATCCTTTAAAATACTATTCTCTCCTTCTATCAAATTAATGTATGAATAGAAATGAAATTGTGTACTAGACACAATGATTTTACTTTGTCTACCAACAATGGGATACTTCCATTGAGCATACTACAATGATGTTACAATATACCGAATACACTATGTCTCACTACCAAAAATCAATCTTTAGGATAGATCCCTTATATGCCCAGACTCACTTCCTTTACAAGGCTTAGGGTCATCTCACATCTTTCCCAAGGGTTACTACATATATCTCTTTCCCTAGAACACTCTTGGTGGAAATGATCATCATCTTCCTCTTAATTTTCTCACTTCTCTTAGAAGGGATCCACTCACAGTTTATGGAGTTGTAGGTCCCTTCAATTTGATGGATACATGCATCCTAAATTATAGTTAGATGTTATGTTGACGTTATTATTTCATCCAACTGATGAATACCACATTACCGTATCTCACAAGGAAATACTATTAAACACCATTTCAGGATGCTCACTGCCTCTACAAAGCTCCTTCTTTAATGAAGCTCAAAAATCATTCGGGAAGCAACCACCTTTTGTGAGGATCGCCTCTTTCATGAAGCTCACAATTTTCAATCTTATTTTTATATCCTTTGTTAATTCCATTACATTCATGACTCTCAAAACATTCTATTTGGTGTGATATCCTTCGAGAACATTCTCACATGAGCCACTTTCATGAATCACCTTCGCAAATCCAGAGTCTTAATATTATTTTGAACAATCACTTCTTTTCTGGAGGGGGTAGAAGCATATTTATATATATTCCCCACTAATTCTATAAGATTCAATCCCTATCAGTAGATTTTTGTGATGCTAACTAATTTACATCATGATTCTCCCTATCTCTCAATGCTCCAAGAAAATTATCTATTCATCATGCTCATAGTAATCATAGAGATCACTATCCACATCTTTTGTACCTTCACAATGCCACCTTCACAAATCTGATTCTTCATGAAACTCATGAATTTTCCATATTTTCATAAGGAATTCATGGAAATCTGCTTTCTTATACTACTTCCCGAGCACCCATTCATTATTATGGGATCTTTGTCAATATACCATATTAAAAATCTCACAAGACTCCACAACTTACATTGAAAACTTGTTTTTTCAACAAATACAATCATCCCAAATAAGTTGAAATGTTAATTTGAGTTATTTTTTAAAAAACGACCCACCTATAAATTCTACTAGAAATATTCCACACACTTCATTTCATACCAGTCCTAAAATTTTGATGTACGTTTCTCCATATCCACTAAATTGTGGTTTTGTTTGTTTTCTTTGTAAACAAGCATGACAACATTAAAGTGGTTTTAGATCAAAAAAGTATAACTAATAATGCTGAAATATATTTTTCAAAGGATTATCATTTAAATGATTTATATGGTGAGGCCATTATGTGTGTTATATGATTCGTTTGTACATGATTCATTATCTATTTCCAATACTTGGTTTTTTCTTATGTTTCTATGTTACACAAAAAATTGAGCTTAAATAAACAACTAAATATTATTATTTAAATGTTTGTATTTTAACCAAACTGTTAAATTAGTATTTATTTATAGTATAAACATACATATGAAAATATATGGTTTATAAAAATAAAATATGAATTAATGAGTTTCCAATTATTTAGAAACAAAAATATACACCAATTGAATATAAATCAATGTTTCGATTTGTATGTTCTCAAAGGTGTTTTGTATTAATAAAATAAATCAATTATAATTATTAATTGATAATAATGAATTATTATTATATATTCAATCAAACATTTTTTATATTATTCTAATATAATATATAGTTATAACATAAGAGCAAACCCAATTTTACAAAGAAAACCCTATTTTTAAAGGCATTTTTACCACCTTTTACTAAAGAACCTATTTGAAATCAACTTTTTGACACTTTTATTAATTATAATTGAAAAAAAATATTTTATTTTGGGATATAAAAATTCAAATTTGTTTATTTTTTGTTATTTTCCCGTTAAGTTTCATGTTTTGATGAATAGAAATAAAATATTGTATTTTAATTAAAAACAAAATTTTTTCCTATATATTTTATATTGTTAAATTATATTTTTTATTGGTTTTAAAGTATAATTAAATTAATATTTTATCATTTAATACCATTTCAGTCATCAAAATTAATTCCAAATTGATTCTGGATATAAAAATATTACAATATTTTGAATGTTTTCAATTTTAAAAACTCATTTTCCAATTCAATCAAAAAATATATTAAATTAATTAATGCAACTTATGTGTTTTGAGATTTTTGGAATGGATTAAATATTTTGAATTAGTGGGTCCAAATTATGTAAATATATTTATTCTTTTTTGGGAATTATAAATAGTAACTTCAGTTATTTTTTATTAAAATAGTTAAAGATAAATCTTTTAATTAAGGGTAAAATATAATATTAAAAATTCAATAAAATTGCAGTATAACATTTTCAAATTTAATTGGATGAGTAGGTTTAATCAAAAATAATCCTTGGGAAGAGATTATATCCTTTTAAATCCACTTGGAGTAGTGTATAAAATGTATTATATTTTATTTAATGAAATGATAAAGATGAAAAAAAATCATATTTTTTAAAAAATATATCTTTTTTAATATAGGGTCATAAAAAATAAATTAGAATAGAAATATAAATTTCAAATATAAAATATTTATCTTCAATTGGAAAATTTATTTTAATTTTTAATAAATTAATAATTACCTTAAATTCTTACACAATAGTGATGCAATAATTATTTAGTTAAGGGAATTACCAAATAAATGATATTAAATATATTAAAAAACTGATTACATATAATTAACGTCAAAAAAGAATTTTCTAGATAACCTATAAATATTTTTTATGTATAAATGTTATTGGTTCTATGTTATTATGAGTGTTGATATTTGTTTACAAGTCATGTAATGAATAGTGTCAAAATAGACATTAATGATATTTTAAAATAAATAGTATTTTATTAAATGATATAAAATTCATATAAATCTAAATATCATTCACATGAGTGGGATAATGTTTAAAATTTCATCCATGAATCATTGATGGTTCGTTTGGAATTTTATAGTGACCATCTTTACCCTTAATTAGTAAAATCCATGTTGTCACAGTAAGAGTTAAAGGGTTTAATTAAATGTTAAAGACAAAAAGTTAGTGTAATAATGTTCCCTAAACATGTATAAATATTTATTTTGAGATTATTTATACCCATAATCATATTATATTCAAAATAACACACTTTTTATTTATTTTTTAATTCCAAATTAATTTATATTAATTTAATAGATTATAAGTATCTAAAAGTGCCCCTATGCTCAATAGTAAAAGGGAACCTCCTCCCTCACATTTATAGACCAATTTGATCCACATAGATCAAGATAAATATCTATTTATCCTATAAAAATCCCCATATATTATTTGGAGGTTATATATTTCATTGAAGACTGAAAGAGCGCTGTCGTGGGCGCCCTCAAATGATTAGTGTGATTTTGGGGTACTTAGGTGTAGTAGAGTGGCTGACCAAGGTCGTCTCTCAAAGGAGGAAGTGAATTAAAACAACTTTTCAGAGGTATTCTAGAAACAAAATAAAAGGGAATAAAAACACTACTTGAAAGGATGGGGGTGGTTGTTTATAGTTTATGAATCTAGAATAAGTTTTCTGGAAGGAGATTGCATTTTTTTTGTTTTTAATTTTGAAATGAAGTTTCGATTAGAATGACACAACAAAAAGATGTTTGTTTAGACAATATTTAACAGACGTAATCGATCCAACTCTACCTATTCAATAATTTATTAATCATTATCATTTAAATTAACATTCACTTAATTATGATCCCTTAATTTGTTAAATCCTGAACCCTACGAGAATTAACTTTACCACGAAGATTGAAATGAATTTTAACCTTAGGCTAACTTCGGAACATGCAATCGCAACACCCTGCTTTGATTGATGTTCTAAAATTAGCTTATGGTCAGTGGTAAATTAAGGCACATAACCACTCTGGAAATTAGGATTAATTGAGTTTAGGGATTATATTTGAACTCTACAAATTGATCCCATGTGGTTTTGAATTACCGGTTAAGGTTGCGCTCTCACAGTTCACACAATTCCCGACCTCGCGTGTTTTGTGTTAACTATTCAATTGCTTACTTAGTTTCATTTAAATTAAAAACTCAATTAATAGATCATAATATGTGAATAACATTATCTTATTGATTCAAAATAAAGGAATGAAGAAGGATAGAGGTCGATCGATTACTAAAAAGAACTACTCTTCCATGGGTGGTGTAGTCATCGTGGAGACGTTTTGCATAAGCAATGGATTGAAAGGGTAGAACCCAATCTTGTCTCCACTCTTGATTCCAACCCAATTAAGAAGATTAATATAAGAAGAAGAGGGATGAACACAGAATATTATTCGAAGAAAAATTCAAGAAACAAAAATGAAAGAAAAGAAATACAAAGAAGAGGTGAGAGAGGAGAGCCTTTTTGGAAGAGAGGTTTTCACAAAGGATTACTTCTTCCAAGGGTTGTAAGGGGCTCCCAAGAGACACCCTTTCGGCCAAACCTTCCCAAAGCCTCCACAAGCCCTCTCAAAGAGTTAAAACCCCCTTTAAATAGAGTTTGTGAGGGCTAGGGATACATAACTTTTTAAGTGTGAAATGAAAATCTCGGCTAAATATTTTATTCCAACTAGCACCGCCAATTGGACCTCCACAACGCGTGAATTGACCGGCCTTCCAGAAGGGTTATTTGTGCCACATCCTGTCCCCGAGATTCCCTCAAAATGTGGGCTCCATCCAAGCCCGTATGTAGAATATATGGCCCAAATACAGAACCCATGTCCATTCTGCCGAGTCCAGCCCACCATTGGATTAATGGCTCATTTACTCCAACCAAATGCACTCTTTAGCTTTAGTGTCCTGAATAAAAGTTGTATATAATTAAGTTAGTAACACTGTTACAACATTTCAAATTCAAATAATAAATATAAAAATATTTAGCTTCGAAATACTAGAGTGCACTATTAAGGGTAAAACTGGAATTTTCATCAAATATTCAAATGAATGATCTAATTCCAAATACTTTCTAATTAAACATATTTAACACAATGTGAGGAAATTATATCATTTATTACCAATAAAATATTCCACAAAATAGTGTTTTATCAACTCCCCCACACTTACCCATTTTCACTCCAGAGCAAAATTTCATATCAAGTAAACATCAATATCAAATCAAAAACAATTTTAAAACACATATCTTTAAGATCAATCAATTTCACACCAAGAATAAAAAAGATATCATGACTCATAAAAAACCTTATTTCAAGTTCTCCATTTATATCATTCAATATATTTCCACTTCATTTATCCGCCCATGCACAAAACACTTACCTCGCTTGAATTTTCTCTCATCACTCAAATATCATTTTTTTTGCAATGTCTTTCTCATCCAAACTCATACAAGGGTCACCATAGGTTTGATAGATTCCTACATCGCTACCCGATGTGAGTCAAGGACATATGTTTATCATGAGGAATTTTCAGGGTTGTTCTGTGGCTTTCGGTTGGTAGGATTAAGATGTGAAAAATTCTGAGGCTGAATGAGGAGGGGTTGACTCTTTTAAAGAAAAATTGCATTAATCTAATTTTCACTTAAATATGGTCTTCTCTTCAATCCCCATAGTATCAATTCAGATCCATCATCATGAAAAGTCATGAAAGGTTTACACCATTCATCATTTCAGCATAAAAATGTCAATATTCTAAAAAATGATTTTCTTGAAAGCTCCAGATGGGCACAGCTTTCCACCTCAATTAGAAGCTCCAGAAAAGGCACAACTTTCAATATAATGACTTTCTTTAGCAGTAAACACATCTCTTTAGAATTTAATTTTCCACCCAAAGTATCACATAATGTGGTGGCACAACACAAGACAACTTCCCCCACACTTAAGCTCAACTAGATTATGCAATTTCACTTTAAGAGTTGGTTGGATAGGGAAAATTGGCTTGTAATGTGGCTTAAGCTAACAGGCTGTGCATGGCTTCTAAGGGCTACAAGTATTAAATATTCAAGGTAGGCCATTATAAAAAAGGATTCTTTGAAATGGGGGCTTTAATACCAAACAAATGCCTCATTCATTTAAACATATGTACCTCAAACCCTCAAGTTTTAACAGGAATAGATCAAATTCTGGTTAAATCAAGCATGGTTTGGTTCTCTCAAGAAGTGAGGTGAATGTAAAGAATATGAAAATAATGGTTTAGAAGCCTCACAGGAAAGTGATTTCAAATATAAAGACAGTGTGATTGGCATGGGATTCAAGCGTACTTTTCATGAAATTACTAAATATTTGAACTTGAAACAAAGTCATTTCAGCATTCATTTAAGCTTAGTTTCAAGGGGTAAATTGTTTCACTTATTGATATGGATTTAAAAATGGTGATGAGAATCATTTTAGCTCAAAATGTTTCAAAAACACAAAGAAAAGTGTAAAATAAACACACAAATTTTGAAAAACACACAAATTTTTTTTGGTTTTTTTTAACAGGAAAACAATTGAAATTACTAAACTAAAAGGTTCCCTCCCCCATACTTAAAATATTGCATTGTCCTCAATGTGAACACGTGAGATGATATATGCACATGAAATTCATAATTTTTAGATAGGACAAATAATATAAAAGTGAAAGGGTTAGGAACAGCCTGATGTGATCAAGTGATGATGGGGTCATGCAGTGTGATAAAATCCACTGCATCAGTAGGATGTCCCTCACTGTATCTCTTCAAACGTTGCCCATTGACTGTAAATCTCCTTCCAGTGTCCTCTTGTGTGATCTCCACTGCACCATAAGGAAAAACATTAGACACAATATAAGGACCTAACCATCTGGAACGCAACTTACCAGGCATCAACTTCAGTCGTGAACTATAGAGAAGGACTTTCTCTCCAACATGAAACTCCCTTTGTTGGATCATTTTGTCATGAGCTACTTTTTATCTTTCCTTGTAGAGCCTTGAGTTCTCATATGATGACAATCGAATCTCCTCATGCTCTTGAATTTGCAACTTCCTTTGAATTCCATCTTGGGCCAGATCCATGTTACATTTCTTTATAGCCCAATATGCCCGATGATCGACTTCCACGGGGAGATGACACGCTTTCCCAAAAACAATCCCAAATGGGGACATACCAATGGGGGTCTAGTATGTTGTCCTATAAGCCCACAATGCATCATCCAAGCGCTTGCTCCAATCCTTCCTATTTGGCTGCACGGTTTTCTTCAAGATTTGTTTCAACTCACGATTTGAAACCTCAGCCTGGACATTTGTTTGGGGGTGGTATGGTGTTGATGTTTTGTGTGTCACCCCATACTTTAGAAGGAGGGAAGCAAAATTCCTATTGCAAAAGTGTGTCCCTTGGTCACTGATGATGGCCTTTGGTACTCCAAACCTGCAAAAAATCTGTGCTTTGACAAAGTCCACAACAACATGAGAATCGCCAGTCCTGGTGGCCTTGACCTCCACCCATTTACTCACATAATCAACAGAAACCAAAATGTACAAAAATCCAAATGAACTAGGAAAAGGACCCATAAAGTCGATTCCCCATACATCAAAAATCTCACAAAATAGTATGGGTTGTTGGGGCATCTCATGTCTCCTAGAAATGTTCCCAGTGTGTTGGCAACGAGAGCATGACTTACAAAACAAATGGGCATCATGGAACAATCTAGGCCAATATAATCCAGAGTCTAAAACCTTCCTAGCTGTCCATTGGGGTCCAAAGTGTCCACCACAAGCAAGTGTATGACAGAAATGCAAAACAGACTCAAACTCATGATCGGGAACACACCTCCTAATGACTTGGTCACTACACATGCGCCATAAGTATGGATCATCCCAAACATAAAATCTTCACTCACTCTTTAATTTTTGGACTTGATGTTTTTTCAAATTTACTGGGATTTCAGAGCCAACAATGTAATTAACTAAATCAGCATACCAAGGATGCTTACCTGAGATGGTATAGAGATGCTCATCGGGGAATGTGTCCCGAAGTGGTACCTGGTCCAAGGTTTCATCCTCTAGTGTGTGAGTAAGCCTACTCATGTGGTCCGACACCAAGTTTTCTAACCCCTTTTTGTCCTTTATCTCGATGTCAAACTCTTGAAGAAGGAGCATCCAACGGATAAGTCGCGGCTTTGCATCTGGCTTCTTCAGGAGGTACCTCAAAGCTGCATGGTCAGAAAAAACAACTACTTTGGAGCCCAATAAATATGAACGGATTTTATCTAAAGCAAATATGACAGCAAGAAACTCTTTTTCTGTGGTTGTGTAATTTGATTGGGCTGAATCTAGCGTCCTCGATGCATAGGCGATCACATGTGAACGTCCCTCCACCCTCTGAGATAAGACAGCTCCAACCGCGAAGTTGGATGCGTCACACATAAGCTCAAATGAAGGTCCCACCGTGGGGGCTGTATGATTGGTGGAGTGGTCAGACACTTCTTCAGCTCGTTAAATGATGCCCTGCATGAATCATCAAAATTGAAGTCAATATCTTTTTGAAGCAATCGAGATAAGGGTAGAGCGATCTTACTAAAATCTCTGATGAAGCGTCGATAAAATCCAGCAGGCCCAAGGAATGATCGAACATCACACACACATGTAGGATATGGGAGGGATGAAATAATGTCTACCATAGATTTATCAACTTCAATTCCATGTTGTGAGACTATATGACCTAAGACAATGCCATGCTCTACCATAAAATGACACTTTTCAAATTTCAGGACCAGATTCTTCTCAATACAACGATTCAACACATTACCCAAACTAGAGAGGCATTAATCAAATGAGGACCCATAAACTGTAAAATCATCCATAAATACCTCCATGCAGGTCTCAATGAAATCTGATAAAATACTCACCATGCATCTCTGGAAGGTACCTGGGGCGTTGCAAAGTCCAAATTGCATCCTCCGGTAGGCAAATGTGCCAAAGGGACTGGTGAATGTAGTCTTCTCCTGATCCTCTGGAGCTATAGGAACCTGAAAATATCCAGAAAATCCATCTAAGAAACAATAGTGTGTTTTCCCAGCTAGTCTCTCGAGCATTTGATCAATAAATGGGAGGGGGAAATGGTCCTTGCGAGTGGTCTGATTTAGTTTCCTATAATCAATACACACACGCCAACTGTTTTGCACCCTCATTGGAACTAAATCATCTTTCTCATTTTTAACAACAGTAAAACCAGTTTTCTTAGGCACAACCTGAATTGGACTTACCCACTGTGAATCTGAAATGGGAAAGATTATACCTGCCTCGAGAAATTTCTCAACTTCCTTTTTAACAACTTCCAGGAGGTTGGGATTGAGTCTCCTTTGTGGTTGTCTCACCGGTTTATCCCCATGCTCCAAGAGAATCCTATGCATGCAAATGGAGGGGCTAATACCTGATATGTCAGCCAAGGTCCACCCAATCGCCCTGATGTTCTCCCTCAAAATATTCAAAAGCCTTTCTTCATGTTCAAAAGGGAGATTGTTAGCAATGATAACAGGTAATCTCTCACCACTCAACAAGTATGAGTATTTCAGATTTGGTGGCAATGGCTTGAGTTCTAATAAAGGAGGGTGTAGTATGGATGGAGACATTGAAGGAACTGAAATATGTGCACAAAGAGCATCAGTATCAGAATAGACATCATCATAATCATAGAATAAAGCATCAAATCCATCAGCATACTCAACAGCCATTTCATAATCAGAGTGAACATGATCAAAATCAGAATATGAATCCACATCAAAATCAAATCTTAGAGAGTATTGTTCATTAGAAACAGGTGTGGAAGTTCTCTTAGTCATTAAACTAGAACCAATACTCATAATCTCCCTAAGTATAATACAATCCAATTCCATGATGTTTTTAGTTGGTGGTTCAAAATGGGAGATAACAGAAGCAGAATGGTCCTCCAAGGGGTACTTCATGGAATCCATAACATTAAATATCACAACTTCATCTCCAAACTCCATGGAAAGTGTACCCTCATTGACATTTATGATAGTTTTTACAGTTTTGAGGAAGGGTCTACCTAAGATAATGGGGGCATGAGAACTTACCTGATCATCCTCCATGTTAAGAACATAGAAATCCGCTGGAAAGATCATGTCTCTTACCTGGACAAGTACATCCTCAAGAACTCCCGCTGGATATGCCGTAGCTCTATTCGCCAATTTCACCACTACTCTTGTTGGCTTCAACTCACCAACTTGTAAGGAAGAGAATACAGAGTGAGGCATCACATTTATTGAAGCTCCTAAATCACAAAGAGCATCAGAGAAGTGGAACTCCCCTATGGTACATGGGATGGTGAATGTCCCAGGATTCTTGCACTTTGTTGGCATTGCTAGAGTTGGTGTAATGAGTGCCGAGACATTCCTTCCAAGGTTGATCCTCTCATTCCCCATGAGCCCTCTTCGATTGGTGCAGAGTTATTTTAAGAATTTGGCATACCTTGGGATTTGCTTAATGGCTTCAAGTAGAGGAATGTTGATCTCCACACGCTTGAATGTGTCCAAAACCTCCTTTTGCATTTCTTCTTCACCCATCTTCTTGGTTTGAACAACCCTGTTTGGAAAATGAATGGGTTTAGGAGGAACATCATCAATCTTTTTCTTACCTTTATCTTTCTCCTTGGATTGTTCATCAGTTGGTATGGAATGCGGCTTCTCTGAAGTTGAGGTGAATCCCGGTGGAATGGTAGGTGCAGATGTATCGTTCATTTGCTTCCCACTTCTCAATGTGATGGCACTAACATTCCCCTTTGGATTTGGAGTGGGTTGGGAAGGTAGATTTCCAGAATTCTTACTCACAAGTTCATGGAGGGCGGTGGTAATCTGACTCATTTGAGTCTTCAACTCTCTCAGCTCCGAACCTTGACTCTTCAGCTCATTCTGTTGATTAAGAACAATTTGTTTCAAAAGATCATCAGTGTTAGAGTCTACCTTGTGTTGGATATTCCCTTGTTGCTGACTCGTTGATGTTTGAGCTTCGAATCTCCTTTGGGGTTGTTGGAAACCCTGTTGGTAAGGCGGAGGCTGCTGGAAGTTTTGTTGAAAGGGTGGCCTTTGTTGTTGTCCAGAGCCATACCTCATGTCCGACTGATCATTCCACCCTTGGTTGTATGTTGGATCAAACTTCTTTTGGTGATATGGTTGTTATTGTTGCTGCTGAAATCATCTCCAAGGGAACACCGCTGCACAATCTTCTGTTTCTTGGAGTTGTGGGCAATAGTCAGTTGGGTGGCTAGTCTCAGTGCAAATACCACAAGGCCTTGAAGGAGGGGGTAGAGATGTCTTTTGTGCCAATGCAATCTGCCTCACCATAGTTGTCAATTCTTCTAACTTAGTATCAATCAAATGACTTTCAAGAGAAGAAGGACTTACTTGATGTACTCCTCGAACATGTGGTGTACCTCTATCACCGAATTGTTGAGAGTTTTGGGCCATCTTGTCGATCAATGCACGTGCAGCTACTGGTGTCTTGTCCACCAATGCTCCTCCAGCTGCAGCATCCACCATGCTCCTCTCCATGGGTGTGAGTCCTTCATAGAAGTACTGGATGAGTAATTGCTCACTGATTTGGTGATGTGGGCAGCTTGCACACAACTTCTTGAATCGCTCCCAGTACTCATACATTGACTCCCCTTGGGCTTTCTTGATCCCTGATATCTCCTTTCGAATGGATGTTGTCCTTGATGCTGGAAAAAAATCTTTGCAAGAAAAGACGTTTCAAATCGTTCCAACAAGTTACATTTTTGGGTTGTAAATAATACATCCAATCTTTCGCAGCTCCATCAAGTGAGAATGGGAATGCTCTTAGTTTGATTTGATCTTCAGAGACATTTCTAGGTTTTAGGGTTGAGCAAACCACATTAAATTCTTTCAAATGTTTATTGGGATCCTCACCAGAGAGGCCATGAAACTTTGGAAGTAAGTGAATTAATCCAGATTTCAATTCAATGTCCGATTCGAGATTTGGGTATGCAATACAATTTGGTTGATAGTTAATATCAGGTGCAGCCAATTCTCGAATGGTTCTATTAAGTTCATTTCCATTGTTTCCAGCCATTGGTTCTTGTTTTATGGTTGAATTTAAATTTCTTCCTATTTCAATGTTCTGATATTGGAGTAATTCTCCAACTGGTTGAATATTGAAACTTCTCGTAGACTGAGAATGTCTGATTCGTGCCCTAAGGCTACGTTCAATCTCAGGGTCAAGATCTAAGAGATCTTCGGGATTAGTTCGTGTCATCAATCAATGAAATATGAAAAGAAGGAATGTGGACCATAGTAAAATAAAAATTTGAAGTTTGAGTTGATGGTCCAAAAAGAAGTAGAAAGAGATAAAAGAAGATGAAGAAAAAGAAAAAAAATCAGATTGGGTAAAGACGGAAGAAAGAAGAGAGGAAGAGAATTGAAATGTAAAATGAAATAAATACCTCTAATTGGTTGAAATAATTACTTGCCTCCCCGGCAACGACTCCAATTTGAAGGAGCGCTGTCGTGGGCGCCCTCAAATGATTAGTGTGATTTTGGGGTACTTAGGTGCAGCAGAGTGGCTGACCAAGGTCGTCTCTCAAAGGAGGAAGTGAATTAAAACAACTTTTCAGAGGTATTCTAGAAACAAAATAAAAGGGAATAAAAACACTACTTGAAAGGATGGGGATGTTTGTTTATAGTTTATGAATCTAGAAGAAGTTTGCTGGAAGAAGATTGCATTTTTTTGTTTTTAATTTTGAAATGAAGTTTCGATTAGAATGACACAACAAAAAGATGTTTGTTTAGACAATATTTAAAAGACGTAATCGATCTAACTCTACCTCTTAAATCATTTATTAGTCATTATCATTTAAATTAACATTCACCTAATTATGATCCCTTAATTTGTTAAATCCCGAACCCTACGAGAATTAACTTTACCACGAAGATTGAAATGAATTTTAACCTTAGGCTAACTTCGGAACATGCAATCGCAACACCCTGCTTTGATTGATGTTCTAAAATTAGCTTATGGTCAGTGGTAAATTAAGGCACATAACCACTCTGGAAATGAGGATTAATTGAGTTTAGGGATTATATTTGAACTCTACAAATTGATCCCATGTGGTTTTGAATTACCGATTAAGGTTGCGCTCTCACAGTTCACACAATTCCCGACCTCGCGTGTTTTGTGTTAACTATTCAATTGCTTGCTTAGTTTCATTTAAATTAAAAACTCAATTAATAGATCATAATATGTGAATTACAGTATCTCATTGATTCAAAATAAATGAATGAAGAAGGATAGAGGTCGATCGATTACTAAAAAGAACTACTCTTCCATGGGTGGTGTAGTCATCGTGGAGACGTTTTGCATAAGCAAAGGATTGAAAGGGTAGAACCCAATCTTTTCTCCACTCTTGATTCCAACCCAATTAAAAATATTAATATAAGATGAAGAGGGATGAACATAGAATATTATTCGAAGAAAAATTCAAGAAACAAACATGAATGAAAAGAAATACAAAGAAGAGGTGAGAGAGGAGAGCCTTTTTGGAAGAGAGGTTTTGACAAAGGATTACTTCTTCCAAGAGTTGTAAGGGGCTCTCAAGAGACACCCTTTCGGACACACCTTCCCAAAGCCTCCACCACCCCTCTCAAATAGTTAAAACCCCCTTTAAATAGAGTTTTTGAGGGCTAGGGATACATAACTTTTTAAGTGTGAAATGAAAATATCGGCTAAATATTTTATTCCAACTTGCACCGCCAATTTGACCTCCAAAACGAGTGAATTGACCGGCCTTAAAGACGGATGATTTGTGCCACATCATGTCCCCGAGCTTCCCTCAAAATTGGGGCTCAATCCAAGCCCTTATGTAGAATATATGGCCCCAATACAAAACCCATGTCCATTCTGCCGAATCCAGCCCACCATTGGATTAATGGCTCATTTACTCCATCCAAATGCACTCTTTAGCTTTAGTGTCCTGAATAAAAGTTGTAGATAATTAGGTTAGGAACACTGTTACAATATTTCAAATTCAAATAATTAATATAAAAATATTTATCTTCGAAATACTACAGTGCTCTATTAAGGGTAAAACTGGAATTCTCATCAAATATTCAAATGAATGATCTAATTCAAAATACTTTCTAATTAAACATATTTAACACAATGTGAGGAAATTATATCATTTATTACCAATAAAATATTCTACAAAATAGTGTTTTATCATAGACCAACTATAAGTCCCTTAATAAGAGATTTAAATGAAGTTATTCGAAGAAGAGGTAACTGTTTTACCAACTCATTCATATTCATTTATTCTTATTCATTCTATTTATGTGTTGTTTAAATAATAATTTAATAAATAAATTATCACATGTGTTATGATATGTTTTCATGATTATGGGAAAACCATATCCCATTATTTATCCATCCTATGATAAATGAAATCAACATGAGTGCATGCGTATGACATACTATCTCCACACCGTGGTGTAATTTGTTTTTCATAAAAAATTTATTTGGATGGTTATAATGAGAAGTGTAATATATATATATATATATAATAAATATTATATGATATTGTGTTTTTTATTATTAATATACCATTCAATTTCTTAACCTTTATCCAATAATGGAATGATACTGTCTCACTTGGGTACATACCACTTACCATCTCCACGATGCGATAAGATTAATTTTATATGGTAACCATGAAAGTGTTATTATAAAAATGTATATAATTATTAAATATAATATTTATTTATTTAATATAATTCCTTATATGGAATATGTTTATCCTATTCATAAAAAAATGAATTACCTAAAAACACATGAATAGGAAAATGAAGCAGGTAACACCCAAAACAAGGGTAACAACGAAATATATTTAACAAAATGATATAAGAAGATCATATATGATATCATAAATTTGGATATGGTTCTGGTTTAGGTATAAATTAATAAAATTATTTTAACCATTATAAATTAGGTTTAATAAATTTCAACTAAATGAAATTATAAGGTAAGGGATATATATCTCACTTTTATTTTTGTGGGACACATGTTGTATACAGTACTTGTTACTTTTTTTAATGTATATACTACCCATGAAATTATTTTAGGATTATTATTCTTTATACTATGGTATATTCATGTAGATATAATTTTCCTTATTTTATGTGTCATATTATTCTACTAGTTATAATGTGGTAAGGGTTAATTTCACAATCTCATTATTATTCAAGATTGTTTATACATAAGTATCTACAGAGAATATTTATCATCCATGTCCATGTTTTTTAAAAATATTTTAAAAAATATCTTTACTATTGTCCTAAATTTTTTTATGAATTTTTTCTTATCTTCTACTTTTCTTAAAATGTTTTGAAAGGAATAATTTTTTTTCAAAATGACTCACTTTATGAATTTTTTGACTAAAATAAGGAAGGAATGTTTTCTAAACAAATAAAAAATTAGTTAATTTTTCCACAATAATTATACATTAATATATTGAATCTTACTTTTTAAGTTTACAAGGTTCCTTTAGATGAAAATTTTTTCTTTTTAAATTCTATATCCTTTTAAATAAATTATTTCAAAAGAAATAAATGGGAATTTATATCATGAAATTTTAAATTATTTTGTTTGATTATTTTAATCTATCCCAAGATCCATTGTTCAATATTATGTTTCATTGAGGTTGATCTCTTATGATACCTTATACCATATTTTATAGAAGGTCGTATGATTTTTTAGACTTTGGATGAAATATTTTGAAACCATTCATGTTTTATGTTTTAAGTATCCATATTTCATATTCTAGTTTTTCAATACAAATGTTTATAATGTTTATATTCCACCCTAATCATATTAGGAATGTATTGGACTTAGTATGTTACGGGAAGGGCCCACTATATACCCTCGATGCATCAGTAGGTCTCATGAGAGAAACTAATTTTGGTATTGCCAGATGTCTTACCTGTTTGATTATGGTGTCTTGGAAAGACCCTTGATGGTATGTTTATGATGTTTGGAATTATGAATTCCCTCATTTGAAGATTTCTTATTGATATAACATGTAATTATTGTAAAATTAAAATATCCGTGATTATGTTTCATTCTCATGTGATTATTTATAGTGAATTATTTGATCATATTCTACTCGTTACATCTTATGGTTAGGTTATTGATCAAATGGAATGTGTTTCAGTTAATCAACTGGTCACGACAGTATATGCTTGTTTATTAAAGATTCCACTATATGAATACTATTACTGAGAGTCTAGGATCACCCCTTTGTTTTGTTTCATCATTCCATTGGATTTTAATATTCATATTATGATTGAGGAGTAGGGTTAAGCTATGGAGAATATTGGAACTCTCAAAGGATTCAATATTTTATATTTTAAACTTTTTAATGTAATTTATGTTTCCAATGATTAATCTATTTTCAAAAAACACTAAACAGATTGGTCCTTTAGGGTGTGAATCCTACTATAACATGCCACTGTAATAAAGTAAGAAACAAGATCTAAACAACTGGGGTCTGGTTTGTTATAGCTAGTATCAAAGGGAGTTTTAGTAGAAGATTAGGAAACATGATTTAGAAAACATATATTTATGAAAATAACCTTAATATATACTTTGAGTATTAGTATAAAATAATAACCTATAATTTTGGAATGGAATATATTATTTAGGGCTTCCTAGAAATTCATCCATGTCTGGATACTATTAGTGAATGTGGTTCTTGATCAAATTTACATAGCGGTAACAACTATGAAATGGTGTTCCATACTTGAATTGGCATAACATAGTACACAACAACATGCCTTACTATGCTCCTTATTTGACACTCATGGGGGATATTCTTATTATTATTCACATTCTATTTACAAAACATTATGAAGTGTTTGAATATATGATGAAAATGAATAACCTAGGTTTAACCTAATTTATTTTAGATTAAAAATAATGTGTCATTATTTTATATAAATGATTATATGTTTTTCACTATAACTATTATTACTCACAGTATGATCTATAGTTTTAGTTAATGGTTGTAACCCAATGGATTTATGTCAACAATGAACATGACGTAAAAGGTGGTGGTGTTGAGCAACGAAATGGGATGTTAATTGGAGTGAATGATATTTCTTCATGCCTATTTTGTTTCCCAAAATATGATCAACAACACATTCCTCAACCAAATCCCAAACATACCAATGAAGAGAGGGATGGAGTTTTCTGAGATCCCTATTGGTAGACACCCTGGAGGAAAAAATGGATTGATTCCCATCATGCAATAAATGTGGAATGAGAATCTTAGTAAAGTGTCTCAACAGTGTTGAGAAAATATTTATGTGTGGGAAATGGAATAAAGGAAAGAATCTAGGAGTAAAAATTATGATTACAATGGAAGGATATAAAACTCCTCCAAAGAATCCATTTTTAGCTAATTTTGGTAAATATGATGAACCGTGGAATTTCCCATGTCAATGACCAATTCTGTAGGATAAACTGTAGACCGAGGAAGAAACAATGATGAAATAAATAGATGAAGTATTTATATATTGGATTTTTATTGAAATACTTAGTTAAATTGATATTTATTGATTAAAAATATTTAAGGTATGTAATTTATATTTATTTTGGATGTTATATTAATATAGCTTTAGAAAAAGGACCACTCAGAGTCTGGGTGACAACTCATCCCATATAAAAGGCCAAGGGGTTTAAACCCATAACCCAAGGGTGACAAGGGTACCTAGAAAACCAATATCCTATATAAATTCATTTTTAAATTTAATTTTGTAGTTAAATGTGTAATTGATAAAGTTTATTTTGATTTTAGGGAAACATTTTTATTAAATAGATAACATTGATATTGGAAAATGGTTTGGTGGTTAATTGATTAATGCTATTTCAGAATACATTCTATATCAGAGTGAACTAAATAAAATATTGTGAGGAATAAAGGTTGAATTATATTTTGGAGTAAAATTTGATTTTATTGTGGACTTATGGTGGTAACGATTATTTATGGAAATTATTCTCATATCTAGGAGATTGGGTGATATAGTTAATTAAATTATTGGTATAAGGATTTAGTAGTGATTGATGTTATTTGGAAGACTATATAAACAAATAATTATGATTTTTGGCTCATAGTAAAGAATATTTTTTAGTATGGATAGTTATTTTCTGAATGATCTATGTTTAACATTGAGTTTTACTATTGGATTTGGATGATTACTGTTTTTTCCATCATATAATGATTTATTCGTTTTGGGGAATAATATTATCATATCCTAACCATTTTGGTTTTTGATAACATATAAATGCATGAGGAATAGATAGGTATATTTTATATATATATATATATTTATTTATATTTATCTGTAGAACCTGATTCAAATTCATCATGCATAAGAAAAATTCATCTTAAATACAAATTATTTGGAGAAAAAGATGAATTTATTGTTGATATTTATTAAAGGATGCAACTCTATGTGTCATGCAAGTATGTTTCATTATATTCATAGTCTATATAGTAATATAATTACTCAAATATATGAAAAAAACAATTGGAATATAAATGTTATCTTCTTAATTATCTTACTAAGAGAACAACGATCTTTTAACCGATCAGAGGAATTACAATTTTCTGATGATTAAATTTCCAATGAGAATGTTCTCTATGATTCTCCAATAGAACATGATAGTTATATTTCTCTTACAAGTACCATTTTTTTTAGTTTTCAATAATTCTATCATGTACGATAGCCAAATTTTAGGGTCACTTTCAGATTTCATTTTCCCTCTTATTAAGAGGATGTTTTATAAACCCTATTTTTTATGTGGGTTTCCCAAAAAAAAAATTTCAAACTATCAAAATATTATTTTCGAAGTAAAATTTTATATTTTTAGGATGAAATTAATTGAAGTATGGGAGAATTTAACACCCCTTGATTTTTATGGTGTCTCTCTTTTTAAGTTAAATTTTTTAAAGAGCATCCATTTCCTACAACAATGAGCTTAAACAAACTATTGATTTTTATTATTTATATATTAACATTATATCCTAGCCGTTAAATTATATGTTATGAATAATATTAAATATATTATGAAAATATACGGTTTATAAAAATATAATATGAATTCATTGGTTTTTATTAATTAGAGATGAAAATATAACCCAATTGAATATAAAATAAAATAAATTTATTTTTATAATCCCAATGGATTTTGGTCTTAATGAGTTAAATTAATTAAAATAAGTAATTGATATTAATGAAATATATTTTTTATTATTAAATAAAATATTTTTTTAAAAAAATTTATCCAATTTATTTTATAGGTATAACATAAGAACAAACACAATTTGTTTCATAAAAACCTTGTTTTAAAGGTAGTTTTACCACCTTTAAATGGTGAACCTATTTTAAATTAAATTTTTCACACTTTTATAAATTATATTTTTAAATATTAATATTATTATTTTAAAGTGGGATATAAAAATTAATATTGGTTTAATTTTGATATTTTTATAATAAAATTCATGTTATGATGGATGGTAATAAAATATTAAATTTTAATTGAAAACAACTTTTTTGTCTAAATAATTTATTGTGTAAAATTATTAATTTCTTTGGTTTTAAAGTATAATTAAATAAATATTTTATCATTTAATCCAATTTAGATCATTTTAATCAATTTCAAATTCAATTTGGTTGTAAAAATATGTCAATTTTTCAATTTTTTTTACTTAAAAACAGATTTTCTTATTCCGTAAACAAGATTAACTATTAATTAATAATAAAAACTTGTTTATTTGAATTATAGAAAAATGGATTTCATTTTTGGAATTATTTGGTATAAATTATTTTTATTGAGTTTTTTATATTTGTTCATTATGAATAGTAACTTTATTAATACTTATTAACACAGTTAAAGGATGATTTAGCAATTTGGGGTTAAAATTATATTATAAATATTATAATATATCCCTATCACATATAAAAATTTCATTGGATCATTAGGTGTCAACCAAAATCATCATGGGGATGAGATTATAACCTTTTTAGGAAACTTTTATGATAGTATGATTTGTATTATATTATATTTAGTGACATGTAAAATATATCATCCTCATATTCTAATAACAACATCATTTTCAACATTGGGTAAAAAAATAAATATTTGAATATAAATATTCATTTTAAATGTAATATATTTATCGTAATGAAGATAATTTACTTCTAATATTTAATAAAATAATAATTAATTTAACGTCTTACACAATGACGATGCATTAATTTTTTAAATAATGGAACTACCAAATAAATTGTATTAGGCATACCAAAAAAATATAATATGGTATAATTAATTTTATTTACTATTTAGTATATATAATATAAATATTAGGGTTGTATTAAAGGTTTTTGTTCGATTGTTTCATGAGTAGTGATATATTTTTTAAAAGTAATGTCATGTATGGTGTCAAATTAGACATTAATGATATCTTAAAAAATATTTTACTAAATTACATAGATTTCATAAAAATATATATTTCTTTAAACATAGTGGTATATGGTTTAAAATTTCATCCATGACACATTTATGGGTTTTTCACATTTTATAGTTACACTTTTAACCCTTATTGGTAAAATATCCATGTTGAGAAGGTAAGAGTTAAAGGGTTTAACAAAGGGTTAAATCCAAAAAATAAGCATAATAATGTGACATACACATGTCCATAAAATTTTATGTGATTATTTATACCCATACACATATTGTAACACCCTAAGATTTTATGAAAAATATTCTTTTTAATTTCATTAATGTCTTATGTTGTATGCTACACCAAAAGGAGCTTGCACAACACGAATCCTTGACTTGCCTTTCATTACACGCAATCGCGACCTTCCTCGATAGTGTGTGTAGTACGCAATACCGAGTTTCACTAAACAACGATATGCTATTAAAATATTATTAAAACTAGCCGTTATGAATAGTAATAACCACTTTTAGAAATTTTGTAAATTTTATTTTTCAAAATGGACTTCATTTTTTGGATTCGGAATATCGAAATTATCTCAGGGTGAAATTTTGGTACTTTTCGGATAACATTCATATTCTGATGAATGGTGAAAATTGCTAAATTTTAATTAAAAACAATTTTTTTAATCGAAATATTTAATAGTGATAAGTTATTAATTTGAGTGGTTTTAAAGTATCTTTATAATATATTTTTACCATTTAATACAATGTTGGTCATTGGATGTAATTTCACATTTAAACCAAACATAAACAAGTGTCAATCTTTTGATAGTTATTATCTCTTAAAAACACGCTATTTGTTTTGACGACGAGAATTAATTTTTAAATTAATTAATGAAACTGATATGTTTTTAAATTGGTAAAATATACATCATTTTTGAATTCATAATATAAAATATATCTTAGACCTAATTTTTGGTATTTTTCTGGAAACTTTCATTTTTTTGATGAATAGTGAAACCACTAAGTGGTAGTTAAAAAACTGAATTTTTCATAAAACATAATTTTACCGCTTCTGTGAGTGGAATTTAAAAAATCCGAGATACACAGTTAATATCAAGGATTAAAATTTGGTTCAATGAGATGAAAATAATTTTTGGTGAATTGTAACTTTTTACTTTTATTTACCACGGTTAAAATTAAATAGTGTAATTAAGGGTAAAAATGATATTATTATTACCCTAACACATGTCCTATTACTATTGGATAAGTTTAATTCGACCAAAAACAAACTTAGGAATAAAATATGACCTTTTAGGCCCACTTGGATTAGATTAGGACATTTATTATTAATTTATTTAAAGAAGGGTTAAAATAGTTAAAATCAAAGTTTAATAAGTACATCATTTTTAATATTGGTTTATACATTAGATCAATTAGACTAAAAATATTCATTAGAAAGATAAAAACATTTCCTACATAATGGTATTTTATTTGTATTTTTTAGACAATAAATAATTTAATTTATTTATGCCAAAATGATGATGCAGTAATTATCTTATTAATGAAATATTGACATAATTGATGTTATAAATACCCAAATAAATGTAATTTGAGAATTTTTATGAATTAAAATAATTTTCTATGTTAATATT
This sequence comes from Viscum album, assembly GCA_963277665.1. Classification (NCBI taxonomy): domain Eukaryota; kingdom Viridiplantae; phylum Streptophyta; class Magnoliopsida; order Santalales; family Viscaceae; genus Viscum; species Viscum album. The sequence continues at coordinate 192,624,792 of OY728150.1, forward strand.
ACATTCTAATATTGATTTAATTAACTTTATTTGAACTAATACTTCTGTTATGATTTTCAAAAAAATCAATTACTAAATAATGTCAAAAATTGACATTAAATTGTTTTTAAAACAAATATTATATTATTAATTGTTATTTTATTCATAAAAATATAAGGTTCGGCCACATGACTTTTATAAGGTTATATATATTAGTTATAATCATCTTGGGGTTCGTTTGGCTTGAAATATTATGTTTATTTACCTTATAGTGTAAGAAAACAAGAAGACATGGTAAAAGTAAAATTATCTAACTTAAAGTTAAATCTAAATGATAAGGTTAAAATTGATACCTAAAATTGACTAAATTATATTGGATGAGAGTATTTCGACCTATACCCACCTTATATTCTAAATATATCAATTTGGAGCTATTAAAAACCGAATTTGACTTTATAATAAAATAATATTTTTTTGTTATCCCAAAGGTGCCCCTCTCCTCCCTTATAAAAGGGCACCTCCTCCCTCTCTTCCTCACACCACATTGAGCCTTCAATCTCATCCAACCCCTGCCAAATTCTCTTCTCCACTTCCCTTGAAACATCCTAGAGGTCCTGGTCATCTTAAAAGACCAATTTTAGTGCCCTAAAAGGCGGTCTCAAAGAGGTGCTTCAAAGAAGAGGTAATGTCTGTTACAGATTCTTTCAACATTATTTCTTCTTCCACTTATTGTTCTTAGGTTGTATCATTATGAAGTAATAAAATCAGTATCACCAATATACTGATATTTTATTATAAGTATGAAACAACCCTATTTCACCATCTATCCATCCTACGGAAAACAGAATCACCGCGCGTGCGTACGTACGGAATACCGTCTCTACGCCGTGGTGTAATCTATTTTCCACCACCACCTTACTTGGATGGGTATAATGGTGTACAGAATAACTATATATGATTATTGTAAAGTGATATTGATTCTTAAATATTATACATACACTCCAATACAATTCCACGATCATGAGAACGATATCATCGCTCGTGCGTACGTACGGACTACCGTCTCCACGACGCGATGAGATTCAATCTCCGCGTTAACCATTCATGAATGATTATAAAGTATATATAATAAATAATCATGAAATATATGACATTATAATGATACTGGATTTATGTGTATATATATGTATGTCATCTAATTAATTCCATTCAACTCAATAAGGAAACGAAAACAGCGTTAATGTGTACGTACAACCTACCATCTCCATGAACGGTGTATTTCTTTCCATTTACTGATCTATTATATATATGTATATTCTGAATATATATTATATATAAATCATTTTTTATATTCTGAAATAAATTAGTCATGATCTGAGTAATCATATGAATAATTACAAGTCAAAACACGGACGATAAATGAAATGATTTTACCCAAAACGCTCTTTAACATGCAATTTACAAAAGAACGGGTAATATAAAGTCATAAGTGAACCATATATGACATAATAACAATGAATATGATTCTTTTATAAGTCAATAACATTATTTAAATCATTACACCGGAGGTTCGGACACTTATGAAGAAAATCAGACCTAAGGTAAGGGATAATTTATCAATCTCATTTTTATCCGAGATTGTTTATTTGTAAGTATTTACTAGGGTTATCATTATCATCCAATCCCATGTGTTCTAAAAATGGTTTCATGTATGTTTAATGTAATTTTTACCCATTTTTGACTTTTACAACATGGTATGTATGGAATCTTTATTTTTTTTACGTTACGAGGTACTTTTTTACTTTTCCGGAAAAAGTAAGAGAAGAATATTTTTTAACGTATATGGCATGAAAGGATTTTTACGGTTTTATAAAGCCATATTTTTATGAATCTTCCTCCAAATTATTTCATGACTATTTTAAACAAAATCTTTTTCTTTTAAAATTTCATGACATTTTGTGAAAAGAAATTGATTTTGAAAAAGAAAGGATATTTTCCTCATGAATTCATTTCAAGTGTTTTATCAAAACCATTTTCCATATAAGATAACATTATTTCATATGTGTATGTTTCAAGTATAAAGTCTCTATGATTTACATGATTTCACTTTTCTCATTATGAAATGATATCAATTTCTTTTATATCGATTAGGTGATGATGGGATGATGTTTATGAAACACATTTCATTTGTTGGGTTATTATGAATGATGTAAGTTTATTTTGTGGAACAAGTAAAAATGATTTCATTATGTGATGGGTGGGACCTATATCTCCCCCCAATGCATTGGGTAAAGATTTTATATCTCATGAGATAGTCATGGCTGGAATGGCAAGTTAAACTTGTTCAGTAATACACGACTGGAATGAGGAGTGAACTCGATTCAGAAAGGGACTTTGTCCACTAAGATGGTCTTGGAAGCAATGTCTTGGCTAATATATAAATCATATCATGTGCTTAATGGTTCCCAGAATTACATGTTTTATTCCCATGATATTTTATCATTCTTAATGTTTCTTTATGATCTATGCCTTACGTACTTCAATGTTTTATGTCATTGCTCAATATTTTTATGTTTAAACATTATGTTCATGTTTTTAAGTTCAAATGTATATGGTATGTTTTATTTTATCCATGCTTTCCCTTATTGAGAATTTGAGCCCACCCTTTTTAAGTTTTCTTTTCCCCGGGGTATAAAGAAAGGTTTTAGGTAAGAAAAAAAGGGAACGATCTTTATGGGAGATGTTGAAGATCTTTCACCAAGATTAGAAGATTACGTTCTGAGATTCCAAAGACACTAAACTATTATGGACCTTGAGTTTTGATTTTTTTTATGTATTAAGTATTCCTCTAAAGTAATGTAATTTCCATGTACGTCAAGCTTCAGGTCTCTACAGTTGGTATCATAGGAAAGGTTTAGTCAAACTTTGGAAACTAGGATGTGAGAACTTTAGTGAGAACCCTAGAGATATTTCTAAGGTATGTCTAGGGATGTACCTAAGGATAAGTATATGTATAGGTTATAGCCCTAGAATTACGCTAACGATATTAGAATTAAACCTAAGATGTTAGATATTGAAGGTAGTACCCCTTTATTATGTTGTTTTCCAAAGCATGATTTTTCCCTCTCACACTATTATTTTTGGGTTTTAGAAAATGGCTGGAAACATGAAGATTCACGATAATGGAGGATATGATAGACAATGGAATGATTTTCTTCATGAGAAACCAAATGAAACGGGATCTGGAAGTCCAATCATCATTATTATGCCTAATCAGGAGTCTCTTAATATGATCAATAATCTCAACTTTGGTAAGTTTCCCGACTCAGATAATAAGAGAAAGATGGAGTTTCATGATGTTCATAGAGGAAAGAAAGTTCAATTTCCCTCATGTATATCATATGGGAAGAGGCATCAGGGAGATTGTTTCAAAGGAACTGGAAGATTCTTTGGGTGTGGAAAAGAAGGACAAAAATCCTGTAAGTGCAAAGGAAAAAAGTTCAGTTAACACCATGGACAAGGATAATGGTATTGCTATGACATCAACAATGATTAGATGTTTTAAATGTGGAATGTACGGGAATTATGCAAACCAATGCCCTAATGAAAAATCTCATGAAGAGAATCAGCATGGTCATATGTGTAGTATTTATGTGGATGATGATGAGGAGACTACAAATGATATATGAGCTAAAAGAATTGTTGAAGCTCATTCAGTTGTTTTAGAAGGTAGTGGAATGATTGTATGTTTATCGAGAGTTATGTTGTATAGTTAATGGTACTATGGAATAAAGAATAATCTAAGGATTGTTACACAATTGTTTTTCCTAAATGTATTTGAAAGTATATGTTGATTGGTACCAGAAACCATGGAAGGTTATTCAGATATTTTTGTAAAGTAGATGATATGCGCATAATGAAGGAATAATAAGATAATGAGATGTTTGACTTTATTAATGAGCTCATGATTGATATAAGGACTAAGTGATATCATGGTTTGAGTATATAGAATTTTGAGGATTTTGGTATGTGGAAAGTGTTAACTTTTAACTGCATTCATGTTTTTACTAAGGTTCAATGGGTATTCATTTTTCAAGAGAATACATGATTAAGGCCTTCAAATGTTTGGAATGTGACAAACAAGACATATCTTATGATATATGGGGATCAATGATGGTATTAAATATCTGGTAATCGTTTTCACTATATTATGAGAGTGGACTGCAGTATTATGGATATGCCTAATGATTGGAATGGATAATGTTGGACATAAGTTAGTATTTTTTAAGGATAGAAGTTTTTTTTCGATATTATTGACAGGATGTTATAGTAATATAGTTTTAGAAAAAGGACAACCTCCAGGACGGGCGACAACCCATCGCGTCAGACAAGGCTGTGGGAATCGAACCCACAACTGAAGTGCGACTGGTCTTTATCGCCTACCACTGGCCTACAGGAAGTCCCTGTTTAGTAGAAACTGGTTTTATTATATTAAGCAGTATGATATATGAAGTATAAGCCCATTTTAGGAACCATATATGATTAATCTCAATATAGATGGACTTGTGTATTTTTTGATAACTTTTCTAACCTTTTGTTTGAGATAGATGGAATGACCCATCATTCTATCACATGATCTTCTAACACATCACGAATGAAAAATTCAACATCATTTCTTTAAGATATGAATTGGAAATTGTCCAAAGAATGACCAACGGTGAGACTATACCAAAATCACGAAAGTATTTCTTCTAATTCCAATTTCATCAACTTTAGGGAAATGATCTTGAAAACCAAAAATGTTGTCCTAGTGCTCTTATATCTGATGAATCAGATGGTACCTTAGATCGTCACAAATTTATGGCTTTGTGATTGCTGGATTCTTCATAGCCATGTTCTCTACCACTCTCCATCAGAACTTGATGGTTAGATTTCTCTTCCATATCCATATTTTAACCTATGTGGAAACCCAGTGATTAGTTTATTTGGGTAACCGTTACATTTCATACTTTTGTTTTAACGATTGGTTTTGGTATTCATTTTTACGATGTGGGTTTCTATTAATGAAACTTTCGAGTAGTAAACCATTTATAACCCCGCCAAATTTTGAGGGCGAAATTCATTTTATGGGGGGTAGAATGTAACACCCCGAGATTTTTGGAAAAATATTATTTTTAATTTCATTAATGTCTTCTGTTGTACGCTACACCAAAAGGAGCTTGCACAACATGCATCCTTGAGTTGCCTTTCATTACACACAATCGCGACATTCCTCCATAGCGTGTGTAGTACGCAATACTGAGTTTCACTAAACAACGATATGCTATTAAAATATTATTAAAACTAGCCGTTATGAATAGTAATAACCACTTTTTGAAATTTTATAAATTTTATTTTTCAAAATGGACTTCATTTTTTGGATTCGGAATATCGAAATTAGCTCAGGGTGAAATTTTGGTACTTTTCGGATAACTTTCATATTCTGATAAATAGTGAAAATTACTAAATTTTAAATAAAAACCACTATTTTTAATCGAAATAATTAATAGTGATAAGTTATTAATTTGAGTGGTTTAAAAGTATATTTAGAATATATTTTTACCATTTAATACAATTTTTTTCATTGGATGTAATTTCACATTTAAACCAGACATAAACAAGTGTCAATCTTTTGATAGTTATTATCTCTAAAAAACACGATATTTGTTTTGACGACGAGAATTAATTTTTAAATTAATTAATGCAAATGATATGTTTTTAATTTGGTAAAATAGATATAATTTTTGAATTCATAATATCAAATATAGCTTAGGCTTAATTTTTGGTATTTTTCTGGAAACATTCATTTTTTTGATGAATAGTGAAACCACTAAGTGGTAGTTAAAAAACTAAATTTTTCATAAAACATAATTTTACTGCTTCTGTGAGTGGAATTTCAAAAATCCGAGAGACACAGTTATTATCAAGGATTAAAATGTGGTTCAATGAGATGAAAATAATTTTTGGTGAATAGTAATTTTTTTCTTTTATTTACCACAGTTAAAAGTAAATATGGTAATTAAGGGTAAAAATGATATTATTATTACCCTAACACATGTCCTAATTCTATTGGATAAGTGTAATTCGACCAAAAACAACCTTAGGAATAACATATGACCATTTAGGCCTACATGGATTAGATTAGGACATTTATTATTAATTTATTTAAAGATGGGTTAAAATAGTTAATATCAAAGTTTAATAAGTAAATCCTTTTTAATATGGGTTTATACATAAGATAAATTAGACTATAAATATTCATTAGAAAGATAAATAAAATTTCCTATATAATGGTATTTTATTTGTAATTTTTAGACCTTAAATAAATTAATTTATTTATGACACAACGATGATGCAGTAATTATCTTATTAATGAAATATTGACATAATTGATGTTATAAATACCCAAATAAATGTAATTTGAGACTTTTTTTGAATTCAAATAATTTTATATTTTAATATGACATGTTAATATTGATTTAATTAACTCTTTTATAACTAATCCTTCTGTTATGATTTTCAAAAAAATCAATTACTAATAATGTCAAAATTGACATAAAATAGTTTTTAAAACAAATATTATATTATGAATGGTTATTTTATTCATAACAATATAAGGTTCAGACAACTGACTTATATAAGGTTATATATATTAATTATAAACAACTCTGGGTTCGTTTGGCTTGATATAGTAAGTTTATTAACCTTATAGTGTAAGAAAACAAGAAGACACGGTAAAAGTTAAATTATCTAACTTAATGATAAATCTAAATGATAAGGTTAAAATTGATACCTAATCTTGTCTAAATTCTATTGGATGAGAGGATTTCGACCTATACCCACCTTATCTTCGAAATATATCAATTTGGAACTATTAAAAACCGAATATGACTTTATAATAAAATAATATTTTTAGTTATTCCATAGGTGCCCCTCTCCTCCCTTATAAAAGGGAACCTCCTCCTTCTCTTCCTCACACCACTTTGAGCCTTCCCGCTCTGCCAAACCCTGCAAAATTCCCTTATCCACATCCCTAGAAACATCCTAGAGGTCCTGGTCATCCTAAATGACCAATTTTAGTGCCCTAAAAGGAGGTCTCAAAGAGGTGCTTCAAAGAAGAGGTATGTCCGTTACCGATTAATTCAACTTTATTTATTCTGCCACTTCTTCTTCTTAGGTTGTTTCATTATGAAGTAATAACATCAGTATCACTAATATACTGATATTTTATTATATGTATGAAACAACCCTATTTCACCATCTATCCATCCTACGGAAAACCAAATCATCGTGCGTGCGTATGTACGGAATACCGTCTCCACGCCATGGTGTAATATATTTTCCACAACCACCTTACTTGGATGGGTATAATGGTGTACATAATAACTATATATGATTATTCTAAATTGATATTGATTCTGAAATATTATACATACACTCCAATACAATTCCACAATCATGAGAACGATATCATCGCTCGTGCGTACGTACGGACTACCGTCTCCACGACGCAATGAGATTCATTCTCCACCTTAACCATTCATGAATGATTATAACGTATATATAATAAGTAATCATGAAATATATGAAATAATAATGATATTGTATTTATGTGTATATATATGTATGTCATCTACTTAATTCCATTCAACTCAATAAGGAAACGAAAACAGCGTTCATGTGTACGTACGACCTACCGTCTCCATGAACGGTGTATTTATTTCCATTTACTGATCTATTATATATATGTATATTCTGAATATATATTATATAAAAATAATTTTTTATATTCTGGAATTAAGTAATCATGATCTATGTAATCATATGAATAATTACAAGTCAAAACACGGACGATAAATGAAACGATTTTACCCAAAACGCTCTTTAACATGCAATTTACAAATGAACGGGTAATATAAAGTCATAAGTGAACCATATATGACATCATAAAAATGAATATGATTCTGTAATAAGTCAATAACATTATTTAAATCATTATACAGGAGGTTCGGACACTTACGAAGCAAATTGGACCTAAGGTAAAGGATAATTTATCAATCTCATTTTTATCCGAGATTGTTTATTTGTAAGTATTTACTGGGGTCATCTTTATCATCCAAGCCCATGTTTTCTAAAAATGGTTTCATGTATTTTTAATGTCCTCTTTACCCATTTTGTATTTTACTACATGGTATGTAAGGAAACTTTTTTTTTACGTTAAAAGGTACTTTTTTACTTTTCCGGCAAAAGTACGAGAAGAATGTTTTTTTAACGTATATGGCATGAAAGGATTTTTACGGTTTTATAAAGCCATATTTTCATGAAGCCTCCTCCAAAATATTTCATGACTATTTTAAACAAAATCTTTTTCTTTTAAAATTTCATGACTTTTTGTGAAAAGAAATTGATTTTGAAAAAGAAAGGATATTTTCCTCAAGAATTCATTTCAAGTGTTTTATCAAAACCATTTTCCATATAAGATAAAATTATTTCATATGTGTATGTTTAAAGAATAAAGTCTCTATGATTTACATTATTTGACTTTTCTCATTATGAAATGATATCCATTTATTTTATATGGATTATGTGATGATGGGATGATGTTTATGGAACCCATTTCATTTGTTGGGTTATTATGAATGATGTTAGTTTATTTTGTGGCACAAGTAAGAATGATTTCATTATGAGATGGGTGGGACCTATATATCCATCCAATACATTGGGTAAATATTTTATATCTCATTAGATAGATATGGATAGAATGGAAAGTTAAACTGGTTCAGTAATACAGGACTCGAACGAGGAGTGAACTCGATTCAGAAAGCGACTTTGTCCACTAAGATGGTCTTGGCAGCAATGCCTTGGATAATATGGAAATCATATCATGTGCTTAATGGTTTCCACAATTACATGTTTTATTCCCTTGATATTTTATCATTCTTAATTTTTCTTTGTCATCTATGCCTTATGTACTTCCATGTTTTATGTCATTGCTCAATCTTTTTATGTTTAAACATTATGTTCATGTTTTTAAGTTCAAATGTATATGGTATGTTTTATTTTATCCATGCTAACCCTTACTGAGAATTTGAGCACACCCTTTTTATGTTTTCTTTTCCCCAGGATAAAAAGAAAGGTTTTAGGTAAGAAAAAAAAGGGATAGGTCTTTATGGGAGATGTTGAAGATCTTTCACCATGATTAGAAGATTACGTTCCGAGTTTCCAAAGACACTAAACTATTACGGTCCTTGAGTTTTGATTTTTATTATGTATTAAGTATTCTGCTAAAGTAATGTAATGTCCATGTATGTCAAGATTCGGGTCTCTATACATATTACCTTCTAAATGACTCACATTAGATTAATTATAATTTTTAAATTAATTTATATTTATTTAATATTTTGAATGTTCTGAAAAGTGACCCTCACCTCAATTACAAATGGTCACTTCCTCCCTCACTTCCTCCCACCACATTAAAAATTATATTTTACCAAACCCTAAACATTTATTCAAAAAATAACTTTATCCATATTTTGGAGTTCCTTGTGTTCCCAAAATACCAACTCTAAATCCCTTAACAAGAGATTTTAAGGAATCCAATCGAAGATGATGTAAATGTTTTACCAACTCATTCATGTTAATCTATTATTATACATTCCCTTTATATGTTTCTTCTATAATAAATCAATAAATATAGCATCAACTATATTATAGTATGATATTATGATTATGGTATAATCGTATCCCACATTTTATCCATCCTATGAAAAATGAATGAACCATGTGTACATATGTATGACTTATCATCTACATGTTGTGATGTAATTTTCTTCATCACCACATTATTTGGATGGTAATAATGATGGATATAATTGATTTCAATACTAAATATTACAATATATTTATTTTTTAAAATCAATATACCTTAAAATTATTTACCCTTTCACTATTAAGGGAATGATACTGTCGCTCGTGTGTATGTATTACCTACCATGTCGACGAAGCGATGAGATTCATTTTCAAAGTTAAAAAATCAAGGATGTCTATAAAACTTTATATATATTAATATTATATCATTATGGAGTTGAAATAAATATATCATATGTATATGAAACATGACTTACATGATAAAACATGCATATTAAAATGAAGTAATTAACACTCACAACATGGGAAATAATGAAGTATTTTTAACAAAATGATATAAGAGTATCATATATCATATCATATATATTGATATAGTTCAGGTTCTGGTATATATTAATAACACACTTTAAACCATTATACATGATTCTAGATCAAATTCAACTAAAGTTATGAGTTATGGAATTTATGTCTCACTTTTATTTCTATGGGACACATATCTGATACACTACTTCTTTCTTTTGTGTGTCATATATACTACCCAAGAATGTATTTTATAAGTATTATTTTGAAGATTATGTAATATTAATATCCATATGAATTTAAATATTTCACGGGGCATGATGTTTTTTTGATTATAAAGTGGTAATGGATAATTTAACAAACCCATTATTATTCGGGATTGTTTATATGTAAGTGCTTATTATGAATATTTATAATCCATGTCAATGTTTCTTTAAAATGTTTTCTAATACATGATTACTATTATCCTAAAAAAATTTAAAGTCTTTTTAACCATTTTATATATTTTTATAAAATGGTTCGTAAGGAATAATTTTTTCATTATCAAAATGAGGTACTTTTAGTATTTTTCAAAAAAAATACAAAAGGAATGTTTTTTAACTTATATGGAATGAGCGGATTTTTCCTTTATCATGAAAATTTAATGGCTTGTAGCTTGAGTTAAAATTTTATAATATTGTTCTCAATGAAATAATTTTCTTTTACAATTGTGTGGTCTTTTAAATAAATGATTTTCTACGAAAAAAGGGGTATTTCTCTCAAGAATTTTTAATGATTTTATTAGTGTATTTTCATCTATGTCAACATCCTTTATTTGATATTATTCTTGATTGAGATTGATTTATTTTGATATTGACTACCATATTATATTGAGTGGTTGTGATTAGTCTAAATATGGATGTCATATTTTCATACCATTCATGGTTAATAGTTGAAGTATTCACATTTTATTTGATAGTTTTTCAATATCAATGTTTATAACATTTAATTTTCACCCTTTTCATATGTAGAATTAATTGGACTTAGTAAGTTATGGGTGGGGCATAATATATCCCCTCGATGCATTGATAGGTAACATGAGACAAACGAGTTTGTGTATTTTTTGATGTATTACATGTTTATGTATGGTCTCTTGTACACAGAATTGATGGTATGTTTATGATGTATGCCATTATGCATTCCCTAATTTTGAGATTAGTTATTTCTTTCCAATTTGATTATTTTTCTAGTAGAATATCCATGATAATATTTCATTCTAATGATATTATTTATATAGAATTCATTGATCATGTTTCATTCCTACCATATTATTCTTTGGTTATTGATTAAATGGATTTTTTTTAATTAATTATACACCATCACAAACACAACTTTAGCTTCCCCTTTATTATGGTTGTAGTTCGTATTCCAATTCCCTTTCTTACTATATAAAAAACAAAGTACCTCATTTTCCATTTTTATCTTCTATATATTTCTCTTATTAAAATTATTATGCTCAGGAGAGTGTGACTTTTTATCATTCTTGGCCCCAGTCACATTTTTCTTCCTTTTCATATTCACCAGAAGGACTATGGGTTTTTCATGCCCCATGTCTTTATTCACTTTCTTAATTAGATTTAGAATTTTGGAAAGACTATTCTCATTATTTCTCATGTTATAATTTACTATCAAAGCTGAGAAGGTTTCAGGTAATGAGGAACATTTGAGATTGGTGTGCCAATCATTTGGGAATTTAATCCCTAAAATGTATAATCATTTTTAGTAGCCAATAATCTTGAATACATGTGTCCCAACTAACATATACTATCAAATATTAGTAGTAAATAGAGGATTGGATATCTCATATCTCTCTTTTACCACCTTCTCTTGATATAGATCCTGAAGTCCATACATCATGATATACACTCCCATGAATTCATGTTGCTTCAAAATATAATTGGTCATAGATGATAGCATGAAATGTTTAAAATATATATAATTTAAAATGTTTCTTATAGAGCCACAACTCCTCCTCACTGGCCTCTTTACTAGGCACACCAAGAACTAGTACTTCCATCACATACGATTTTATTTCATCGTGTAGGATAAAACCTAAGCTCCTTTTCCACTCATGGAAATTTTTTCTAATTAAAAGTTTATCATTATCAATTATTGTTCACAGTGATATGTTTGAATTTATTTTATATATATTTCTACAAATATTATTAATATAGTTGTATTACATTAATTGATAAAATTTAGACAAATAATTAAATATAATATTTATTAATCTCCCACTATTTTATCAAATGACAATAGTTACCACCATTGGATTTAAAATATCCTTTTTCTTGTATAATATATTGAAAATTATCCATATTACCCTTCTAATCACCCCAACATTTTCCAATAAATAAATTTGAAGTGTTTTAGGTAGGCATCCGAAATTCAACCTGCATTAGCTCACATGTCTTTGATATATTGAGTGGGCTCCGGGACCCTAAAATACATAAATTTTTTTCCCTCAATCTTTTCCTTTTAGTTACACCAATTCATACTTTGGATGTCACACCTTTATGTGAAATAGGTTAATTAAATCCAAAATGTCACGTTAAAATTCATCAATAATTGAAAATCACCCCAACATTGGCTGGTTACAAACATTGAACTATGGTATCATTTTAGCAGAAGAAGTGGAAGACTATAACAAATTAATATATATATAATTATATAATTGATGAATATTATATTACATGCATAAATTATAAATTATTATCTTTATTGAATGATTATTAATATTTACTGTATTTCTTGAAGTGATTAACCACGTCTTAGATAATATTAATTCATTATACAATTTATTTTCATTCTATCTTGAATTTTTATTAATTCATTAATTCCTATGATCACAAATAAACCACTAGATGGAAATAACCTTGAAAATTTATAGAAATAAATTAATAATTTGGTATTATCGTGATCTTTTATGATTTAATTGTTAATATAACATATGATAAACAACCCATTGTACTCGGGGGAAAATACCTTCAACCTTTTCTGGTTCATGTTAAAGTTTTGCACATGTACAATTATGTATCTCTCTTGGATTGGATTCACCTTGTCTCTAAACATGAAACACATCCACCATCTTGGTAACTCCATCCATTAATTATGTTTTTTATCACATAAAGGTGAATGGAACCAAAGGATTGGTTAGGTGTTTACAAAAGAGAAACTATAGGAACCTACGACCTTACATAATGAGATGAGTGATGAAACAGAAGACAAAATTTTAATTTAGTAATTAATTAATCAAAACCAATAATAAAAACGGTAAGGTATAATATCATGATCATCCACATGCATTCAAAAAATTACAATTTTTAGACAAATTAAATCAATTCTAATTATTCATTTGGAAAATAAATCTTGCTCAAATCAATTTATTATCTTATTTAATTAAGAATATTTTTATCTTAATTGTCTTCTAGATTTCTGTGAGATTTTCATCAATCAAAATTTTAATCTAATTAAATAAATTTATTTAAAATTAACAATGTTTAAAAATATACATTGAAAGAAACATAGTAATCACCCATCCGAACTACCCAACATGTATAATACATGTATATTGTTCACCCTTGTGACATGTGTCATACATGAAATACCACATAATTTCATGGCATGCACTATCAACATAATGACCACACATAACACAGGGTATTTACATATCATGTTATGTTTCAATGCACGTAGAGTAATAACTATAATATGAATTTTAAATGATATGTAGATACAAACATTATGAAGAAATTAATTATATATATATAAATATATATATATATATATACTATCACATGGATTGTACTATAAACATAATGAACATAGGGAAGAAATATTGATAATGCAATCATAATATATTAGATCAAATTTCAATTATGCATAATTTCGTAATTTTATACGCCATGTACATTGAAGCTACAAAACATGTATTTTTCTCATGGTCTATCTGCAACACATGCCTAGGGACTTGGTATGTAACTATGCCATGATAAATATTACACAATGTGTACAGGGTATATATATCTCGTGGTCTCTGAGTTACATAGCCACTAGTCATTTAGGCCTTGTAAGGTATTACATGACTTATCTGTGACTAAGGGACTTCACATCCTGCACTGATGTTAAATGGTGTATACTCCAGATGATCATGCTCTACGTTGGACCATTCAATATGTATTGTATAATTAAATTCTACACATGTGAAAAATTCACACGACTTGAACAAATTATGATAAAATTATTGGGGAATTAAAAAATAGCACATTTCATGTACCTCCATGTTACACATTGTGTACTCTTGAGTTATCCGACCAGGCTCCATGGAACCTTCGAATGGGATCTTCTAATTTATTTCATACATAAAATTTATCTATTTGATTATATTTATGAGAGATAAAGTGGGAAATAATATATCTCACTATTTGTATTAATGAATGATTAAACATGAATTAGAAACCAATAATAAATAAATTAATTAATCAATGATATTTTAAAAATTAGAAATAATTAAGTGACCATTTTGATATCACTGCAAGGTTCCAAAAACACTGAAAGGATAAGATGGATCATTCCCAACATGTCGTTTTCTCATGATTGATGATTAATTTGAGATTTATATTAAGATGAATGTTGTGATAAATATAATTGAATTAGAGAATATATAAAATAGATAAATGAAAAAACCAAAATCTCATGATCGTCACATATTATTTATAATTAATTTAAATAGTTAAAGAATTACCTTGTGATACATTTTATTGTTTATGGATCTAACAAAGGATCAAGGTTGTACCATCATTTCATTACAGGAATTAAAAATAGCTTTTATCTACCTGTTATGCACATGTGTTCCAAGAATCATCAAACATAATTGTAGGAATCACTATATGATAGAACGGTAGTTATTATCTCTTGCGTCTTTCACCTTTGATCACCCTGATATTTACATATAAGGAATTATCTTTGATATCTATCTATACACAAGACTGGAAGGTAGAGTAATATCACTCTTCATTCTAGAGAACATTATAGGAGAGGGGGATCTCTATGGCTTGAGAGGATTCTCTCTAGATGTTCATGTGCGCATCATAAAATGAATTGAATTGCCTAAGAAAATAAGATAATGTGGCTCTTATACCTCTAGGGTTATAATAAATAATTGAAAAATATTCCTTTATTATTTATTTAATCTCTTTGAAACCCCCATTTATATAATAATAATAATATGATTATTTATTGATATACGCTAACCAAAAAAATTAGAATTAAATATTATTTATTATAATAATATTCAATATATATTATTTATCATCGGACCATTAAACATGGTCCTCCATTCCTCCACAATAATTATCAGTCCTTTAATAATGAATATTTATTCAATACATAAATATTACAACATTATTCTCTAGAAATAAATAAAAATTTTATCCACTAAATAGAAAACAAATAATTTTATAAATAATATACTCACTTATTATTATTTCGAATTACTGATGATAGAATATATGAAATCAAAAAAATTGGAATAATTATTATACCATGTTAAAGAATAATATTTATACATTTTTTTAAATAATTAATAATAATAAATTATTTAACTGAGATTCTGGAAACACTTAATGTGTAACCATCTATGCCTTTTTCTTAGTGGTGTTAGACTGAGTAGCCTAAATTCAAAGGTTATCATATAACATCATTCCAAGTCACCCATAAGAAAATAAGATAATTCCATAATGACATAATTTCTCATATGGATTATTAATATGTAATATAATCCATTTTCTCTATATATATAATCAATTCGGTTGCACACTGGTTTCATCAACCTATGTGCACAATGTCTAATTCCTTGAATTTTTGGAAGTCGAAGTACCCTATAGAACCGTCAGGTTAGGGATTTATTTATCCTAGTTCATTTCCATTAAAGGGCATGAGATATCAACTTTTTTTGAAGAACTTGAGGGAAAAATAATTTCTCACATTATTAATTAATTAATTATTACTCAAGATGCACCCAATGTATCCTAATTTACATTAAACATATGTCATCACATGCTTCATATGTAAATCAAAATACATGACTTATAACACACAATAATAATTATAAAGATATATTATTAATATAAAAACACACATCTTAATATAGGAAAATACAATGATATATAAAAATATGGATTTTCTACTGGAGGGTCTCGTTCTCATAATATCCTACACAAGATATTACGAAGGTTGTACACCATGAGAAGGTGCTCAAATTCCTACGAGTCCCCACCTCTGAAAGCCCAAATAATATTTTTCCCTAAAATGATTTGATCCCGCTATATAACATATTTTTAAGAATACTATCATGGAAAATCTGGGTTCTCGTCATAGTGTAGAACTGGTTTGACCTATCAGTGAAATAGATACTCATAGGACATTATCACATACTATGTTCTACAGAATGAAAATCATGATGTGATAAATAATTAATTATTATTCAAAACAATGAATAGATGTTATCAATAATTTTATAGAATTTGGTTCAAGATAAACAACTCAAATTGTTTTACTCCAATGGATACCAGTAAGTTATACAAGCCATAGATATCTATTTATGGTTTGATGCAATAATAAATATCTTCAAGTAGTATATTTTATCAAGCCATAAAAGAATTTCATAACATAATATATGAATGTGAAAAATGTGTTTATAAGTGGTCTAGCTTGAGTATAATCATTTTCCTACTAGTATATGTCAATTAAATATTACTTATAGGAAATGAGATACAAATTTTATTGTTAGTTAATACATGGTTAGAAACATTATTCTCCATGAAGGTCGTAGGGGAAGAAAACCAAAGTCTAGTGAAAAAGATCACTCATTATAGATTTAAGAGTCTTATTGGACTATGTTATGTTATATACATTGAAAAGATAGTAAAGTGATTTTGTACATAATAATATAATAGGGGATTTACTCAAATTTTACAAGGTATATATCGATTTTAAAAAACTGTTTCCTCAACCATGATAGGTGAAAAAGATAATATGTTGACACCTTATTCTTATGTGACATGTTCCATTATGTATATTATGAAATATACTACGCTTGATGTTTTTTACATCATGATCATGGAAGCTGGATATCCAGTAAACCCCATAGAACAACATCAGAGTCTAGTTAATAATATCCTAAATAATTTGAGGCATAATAAATATATAATCAATGTTTATAAATGATATGAGGAACTAATAATCATGAATTATATAAAGTAAATTTACTAGATAGATCATGATGATTTGAGATCATAGTTGGGATATTTATTCTACTTTAATGACATATTTCTGAGTTGGAGAAGCTCAGAGAAACCCTTGGTTATCAATTCTAGAGTAGAGTTTGATTTTATATAAACGTCTAATATAGTTAAAGAAGAAATTTGGACATGTAACATCATCAAGGAAATAAATTTAGACCCTATAAATAAAAATTTAATCACACTTTATCCTTGTAATACTATAGAAATGGTCCTACATAAGGATCCAAGATCACATAAACTGATAAAACATATAAAAAGTATGAGGGAATCAGGAGCGCTGCAGCCTCTATTCCTTTATTCCTCGATGAAACCCTAGCAGCAATGAAGGCTGCAGTGGCCCCTCCCCCACCGGGGGAGGGGTCTCATCCTCACAGCGCTTCTGAGCTGGGGTCTCTGGATAGAGGTAGGTTTCCTATCTCTTTACCTTCATCTGAGGAACAATTGTTCTTTCCTTTCACTTCCGTCTCCCCAAAGGTTTTGGGGGTCCTTGATGGACAACTCGTGGTCCCGATTTCTCCATAAGAGTTCAACGAAGTGTCCATGATTCTTTCCTCGTTTTTTGGTGGCACGGTTCGTTCAACATCACCCCCCGGTGGAGCATTTTGACAAGATTGTGAATAAGGAATGGGGATTAGCTCAACGAGCGGTTGTCGAGTTTCTTGGGCCTCGACAGATTCTTCTTAGATTCTCAGGTGGGGAAGACCTTGTCCGGGCATGGTCTCCACCTAGTAGATCTGTTAGAGGATTTCATTTTCATCTTCTCCACTAGTCGTTCGACCTCCATATGCAGCGGGATCCTTATACCACAGCTATTTGGATTAACCTCCCAGGCCTTCCGCTGCCTTTCCAAAATCCAGCCTTACTCTCGTCGATAGGTAATGCCATAGGATGCTTCCTTTGTGCTAATTGGAAGACTTCTTCTCGGAAACATATGATTATGGCTCGGATATGTGTGGAAATGGATCTATCTCAGCATCCTCCCAAAGTTGTGCGGATCGTTATTGAGGGGGAGTATTGGTATTGCCAATCGATTTTTATGAAAATTGGACTAAGTTCTGCCACTGTTGCAGTCGACAAGGGTATAGCCTTCTTGAATGCCGGATGAAGGCTACATGTTCTGTTGAGGCCGACCCCTCCTGTCGGTCAGCTGGGCCTGATTCCCAGGTGAACACATCAGGTGATTCTCATAAGGAGGTTCACCCAGCTGTCCAGGATAAGGGGGATCATATCCCTTTGGGTGAGGACCTCTCCAGGCAGGTTCCTTTGGGAAAAGGCCAGGGGTATTATTTGGATGCGACAAAGCAAGGTGGTCCAGAGGATTTGGGGCCACTTGTTTCAGAGGTCTTTGATCGGCTGCGTCATGACCTTAGTGCAAGAATCTCGAGCGACGACTTGCAAGGGTGCGGGGCAGTTCTTGAGAAGAGGTCCCTTCCTCCAGCTGCGGATCAGGTCTGTCTAAGGGCAGAGCAGACAGTTAGGGAAGCCACTGAGGAAGCTACATAGGCCCTCCAGGAGATTTCTCATAAAAAACCTAATGTTTCCATACTGAAGGTTGATAGCATGGGTCATGGTTCTAAGGAGGCCTCTCAATGCCTGGCTTTGGAAGATAGTCCCAACATTTTCCAATATATGGGTCGTGGTCTTGAGAAGATCGGAGTCTCGTCCAAGTACAAGAAGGCTTCACAGACCTCCTCTTATGCTGAGAAACACTTAGAAGGGGGCCAATTGGGACCTCCCAGAACCGGTATGCAGTGCTTGGTGAAGATCAGTGGCTCAAATGTGATGAGGTTGCAGGGGAGGATCACGGTCAGGACCTTATAGCTCATACAGAAACATCCCAAGAAGAAATGGTTGAGTCCTCAGACATTGACGAGCCCAAGGAGCTTGTTATAGAGGACTATTTTAGATCCTCTATGTGAAAAGGCAAGAACAAAGTCATGGATTCTGATGGATTTATTTCGAACAACCAGAGGGCGCGCAGAAGGAAGGACTACTCCAACCTCCCCAGCCCTCCTATTACCAGATATGTTGAAAAGGGAAAGTTCTCCCTGAAGGCCCCTATAAAGGCTGGAAGATCAACCATGAACATGTCCAAAGACATTTCCCAACAGGAGATGGCTGCCATCTCCAAGGACCAAGCTTATGTAAGTTGTGATGTTTCTTGTCCTATGTCTTCTTCAGGCGGTGTTGAGTTGAGGGGCCAGGGGCAGCAGCGTGTGTAACACCCAAGACTATTATGTGAAATATTTTGTTTTTATATTATATAAATCATTAAAGGAATCTTTCACTACACAAAATAGTAGCTTGGCTTGCTTTACACGCAACTGTGGCCTTCCTTGATAGCTTGCATCGTACGCAATAGTGAGTTTCACTAAACAATGATATGCTATTAAAATATTATTAAAACTAGCCGTTATGAATAGTAATAACCACTTTTTGAAATTTTATAAATTTTATTTTTCAAAATGGACTTCATTTTTGGATTCGGAATATTGAAATTAGCCTAGGGTGAAATTTTGGTATTTTTTTGACAACTTTCAATTTTTGATGAATAGTGAAACCACTAAGTGGTAGTTAAAAAAACTGAATTTTTCATAAAACATTATTTTACCACTTCTATGAGTAGAATTTCGAAATTCCGAGAGACACGGTTAATATCAAGGACAAAATTGGGGTTCAATGAGATGAAAATAATTTTTGGTGAATAGTAACTTTTTACTTTTATTTACCACGGTTAAAAGTAAATTGGGTAATTAAGGGTAAAAATGATATTATTATTACCCTAAAACATGTCCTAATTCTATTGTAAAAGTGTAATTCGACCAAAAACAACCTTAGGAATGTAATATGACCATTTAGGCCCACCTGGATTAGATTAGGACATTTATTATTAATTTATTTAAAGAAGGGTTAAATAGTAAAAATCAAAGTTAAATAAGTAAATCATTTTTAATATGGGGTTATACATAAGATAAATTCGACTATAAATGCTCATTAGAAAGATAAAAATATTTCCTACATAATGGTATTTTATTTGTAATTTTTAGACATTAAATAATTTAATTTATTTATGACACAACGAAGATGCAGTAATTATCTTATTAATGAAATATTGACATAATTGATGTTATAAATACCCAAATAAAAGTAATTTGAGACTTTTTATGAATTACACTAATTTTATAGGTTAATATGACATGTTAGTATTGATTTAAGTAACTTTCTTCGAACTAATCATTCTTTTATGATTTTCACAAAAATCAATTACTAAATAGTGTCAAAATTGACATAAAATAGTTTTTAAAACAAATATTATATTACTAATTGTTATTTTATTCCTAAAAATCTAAGGATTGGCCAAATGACTTAGATAAGGCTATATATATTAATAATAAACAACTTGGGGTCGTTTGGCTTGATATGGTATGCTTATTAACCTTATAGTGTTAGAAAACAAGAAGACACGGTAAAAGTTAAATTATCTAACTAAAAGTTTAATCTAAATGATAAGGTTGAAATTGATACCTAAACTTGTCTAAATTCTGTTGGATGAGAGTATTTAGACCCCTACCCACCTTATATTCCAAATATATCAAGTTTGAGCTATTAAAAATCGAATTTTACTTTATAATAAAATAATAGTTTTAGTTATTCCAAAGGTGCATGTCTCCTCCCTTATAAAAGGGCACCTCCTCCCCCTCTTCCTCACACCACTTTGAGCATTCATGCTCGGCCAACCCCTTAAAAGTTATTCTATCCACTTACCTAGAAACATCCTTGAGGTTCTGGTCTTCTTCAAAGACCTATTTTAGTGCCCTAAAAGGAGGTCTCAAAGAAGCACTTCAAAGAAGAGGTAATGTCTGTTACCGATTCTTTCATATTTATTTCTTCTTCCACTTCTTCTTCATTAGTTTTTTCATTATGAAGTAATAACATCAGTATCACTCACATAATGATATGTTATTATAAGAATGAAACAGCCCTATTTCACCATCTATCCATCCTACGGAAAAAGAAATCACCGCGCGTGCGTACGTACAGAATACCGTCTCCACACCGTGGTGTAATCTATTTTCCACCACCACCTTACTTGGATGGGTATAATGGTGTAAATAATGACTATATATGACTATTATAAAGTGATATTTATTCTGAAAAAGTATACATACACTCCAATACAATTCCACGATCATAGGAACGATATCATCACTCGTGCGTATGTACGGAATACCATCTCCACGATGTGATGCGACTCGTTCTACATGATCTTCATTTTATAATGATTATATAAATGAATTAAATGAATTAATATGATATATATTACACTAATACCATTCTGGAAGTGAGGTATCTATAACCTAAAGATAATAATAAGAATTTATTCGACAAAACACACATAAGAACAAAAAGTAATAAACACCCGAATAACAAGTAGTAATGAAATATTACTAATAAGAAGCTAAGAATATGACCATATATGAAATCATAACAGTAAGTATGATTCTGGAATAATTCAATAACATTATTTAAATCATTATACAGGAGGTTCGGACACTTACGGAGCAAATCGGACCTAAGGTAAGGGAAAATATCACAATCTCATTTGATCCGAGGTTGTTTATACTTTGGTATTTACTGGGGTGTATTTTATCATCCACATCCATGTTTCCTCAATATGTAATATTGTTTCCATCCACCTACATTTTTTTAAATCCAATTTTACCCTTCAATGATTTTTTAGTAAAAGATAAGAAAGGAATCTTTTTTCGTTTTTCATACGAGGTACTTTTTGACTTTTTCGACCAAAGTATGAGAATAATGTTTTTTAACTTATACGGCATGAATGGATTTTTAAAACATCATTTCCAAGAAGCTTCCCTTAAAAGTTTTCAAGTTTATTTTTAATCATCTTCTTTTAGATAGAATTGTATGACATGTTAAGAAAGGAAACGTGTTTTTGAAGTTGAAATTATATTTTCCTCAAGAATGGAGTTCAAGTGTTTTATCAAAATTATTTTCCATCTAAGATAATATAGGGTTCTGTTTCTATCCCTATTATTACATAGATTTGATTATGTTGTGATGGAATTATTTTTATGAAATCCTTTATCATATATGAATTGTTTTATGATGTAATGTTGTTTAAGAATCCCATTTTTATTACACGAGTTATGCAATGTTGTATGATTTATGATTTTTTGGCACACGTAAGAATGGTATCATTATGAGATGGGTGGGACCTCTATCTCACTCCAATGCATTGGGTAAGGATTTTATATCTCATGAGATAGACATGGCTGGAACGATAGGTTATACTGGTTCAGTGAAACAGGACTGAAACGAGGAGTGAACTCGGTTCAGAAAGGGAATTTGTCCACTAAGATAGTCCTGGAAATGAGACTTGACTAATAAGAAACGATTATCTATGATTATGTATGTATTCCACAAAGTTTCATATTTTAATTTATGATTATTGGGATTTCATTTCACTATTATGATTTATCCCATGTTATGATATTATGATCTCTTTTGCAGGTTAAGATTTCCAAAAATGTTATGTTCTTATGAATACGATGTGATAGATATTTCTTTTGTTTACCCTTACTGAGCATTTGAGCTCACCCTTTTGTATTTTCTCTTTCCCCAGGTCATGAAGAAGGTTATTAAGTAAGATATTCCAAAAGGAATTATAGATATGATGAAATAAATGTGAGATAGTGTAGACGCTTTATGAACCAGTTGTTTATGTTTACCGGTTTCTAAAGACAATATACCTATACCATCCTTTCGTGGTTTTGTTATATGATGTAATAAGTACGATTCAATTTTGATGTATTAATAATGTATGTAATGTATGGGTCGTTATAGTTGGTATCAGAGGAAAGGTATAGTCAACCTTTGGAAACTAGGATGTGAAAGCCTTAGTAAGAACCCTAAGGATAATTCTAAGCATAGAACACAATCTTAGTGTTTTAGAAATGGACATGAATAACCAAGGATAAGACCTTAAGTGTGAAATTTTATTCTTGATTATGTGGTTTTCCAATTATAATTAGTGTTTCTCACACTATTCTTCTTGGTTTTAGTCAATGGATGGAACCCGAAGGAACCGTGTTAATGCGGAATGCAACGGGCAATGCCATGATTGTCCCCCAGAGCAACCAAACGTTATGGGAGCTGGTACACAAAATCTTGTAGCCATGCTCACACAACTTTCTCCAGATATGAATCATGCAGGACTTCCAAACGAGCAAAGGAAGGAGCAACATTCTGTTGACTCCTTCATGAGATAGCGTCCTCTTTCATTCAGCGGGTCTATTGATCCATTAGTTGCTGAAAAATGGATTAGTACTACTGAAAAGATATTTTCAGTTCTTCCATGTTCTGAGCATGAAAAAGTAATCTTAGCATTGTATTGTTTGGAAGGTGATGCTGATCAATGGTGGAATCTTATTAAGAATACGAGGAAAAGGGATGAATTTGAGTCCATGGAATGGGATGAGTTCAAGAACTTATTTTTCAATAAGTACTTCCCTCGTATTCTCTGAACAAAGATGGAGAAAGAGTTTCTTGAACTGAAGCAAAAGGATGATGAATCTGTTGGTACCTATGAAGCAAATTTTACAAGACTTGCAAGGTACGCTTCTGGTATTATTATCCAACCTGAGAGCAAGATCGATCGATTATTTAGTGGCTTAAAACCAGGTCTTCGAAGGGCCTTAGCCATAAGGGGCTTCAATAGCTATAAGGTAATCGTTTGATGTGCTCTCAAAGTTGAGATGGATATTGGAGTAAACCCTCAGTCATATGGGTTTGATAAGAAGAGGAAAATTGAATTCAATGGAAAATATAAAGAGCACACTAAAAAGAATGTGAGCTTTCCCATATGCTCAAAGTGTGGAAAGAAACATGGAGGGAGTTGTCTTAAAGGGACGAGTAAATGTTTCAAATGTGGAAAGGAAGGTCATCGGGCATTTGAATGCCGCGATGATGGGAAGAATATTTCTAATGATGGAAAAAAAGGAAGGGATACATAGAATGAACCTACTACACTTCAATGTTTCAAGTGCAAGGAGATGGGGCATTATGCCAATAAATGCCATAATCCAAGGGTTGATGATGATGGTCGATGTCAACAAACTCTTAAGGCTAAAGACAAAGGAAAGTCACATGCAATTTCTATCAGCGATGTGGAGTATGATAACGATGTGGTGAAAGATACACTTACCATCCACTCTAATGTACCAAATGTTTTATTTGATTCTAGATCCACCCGGTCTTTTATTTATGAAGAATTTTCTATGGGTATCACGGTATTACCTCAATAATTAGATGCTGAGTTAGGTGTGACAACACCTAATGGAACAATAGTCGCATCAAAAGTTTATAATTCTTCTCCGATTGATGTTGGTGGGAACGTGCTTCCTGGAAATCTTGTGATCCTTTCTATAGTGGAATTTGATGTGATTCTTAGCATGGATTGGCTTTCTTTATATGGATCTCATATCAATTGCCAAATAAGGGAAGTCACATTTCATATTCCAGATCAATCTATGATGGTCTATCGATGCAAGGATGAACATAACTTTCCAGTGGAAATTTCTTCCATCTTATGGGTCTTCATTCCACTAAATGAATGTTATTTATCTCATATGGTTGGTGAGAAACATACGATTAATAGTATTCCCATTGTACGGGTGTTTGATGATGTCTTTCTGGAGGAATTACCGGGTCTACCACCAAATCGTGAAGTTGAGATTTCAATAGAACTCATATCGGGTGCTTTTCCTATTTCAAAGACACCTTATATAATGGCCCCAATTGAGTTACAGGAATTGAAGAAGCAACTACAAGAGAATCTTGATAAGCGATTCATACACCCTAGTGCGTCACCTTGGGGAGCACCTATTCTATTTGTTAAGAAGAAAGATGGATCAATGAGACTCTGCATTGATTATCGAGAACTTAACAAGATCACTATCAAGAACAAATACCCTCTCCCACGCATTGATGACTTATTTGACCAACTACATGGAGCTCAATACTTTTCGAAGATTGATCTTCGTTCAGGGTATCATCAATTAAGGGTCAAAAGGGAGGATATACCAAAGATGGCTTTCCGTACAAGGTATGGACACTATGAATTTATAGTGATGTCGTTTGGTCTTATTAATTCCCCTGTTATCTTCATGGATCTGATGAATAGAGTCTTTAGAGACTATCTTGATCATTTTGTGGTAGACTTTATGGACGATATTCTTGTATATCAAAAGAGCAAGTAAGAACATGATGATCACTTGAGAATTATATTAATGACCCTGAGAAAGGAGAAGATTTATTCCAAATTTACCAAGTGTGAATTTTGGCTTCAAAAAGTTGCATTTTTGGGTCACATAATCTCAAAAGAGGGGATATCTGTGGATCCAGCAAAAACAGAGGTTATCGAAAGATGGTCGAGACCAACAACAGTAACTGAGATCCAAAGTTATCATGGTTTGGCAGGATATTATCGACGTTTTGTGAAAGATTTTTCATGATTATCTAATCCACTCACCAAGTTGACTCGGAAAGGAGTTAAGTTTGTCTGGATGGAGGAATGTGAAGAGAATTTCAAGGAGTTGAAAAAAAGGTTATCCAGTGCACCAGTGCTCACACTGCCTTGTAGTGGAGAATGGTTTGTGATCTATTGTGATGCATCCAAGAAGGGATTTGGGTGTGTTCTTATGCAAAATGATATGGTGATAGCTTATGCCTCACGACAGTTGAAAATCCATGAGCAAAATTACCCA
This sequence comes from Viscum album, assembly GCA_963277665.1. Taxonomy (NCBI): domain Eukaryota; kingdom Viridiplantae; phylum Streptophyta; class Magnoliopsida; order Santalales; family Viscaceae; genus Viscum; species Viscum album. The sequence goes on from OY728150.1 coordinate 192,651,109, forward strand.
ACACATGATTTGGAGTTAGCTGCGGTAATCATTGCATTAAAGATTTGGAGGTATTATCTTTATGGTGAAAGGTGTGATATTTATACTGATCTTAAAAGTTTAAAGTATATTTTCACACAAAAGGAGCTGAATATGCGCCAAAGAAGATGGTTGGAGTTGATTAAGGATTACGACTGCTCAATTCATTACCACCCTGGGAAAGCAAACAAGGTGGAAGATGCGTTAAGTCGACAAGACCATGCCTGTTTTTCCATGATGAGGATCACAAAAGATCCAATATTTATGGATTTACAAATAATGGATCTTGGAATTATAATGGAAGGGGAAAATCTTATCTTTCTCAAATGAATGTTCAACCATCTATACATGTAAAGATTAAAGAGGCACAGAATGAAGATGTCGAGTTACAAAAGAAGGTTCGAAATGTTCCTGAATTCAACCTTGATTGTGATGGGATTATAAAGTTCAGGAATCAGGTTTGTGTTCCTCCCATCCCAGAATTAAAGAAGGAGATGCTGGATGAGGCTCATAGTTCTTCATTCTCTATTCATCCTGGAAGCACGAAGATGTATAGGGACCTGAAAGAGTACTTCTGGTGGGATGGCATGAAAAGAGATGTTGATGAATATGTCTCTCGATGCTTGGTTTGTCAGCAAGTTAATGCTGAGAGACAGAAGTCTAAGGGGATGTTACAACCATTACCCATACCCGAATGGAAATGGGAAAACATCACTCTGGACTTTGTCATAGGACATCCTAAAACATCCAAAAATAATAATGCTATCTGGGTCATAGTTGATCGTCTTACCAAGTCTGCACACTTCATTGCTATTACAGAGGATTTATCTCTAGATCAGCTTGCCAGGATATATGTAAAGGAAGTGGTAAGATTTCATGGAGTACCACTTTCTATTATATCTGATTGGGATACGAGATTTACCTCGAATTTCTGGCAAAGTCTTCAGCATACTCTGGATACAGAGTTGAGTTTCAGCACTACCTATCATCCTCAGACATATGGTCAGTCTGAGAGAACAATTCAAACCCTAGAAGATATGTTGAGAGCTTGCTCTATGGATTTCAAAGGTGGTTGGGATCAACACCTACCTTTGGTGGAATTTTCTTATAATAATAGTTTTCACTCCAGTATTCAGATGGATCCTTATGAAGCTCTCTATGGAAATAAATTTAGGACTCCAACTTGCTGGGATGAAGTTGGGGAAAGAAAGCTATTAGGACCAGATCTCGTTGATGAAATGGCAGAAAAGGTCAGATCTATTCAACAACACATAAGAGCAGCTCAGATTCAACATAAAATTTCTGCCGACAGCCGAAGAAAAGACCTAGAGTTTGAAGTAGGTGATAAGGTGTTCTTACGAATATCTCCCTGGAAGAGAGTCATGATATTTGGAAAGAAGGGGAAGTTGAGCCCTAGTTATATCGGTCCTTTCGAAATACTAAATCATGTTGGGAAGGTAGCTTACCGATTGGCGCTTCCACCGAATCTCTCTCAAGTTCACGATGTGTTCCATGTATCTCTCCTGAGAAAGTACATACCTGATCCTTCACATGTACATAGCTCAGAAGTTGTACCGCTGGAGCAAGATCTTTCTTATGAAGAACAGCGGATAGAGATTCTGGATCGTAGCGAAAAAGTCCTACGAAGCAAGACCACTCGATTGGTGAAAGTTATATAGAGGAACCAACAACTAGAAGAAGCTACATGGGAGCTTGAGGATATGATGAGGTGGAGGTATTCTTATCTGTTTGTTACAATGTGACGAATTTTGAGGGCGAAATTTATTTTAAGGGGGGTAGAATGTAACACTCGAGACTTTTATGTGAAATATTTTGTTTTTATGTTATATAAATCATCAAAGGAATCTTTCACTACACACAACATTGGCTTGGCTTTCTTTACACGCAACCGCGGCCTTCCTCGATAACTTGCGTCTTACACAATATCGAGTTTCACTAAACAATGATATGGTATTAAAATATTATTAAAACTAGCCGTTATGAATAGTAATAACCACTTTTTGAAATTTTATAAATTTTATTTTTCAAAATGGAGATCATTTTTGGATTCGGAATATCGATATTAGCCTAGAATGAAATTTTGGTATTTTTTTGAATACTTTCAATTTTTGATGAATAGTGAAACCACTAAGTGGTAGTTAAAAAAACTGAATTTTTCATAAAACATAATTTTACCACTTCTGTGAGTGGAATTTCGAAAATATTAGAGACACGGTTAATATCAAGGACTAAAATGTGGTTCAATGAGATGAAAATAATTTTTGGTGAATAGTAATTTTTTACTTTTATTTACCACGGTTAAAAGTAAATAGGGTAATTAAGGGTAGAAATGATATTATTCATACCCTTACACATGTCCTAATTCTATTTTACAAGTGTAATTCGATCCAAAACAACCTTATTAATAACATATGACCATTTAGGCCCACTTGGATTAGATTAGGACATTTATTATTAATTTATTTAAAGAAGGGTTAAATAGTTAAAATCAAAGTTAAATAAGTAAATCATTTTTAATATGAGGTTATACATAATATAAATTCGACTATAAGTATTAATTAGAAATCTAAAAATATTTCCTACATAAGAGTATTTTATTTGTAATTTTTAGACCTTAAATAATTTAATTTATTTATGACACAACGAAGATGCATTAATTATCTTATTAATGAAATATTGACATAATTGACTTTATAAATACCCAAATAAATGTAATTTGAAACTTTTTATGAATTAAACTAATTTTATAGGTTAATATGACATGTTATTATTGATTTAAGTAACTTGTTTCGAAATAATAATTCTGTTATGATTTTCACAAAAATAAATTACTAAATAGTGTCAAAATTGACATAAAATAGTTTTTTAACAAAATATTATATTACTAATTGTTATTTTATTCCTAAAAATCTAATGTTCTGCCAAATGACTAAGGTAAGGCTATATATATTAATAATAAACAACTTGGGGTTCTTTTGGCTTGATATGGTATGTTTATTAATCTTATAGTGTAAGAAAACAAGAAGACACTGTAAAAGTTAAATTATCTAACTTAAAGTTAAATCTAAATGATAAGGTTAAAATTGATACCTAAACTTGTATAAATTCTATTTGATGAGAGGATTGCGACCCCTAACCACCTTATCTTTGAAATATATCAATTTAGAGCTATTAAAAACCGAATTTGTCTTTATAATAAAATAATATATTTAGTTATTCCAAAGGTGCCCCTCTCCTCCCTTATAAAAGGGCACCTCCTCCCCCTCTTCCTCACACCACATTGAGCCTTCAAGATCGGCCAACCCATGAAAAATTCTTCTCTTAACTTCCCTAGAAACATCCTAGAGGTTCTTGTTTTCTCCAAAGACCTATTTTAGTTCCCTAAAAGGAGGTCTCAAAGAAGCACCTCAAAGAAGAGGTAATGCCTGTTACCGATTCTTTCATCTTTATTTCTTCTTCCACTTCTTCTTATTTTGTTGTTTCATTATGAAGTAATAACATCAGAATCACTCACATACTTATATGTTATTATAAGTATGAAACAACCCTATTTCACCATCTATCCATCCTATGAAAAAAGAATCACCGCACGTGCGTATGTACGGAATACCGTCTCCACGCCGTGGTGTAATCTATTTTCCACCACCACCTTACTTGGTTGGGTATAATGGTGTAACTAATGACTATATATGACTATTATAAAGTGATATTGATTCTGAAATAGTATACATACACTCCAATACAATTCCATGATCATAGGAACGATATCATCACTCGTGCGTACGTACGGAATACTGTCTCCACGATGTGATGCGACTCGTTCTACATGATCTTCATTTCATAATGATTATATAAATGAATTGAATTATTGAATATGATATATATTACACTAATACCATTCTGGAAATAGGGTATCTATAACCTAAAGAGAATAATATGAATTTATTCGACAAAACACACATAAGAACAAAAAGTAATAAACACCCGAATAACAAGTAGTAATGAAATATTACTAATAAGAAGCTAAGAATATGACCATATATGATATCATAACAATAAGTATGATTCTGGAATAAATCAATAACATTATTTAAATCATTATACATGAGGTTCGGACACTTACGAAGCAAATCGGACCTAAGGTAAGGGAAAATATCACAATCTCATTTTATCCGAGATTGTTTATACTTTGGTATTTACTGGGGTGTATTTTATCATCCACATCCATTTTTCATCAATATATAATATTGTTTCAATCCACCTACATTTTTTTAAATCCAATTTTACCCTTCGATGAATTTTTAGTAAAAGATATGAAAGAAATCTTTTGTCATTTTTTGTACGAGGTACTTTTTGACTTTTTCGACAAAAGTACGAGAAGAATGTTTGTTTTAACATATACGACATGAATTGATTTTTAAAACATTATTTCCAAGAATCTTCCCTTAAAAGTTTCAAGTTTATTTTTAATCAACTTCTTTTAGATAGAATAGTATGACTTGTTAAGAAAGGAAAAGTGTTTTTGAAGTTGAAAGGATATTTTCCTCAAGAATGGAGTTCAAGTGTTTTATCAAAATTATTTTCCATCTAATATAATATAGCGTTCTGTTTCTATCCCTATTATTACATTGATTTGATTATGTTGTGATGGAATTATTTTTATAAAATCCTTTATCATATATGAATTGTTTTATGATGTCATGTTGTTTAAGAATCCAATATTTATTACATGGATTATGCAATGTTGTATGATTTATGATTTTGTGGAACACATAAGAATGGTATCATTATGAGAAGGGTGGGACCTATATATCACTCAAATGCACTGGGTAAATATTTTATATCTCATGAGATAGACATGGCTGGAATGGTAGGTTATACCGGTTCAGTGAAACAGGACTGAAACGAGGAGAGAACTCGGTTCAGAAAGGGACTTTGTCCACAAAGATAGTCTTGGCAATGAGTCTTGACTAATAAGAAACGATTCTCTATGATTATGTGTGTTTGCAACAAAGTTTAATGTTTTAAGTTATGATTATTGGGATTACATTTCACTACTATGATTTATCCTATGTTATGATATTATGACCTCTTTTGCAGGTTAAGATTTCCAAAATGTTATGTTCTTATGAATATGATGTGATAGATATTTCTTTTGTTTACCATTACAGAGCATTTGAGCTCACCCTTTTGTATGTTTTCTTTCCCTAGGTCATGAAGAAGGTTATTAAGTAAGATATGCCAAAAGAGACTATAGATATGATGAAATATATGGGAGACAGTGTAGACGCTTTATGAACCAGTTGTTTATGTTTCCCAGTTTCTATAGACACTATACCTATACAGTCCTTTCGTGGTTTTGTTATATGATGTAATAAGTATGCTTCAATTTTGAATTATTAACAATGTATGTAAAGTTTGGGTCGTTATAGTGTGAATGGGTTTCTAAAGCTGACCCACAGCGCTAAATGGCCTCTGTGTTAGAACTTAGGGATCCACTTATGCACTCGGATGAGGAATTGTTGGAGTAAAATTTGGATATCAATGATTTTAAGAGGAATAGACCGATCCAGGTGGCTAATACAAAGCAGAGAGATGAGTGGGCTGACAAAGAGGCACACATTCTGCATAGAGGCCACAACATGGGGTAGATTATCCAAGAGGAGGTCAATAAATCCTTGGAAAACATGGATCTTCTCTTCAAGGGTACCTTTAAGGACTTCCCTGGATGAAGGTACACGATACTCCTTGGGTTTTGTTTAGGGAAAATGATTCCAAACAGCTCACTCTTTTCTTTAATAGATTTTTTCTATCATTTAGATCTGAAACTTGCTAGTTGTGAGGGTTCCCACTTTCCATTTAAAATTGCTTGATCTTTAATAAAAAATTAATGTTGGATGGATGAGAAAACATATAAATCAAATGTATCACTTACAAAAAAAAATTAATGGGGTGAGGTTATAGGAAGTAGATATTACATTGAGGAAAAATTAGTGGACCCATTAACATAATCTTTATTTAATTTGAATCATGAATATAATGCGAGAGATATCAGACTAAAATTAATTATTTTCTAACTCTACTTTAAGTTGAAGTTTTTTTGCAATATGTTCAGAAGAACTATATAATTTATACTTTGCACTATATATATATATATTAAAAGACCCAAATATTAATAAATATCTTATAACATGATGATTATTATTTGGTGTAACATTAATTTTATATTTCCCTTATAGCATTTATCTCATCGAAAGGTCATATCAATTTCTCGCTATGATAGGAAGCTTGATGTGATAGGTTGATATTATTAAATATATGATTCATGGATAGATTAAATAATTTAATAACACCAAAATTATATATTCTCTCAGATTGGCAGTGATTAAAAGACACTTAGACTTCTTCTAATGAATTTCTTAGTTTTTATTCTCTAAGAGTGGATGTCATGAGAATTGAATTTTTTTTGGAATTATATGTGTTTTATATGTCATTAGATATTCCTATTTGAGAAGATCTATATTAGTCCTTAGATTTGAGGTTTTTCTTAAGAATCTTTTTTATGATTAAAACTTTGAAGTTTTAAAAAAATCAATGATGACCTATTAATTCTGAAAATGAAAGAAAATTTTTTTGTGTCCTGAGTGATATGATGTTAATGTAAAATTATTAAAAGATATATTACCTTATGTATTAATAAAATTAGATATCTATGAAACTTTTATGGAAATAAAAATTTAATATTAAATATTTGTGATGAGTAAAATTACTTCATGATGGAATTTTAATGCTTTTGGGTTGGTGGGTTTGTTGACATGGTACGTTGAAAATGAGGTTCTTACATAAAATTGATGGTAGCACTATATCAGTGCATTTTTCAAATTTCTAGGCCTTAATATTCAGAAGATTGTAATTGTTTTTTGGAAAAGGATTTTTTTTAAATATGTAAAGTACATGGATCGTGAGTTTTATCATGTAGAATGTGGGGTAATGTTTTCAAAGTCACGAAGGAATCTTCAATTAAGTGGATGACGAGGCCAGTCATGCATAGAAGAATAATAAGTATGAAATCTTAAGGGGGGTTAGTCTATATAGATATAGATAATAATGAATATATGTGGAGATGGATAGGATGAAAAGTACATGACATTAGTGACTAGAATGTGAGTACATGGAGATGAAGTTGATTTTGAGTATGTGGATAAATCATATTAGAACAGATGAATAATAATTATGATTACTAGATTTTGAAAAAGGCTTAGTCTAAATAGAGGAACCGAAATCACTTCTTTTTATAAAGATATAATTCCATTAGGGAGCATTATCCATGGAGGAATTCGCTAAATATAAAACTATGTTAATGAAGTTCAATTAATAGAGGGATTTTTATGGAATTGAAGAATGTGAAGTTGGAGATCATGGTAAATTGAGGCTCATAAATTTTTTGTATGATATATTGAATGTGAGTTTTTGAAGGAGGAGATTTCAACAACAATATATATAGTGAATGACTTATAAAAGACCATTTGTTTATATGGTGGCCCATGAGTTTGGAGATCATAGTGAATCTTTTCTATTAAGTTAAAGTACGCAAAGAAATTGGGGATTTCTTGGTGATCCTGGTCCATGAGGATAGAGTTTGTGGTGAACTAGTTCTATGAGGTTAGAGTTCATAGTGAATAGTTTTACACAAGGTCAAGTATATGTTAGGGTGAATTTCATATCTTAGATGAAAAATGTTCTTCATTTCACACCTATATTATTGTGAACCAAATCAAAATTGATAAAAATAATCAATAGTGTCCTCTGAAGTAAAATATCATTCTATTTAGTTGACTGGTAAGTTAGTTCTCTTAGGGTGAATTATTTTAGACAAGGAGTGACAGTGAGTATTCTATAAAACATCAAAAACTATTACACTATAGTATATTTTCTAAATTGGTGCATCACCATTGTATACTCCTTGGAATAGCCCAGTTAGGGTGAACCAAGTATACTTTTGGTGTCTTATCAGTTATTTTAATCAGTATTTATATATTCTTTGAGAAGAATAGAGAAGAAATTTTTTATTAATTAAAAAGTAAGATCAAAGAAGTGGTTATTTTTATCAATCATACCCTGCTTCACAGCCAACCCTCTTACGGTATTTAACCTAATGGGGATAATAATAGATATTAGAGTGAAAGGTTATAATTGATGTATCTCTCTTTGGTAAGGAAGTGGAAGTATTTAATTATAAATGTATTCTATTTATTGATTGAAAAAATTTCAGATGTGGATGAATCATGTGAAAAAATCCATCTAATCCTTAGGAATGGATGTTTTTATATTTATGATACATGGTATTTTGCTCAGTAAGGATAGTGGAACTTTATCAGAAGAATAAAAAGAGAAAATTTTATTATTATTAATGGAGAATCAATGATATTGTGGTATATTTATCCAATATAATATACATGATGGTTATTTTGTGTCAATTATTACATTAAATTTCATAAAACAAATAAATATCTGAAAGGAGATTAAAAATTTATGAAGCTAAATTACATTTCTATATAACACTTTTGAGTTATTGAGTATGCACCCAAATGAAAATGTTAATGCATTCGTTGTTAGGGTGAATGTTGTTTTTAAGAAAAATACACAGTCTCAAAGAATCCCTCAACGGTGTAATGATTTTCAAGCACATCCGGAGAAGATAGACACTATAATTCAATATAAATGTACCTATACATTAAGATAAAGATCCAAAGTATTTGATGCTGGGTAGTTTTCTGGATACATTTGTCACATATGAGATGGGAAAGGATGATAATGAGTATGTGGAAAAGAGAAATTCAATGTGGGTGGCATTCAGGGACATGAATAATCTCACCATAGATTATTTCCAAGAAGAAGAGGAGGTGGATGATGTTATTTCATTATTTTCCTAAAATATACAAAGGGGAAAATATAGTGACCCTAGATTCTTATATATTTTATTTGATGATATTTTACATAAATATCAAATAAATATGACCAAATAATCAAGATGCCCAATTTGATTCAAAAACAAGGTACATAATATATCAATATGATACTAAAACACAAAACTATACTTTATTCTCTATAGTGTGATCCTAAAACCCTTTTATCACCTAAAATAAATTGGATAATTGATAGTTATAATTTTTCTAGATAATTGTTTAAATTTAATGTTCTCATGTTTCATTCTTAAATAATTATTTATCCTACATTCTAATTGGCGTATTATATTTATGGTTAAATTGAATTTTAAATTAATTTTTCAAGAATAAAATAAAAGAGAAAGCAATTTTTTATATTTTGTTGAAAATTTTATCATGGAAATATAATTGTTTGAACTAAGTATAAAAAAGACATAACAAACAACCAAGGAGAGATAAATGATCACACTCTTGTCTAATTCGGAATACGAAACAATGAAGAGACCCCACCCTTGGTAAGATATAGGCAATGTTTGGGGTAGTTACTTAAAGGATGTAACCACAATGTGATTTTATGTTTTAGCCAATTTTTCCTATTGTTCATGCCAAATCCTGATATTAATGGAAGTATTGCCTCAAGAAAAAAATTATATATGGGATGTGAGAGGAAAATTTGAGTTTTATCATTTTTATAAATGATTTAATACCACCTCATATTGATTCTTGCTCATTCTGAAAGATCATTCATGATTTACCACATTCAAACACCTCTCAATTGATTCCTTTACTCACAAAAAATTTCCACGGTTGGAAATTCGAAGCTCAAAAATGACCTCTAAAACCACTAAAATGGGATGGAGGATCCATATAAGATCATAGGAAGATCAAATTATCATTTTAAAACCATTTTTACGATTAATAAGGCATAGTACATGAAATTAGAATGGGAAGACTGATAGTATTATTATTTTATTCATAATTAAAATAAAAAGAAAAATATGTTGGCTGTTCAAAATATATATGCCTTTTATTGATGAGGTTGAATGTTTTTATTAGGCCAAATACCAATGGAATGTATTGATGAGGTGTACATAGTTGTGGAATCTCACATTGGATTTGTGGGTAGAATTCCCATAGCTCATCCCTTAGGAAGTGAGCCTCGGTAATTTGTATTTTCATAAAAATATATACTTTCCTAAATTATTTTAATGTTTTAAAAAATACATTCAATAATATATACACATATATTTAGTAATATATATAAATGTGTGTGTGTGTGTGTTATATAAAACAAAAAAACAAAAAATAAAATAAAACAAATCAAAATGTTTTATAAAATGGATACAAATGTGATAAGTCATAATAGTTATATTCCTTTTTATAATCTGAACAGTTGTACACCACCTAGAGTTGTCTCTTTTTGGATGAACCAAGTTGTTCCTGGAATAAAACATTTAGAAAAAATTGGTTTGATTCACATTGATTTTGATATATTAATAATTTATTCTTAGAATACTTATAATTTCAATTTTTCTTCTATCCAATAAATTCTCCAGATTGTTTTCTCAACATCAATATTATAGGGATATCGAAAATTTGGATTTGATTTAACGTAAATCATGGTGAAATGCTTAATGTAAACATCCATCAAGAACCCTACATTGATATAGAAGGGATGGATCATACCCTTGTGGAAAATGATTTAAATTCACGCATCATGATTCAATCTATATTATTCATCTACCTACTGGTTTTCGATTAATCAAAATGAGTTGAACCTAAGGGAGAACCTAGATAATGTATTCTGAACCCCTCAATGTGATGAACCATTACATGTTCAAATATGATTTTTTTTATTCTCCCTATGGAAAGACATGATGATGATTTTTATTATGGTGTTGTATATTTTTTTACATTATATATTTGAATATTCTTCCCGTTATTGATTACCATTCTCCAAATCCCAATGACACACCCATTGACTTGATTTAACTCAACAACAGTCATGTAATGTGGAAGAAACATGGTTATGATCAATTATTTTAATGAGTAAATACTCTCCACTCATTATCAAATTTATCAAATAATTATTTACAGTAAATGAAGACTTCTCAAGAGATATGGGACGTACTCAAGTTCATGTTCAATGTTGAGGAATAATGACACAATAAATTTACTATTAAAAAATATCTAAACATCAAGATTGTTGATAACAAGATGTTGTTGGATAAAGTTCATGATCTATATGTTTTATAAAATAAACATCTTTCAATTAATATTTATATACTAGAAACCTTTCATGTTGGTGCAATTATTTCTAAATTTTCTCCAATGTGAAAATATTTTTCTAAATCACGTATTAAAAAGGGTGGGGATATTTCCATAGAAATATTAAAAAATATTCTTCACGTTGTAGAAGAATCCAGGTTGAGAGGTATGGTTATGGCTTCATAATTTGATACCAATATTAATTTCATTATAGGAAAAGAAACACAAAACTATTCCTTAAATGTCAAAAATAAAAGTAAAAAATTAAAAAATAAAGGAAATACTTCCATAAATAAAGTAAAATTCTTTTCTTATGGAAAACCACAACATTTTTCAAGGTAATTTCACTATCAAAATAACGTATATAAACCCAAAACAATTATAATGACTGAATAATATCTAGTTTTATTTATATCTTAAGCTAATACGACATCAATGAAGATCGGATGACAGCATGAATCTAGAGAAATGATGCATGTGTGTAGGGATCATTCAATGTTCAATGCATTTGATGGTTACAATTTCCCGAAGAAAGTACACATTCGAAATAATGCATTAATCAATGCCAGTGGGAAGGGAAGTGTGGAAAAATAATTTAATTATGTGAATAAATTGTCTCTTCTTAATATGTTGATTGTACTTGAAAATTTAAAGAATTTAAATTCGGTCGATATTATGTCTAAGTAGGGATTTTTGGTTTCATTCGAATTTGATAAGGTTATCTTGTGGAAGAGGGATTTGTTGGGGGATGTTGTACACAAATGATGTAATGTTTCAACTATCCATTAAAAATATGATTGAATAATCTTCTTAATTGATTGATTTCACTAATTTATTATATGATTATTTATAAATTTTTAGTTAAATTTCATTAAATGTAATGAAGAAGTTAATTTTAATTAACATTTTAAATGATTTTAATAAATGTCAAACATGTGTAGAATCTAAAATAGTTAAGAATCCATTTGATAGTGTTGAAAAAATTTATAATATGTTAGAATGATTATATACTGATATTTTGTGAATTAAATGGTTTATAAACTCATGGATTATAAATACTTTTTTATAAATTATTTTGATCAATGTAGTAGATATTTGAATATATATATTCTAGGAATAATGGAAGAATCCTTTGATATTTTTAAAAAGTATAAATTAGAAGTTGAATATAAATCGAAAAAACATTAATGTATTATTATCATATAGAGGTGTTGAATACATTATTAATGAGTTTAATAAATTCTGTGAGGAAAATAATATAATTTATTAATGTAATTCTCCATACACACCTAAAAAATTGATTAAATGAAAGTAAAAAAAATATTTTATTAAAAATGTAAAATCAAGTGATTAATAAATATATTTTACGCCTAAATTTATGTGTAAATATTTATTGGCTTCATGTTATATTCATAATAGGATTGCCTCTAGGGAAACTATGTTTTTCCATTATGAAATTTTGAGACGTAAAAGACCTAATAACTATTATTTCAATGTGTGGGGTGTCTATCTTACTATAGAGTTCTCTATCCTAAAAGAAATAAAAATGATCTAAGATAAATTAAATGTGTTTTTGTTTGAGATGACAAAAATTGAAAATAATATATAATAATGGATTTGGGGGCTAATATAATTATTTAATCATGGGATGTAGAGATTTTTGAAAATAAGATTGATTAATAAGACATGGTGGATTTTATTATACATAGTATTTTCTCATATACTGTATCCAGTTCATATAAAATAGTAGAGAATAATAATGATTCATTAGTTGAATCTAAATGGAGTACAAGAATTAGAAAGTAGAAAAATTTACATCCAAATTTTACTTCTCCTAATACCATAGTTTTTATTTTTGAGGGAAATAGAAATAATAGTCTTCCGAATAAGAATATTATTGTATTGAATATAGAAGATTAGCCAAAGACATATACATAATCCATGACTTCTTTTGATGTTTCTTTCTAGAATTAATAAATTAATGATAGAATGGATTCTTTTATGGGGAATAATACTTGGGTCATCATTTATTTACGAAGAGGTTCAGATCCTATTGGTTTTAAATGGGGTTTCAAGAAGATTATGATTCCAATGATTTCATTAAATATTTTAATGTTATATTGTTGATAAAGGTTTCATATTAAAATAGGGATTTGTTATTTTGATACTTATGCTCCCGTATCTTGGATTACCCCAATTAGGGTTCTATTTGATTTATCATGAATTAATTATTTGTATATCCATAAAATCGATGTTAAAAATTATCTTTTTAAATTGATTCTTAAATGATTATATTTATATATAACAACCTGAAGGGTCTGTTTTACATGGTAATGAAAATAAAGTATGTAAAATAATTTAATCTCCTTATGTATTAAAATAATGTCTAATGTAATGGAATGATAAATTTTATTGAATTATTTTATATAATGTATTTAATCATAACAATGTGGATAAATGTGTTTATTCAATTTTTACAACAGAATATGAAGTTATTTTGTGCCTATGTGTGGATGGTATGTTATTATTTTGAACCAATAGTATTGGTTTAATTGAGAGAAATAGTTACTTTTCTTATTCATTAAAAATGAAGGATCTTATAATAGTTGACACTCTTATAGGTATTATAGTTTTAAAACATAGTGGGGGATGTTCTTTTTGTCAGTCTTATTACATAGAAAAAATGAAAAATAAATTTAATCATCTTGGTTTTGGGGATGCTAATACATTATTTGATTCAAGTGTAAAATTATTTATAAATATGGGTAGATTTACAACACAACTTTAGTATACCAGTGAAATTGGTTCATTAATGAATGTAATACATTCCATTGGACCTAATATCATCTTTCTGGTATGTAAAATTAGTATATATACTATTAATCCTGGTATGGATCATTGGAGATGTATTTCAAGATTTTTTGTATACTTTAAGAAAGACCAAAGATTTAATTTTATATTATAATAATTATCCGACAGTATTATTACGATACACTGACACAAGTTGGATAACTATTATTAGTGATAACCAATCCATATATAGATGGTTGTCTACTGTTGTAGGCTGTGATATTTCTTTGGTGATAAAGAAACCATCATGTATTTTACATTTGAAAATGGAGTAAGATTTCATAACCATAACAATATAGGCAAAGAAAGATGAATGTATTTGAAATTTATTATTATATATTACATTGTAACCCAGTCAGATGCATCCTAACCATATTAGGTGTAATAGTAAAGCAACATTATAAATTGAGTATAGATTCATGTACATATTAAAGTCTAGACATATAATTTTGAGAGACAATTATGTGAGAAATTTGTTACGAGAAGATACCATAACAATTATATGTCTGATATCTTGTAAAAACCATGAGGATCCATTTAAAAAATCTATATTGAGAGAGATCATTGATGAAAATAATAAATATATGGGGTCAAAATCCTTAAAATAAATAATTATGTAATGGTAAACCAACACTTTATTAAGGTATAACCTAATCAAAGTGTTTTAAGGGTAAAAAAAGATACAATGATTATTACTGATATTAAAAATTATAACCCCAAATACATGGTGTCAATATATTCTTTTATGACTGGAGGTTATGTTTTAAACTCTTTAAAAAATATTAATAATTAATGAGTTATGTATTATACTAGTAGAAGAATATTGTAATATTTTTCTTATGTGAACATAGAAGTGGTTCAACTAATTATAGGATTTAGTGGGTTACTCCTTAGATATTTCATGAACAGTATATATGAACATTTCCATAAAATTGCTTCAAAATGAGATTCTGGATGGACAGATCATTTTAGGTATGATATCTCTAGTCTACATTTAATTTTAACTAGTTTAATCTTTTAAAAACAAATAAATATAATAATAATTTGAGGTATTGATACTAGATAATGGTTTAAAGTAAAATATAATTTTATTAAGTCTAATTATTCAATTGTGATATAGAGAATTAATATCTAAGAATAAAAGTGCGGGATTGCTGTAATTTTATTAATAATAATAATAAAAGGAATTAAATTCTATGGCTGGTTAAAAATTCTATGGCATCTATTGATGAGGTGGACATGTTGTTATTGATCAAAATAGATATTTATTTGATTGATGAGGTGGAAATATATTTGGTATCTCACATTGGAGCTATGGATAGGATTCACATAGCTTGTCCCTTATAAATGGATCATTGGGAAAATGAATTTTCCAAAATGTATATATTTATCTAAATGATTCTAAATTGTTAAAAAACAATATTTATTTAGTAAAATATTTATATTATATATATATAACAAAAAATATAAAGCTATATATTATATAAAACGTATAATAATGTGAGTAGTTGTAACAATTGGATTTCAAATTTTTTATATCCGAATGGCTGTGTACTATCATGATTTGTCTCATTCTGATTGAACCAGTGTATTATTTTACTGAAATTGTGAGATCAAATCATTAATATTGACACCATTTTTTTTCAATAAACAATTGATGATGAGATCACTTTTAATTTTAATTTTTCTTACAGATATGAACTTATTTGGATATTTTCCCCAACATTAGTGTAATGGGGATGTCAAATATTGGTTTTAGATTTCCCCTAAATCATGGTTAAATCCTCAAGGGAAATATCCACCATGAACATGGATCCCATATGTGTGGGAGTGGGGAAAACCCCTTTAGGAAATGATTTAAATTTAGGCATCAAGATTTAATCCTTCTTATCTGTCTTCCAATATATTTTTTAAGAGAAATTGTCATGACCACACATGTTTTGTGTAAACCCATAGTGTATAGTGTTCTGTTGGAATAATACAGTTGGGGGTGAATGTTTCCTTTTTATGAAACTTCCACAATTCTGGATTTTGAATACTTTTGTAAAATATGCAGATATGCAACATTTCACTTATTAATTAAATACGTGAAGCTAATAAACAAAAAGAAAGATCTTATAAAATTTATATTGAATTGGGGAATAAGGGTCCCCTATTCCACTCAACAAGTTATTCTCTCTGCAAGCTTGGTGAATTTAACTAGAAAGGCCCTATTATCAAAATATCAGCAATCCAAAATTGAGTGTATGTCGTTGACACCTTTACAAGAAAGGATAAATAATGCCTTATGGTTCTCTAAAAAGGAATTAATTATTTGTATCTTAGATCGAGAATATGATACTACACCACAATTGAGCTTGATCAGTTCAAAATCCAATAAATCAAAATAGTTTTAGTTGATGTTGATGTTGGACCGGGTTAAACTTCACAATTATGGCAGAAACATTTTATAATAGATTGATCTTTTTCTTCATAAATTAATGTTTTTAGTAAATTATAGATTGGAAGTTATACTAGTTTCAAAATGATCTTAAAATAAAAGTATTAATATAATTTAGTATTAATCATATAGCAGTAATAGATTGGTCATGTATGTCTCCAAAGTGTAGCCCCTTTCATAATCGATCTCTCATTGCATCCTTGTTATAAAATCTGTTTATCATAATGAAATATTATATCATTATATGTGACTTTTATATATTCATAGATTGAAAAAATATTTTGGTAGAATATATAGAGTATAATTCCTACTTTTGAATTCTAGATATATGAAAGTCACCTGAAAGATCGTAGAAATTAAAATAAGAATTCACCCGGGGAGTCGTAACTTCCCTAAAGAGAAAGAGTTATTTTATCTGATAAAATTGATTCATTGAATTGATCATAATGATCTTTGAATCAATTGAATATAATATTTCAATCATACTGATATTTTTTCAATACCATTTCTAGTAATTCAGATAAAAGCTCAGTTTTATAAAACCAGATAAAGAGTAGAAAAACATAGGGTTGAATCACGTAGAATAGGGTTCCTTCTATAAAACGTTTACTAAACCATAATTATATAAGTGTGTAGCATAATAATATGTAATTTATGTATTATGATCTATACATTCATCCATTTCGGCATAAGAATTGAAACGAAGCATCGGTTAAACATTCGTAAAATTTATTAAATGTAGAATTTGATTAGTAAATCAAAACTCCAATGAAGAGTTGATATTCCATACATTCCTTGATTCCAAAATGTAGGGAAGATGATGCATACACTAAATATTTATTGTAGGGTTTTCTTTCCATATTCAAACTATAAATCGTAGTGTGGGGATTGTTATAATTATGTTTATTTACTGAACATAGTGTTTAAACACTATTTCTATAACACATCCAATTGCTCGCATTGCATCAAAAATATAAATAAAAAGATGATATATATTCCTAATTCATATTTAACATAGCTTATTTAGAAAAAAATCAAGGGTATTTGTGAGTATAAAAATCAACATTTAATATAAATTATTTTTGTGACAATGCATGCCCAAAAATAAACCCCTTTTTAATGATTACAAATCCCATAAAATAATCAACTGAAAATATAGGAATTGTAAATATAAAGAAAATAATTTGATTCTACAGTATTATATCAACTAAAAAGGTGGCTCCTAAAAATATTAAAAATATGAAAATACTCTACTCAAAATAGGAAATGTGCTTTTAAAATATTATCATCCTTTTTGTGATATCAAAATGAATGTTTTGAAAAGAAAATTGATATAAATCATAGTTTATATCACACTTAACTATAAAGGAATGTTATTTTATACTATTTAGAAATAATAAGAAATGGGATTTGGTAGTAGAAATTTGAACATAGATAACATAATAAAAACACAACAAATATAAATTTTAACATAATTAAATTCCAAAGAATATCAAATGACTAAAAAATTAAGCAGTATATCCAATAGTCAACTCAAGAGGTCTTCAATGTGAGGGGATCCTATTAAATTGGTTTCCTGGATCTAAATCTCCACAGGTTGTAGTCTCTATATATATGTGAGGATTATAATTTACAGAATGTTGAATTTTATGTATCCTCAATAATAGACTTTGAAAATTGTTGTTGAATACATTTGTCTATTTCCATAGAATCCTTCTCAAATCTTGACCACTCTTAAAACCTTCCCCCAAATTAACCTTAAATAATTAATTTACTAACCCTTCAATTTGAATAAAGGATGTTAATCAATCTATAAATTGAATAAAAACTAGTCCCAACCATGATTTATTAGATGTTAGCTAACTGATTAAATAATTGTTTTTGTCTAGAAGCACATTCAGAGGCATACTATCACATTGGAGAGTGAGTAACCTATTGTTAAATTCATCCATCACAGCAGATATAGCATCAAATATCTTTATCAATTGAAGAGAAGATAGATGAGGGGTAGTGGAAAAATCAGGATGCCTATCTTTTATAGACTAAAATTCTCTCCCCATAATAAGATTCAAATCATCAAATTCGGACTTTTAAACAGATTCTCCTTTTAGAGATATTAAATCTTCATCTATTGTCCTTATAAATTCATCAATATCATTCACTGAAACTAAATTTTCTTTAACATATTTGACTTGAGTTTGAGGTGATTCAAACATATCTCTTGGAACTCTGGAACTCTTTAGCTCCTCAACATTCATCTTATCATATATTAAATCATATTTTAAAGATAATTTCTCACACTATATACATATTCTATTTCTAATTAAAGATTCATCATAAGAGTTAGAAGACTATTGAGTGATATTGATTTCATGTTTTTAACCTTCCATATTAGCCAAATTTTGTCTCTCGAGTGATATATGATCTGTTTCTCAATACATATATGTCTTCACCAACAGAATCATGTACAATGAGATAAATGTTAGTAGGGGTGGGAATATCTTCCCTGTGAACTTCTTGACTATAATACTCTTTCTCAACATCTTCATTAACTTGAGCTTCTTGCTCAACTACATTTACAAATTCATCCAAGGTATCAAGAATATTGATTTAAACCCATATTCTTTTATTAAGATTACCCTCTTCAGGTCTACATTCAGCCTCCTTATCTGGGCTTTATCTTATATAACCGATAGGCCAAATCATCATTCACTCCCCCTAAACATATGCCATAATATTGTTTTGTTTTTAATTTCCAAATGGTAGAAAAATATTAAAAGAGTTTCTCCAAAATATCATAGTTTATTAATATTCCTAGAATTCAGAATTTTATCATGATAACATCTATATCCATGAATCACATTTTGGATTCTTCATTTTCAATACAATAAAAAGGGAAATATTATTCCATAGGGATAATATATCATCTTTTCTTTTCTATGGATGTAGTTACTTAAAAACAATCCATAAATTGAGGTAAATTGAACATAATTTTATTCAAACACAAAAATAGAACATACATATCTGGGTGTAAAAATTTCCCTTGCTCTGTTGTTCTTGGAAAAATCATAGTCTGAATGGAAGACATAAGGTCCCTTATGTCCATATCAAGGTCCAAGGTCAACACTTTCTTGATGATTCTTAAACCTTATTCAAAAAAAATATAATGTCTTCTAACTTATACTTACGTCACTGATACTTCTTAAATAAAACATAGAATCACCCTTGTGGGGACAATGTAACAACTTACATGTATCCATCAAAGAAAGAGTAAACTCAGTATCGTTAGCCTTAGATATTATAGCATCAAAATTGATTCCAAAATTGAACTCAACATTCCTATAGAATTCTATTACCTCTATATTGAACATCAGAGAAGTATTATCATATCTTAAAGTAAAATCCAGTCCTTGAAATTAAATAGTTTCCTTTACCAAAATATTTTTATGATTTAGATATTCAAAATTAACCAATTTTCCATGATGAAATATTCTATAAATCATTGGTGGATACATATACACACTGAAATGAACATCTTCAGGTATTCCTAGAAGTTCCTATTCTGAAGGATTATTAATTGAAGGTTCTATGGTTCAAGATTTTGGAAAACTGAAATTAGAGAGAGAGGGAGAAACTCTTTAAATTAAAGGGATTTGAAGGAGAAGAGCAAGAGAAGGATGATAGTTTTCTGGCATTGTTTGAAAATATACTCATTATGTTTCAATTTTAAAAATAAATTGAAGTGAAATTGTTTTCTAATAGTATCATTGTGAAACCAAAACAAATAATAATAATAAAAATAACAAACCATTTAATAAAAAAATGAATAGATTATTTTAGTTAAAGACAAAGATACTATGAACAAAATAAATTGGTAACAATTCTTTTAAAATTAAATAATCCCAAATCCTATTTAATAAACTCAATGCATGTACTTGGAATTGGTTTGGTAAAAAAATCAACTTATTGATATTTCATATTTAAAAATTATAAAGATATCTCATTTTTAAGAATATGATCACTCAAAAAATGATGCCCAATATCAATATTCTTCATCCTAGAATGTCTTATTGGATTTTTTGAAATATTTATAGCACTATTATTATCACATAAAATATGTATACTATTAAATTTCTTCCAAAGTCTATTAGAGTGTATTTCATCAATAATACTTGTGCAGAACAACTTCCAACAGACATATATTCTACATCGGCTGTTGATAGATCCTCTAAGTCTTGTTCTTTACTAGACCATGATAGTAAATATTTTTTAAAAAAGTGAACGTTTCTTATGGTGGATTTTTTATATAATCTACAACCTCCAAAATCAGCATCTCAATATTAAAATAAATTTAAAATAAATTTTTTTTTTGAATAGAAGAGATTGGAAAAATTTCCCATTATATATCTGAAAATAATTTTAATAGTATTAAGATGGGATTATTTTGGATATGACAAAAATCTAGCACATAAAATTTTAGTAAACATATGTTCTAGTCTGATAGCAGTAATATATTAAAAACTACTGATCATACCTCTATATAACTTATTGTTAACTGGTTTTATAGCTTCATCAAAAACATGTTTTATATTGGTACATATACATATTGTGAATGTCTTTTCATTCTCAAGTCCTAAATTATTCAAAAAATTAAAAGTATATTTACATTGATTTAAAAAAATTAAATCATCCTTTGAAAAAATTTGAAGTCCTGAAAAGAAATTCAATTCTCCCCTCATACTCATTTAAAATTATTTATGTATTAGTTTTGAAAAATCGTTACAATGATTTTCATATGTTGAAACAAAGTTAAAATGAAAAACATAGATTTGTACAAATCGAATATTTTAAAAAAATTCTTAAAATGTCTTGGATTTACCATCCACAATAAATCCATATTTCAAAATAAAAGAACATAAACTTTTATTCCATGCCATAGGAGTTTTTTAAGGCCATAAAGAGATTTAGTAATTTTAAAAACAGAGTTTTGTTTTTGTGGGTTTCTAAAACCAGGAGTTTGTTCTACATAAACTTCCTCTATCAAATATCTATTGTAAATAAGATGATTTAACATCCATCTGATATAATTAAATTTTTATAAGTGATGCATAAGCTAAATGTTTCCAAATATCTTCTAATATAGCTATAGGAGAAAAGGTTTCATCCGAATCTATACCTTATTCCCAATTATATCCTTTAGCTATTAATCAAGATTTATTTCTAGTCACAATCCCTTGATCATCCTGTATATTTCTAAAGAACAACTTAGTTTCTATAACTAGATAATTGGATGGTCTTTCAGGTTATTCCCAAACATCATTCTTTCTAAATTGGTTTATTTCTTGCATTCCAAACATCCACCTTTTATCTTAACAGGCCTAGTCAATAGACATAGGTTCTAACTATGATAAGAAGGTAAATAATTTATTTAGGTTTTCTATAAATCTTCTAGTTCTATTTAATAAATCTAGGAAACCTAAAAATTTCTCTAAAGGATGGCTATTTAGTGTTCGAGATTGTTTAGGCAAGACAAGTCCTGGTTCTTCAATATCATGAACTTCTAAACTAGTCTGAATTTTATTAATATCATTTTCAAAATATTCTTTATTGGTTTTATGGAACATGTTATCAAAATAATGAGTAACTTCTTCCAGTTGATCCTTTTCTTTAATGAAAGGACTAGTTTCATCAAACATCATATGAACAGATTTTTCAAGAGTCCTTGATTTTTTTATTGAACACTCTATAAGATTTAGAAGTAGTAGAATATCACAATAATACCCCTTCATTAGATTTTTGATCAAACTAAACAATGTTGTCTTTATTAATCAAGATATAAACATTGCATCCAAAAAACATAATGTTCTTTACTTTAGTTTTCTTTTTCAAGGTTATTATTGAGTTTATCTGACAATTTGCATTATTAAAACTTTATTAATGATTTAGCAGGCTATACATACATCTTTTTCACGAAAAATGGTAGAAAGAAGTTATTCATTCATTATAGTCCTTTCCATTTCTTAAATTTTCCTATTTCTTATTTAAACAAATTGATTTTTTGTTGAGGTGTTCTTGGTGTAGTGAAGGTGCCTTTAATACCCAAATTTTAGAAAAAGTTATTAAAGTCTTGATTCTCAAATTCTCCACCATGATAATTTCTCAATGATCCTTTTTATTACATTTTAATTTTGAACAATATTACGAAAACATTCAAAAAATTGAGTACTTAACTTTTGAGTTTTAGAAAATATACCCATATTGATTGAGACTAATCCTCAACTAAAACATAAACATATAATTTACAAACCAATCTTACTACTCTGGATGGTCTATAAAAATACATATGTATATGTTGTAAATTTATAGATGTAGCAATTTTGTTAATATATTTGAAAGAAGATTTGTGTTTTTTTCCAATGTCGAATTCATCACACAATCTTACATTATAAAATTTAAGACAAGGTATATAAAAAACAAAGTATTTATTAGATAATTTATGTAATGCATAAATATTATGATATAAAATTACTCTATTCCAAATCAATGACTCACTTGTCTTATCATTTATACAATTCACTTTCTATTTACATAAAGTATTCAAATCCAAATTATAAAACATATTAGTTCTAGGTGATCTATAATTATTCAATTTATCCTTAAAAACAAATCATTAATTATTAGAAAAATATAAAAAACCATCTTCTGAAAGATGAGAAGTACTTATTAGGTTGTGCTTTTTCCATTGAATATATAGTAATTTGTTGATTGAGATAGCTTTTAGATTTATAGCAATTTCAACTCCAACAATTTTTTGTTTCATATTGTCACCAAAATTGACTAGACCTCCATCCATTAGAGTCAGTGTATGAAACTGTTTTGAATATCCAATCATATACTTGGAATATCCACCCTAGATATGGAGCTTCTATTATTCTGATGACAACGACGATTTCGTTTAAGGGAGGTTTGGGGCTCTGACGAAGGTTTTTCACGGTTGAAACCCTTGACTGCTCAAATCCAGGCTCTAACCTCCCATTTCCTCTATGCCTCTCCGAGTCAGAACAGGTGCGCTATTTTCTAAGGGTTTTGGGTTTTGTGGTTCGGTGGTTGACGGTCCTCAATAATCTTCATGAATCAGCTTGTTCTTGTTCTAGTGGATTTCTTCTGCGTCATCATCGCTACATTCATTGGGATCCCTCAGCTGCTCATTCTCTGCTCTGATCACCCATTCCACCATGACTCTCTAAGTAGGATTAGGAGCGGTGGTTACACGGAGGTTTTGGGTGTGTGGTTCAGTGGCCGTAGGTGTTCTGGGAGTGAGGACTTCATCGTTGTCTGCGTTAAGAATTTGATTTAGGGAACGTCTTGGATTTTATGGGTTTATTTCTATGAATTTTTATCCTGTTATATTTTTTTCATCATTGATGTTGTTTGGTTTGGTTTTGGGTTTTTTCTTTTGGTTTTGATGGTGGTCATGGGCATAATATGCGACGGTTTTTTGTATTCCTTTACTGATGATCTCGCGAAGGAAGCCTCGGGCCGCTCACAGTGATGGGGTCTCTATGTTTTTGTTATCTCAGGTTATCAGCTCCGGTGATGATAGGGTGGCGATGGCATCGATGTTTCTTTCTCGTGGTTTTGAGGACGATGATGAGTATATTAATACATGGTGCATTGGACGAGGCGTACTGGATGCATGATGATGGTGGGTGACGTGATAGGTTGTTGTGGGTTCTCGCGGCTCGATGTATCCTCAGGTTCTGTGGTTTTTTTTGATTTTTGGATTTTCGATTTTGAATCTTTGAATTTGGATCTCGCGTTTGGTTTAAGGGTTTTTTTGGGTATGGTGCTGTCATGGTTACCACTCACCCACTAACCGGGTATTTAGAAAACCAAAAAAAAATATAATTTTCTGTAAAAAAAATTATATATATAACATGGATTAGAATTTTTTTTTGAAATTAAATTTCTTTTAATAAAATTAATTTAAGTATTTTTCAAATGAAAATTATTATTGTAATGAACTTTTGTTTCGCATAAATTACATGTTGTATTTTTCGATTATGGAACAAAATAATTTTTATATAATTTTAAATTATCATCATTACTTCATATACCCCATATCTCTATTTTAATGAAATTATTTAAAATAATTTCATTTAAAAATATTACTCCATTACTAAAAGTAATTTTAGTACTCTTATAAGATTATAAATCATCATTAAATTTTTAATCCTTTTTTCATTATCAATACAATTTGATGTAGATGAATTTAATTTCTCAACTAAATATTGATATAGTTTTACCAAAATATACCTTTCTACTGAATCAGGGTTGTGTATATTTTTCAATGATTTATGTTTATTAAATAAATAAATATAGTTCTCTTATAACATTACACAATATTCTACTATTTTACCACTCAAACAACTATCAGTACCTAAATCAAAAGAGTAAAAGGATTTTACCTCTTCTTCATCATTATCCATAAAGTACATGTTGGATTTTAATTTTTTTGTCTCTCTCCTTGAATAAGACATTGATGAGCTATGGGAGTCTTCAAAAACACTCCATGAAGAATTAATTACTCTTACTTTTTTGATCATAATTAATATTTTTGTTATATTTCTTTTATGTCCTATTTCTTTCATCTTTAAATTGAGGTAAATCAGGGTTGATGTGTCCTAAATTGTTTATATTCATAGCATCAAACTTCTCTAGGATATTTCTCATCACTGTTAAAGTATTTTCTAAACCATGTTTTCTTCATATTGAATCTACTAAACATTCTGAATAGCTAGTACAATTCTATTTATGAATCTGAAGAATATGAATTTTTCTAAATTTTAAATTCTTTTTTTGTTTTGAGTTTTGATTATGAGATGTCGCTTTCAGAGTAGTATTTTCTATTTTCATTTAAATATTAGGATCTTTATCTTCAACATTCATTTCTTCACCATACATCATCAGTGTCCCAATTTGTTTTTTTATAATCATATTTTTTAGAGGTGATGATTGATGAATAATAGCAGATATTCCATTCTATTTTGAATGTAATTCTCAGAGTACTTTAAAAGATTGATGTAATTATATTATGGGTTCTACTAAGGCTGTAATATTATTTATAAATTATGTAATTCTTCTATTCATCTATGTAATTATTTCTCCATGAAACATTCTACACGTTTGAAACATTAGATTTTCTATAGCATACCTCATATGTCTAACGTTGTCTATTCCTTCATCAACAACTACTATAATTTTCCACATCTCATAGGCTGTAGGGAATTGTGATACAAGATTAAATTCAACAGGATGACGTCCCTAGAAAATAGAATTCAATGATTTTGTGTTGATAACATAGTAGGCTTCTGTTGTTTCATCCCAAGCCTCTAGTTTTTCAGGACACTTGTAGGAAGTGATGGTTTTAGAATAGACTCTAATTCAAATATTTTTTTGATATATGATCATTCAGATTTCTAGTATCTATAATTTTGAACATTAATGTATGAAGCACATACCATAGGCATTCCTTCTCTTGGATCATCTGTTTTCATATTTTTATACACCTTAATTTTCTTAGCTTTCTATATATTTATCCAAAATCACCCATCTAATACCAATTTATAGGTCAGATTAATACAATGTAACGCAAGAGTTGGGGGTGAATTTTTCCTTTTCAATAATCTTCTACAATTATGGATTTGTAATCCTATTGTGAAACATGCTGATACATAGAGTTTCTCTCCTATATGAAATTTGAGTAGTGGATAAACAAAAATAATGAAGACAGCAAATTTATAGTGGTTTGGTCACAAAGGTCCCCTAGTCCACTCCACCAGTTACTCTCTCTACAAGTTTAGATAATTTCAAAATAATGGTACACTTAGAAGAAGATAATAAATCCACAACTAAGTGTAGGCAGTTGACACCTTTACAAATAAGGTTAAACAAGGAATTATAGTTCTCTAACAATGAAACAATTATCCAAACATAGATTATGAAGCTTATAGTCCACAAAAACTGAGTTTGATTAGTTGAAACTCCAATAAATCAAAAGTGTTTGTTTTGAAGTTGGATCAAGTTGAACATCACAATTGCAGCAGTAGTAATTGACTGTAGATGGATCTTCATCTTCAGAAATGATAGTATTCAAGATAGAATAGTATTGAAGTGATTTTCATTAAAAAAGTATCTTCAAAAAAATTAGATAAGGATAGAATTTGTAATATTAAAATATGAAAAGATTGTGCATGTATTAATCCAATGTGTAGCCTCTTTCAGAATTGTTCATTCCATGTAGTAGCACTATAAAATACGGTTGCCAGAATCAAATCGTATATGATAATATGTGACTTGTATATATTCATATATTTAAAAAATATATTGGTAGAATATATATATTATAAATCATGCTTCATATTTATATATCTAATAAAGTCGAAAACATATTGAAGAAATTAAGTTCTAAATTAACCCAAAGAGTCATAACTCCCCTTAAGAACCAGAGTGATTTTTTTGATAAAAATAGTTCTCCGAATTGATCATAACAATAATTCAATCATTCCTTGATGAGGTTTCAATGATCCTAATATTCTAGCAATACCATTATAAGTAATTCAGATAAAATCTAGTTTTTAAAAATATGATAATGAGTAGAAAAATATAGGTTTGAACCGCGTAGCATAGGGTTTCGTTCAATGTACGGTTCCTAAACCATACTTTTATCTTTATCTAATGTAGCGATCAAAGTAATATATGGATAATGAACCATACCTGTATCCTTTGCAGCAAATGAATCCAAATGTAGCAATTATTAAATATAAATTCAATTTTTCAAATGTATAATTTGATCAGTAAATCAAGACTCAAACAAAGAGATCATATTCCATATGTTTTTTGATTCTCAAATGTATGGTTTCTAATACATATGCTAAATATCCATCATAGGGTTTTCATTACATATACAAACTATTTATCATATGGAAGGGATGATGATCCACGTGTTCATTTACCAAATGTAGGGTTTGAATAATTTTTCCATAACATATCTCGTAGCTCACACAATAAAAAAATATTAATAAAAACATGATATATATTCCTAAAACATTGTTAACATAATTTCATTAGAAAATGAACAAGGGTATTTGTGGGAATCAAAATCAAAATTTAATAAAGATATTTTTTTATACAATACAAGACCAACATATAGGGTGACTTCAAATATGATATTGAGATAATAATTCCTAGATTAACATGGTGGAAGTCAAGATCGAGATTAATCTAGTTCAAAAATTAGGCTATGACATGTTGAGACATGTAGTGGTTGATAGGAAAATACATAACTCTCTAAACCCATTTTTATGGAATATTTATGGATGTGGAGTGACTATAAAACATATATTTAGGATTGTTTATATATTTTTACTGCGTATTAAGGGATGAATGACCATATATCCAATTTTGTAATGTTGGGGAAAAATTATGAAGTTAAAACAATAAACTAAAAATGTTATGGAGTGGCAGTTATCATGGTGTTCAAGTAAGAAGGAATGAGTGAAATAGGCATGAAAAATGATGATTCATATGCCATTGGTTGAAGAAATCATTCTATAATGGTGATATGAAGATATAAACGAAAGATATATATATTCAGTCGAATTCTACATGTCATGGATGTGTGATTTAAAATATTTGAATGGGAGATAATAAATGAAATTTCCACTTTGATATAAAATGTTATATCTACATGAGATATGTTCTATTTCAAGTAGAGAATACTAAATAAGGATATGCTATGATAAGAGCTGATACATGTCATTTATTTATAATTACATTTCCTATAAATATAAGGGTTTTTTCACAAACATAAAGGTATCAAATTCTATATATCTTCATTGAATAATTTATATCAAAGGTTATTGTTGATTCCATAAGGTTTGTTTTCATATTATTTAGTTTCAACCTCTCTATACCACCATGAGATGCTAGATTCATGTGTTGAGTTTTCTATGTAAAGTGGATTGTTTAATAAAGTAAGTTTTTTGGGTTTTCATGATTGGTTATCATGATCATGTTTAAACTCTCCATCCTAAATTTACATATATATATACAATTAATGATCATTGTGTTAGTGGGGTGATATTGTGATTTCAATAAATTTGGTTCAGTAAAGATAGACCAATTACATTGAGTGTTTAGGGTGATTTTAGTGTGATTTCTAGAGTTTGATACATCTTCCTAGACCATTGGGTTTGTTTTTAATTGTATGTTTAAATATTGTTTCATTATTCCCACCTTTGAGATATCAAAAGTACCATGAAAATTTAGAAAAGGTGATATTAAATGTCGAGAGTGTCTACCGAGATAAAGGGATTCACGACGACATTTTTCGGATAACCTCATGATTATGACACATAGATTCTCTATAAAGTAATTGTATTAACATAAGCATGAAAATAATTTAAATAATTAATTATCTATTATTACTTATATTATATAGAAGTTGTTATTTATTCATTACGAGTAGTTTTTAGGTCCTTATTTTTGGATTTGGAGTGTTTGTAGTCTATGTGGGTTCGACATAAGATTTAATTATCTATACTACACTACTAAGTATTTAGTATGATGCTTGGGAAAAATAAATTATAAATTATCATTAGTTAAGAGAAATTCATGAAACCTTCTAGGAATACATATTTTTGGCTCTACTTCCAGGGTTAATGTGTTTTGGAAGCATTAGTTTTGTATATTAGGAAAATACTTTTCTCCTCTATTTTTATTTTCTATGTTTATCTTAGTTTATTATTTATTTATCTTTTTTATTCCTTGAAAACAATAGAGTTTTGTGGTTATGTGTATAGGAAAACACGATGATGAAGACCCACATACATATGGATATTCAATTAAGAGGCATCTCAAAAGAAATTAAAACACTCAATAAGAATATTAAAAGAATCCGTGGATGGGAGTGACAACACCAATCATGGATTCCACACCCAAAATGTGTAAATACAATTTAATCCTATAAGGAATGGAAGTAACATTATATGAGGGAATAATAATTTTGGATAACATGGACAAGAATGAATAATAAATTGTAAGAAAAACCAAGAAGGAATATTTTTGGAAGAAAAACAAGAATATCCATCCACTAGATGTGAATAGAATAAATATATACTCAACCCTATTGATGACCACTCAAGTACTTGGAGCTTAAAAAATATCAATATTCAGCTCCAAATATTCTAGTTTTTGAAATAAAATATTCATTTGAATCCTTACCTACATAGATAATAAAATGTGTAGATTCAGGTTAGGTTGCATGAGCTTAATTTATTTTTTCACATCAGTAAATTTTGAATGATCTTTTCAAATGCATTTTAATTCATTTAATGATAGATGAGAACATCATGGAAGTTAAATTCAAGTATTATTATAGCATCCCAGTTGATTCCAACCTTGAGGAATCACTCCAATAGGAGGTCACCGTCATTTCTCAAGGGGAATAATTCAATGTGAAAATCAAATATGAGCCTAGGTCTTCATTTTGGATATTATTAAAAGGTTTTTGGTGATTCCATTCTAAGATTTGGAGTGTTCAAAATGGTTTCGTTGAAGTCTATCACAATGAAGGAAAAATAGATTTTCATTGAGAAAATGGATGTAGCATTGTTAGAGAATGATCGATTGACTGTCATCCCAGATCATGGAAAAGATATGTGGATATAGGTTGACTCAAATGTGATTATTATCATTGTCTCTGAGGTTTTGGAAACTCATTATACAAGTGAGGTTTCTCATGGAAGGGTCTCGACTTGGAAGATGCAGAATTTCAATTCCAGAAATAAAATTGAGTCTTGTATAGTCCTTGAGAAGGTTCCTAATGTACCATTTTAAAGATTTGATGTTGGTAAGTCTCATTCATGTACACCCTTTCTTGTTGGAGATTCCAACTCCCTCATGAAATGTCAAGGAAACGTGAGAGGGAAAGATCTCATGGGTCTACAAAAACATTGAAACCTAACATTCCTATTCTGATCTATGTGACTTAATTTAAGGACACTCTTGGAAGGATCATATGAATGCATGTTTTTGATGGGGCTCTATAAGAAACTGATAGGGAGAGTTTTTCTCATGATGATATAGAAAACCTAATCACTCATGATAGGAATCTCTTAGCCTATCATGATATGAGATGTAAAAATAATGTTATGGTGGATTCCTCTATTTTATCAAAATTAAGGAAGGTCCCTACTTTAGGTAAGGATGTACTAACACCCTCTCGTGTATTAGTAAGGAAAAGTTCTAGTCCTTCAAATGGAGGTTCCCGAGATCCATTTCCCCTTGCTGTAATCATTGGTGCTACTTTGTCTGCTGGGTACAGTCGAGTTATATTTCCCAAAAAATTCTCTGATTCGATGTAATATATGAAAAATAATTTTGGTATGGAAACAAATAAATATTTAGATGATGAAATGGGGATAAGCTTAGAATGTAAAATCCCCTTGGATGAGTTTGGGGGAAAAAGGTCACTTCAAGTCCTTAGGACATGATAGTTTGGTTTGACATATAAGTCGAGGTCATTTTCAAAGACCTTTAGTACAACTTTCTTAGTAGTAAATACTACATGTAGGTATTTGATTTCCAATCTACCAATATAGAAGATAATAATTTATCAAATCTAGAGTCAGATATTTGAGATATATTATGAAAAAATATCACCTTGGATTATGAGAATAGGTGGTATAGGTGGTTCATCTACATCTTCCCTGAATAAAGAAACATGACAGGGGGGAATATGGAGGCATGGATGACATCTCTGTAGTAGGGGAAACCATCACCACCATGGTGGGAAGAGTGCTCTCTAATGGGGTTTTCTTATGACATTATTTTTTCTTTTGGTTATTTTATTCCTCATTTTCTCTTCTCTATTTTTTTTATTAATAAATGGGATGGTCCCCCGAACCACATATTTCATGTTCTAAAAAAACCTATGTAAACAATAATATAAATACATTATATAAAAATCATATATAATGTTATATATTGGTTTTTGTATTATATAATTTATAACCCACACATAGATACATGTAAATATGTAGAATATGTGTGTGTGTGTTTACATATATATTTTTATATATATAATTATATATTCATAATATAAAAAATATAAAATATAGTATATAAAAATAAAATATATAAATATAATAAAATATTTATACATATAGAATGTATATTTAAAAATATAAATCACTATAGAATAAATAAGATTATTAACAAATTTATTTTTATATTTTATAAACATATATAAACATTTTTCAATAATTTTTTGTTCAAGTTTATAAATATATGTTTTTGAGTGTTTTTTTATATCATGTTATGTGTGTGTATACATGTCTATAATTTTATGCGTGTGTTTGTTTATAATTACATGTATGTGTGTGTGTGATTATATATAAATATATACATAAATTTTTTTGAGTATGTGTATGATTATATATAAATACATAAATATATGTATGTGTGTGTGTGTGTGTGTGCGTGTTTATATATTTTTAAATATGAATAAATTTGGAAAACAATATATATTAAAACATGTATATATACATATACATAAATTCATTTTACAGAAAATATATACTAAAACATATGCATCTGTGTCTGTGATTACAGATATATTTTTTGTCAAAGTTTGTACCATTATTAGCGTTTTATTTAGAAATCATACATGTAACTTTTATCAACACTAGTATAATAGTGATGACAAAATAAATTCAATTTATTTGTGGTAAAATATATATATACATTGATTACATTGACTAATTTTTTATTTTAATGTAAACATGAATTAAATAATTTTACATTTATATTTTCATGAATTTTCATATAGGTATTTGTATATATTAGTAATCTTATATACATATAACTTAATTTATAGAATTATTTTTAAAATTCCATATTTTTATATATAAATAGTCATTGTATAATCATATAAATTTTTTATATATTCAATATATATAATTATATTAATTTTAATTTATTTTATATGAAAATGGAATTAAAATTAATAATATAACAATCATATATAGGTGGATTACCTTCACCAACAAATTCACAAAAGCCCTTGTGTTCTTCAAACAAAGAAACACACCTAGGAATATATATATCTATGTGTGTGAATAAATATTATGTGTGCCAAATATACTTCTTAAGTTGCATGCTCTCCTTAAGAGTTTTCAAGTCCTCTATGTAGGAGTTTCTTTCTAGTGTTTCTCCTAGATATTCCACCTTCTGCTGGTGAAATCAGTTTCCTTATTTTCATCAGCATCTTTGAATCACCAAAAGTCTTCTGCATTAGTTTCCTTAGACCATAGTATTGCTGGTTTCTTTTACACCAATATCATCTAAATATTTGGTACCACTGGGTTTTTAGGATCAGTGGATCATTTATATATTTTTCATCAATTTCTAAAGGTCTTAATTTTCTTTGGATCATTGTATCATCAGATTTTTTGATGAATTTTTCATTAGCTTGTGTTTTATCAATGATTTTAAACACTAGTGTTTCTGAATCACCGTCATCTATATCATTGTCTTCAGTATTATTTAATACATAAATTTTTCATCTACATCATGATCCCCAATATTTATAAAATGGATTCAAATTTCTATTATATATGATTTACTCATATTTGAATATATCACTCTAGGATTCTCTTCATTAGTTTCTCTATTAATGATGTCATGATCTTGTCAATGTTTGGAAATATTCATGTTCGACTTGTAATCAAACCAACGTGCGATCAGTTCACATCGGCTTCATGATTGGATCATTGTGTTATTCATGTACCAAGTATTGGATTCATGATTATGTTTATAATTTGTGTTAGGATTATTGGGAATGTCTTTTTATCCACATATTATATCCCTGGGTTTTTTTATTTTAGAAGTATTCTCTATGAGACTTTGGTGATAGAACTGTAATAGGATTAACAACTCATTAATAGTTTTCATGCTCAGTTTACAGTGTAAAAATAATTTCATTGATGTTTTATTTTTATCCAAAACCATATTAGTGTGTAATGGAATGATTTATGATGCAGATACTGGGGAGGGGAAGTTCTTTGTAGATAGTCTAGTTGAATTCCCTAAGACCTTTGGGTCATACAATCTCCTAAGCCTACGGGCCATGTAATATTTTAGCCTACGGGCCTTGTAAGGGTTCGCCCTCATCCCATGAAAAGGGGTTATCAAAAAACAAAAAAAATGAAGGCCTTTGGGCCATTCAGAATAAGTGTAATAGAAGGAAACATTTGTTGTCTAAATTAGGGTTCTTTGTTATTTACCAGATGAAAGAGTCGGAAATTTTTGTTGGAATTAATTTTTATATGGTGAGGGGAATAATGCTAGGGTGGAACACTATTCACAAAATCATATTGAAATTTTAATTTATTACTCAGGCAGATCCAACATGACATTTTTTTGTCATGTATAGTTGTCTAGGTTTTCTAGATTGGTGGAATTCATGAGAGTTAATTTATACCCTTTGATGTAATATCAATGGTAATTTTTTTAAATAGATCAATTCAATAATAAAACTCTTATTCCTTTTATCAATTTATTTAAAAATAATGGGAGATGAGGATGGTATCAGATATGAAAAACATCCCCTAATCCAATGAAAAATAACAAACATTTGAAAACATTAATAGTGAAGATATAAAAAAATCATTATCATAATCAAATTCCTCATTAAAATCATAATCATAGGTTCTATTACATGGTGATCTTGTAACAATATATCATTGAAGACTATAATAGTCCTCTAATCTTCTATATTTTCTGGGGTGGTCTGAAATCCATCATTATCAACTATTACTTTCCTTCCTTTGATCACTGCATCTTTGAAATTATTGTTTTCTCAAGAATTTTCCTCCTAAAAGTCAACCTTTTTGCCCTAAATTTTATTGGTTTTCCATTTCTATTAAATCTATTATTGAAATATAGAAAATATAAACTTTTATGACTCTATTAAATCCTACCTATGGTCCAGTGATAGAACATACAAGATTTTAAATGGTCTACCTCCAATGAAAATTTTCTACTCCAGATTATGATTAATCTTCCCCTATTCCATTTCAATATATCCATGAGGTACTACTTGATTTACCATAACCCCATGGTACATTGACAGCTGATCTGATGTCACATTTATGTTCTTCTTATACCTTTATAACTACTTATTTCTATCTTCATATATAACTTATTTTAGATCAACATATTTATTATCATCAAGTTAGTTAACCTGGTCTTATCTAGCTATGCACACATCATAGGGAATAACCTATAGCCATATAATCCTTGAGAATATATTTAAGAAATCACAATCTACAAATTCTCAGGGATTTATTTACATTAATCATGCCCTGTAGACATTAGATCACCAAAAACTAGACTTTTCTGACCTTAAATGTTATTTTCTACTTCTTTTAATATCATTTCCTTTTAAATAAAAAAAATCTATGTAATAATGGAAAATTTCAATCTGATTTCCAATTTCTTGTAAATATTTACAAAGGATGGGTAGATTTTCATACTAAATATGAAGATTAATTTCATCTAATGAAGTGGAAATAACATCCTCGTTAATCAAAGGGTTATTGAGATAAACCTTCAATATGATATGATCATAGTAACCAAATTGATCCATATCAGTAAACCAATCCACATTGAAGGTAATTATCATCGTTTATGAAACATAAAACAGAATTATATGATTCAAAAAAATCTAATTGAGCCATATGATTCTAATCCATGTATAAGAACAAGTGTTTTTTAGAATGAATTCAACGAAATAAATATCTCATTCATGAACATTAAAAATACATGGATGTAAAGAAATTTCATCATTAACCCATGTATGAAACATTAACTCCTTTGAATACAACTACATATAGAAAAAGCCTATACCTAATGGGATGAATTTTATGTCCGCCAAGCCACATACATAAAAATATATTCTCATTAGGTCCAATATCTCTTATGGACTTCCTCCTACAGGATAAAAAAACAAGAAATAATAAATATTCTATATATTCTAAATATATTAAGAAGATATTTTAAATTTTATTTAACATGATTAGTTGTAAATTTTCAAATAATATACTCAGTATCTAAGTCTTTCACCAAATGAAATTACTTTTTTAAAATATTCTTTAATCAGGAACACATTTTGAGAGGAAAATGGGTCTTTCGTTGATTTGTTTTATGATTCAAAAGGTTTAATAGAAAATGGAAGACAATATCCATCCTCATTATTAAAGTATAAATTCTATATAAATTCCATTTTATAGAGAAACCTTTATAAAAATGAAAAATTTCATTATGTAATAGTGAAAATAGGGGTGGTCTATGAAGAAGCTCCTTAATATATATTTCGTGACTTACATTCGTTGAATAGACTTACTGATCTTGGATATTTGGGATACCCCTTCACATTGTTCCAATAGAAAAGAATTATTTCTCAATTCTTAGAGAGACTCAAATAATTGTTTGCATCATATGATTACTTTTCTCTCTTTACCAAGTTTAATTCTCCACACCGTCCACCAACTTATTCAGACCACATTTCGATTATTCTTAATAATTTTCTTGGAAATTTTTTCTATTATTTATATGTGACTTTTTAGATTTAATATTTTATGGATAAATAAAACTAAATGTGAACAGACTATTGATATAAAATAGAATTCATCTAGAGGGTAGTTTTTGGGATAATATTTTTTATAGTTGAGTTTTTGAAAAAATAAAAATTTAATAATTATAGGTTGTTTCATAGGAAAGTTATCCATATTGAGAAATACAATAAAAGGATATATGTTATGAGTGCATTTTATAAGAGACCATTTTAAAATAATTCCCAATAAAAAAGATATAGATGTGGTTTGAGGGTTATGGGGATTTATTGGTTCATTAAATCCTAAAAATATTTTATAAAAATAGGTAACAGAAAAACTTCCTTCTTCCACCAAAATGTATCAGTATGAATATTGAAAAATATTATTCATAATTTTGAGGATGATGTTGGTTTTTATTTCTTGAGTAAGTGCGATATTCATAATCAACTCTAGGAATTTTGAAAAAATATATTCACATCTGAAGGCTACTTATTTAATGCCGATATTGAATATAATTTTAATCCATTTTTTATAGGGATGATTATATTTCATTGGAGTGAGATTTTTTTAAAATGAGAGGTTTTTTAGGCACTCAAAATTATTTATTATTCAAAATCTATTTTTGTTAGTAATTTCTATGAATTAAATTTCATGTTGTTTTTTCACCTTCTTGGGAATGATATTATCAGTTTTATAAGGGATCTTTGGTATAATCCATCTAAAATTTATAGAATTGATGATACTCTCATTACATTGATTTGATTATTTTTTCCCCAGTAAATATTTTATATTTCAGGCTTATCCATTTGTGAAATTTTATTAATAATATCGTCTTAAAAAATTTCATAAATGATTTAAAGGGGTTTATTTTTTATATTATCTCTAATAAATAAATTTTTTTATCTCTAAATTTATTATTATTGATAATTATTTATTTACCCATGAGATTTTCCACTTTATTACAACCCATTTTATGGATTGGAACGGTGTCTTAGTACATAATTTTGTTATGATGAAGATATATGATCATGTTTAATGGTTATTTTTTGTGTTTTTCCTTCTAGCATGGCCTTTGGATCCATATGGATTGGGTTCTTTTAAATGTTTCTCCTTTGTTAATTTTACGACTAGGATGTATGGTGAGCTTGCAAAAAGATTTACATCCTCAAGATAATTGTGATATGGTGTCCTGATCTCACCTCGTCTTTTATATATGGGTCACTCATTCATTATATCATATGTTGAATAATTTTACAGAAAAGGTGTTCCATTCCAGGAGAAATGTTTTGTTAACGATGTCACCTATTTCTCAATTATTCTTTGTTGATTATTTCCACTTTTTTACTTGATTTACTCTTTGAGAGTGATCAATGATTTTATATATTTTTTATATTTTTGAATAGGATTCCTGGAGGGATGTTAACGTTTTTAAATTAGAGTTGTCTATCAGTAAAGGGGTGAAAGATGTGAAGAAGAGGATTCTACATGGTTTTTTCAGATTTATGGTGGTTTAGAAATAACAAAAAACACTTATTCAACCCTAATAATATTGCAATATAATTTTAGGATGTGTTTAATTGTCTTCTGGAAAATATTAATATGTAGATCCAAGGATGGTTGGGAATTATTATCTCTTAATCAGGGAATTGGTCCTCAAAAATAGTCTCATAAGAGAAACATTCTTATGTTATATCCCTTTTAAACTCCATAATTATCTACCTTTATTAGTTCACTCTTATTTTCCTGTGTCTTGGTCGATTCATAATGATGGAAGGGATATGAAACAATTCCTTATATAGGATTATATTTATGCTCCTAATATATTTTGTGAATTGGGATTATATACTATAAAGTCATTTATTTAGGATCTCTTAGAAATCCTTGGTTAGAGGCTTTAATAATATCCAAACACCATTAGATATAGTGTTTTAAAATCAAATCCCTTTCCACATTATTTCTTTTTGAATTCCTATTATAGTCATGACATCTTTTTTTGATAAGTGTGTCGAGTGACAAACATATTTTTGATCAATGTTTGTACTAGAGAATCACTCGTGGTGATATAGTAAATATTTGGAAGGATCCATGGAACTATGATGGAGGTAATATTATGCCCACATCTACCCCAGTTCTGGGTTTTGAAGATTCAACTATCTGTGATATAATTCTAGTTGATCTTAGTTGTTGGGATAGTGAGAAACTCGCCTCTTTGTTAAATGATATTGATCATTCGGCTACTCAAGATATCCCTATTATTCTTGATGAGGGTGGAGACCAGATTTTATAGAGTAAGGATCTTTCAAGAAGATTTTGAGGATATCATGAATCCCATATGTTTGATGGATGTTGTGTCATATTTTTATGGTCTTTTTGTTACTTCACTTTGCTTGGTTTTTAGTATCCCACTTATTAGTTACAGAGTGGGATTTGGAATCATTTATGTGATGTGAAGCGGAATTTTCACATTTAATTTATATGTTTTCCCTTGGATAACACTCCTAATTTTTTTATCATTCTTGGATGATTTGATTTAGTTTGAAAGAGATTATTTTAACAAATATTTATAGAGGATTGACCTTGTATCAACAAAACCTAGACATGGATAATGATTTGTATTTTGGAATGGGTTTATATCCCTTTGATAGTCATCAAAATATATTATGGCGGCTTTTTTCATCCTCCTTTGGGAGTGGTTAGTGTTAATAAAGATAAAGTCAAGGATGGAGTGGATGGGATTGGTCTCATAATGGAATTCCATGATGATTTTGGAAACCTTCTTAACACCTACCAAACATACATTATGGCTTTCTAGAATTCTATGGTGGTTGAAGCTATAGAAGATCTTACCAGTTTGGAGATTTCGGTTTCCCATGACTGGAATGATATTATTCTTGAATTATATTTAAAAATGATTGTATCTAATCTTGAGTCTCAAAAATAGAATCAAAAAATGTATGTATCCATCTATAATATAATTTTAGATATATTGAAGAACTTTCTCTCTTTTTGTTTCTCATTTGATCAGAGGGAGGTAAATTATATTGCTAACTTTCTGGGTTGTTTGAGGAGCCTCTAAGAGACCTTTTATTTTATTAATTTTTTCATAATTATCATATTAATGTTGTTTGCATTAATTTATTTTACTTCCTATTATTTGTTATAAAAAAATCGTTGAATAAAGATGGTCATATATATAAATCAGTAATTGAAAAAATTGAAAAAATAAAATTTATAAATGAATTTATAAATTAAATTATATTTGAAATTTTAATAATTTTCTAATTAGATTATTTTATTATAATGCTAAAATGTTAATTAATATTGATATTTAACTAATATGTAATGAATATTTATTTTCAATTTTTTGTATATAATCATATAACAATTTATGAATATATTTATACATTTATATAATTAATGAAAAGTTATTAAAAATATCTATTACTTTACATAAACAATGATATTTTTAATTATAATTAATAAATAATTATAAATATAAATATATCAGTGTTAAGGTTAACACTGATCAATGCCTAT
Organism: Viscum album; assembly: GCA_963277665.1. Classification (NCBI taxonomy): domain Eukaryota; kingdom Viridiplantae; phylum Streptophyta; class Magnoliopsida; order Santalales; family Viscaceae; genus Viscum; species Viscum album. Next base: position 192,690,867 of record OY728150.1, read on the forward strand.
GAATTGTACAAAAATGTAGTAATGTTCAAATATATTATTAGGAAAATTTGGTTTAATCTTACTTGTATGTATTAAATATTTCTAAATATATAATTGATAAATCTATATATATCAGTGATGTAGATAGGGTTGATAATGGTCCTTATAGATGATTTTACATGTTGTAGGCAACACTATGGGAGGTAGTACACATTCAACCGTCGTGATCTTCACAGGTTAATTTTGAATCATAAAATTTTACACCAAACAACAAAGCATGTTGTGGAATATTGCAGTTGAAAACATACAAAACAATAAATAGAAAACTTGTTAACTCAAAAGCATAATTCCACAAAAAAGAATTAAAATTGATTACAATAGTGAATGAAACATTATAGCATTAGAAAATACCTGAAACCAAGATTTCATTATTCTCAAAGTAGAATATAATAATCCATATTAAAATACTATTGATAAAAAATGGCCCAATGATAAAAAAAATATGGTACATTAAACAATAATATTTTTATAACTAATAAACTCATTTTAATACATAAAGGACCTCAATGTAGAAAATAAGAAAGAATGTATTAGCAAGAACATATGATAAAAAGTAAGACAAACTCAAAAAATATTCTCAATAAACAATAAAATGAAAAATGAAATTTGAATTCTATTCATAATGTGTATAAAAATTTAGAAATTATTGGTCAAAAAAGTAGCAAAGGAAAGAAGTAAAAACACATAAAGATGTTCATGATTTGACCAATTCTCCTTGATGAATGGGGTAGGATAATTAGGGGTGTTTTCTATAAAATGGAGAAGTAAGTACAACAAGAAATTATATTAGAACATAAGGGGATAAGGAAAACAAAATACAAGATGAACACAGGTACAAACCCACTACATAATGGTAAGAACCCAACTATGTAAGGGTCAGACTATCTCTTTTATGGGTAGAAATCCTCTAAGGGTATTCACCTTCAACATAATGTTAGTCACCCACTACATATGGTAAGTCGTCCTCTATGTAAGGGTATTATAGTACTATGTGAAATTACCATAGTAAATACATGATCTACATAAGTGTACCAACCTAACTTGATTAAGGGTAACTCACCCAAAATTTGGGCTATGAAAGGGAATCCCAAACATTACTAAAACATTTTATAGGTCAGGTGAAACCCACATAAGGGAAAAATCAAAAATATATTAATTTTAGGGGACCTTGATAGGATTCCTCCCATGTGAGTTTCCAAATTTGGTGTAAGTTAGTTTTTTGAATTAGATATGTCTTTTTCTATCACACAGATAAAGCCACATATGTTACTCATGGAGAGATATATATTTTATATCAATTCAGATTAGTGAAGTGTTTGATTCTTAAATATTTAAGATACATAGTTTTTATAAAATTAACATATAATATTTTATATTGTTTCTATATTTGGAAAATGAATCTATGAAAGATTTAAAAGATAAATCAACTAGTGGAGATCAATGAAGAGAGTGATTCTATGGATGTAGTGCAGTAGGGAAAGGGGTCGCCAGGTTTTCAAGATCTGGTGTGTCTCACTAGTGATGGAGAATGAGTTATCACTGGTGGAACTAAAATTAGATTGGGTATAACATTTGTTGTAGCATGTGTGTTGCATCGATACGGAATAGGTGTGAAGCTGTACTGAAGAGATTGTTGATAGGGACCATGTATCAAAAGACTTATTACATGTAGTGATCAAGTGATGTGTCCTAGTTGATGATAAGTGATAAAAAAGATGTTGAGTTCATGATTGAGAGATAAATCCTTCATATATTTCAATACAGTTTGAGGATGACTTGTTATAAGATAATGATCCTCAATTTAGTGGCCTTTTTGTGACAGAAGGGTTAAATTTTCCAAAGATGGATCTCAGTGGATTTCATTTTGACTGAGATGATTAAAAGAGAGAATATGAAGGCATGTTAGGGTTTGTTTTCACAATGGGTTTTCTATACTCTCATTATAATTCATGTTTCGGCATTACTTGGATTTTGTACTCTTCGATTCATTATGTATATTTCAGAGTTTCCCCATGATTTTTTGATCCTCTGTGTTGAAGGATTTTTATAGGTTTGAAAGCCTACATGGTGATTCAATTTATTTGTTATTCTACAAGATTTCACTTCAATTATTTCATCATATTTCTCATAAATTTTGTTCTCAACCAATTTTTATCCTAGGATCAGGATTGTCCCTAATAAAGTTGTATAAGACGTGATGGTCCAGGCTTGCAAGTTTTGTGTGAATTTTGTATGTTTTCAAGATGATCAACATACTCTGTCAGAGGAAGATTATATTTTGGATGAAAAAACATGTTGTGAGAGGTGTTTTAGGTATTACAAATAATTATTTTCTTAAAAAGGCCTGACTACTAAGGAAAGAATTAAAAATTGATGATCGAGGTGATTCCCTTATATTTTTATGGGATTTTTAGTATAGGGTATTGTTTTTTATGGGTACTCAGAATTAGGTGGTGATTATTGATATGAGGGAACCATATATTGATAGTTTTAGAAATTTTTTATAGAGAAGTATAGATTCAGATATGATAAAGACTTAAGTGTTTAGATTCCATTTTCTAGAGGACCAGTCCAGTTTAGGTCAATGTTTTAAAATTGTGAAGTTGTTTTTCTATAAAAGGAAGATGGTCGGTATAGTGAAAATAGGTTTTTATCCCATAAGAGATTTCTAGATGGTATCTCTGATGATGGAATGAAGGGGGGTATTGATAGGATTTGTCTCATGGGTGTTTTAAAATTTTAAATAACATATTTTTCTAAATTACATATATCTTTTTTCAATCACACAAATAAATTTTAATTGTCACTCTTGGGGAGATATATATTTTATATATATTCAGATGAGATACGTGTTTAATTATTCATCATGAAAGATACATTGTATTTTTTAAATTCAATATACAATCTTTTATATCATATTTGTTTTTCAAAAAGGAAACTATGAAGGAATTGAAAGGATAAAGAAATGGTGGTGATCAATGGATGAAGATCTTCTCAAAATGTTGTCCACTAAAATCAGGGAAAAAGGGGCATCCATGATTTCGGTAGCCCATTTGTCTCATCATTGAGGGTGAAAAAGGAATCAATGGTGGATCTACAATGTGAAGGTGTACCTCATTTGTAATAGAAAGTGTGACGCATCGATATGGATCTTGTGTGAAGAATTAGTGATGATAATGTTGATCGGGGTCATGTATCAAAAGCCTTATTGATTATAGTGATTGGGCATACTCTCTCAGTTGATGATCAGTAGTTTATCATGGTGGAGATATCTTGGGAGAGGGAAATTTTCATTGTTTTTTGTAGGATGTTGTGAGGGAGACACATGAACATATAGAGATCACATATGTATTATAATTTCAACAACATAATGTTGAAATATTTTCATAAAGGATCATTGTGCTTCTCATTTTGAAAGAGATTATATTCAGAGAGAATTCATAGGTGTATCGGGTTTTGGTTTTCAAAAAGGTTTTCTATTATATAATTGTAATTATAGTTCAAGGATTATATAGAGTTTTTATTATCTTATTTATTTTTTACCTTTTGGAGTTACCACTTGTTTTTTCATCTTCAACATCATAGTGTTTTTTTATGTTAAAAAACCTATATATTGATTCCTTTTTTTATTTATTAGGTAATATTTCCCTTCCATTATTTCATTGAATTTCATATAAATTGTGTCTCAAGCAATTTTTATCTTGGGATCGGTATTCTCCCCCAACATAACTCACATAAGCGTAAAATAGAGATCCAAAACCCATTTCCGGGTAAAGGAGATAACTTTTTAACGGTCAGGGGGCCTCTATGTAAGTGTAAAATAAATAGAATCAAGATTAATGTAAGAGTGTACATGACATCCCATAAGGTAAAATCAAAGCCGAAGAGACGTATATAGGGGTAAAGATCAATAAAATGTAAGGTTAAAAATAAAGACCATGTGATGAAGAAAATAGTGAAAACACACAATGAAACATCTTAAATCCACATTTAAATAACAACAAAATATGGGAAAACAAAACAAAAAAAAACCAAAAAAACATTTTAATTAGTCCCCAAACATTATTTTTTTCAATTTTACACATTTTTCTTTGTCATTGTTAATAAAATTATTGATAAAGTTTAATATAAGTGTGAAAAGTTTAGAAATGATATATGTTTTATTAGGTAGTAACTCTTATGTATCATGTAGAAACCCATACATATCAATATTACGACTCTTACATATCTAGAACTATTAATGCTATATTTTGTGCAGATTAAGATCATTGTTATTTGTTCCAAAAGTAGCATTGATAATGTAATGAATTACCAGTGCTTGTGATTCCAGTGCTAATAAAAGCCTCTTTTATTTTTGGTATTTTCTTATAACTGAAAAATACCTTATCATCATTATAAAAGACTTGAAACTATCACCCAAATCATACATTCCTTACATGTTATCCCAAAATTCATACTCTGATGCATCCCTATCACATCATTTTATGAATGTTATTTATTTCTAAATTAGACGTGTGAAATTTTCCATAATAGTGATGTATTGTTTCTTGATTTTTGTTTCAGTTTTTTTTCCTAAAACGAGTCATGAGAGTTTTTTAAATTTGGATTTATAATTGAAATTTCTTGTTGTATGGTGTTTAAGTGAAGTTGTTTTTATGGAAAAATTTTTAAAGTGTTTTTTAAAAAATAAAATCATGGTTTAAGTAAGAAGGTTTTAAATTTGAAGTTAGTATCAAATTTGTTGGTTCTAAGTATTTGTAGGGGATATATTTCAAAAAAATCAGTCCATGTTTGGTATTGGTGTATTTTTTATAATGTATTTTTTTTGTAATGTATAGTTTTATACGTTATTTTTTATTGATGTTTTATTTAATTTTATGAGAGGTAGAGTATTTTGGGTATTTAAGGGCTCACTTATATTTCATTTTAATTCAAAAGATATTAATTTTATACAAAATACTTGAGTTGTGTCCTTGTTGACTTGGGATTGTTTTTGGTTTGATAGAAATAATTTATAAATATTTTGGTTATTAAGGTTGTGTTGTCTTGGTATATTTTTCATTGAGGTATTCATTTTAAACTAATTATATATTATTTGATGGTTATATGTTGGTTTGAGTCTCACTTGGATTCACACGTTGATATTCATGTTTAAACATTGTGTAATATACCCAAATATTCAAATTTGGATTTTTTTTGATGATTTTTTTCCTACATTTAGTGATCCAAATAACGTAGTTTGTTCAGAATTGATCATAACCAATGAACGCATCTAAATAAAGGACAAGAACTATGATTTTAATTAGTTAGTAAATGTTAAAATATAAACAATACACTTTAACAAAATTAATTCACACTTTGATAGTTATAATTTGTTTGTATATGTATGAAAACAGAATGAAACATTAAATCATAATATAATTATCTAATTTAAGTGAATGAATTAATGTAAAAACAATAATTGAATTGGATTTATCAAGTTCAATACTTTATCAGTGTTAAAAATGAATTGTTAAAGTGGGTAACTTTATCAGTGCTTAAAAATAACTAAAAATGTACCCATTTATCAGTTCTTCTTTTAGTTCTGATAATGTTTTATTTTATATTCGCTTTTCTTAGTGGAGATCAAATTATTCCTTTTATCAGTGCTAAAATAAAAAAATTTATCCCTAATAAAATGAATATTTCATAAAAAATTTATATATCATTAAATATCATATATTGATATATAAATATATTTATGTTGATATAAATATAATATATTTTATAGAATATAATTATATAATATGAAATATCTAATCACACTTAATATAATAGATATATAGTGGAAAATTGTTTATAAAGTAAATTTAAAATAATATTAATTAAATATTAGTAAATAATTATTAAGTAATTGTCATTTAATAATAATTTTTAGATATAAAAATTCAACAAATTAATAAATGATCTAAAATAAGTTGAAAACATGACTGAAACTTCAAATGAACATTACTTTTGATTCAGAAGTCTGATTGATATATACCACATATTGAATCAAATGTCCCAAAGTATCTATATTGTGGGGACCCCTAAATTAAGGTCATCGTTTTTGTTGGGTAAAATAACTCCTAGAATATATCCAAAAAAATTGGTCGTTTTACCCTCATTTTTTAACATTTGATGGAATTTATTTCCCATTTATAGAAGTATTCTTATCTTTTTTTATGAAGAATCAATTTATTGTCAAGGATTACACACATATGGATATTATGATGTTCAATTTTTTCCATTTTCATATTTTCTTTTGTTTAAATTAAATATATCCACATGTATACATATTTTTACTTATTCACACATACAAATTTATATTTATAAATATATATTTAAACATATTTACATATAAAATATATTTATATATATATAAACAATATGTAAATAATAATAATAACCATTTTTTTAAAGAATATATGAATATTTATATACATATAAAATTTATGTTAATATAATGAATATATATATGCATGTATTTGTGTGTGTAGTGAAAAACATAAATATATTTATCTATATATTTTAATATATGTATAAAAATATTGATATATAATAAATGTAAATAAATATAAATATGTATAAATATATTTATATACACTAATATATATAAATATATATATGTATGTAAGTATTTAAATACACACATAGAAAATTAATATAATTTATATATTCATTTAAAAATGTTTATATAAATAAATAAATATATAAATGGATAAAGATGTAGCGAAATATCTATATATTTATATATAAATATTTGTATCATATAATATAGTTCATAAAAATATTAAGGTGTTTTATATGTGTATATTCATTGTCAGGAGGTCTTTGGTTCAAAACTCACAGATGGAAGGGGTGCACAGGCAGGTGAAGAAGCCCACAAAACTATTGAAAAGACAATTATTCTAAAAAAATATTTTTTGGACATTTATCCCCAGTTTTCTAGCACAGATAAAAGGGATCGTTTATCTGTTCTAAGAACAATACAGTTAACGGTGGGATATGAGCACTGATAAATGGGTGGTGGTTAGACAAGGTCTGGTAAATGGGGAGTGGTCTCTACGCTCAGAAATGTGGAAAACAAAATATTTTAAGAAAAATTATTATTTTAACTTTTATCAGCTTCTTTTAGCACTGATATTGAGGTGTTTTATAATTACTAAAAACAATTATATATGACCCTTTTATCATCAATTTTTTTTCACTGATAAAATAACCCTTATATCGGTTCTTAGAATAATAGAGCTTTTCTAGCACTAGAAAAGCGCTTTTAGTGTTGTTAAAAGGGGAATTGTCGTGTTGAAATATATTTATTTTATTTGAAACAAAATTTAAAAATAAATCAAAAGATTATATTCTCATATAAAATAACACATATTTTACATTTTAGTTTAATTTTGTGACCATTTATAATGTAATATATTTTTAATTGTATCGTTTTTTTCATTGATTTAGAAAAACAAAAACTAAAACATGTATAAGTTAACATATATAATTATTTTTATTTGGTTTTATAATTTTTTAATATTTTTAATGAAATATATTTTCTATTTTTTTATTTTTTTAAAATGGTTTCATGGTTTAGGGACCCATTTTCAGGGATAATACTGACCATAACCCAAAAGCATCAAATGATTGCATGTTTTCCATTTTGTTTTTGACCCGATTAATGAAATAAAACATAAAATAAATAATATGTTTCAATTGGAGGTTTATAAAGATTTTAAAACACATAAAAATTATGAAACATATTGATAAATATATAGATAATAGAATCCATGAAGAAGAAAAAACCCATATTGAATATATTTTCCCACTACCCCCTTTTCCTCCCCCATGCTCACCACATCCGCCCCCCACGCCCCCTATTTCTGACCATTTTGTGGGTTGTGACACCCTTCAGATTCAACTGGTATGAAAATTAGTATGAAAATTGTTGTGTTAAAGGCATGACTCGTATTTCAAAGATTCAATTAAAGGTCTACCCCACCCAATTTGTTTAACTCTATGATTTCAATTGATTATTATGAAATTAAAATTATTATTTCAATCACTCATAACAACACAAGGGTTGTGAGAGTCTGATTCGTAGAATGTGGATAAATTTAATTAAATGAATATAATTTCTATGTATTATATTTTCACAAAACACAAACAGAAACATATTTCTATGTATTTATTAATATATTTACTTATATAATTTTTTTTAAATATATTTTTAAAATATGTTTGTGTGTGTGTACATTAATATTTATTTACAAATATTAAATATTATTATTTATTTATATATAAACAAAAATATATTATATAATAATATTTCTTTATTAATATTATATATGAATATTTATTTAATATATTATAACACAAACATAAAAATATTTTTTTTGTTAATATATGCACATACTTATATATAAACACTTGTGTTTACAAATGCATATATTTTTATTTTAAATAAAATGGATATTAATACATCCATATGGTTTATATGTTTCCAATATATTTTACATGTAAATATGTTTAAATATTTATTTATAATATTAATTTATTATATATAAATATATAAATATATGTATATATATATTTATTTAATTTTAAATAATGCCACAGTAAAAAAAATGATAAAATTTCAAAACCAGAATTTCTATAGGAATGTATTATATGAGAATAAATTCATTCTCCATTGAATAGATTTTATAAATCACTCTATGATTGTTTTCATATTATTTCATGATAATCAATGGTTTTTTTTTCTATTTTGACCCCTCAACACATGTTTTTAAAATCAACCAAATCGTTAAAAACTTCATACCCTGTCCGTCTGAGCACACTTCTCGTCCAATTGATGTTTCATCATTACATACAAGTCAGAAATAATAACAATACTGATATAGTATGATTTCATGTCATTCAGTCATCTTTTTTTTGTTTTTTACTATTACACACACCTTTAAGTATTTTTAAAACACTAAATGTGGCCTTCCAGTTATTCTAAGAAAACAATAAGTCGGATTAACATCTCATCAGGTCTAAAGATTCACAAATAAATCTATGACTATTTTCATAGGATTTCATGTAAAGCAAAGGTACTTTGATTGTTTTTAACTCGTGAAACAAGTTTTTAAATGCCTCCAAACATTTATAACTACTTATTTGGTCTATCCAACTACACCATACATCTGATTGATGTTTCATATACTCATAGCCTTCAAAAACAATACAAATATAGGTTTCTTATGAGTTTACATCATTCAAAATACATTTTTTATTGTTGTGTGGTTTGGAGGTTTGTGATGCCCGATGGGTAGAACACAACCAATAGTTGCTAAGATGTATTGTGTATTTTTACATGGAAAATTGAAAATTGTGGAAGATTTAACTTTTATATTTATTATATAATCTCAAAAAAAATATTTAATTTTTATATCATATGACCAGAAAAATAAAAAAATGGATGTTCAAGATGTTTATATTTCAATTCAATATATCCCGAATAAATGAAAATGATTGTGAGTAGTGAATAAAAAACATACTGGATGTGCCTAAACTTCAACATTCCTACCTTCAATTTATCCAATTACATCATAATATAATAATTATGAACAACCCATATGTGAGGGTGATTAGTGAATTGATTAGAATTAGAACCCAAACCATAACAAGACTAAACATAGTTTTTGAAATTGGAAGTAAAAAATAAATGCACCAAAACAAAAACATACAAGAAGGTAAAATAAAGAAACTAAGAACATAATTATTTAACATGATTCAGTCCAATGGGAACTTACGTGTATGTTAAGAACACTACCATACTAACTAAATTTATTAATCTCAATGAAAAATATATTTAAAAGTGAAACTAGCAAGAACTGGAAGAACATGAAGAAGAGTATATGTATACAAGATTTAGATGATTCATAATAAATTATAGAAAAATGATACTTACAATGCTGGAGTGGGAATAAATCCAATTGTATTTTTCTCTTCATGATATAATATTCATGCAAGACACAAACATATTCAAAAGTTATTTATCTTCCTTTTATTCCCATGGAAATTTCACTAATAAGGGGACTCAATTCTTCTTCTAAGGTAGGACGTAATCTCTACCAAATATCAATAAAAAATATGAGATGATGATTTTGATATGCCTGGACATAGTTACGATGAAGAAAAATAGGGAAATAAATCTGTTGAGGAGAATCCTGATTCTGGACAAAAAAATTACTTTTAGAATTTTTATGAGAACCCCGAAGAAATATAGAGGTGATATAAATCATAACAAAGAAGTCACCATGCACGTTTTTTAACAAGGAACCCCCCCTCCCATAAGGAGGATTAGAAAGCCAAGTGGAAATTCTAAAAATGTATACACTATGAATCAGAGAGTATAGAGAATCCAAGTTATAACCAAACATGAATTACAATTTAGAGAACATAGAAAAACAGTGTGAAAACCACACCCTCATACACCTCTTCCTTCTCTCTAATTTGTTTTTCTAATACACTTCTCGAAAGATCAATCTATTTAAAAATGTCAGGTTCCGGTCACAACAAAACCATGCGATGGGTAGTGCCCAACATTTCTTTTTTCATGATCGACGATCAATCAAAGTCCAAAAAGTATATAAATTAAGATACCTAAGCAATTGAATCACAGAAAAAATAAGGGAAATCGTGTTGAAACTAGAGATAGGATCATCACATGTTATTTATAATTAATTTATTGAAATAAAGAATTACCTACAATGAATTCATTCTCTGGTGATGAATCAAGTGATAGATCTGTGGTCCACCATCATTACATTGTAGAAACCATGTGTATATTTACTATATCAGTGATCCAAAAATGTTCCACAAATTTTTATACATTACCGAAGTAAACTGTGGGTTCTATAATGCCATATAATTGAACTAACATCTTATTCCTTTGATCACTTTGAGAACCACTTCCAAGGATTTCTCCTTGATTTAGTAGAGGAAGATTGCTCTCCCTTCTTGGGAGTGTTCTTGTACAAGGGAGATCTCTAGTCTTGAGAGGATTCTAAAAATCCATTATTCATAAACAAGGCACAGGAATTAGATCTGTTGAGAAAATAACACAATTGGGTATTTAAATTCTTAGGGTTAAAATAAAATAGTTTCACTAGTGACCATATTATTAATTTAATCCATAAAAACCACAAGTTAAATAATAATAATATTATTATCATTTAACAACATGTGTTTAACTTGATAATTAAAATTAAATATTATTTAATCAAATAATATTCAATATTTATTATTTTGCATCGTACCAATAAACACCATTAAAAATTCCTCCACAATATTTATCAAGCCTTGAATTATGTCTGTTTACTTATTAAATAAATATCACTATATTATTATACAATAAATATATAAACATTATATTCAATGAATAGAAGATAAATATTTATTAAATATTCCACTCATATTATATTCTCCCGAATAACTAGTGATGGAATATTTGCGATCAATCATACAAGAATAATTAATAAAATAGAAATGTGAATAATATTTATTACAATTTTTAAATTGTAAATAATAATATAAATCTAACTGTGATTCTCGATAAACTATGTATGTGACCCTATAAGACTTTTCTTAGTGTTATTAGGTGAATCAGCCTAATGTCCAAGGATAGAATCTAGCAACCCACCAAGGCACCCATAGAAAAATAATTTAATGTCACAATGACATTTTACCTCATATGGATACTTAATGTGTAATATAATAAATTTATCATGATATCTCTAACCAACCAGGTTGCATGCTAGTTCCATCAACCTATGTGATTGTTTTCACTTTCATTGACTTTACGAAAATTAAACATGAATATAGAACACCATGGAAAAGGATTTATTTAGGATATTTAATTTCTATAAAAGGTATTTAGATATCAACATTCATTAATGAACATGAGGGAAAAATCATTTCTAGCATTATTCATTAATGCAATATTACTCATGACTCACCCAATGTATCCTACCTCAATGCAGTCATATGCTGTCACAGTTTTTATCAATAAATCTAAATGTGTGACTCAAAATACTCATTAATAAGTAATAATGTATAAATACTAATACACATGTCCAAATATAGGTACATCCAATGACACATATATACGTGGATTTCCTTATGGAGTGTCTCATTCCCATAACATCCTACTAGATATTACCATGGTCGTACACAATTAGATGGTTCCTCTAAGTCCTATGAGTCTCCAAACCTGATAACTGGTGTCATTTGTTTCCCTCATGTGACATCATCCTGTTATATAACATATATTAAAGATCAATATCATAGCACTTCTGGGTTCTCTATATAGCAGGGAACTACTATGACCTTTTAGTGCAATAGCTACACATCGAACATTAGAAAAAATTTATGTTTTACAGAAGAAAAATCATGATGTGATAAATAGTTTATTAATATTCAAAACCATGAAAAAATTTGTCATATTGTACATAGAAGTTCATTCTTCAGCACCAACTCCAACAGACTCCCACTTCCACTAGCACCAACTGCTAACAACCATTATTATGTTTTCTCTCACATGATACTAATGCTTATTATAAGATATGAATTTAGTCAAGGGGTCCTAAATATTCTCTTATGTAGGTATTCTAATTGTAACTTCACCCTTATGATCTAAATACCTCAATAAGTGATACTTTTAAAGTATTTACTTTTTCAGTTGGTGTGACCTGGACTCTTTTTCAAGAGTCACTGGGGTAGTATTATCCCAATAAAATGTGATAGGGTCTTTACTATTAAGCACCACATTAAGATCCTAGATAAAATTAAAAATCTAAATTCTATCCATGGATGCATTAGAAGCCACTATATACCTGTTCTAACCTATTAAATCTGCAACAACTAGCTTCATTGAACAATTTGAGGTCACAACTCTTTCGTTGAGACAGAAAACATATCCTGATTTCATATTTTGAAAATTCTAATCTTTCTAAAATATAGAATTAGTATAACCCCTGATGACTGGCTCCTTCAATCCTCTATACACCATGAACATATCATTAGTTCTTATAAGATACATAAGTATAAACTTAATAATAATCCAATGTTGTTATCCTGGATATGATTAATATATGCCTACCATGATCACTGCATAGGAAACATCATGTCTAGTACATAACAAGGAATACCTGATTGATCCTATTGCTGAAGTGTAGGGATCATACTAATTCCATATATCTCTTTTTATGCATTGGGACACATTTTCATAAAAAGATGTAAACAGTGTGACAATGGATCTAATTCCCTCTTTGATTGTTCCATACTAAATATCTATTGTATCTGCTCTATATATGAACTTTTACTTAGTCGAAGCATCATCTTTAATCTATCAAAAATGATCCTGATCCCTAAAATATAGGTTGTTTTTTCTAAGTCCTTCAAGGAGAAACACTTTTTAAACCATTAATTAACTGATAGTAACAATATTATTCCATTTCCAACAAGTAATATTTCATAAACATATACTAATCATATAACTTCTGCATTCCCACTAAACCTCTAGTAAACCCATAGCACATATTAATTCTAAATGAAATCAAATTTTTGTATTGAATTATCAAATCAAATATTATATGACATAGATTTCTGATATATTCCATAAATGGATCTATGAAACTTTGAAAATACTTTTGGAATCCCCTGGAGTCATAAACCCTTCTGGTTGTGTCATATATTCATATTTATAAAGGATCCCATGAATGAATATAGTTTTGACATCAATATTTGAAATATCATATTCAAGGTAAGATTATATATAAAGTATAATTCTAATGGATATAAAGATGTAACTAGTGAAAAGGTTTCATCATAGTAAATTATTTGATGTCGTTTAAACCCATTATCAACTAGCCTTTATAAGTATTTAATTTACCTTCCATGTCTAGTTTCCTCTTTAATACCAATTTGCGTCCAATCAGCATTACATCAACTGGCGCATTAAATGGAACCCAAAATTGGTTCTGAAACATGGAATCCATTTCAATATAAATGTTTTCTTTCCATCTTTCATCTTTTGAGATTTATATTTCCTTCTAATTGGATAGTGGTTCATGTTTGTCAACCAATAATGGGTCACCATCTTCAGGGACTAGAAAACCACATCTCTTAGGTTCTCATACCTTTTTTACAATCCTAATCAATACATTTGTTTACAGAACTAATTTTTCCATGGGAACATTTATAATATTTTCCGCTTCAGAATATTTTGTATCAAGAGCATCCACTTTATAGAAGAAAATATGTCCCCCAATATCCTTTTTGAGGATGTTATCCCTCCGAAGTAAGATGGCTAGTCTATAAATAGTCACAGTCTTGTTTAAGGGTTGTATAGGTAGTATCACAAGGTTTCTTGGGGATACCCCAAAAGAAACACTTCATGAACATGGTTTCATGTTTATTTCTAGATTACAACTTAAAAAATTACTCATAACCCCATAAATTTGTATTCTAAAAAATGATTCTCATTCCACTCCATAGCCCTAAAGGAATTCCCTTCTAACATTAGTTAGTATTCAGTTTAATGGGTATTTCATAGTTAGTAATGCATATCCCCAAAAGGATAATGTATGATCTGCATGAATCATTATCGACCTTACCATGTATAACAATGTAAGTTTCATTATTTTACTGACCCCAATTCACTATGGTGTATAAGGTGGAGTTATTTGAGATAGAATACCAAACACCTATAAATATTTGATCAAAACTTGGTTAATATATTCACCACCTCAATACAATCTGATGTTCATTGTCTTCTTACCATGTCAATTATCCAATTCAGTCTTTAATTCCTTGAATTTCTCAAAGGACTCAAAGTTATTCCTCATTAAATAGACATATCCATATCAACTCAATTCATTATTAAATGTTCTAATGTAATAATATCCACCAATAGATTCTACTGAAAATGTACCACACTAATTAGTGTGTACAAATCCTAGATGCTCTGTGGCCCTTTCACCACATCCTCTAAATGGTGGTTTGGTCATTTTCACTTTTAAAGAAACATGACATCTATGAAGTTTTTTTAACTAAGAAGAGTCTAAATAACAATCTTCACATAACTTTTTCAAAAACACTTTGTTTTCATTACTAATATGGTAATTCCATAACTATAGATTATATGTGTCATATAAACATGATTTGTTATCAATTTCCTAAACATGGTTTTCATAATTTAATACATAAAGAGAATTATTTAAATGTGCCATACCATAACATATTTTTGATTTATAAAATTAAAAAATTACATCCAAACGTTAAAATTAACCCATATCTATATAAGAATGATTCATAAATTGTGTTTTGGTAGCTATAGATACATAATAACAATCGTTCAAAACCAAAATCAATCCTTTTAGAAATGATAGGTTATAGTCACCAACGGCCAAGGAAGCCATCCTCACACCATTAGTAGTTATCATCTCCACCTATCCTATTTCAATATTTATGAATCTACTAGGTTATTACATTTGGATATAGATGTGACCCCCACAAGGTATATCTAATACCAAATGTGTAGATATTTTAAGATTACACTCAATAACGATAGCACTATTAACTTCCCCTTTCTTATAGGTGTATTTCCATTTCTAGTGGCCTGAAATTTCACATGAAAAAGTTACTAACTCATTTTCGTTACCCAGCCACTATATCTTATTCTTCTTGGGTGGATGGTGGTCTTTAGCTTTAGACTATTTATAAGTATTGGGGCCCTTTTACTTGTTCATCGTTTTCTTATTCACCATAAGGACAGTGGGTTTTTCACGCCCCATGTCCTTATACTCTTGGTGAATTAAGGTAAGAAGTTCCAAATTGCTCTTCTA
Organism: Viscum album; assembly: GCA_963277665.1. Classification (NCBI taxonomy): domain Eukaryota; kingdom Viridiplantae; phylum Streptophyta; class Magnoliopsida; order Santalales; family Viscaceae; genus Viscum; species Viscum album. The sequence continues at coordinate 192,706,811 of OY728150.1, forward strand.
GTTATTATTGATATTATAATTAATAGTAAATGCAATGAAGGTCTTGGGAAATAATGATTGTATGATATCTGTAACGAACACATCTGGTAATATAATCCATCAGATGTCTATGCATTCAATGTAACCAATCAGCTTGGAAACATGAGGTATAACTGGCGTAGATTTCCCATGCTTAGTTGTATACAAATAATTGGAGATCTCATAACATTCCTTTCTGGCCTTCTTTTTCTAGAGACGCCGAAGTTGAGACATCAGGCTATACACAACCATGTATTTTTGTAAAATCAAAATATCATTGGACATGGTTTAGAGCATGATGAATTGAACATATATCGCATTATTTTTATTTTTCTCACAAATAGATATATCTTTATCACTTGCCTTGTTACCTTGAGTAACTAGAAAAGGTTCTTCCAACACATAAAATTTCCTTTCCTGGTGAGTATTGACACATAGGTTCATTTTATACTCTTGGAAATTTATGCATGTGAGAAATTTTTCCTTCCCATGAATGTATTGAAACGATATGTTATATGTCATTTTAATGTTTTTTTCTAAAAATTAAGATAAGCATAATTTTATTACTTTGTCTGATAAAATTTAGACAAGTAAATAAATATTATATTTATTAGTATCTCAATAATTTATTAAAACACAATATCCATCACCATTGGATTCATAATATCTAATTTCTTGTGGAAAGGAAGCATATTTCCCTTATCATTAACCCAACAAACATTGGTAAATATTCATGAATAGTTTTTAGAAGGAATTCCAAATGCCAACTACATTAACTCTCAATTACACCATGTCCTACTTTATAAGTCATCTCATGATGTGAAAAATGCTAACTCAACCCAAAACATCCAGTTAAAATTCATTAATAATTGAATACACCCTAACTTGGTTTAGTCTAGCACTTTGAACTATGGTTCGATTTTATCCAATTTAATGGATGGTTGTACAAACTTAATATATTTAATTAGGGGATTTTATCCTTTTATGCATAAATTTCCAATTATTATAATTACCACATACTTGTTAATATTTTGTGGATTTAGTTTCGTGATTAACCATTTAATTGTTAATATTTATGCGTAATCCACCATATTTTTGTTCTATATTACATGCATGTTAATTTCATTAATTTCTGTGATCGCAAAAAAAACATCTATAATTAAATACCCATGAAACTGAGAGAAATAAAAAAATAAAGGTCATGAGCATGAACTTATACTAATTGTTAGTTTATCTTGTATTTTGTAAACTAACCATTGACCTAGGGGAAACAACATGAAACAATTACGCTTTGTGTTTACATATTCCGATTTTTCTATATTTTTATATATATTGGATTCATTTCACCTATACTCCAAATTTGAAGAACGTCCACCAGATCAATAGATCCATCCATTACACATGCTTTTACCCACATGCAGGTGAATGGAAAATGGTTTACATAAAAGAAACCATAGGAATACAATCTTTACATAATAAAGGGGGAGAAGGCATGTGGGGACAAAAAATTAATTTGATAATAAAATAAATGAGACTAATCACATACAACAGTCTAGTATAGCTCATGATCATCCACTTCCTTGCAACTAATTACACATTTAATAAAATCACCATTAAATTTATTATCCATCATATTTATGATAAATATTTCTCAAATCATTAATTATTATATTTAATTAATTAAATATTTTATCTTTGATCTCATCTAAATTTCCTTCATATTATCATCCATTATATTTTTTACAAAATTAAATAAATTTATTTAAAATTCACTATGCACATAATTATACCATGGAGGAAACACAGTGAATTCACATCCCATTATATGCAACATGTATTACTCTTGTATACTATTTGAATATTGTGACATATAGTGTACACAACATATAAAATACATTAAAAATGTATAATTCATGGTTGATTTCACGAATTACATGATTTTTCGGTCATGTGTTATGATTCAATGCACGTATAGTAACATCTTTTAATAAAACTCATACATGATATGAAGATCTGAAAATTACATAGATATTAATTAAACAATTAAATGTTTTGTATATTACAATATATAACATTACATGTCCTATATTTATGACCACAAACATGTACATGTATCAATGTTTTCATAGTAACATAAATAAATTTTAAATATTCATAATTTTGTATGAGTACATGATGTGTGAAGATAGGCTACACAAAATGCAAAAATCTCACCATGTATCCAAGGAACATGATTATGGACTCAGTTTATTTTGTGTGCATTAGAATATTTGTAGTACACGATATGTCCAATGGGACACACTGTGTGTTCACTCTGAGTTACACGGTCACTAATCAAGTAGGATGTGTGTGGTATAAATGGCCCATCTATGACTCAAAGAGACTATATGTCGTGTACATGGGATATATGATATGTAGTCAAGCTGGACATGAGACATTATGTTCTGGTCAACACTGAGTGCATTTAAATCATGTAATTAATGCATAATCTTGAATTAATTTTCGAATCAATTCTAATGCATTCAACATGAATACATGGTGTGTATCTTCAGTGACATGGTGTGTAGTCCTATGTTGTCCAACCAAAAACCATGTCACCTTTGCATGATTTCATAAATTTTACTTTAATCATAAAATTTGTTGTTTTCATTACTCTACAAGAAATTAAAGTGGAATAATAAGAACATGCAATTTGGATTCAAATAATGTTTAAATTACAATTGAAAAGGTAAATTAAAAAATGTGTACATTACCAATGGGCATTAAATAATTATAAATAATTATGTCACCACTCTTATAACACATGTAGGTTCATGGTGTTTTTGAATCATGTGATTGGTGTTTCCCATTATTTATTTTTTCATTATTGATGATCAATTATAGATCTAAACGACAATAAATGTTGAGACCTACGGAACTGAATCAATGAAAACAGACATAAGAAATCACATTGGAACCAGAGATATGACAATCACATATTATTTATAATTAATTTAATTAAACAAAGAATTACCTTTAAGGAATTATTTCTTCATTGATGAATCTGGTGACATGTCTGCACTACACCATCGTGGTGTTGTAAAAACCAAATGTATATTTTGTCTAACAGTGATCAACATGTCTTCAACAAATATCAAGATGTCAATGACGAAGTCTCTAGGTTCTAACATGGAAGATACTTTCACTTACATTTTCATCCTTTAATCAAATAAAGAACTACTTGTAAAGGGTTATCCTTGATTCGGGGGATGAGGATTTCTCTCCATTATTGAGAGCATTCTTGTAAAAGGGATCTCTATAGGCCTGAGGGTATTCTTCAAATCCATTGTTCACAACCAAGACAAATAAATTTTCTATCTTGAGAAAATGACATAATTGAGTATTTATATTTATATGGTTAAAATAAAATAATTAAAAAACATCCCTTAATTATTTATTTAATCCTTGAAAACCCCAATTTCAAATAATAATAATAATAATATCATTTCTCAACATATGCTCTACTTGAAAATTAATATTAAAAATTATTTAATTAAATAATATTTCATAATTATTATACCTCCCAAGACCATTTAACTCGGTCTACAATTCCTCCAACATATTTATTGTGTCTTGAATAATGTCAATTTATTTATTAAATTAATATCACATTTTTATTCACTAATAAATAAATAAATACATTATTCCCTAAATACAAAAAAAATTATTTATTAAATATTTCAGACACAACATATTTTCTTGAATAACTTCTAATAGAGAATATATGGTCAAGAATACATTAATAAGTATTAAACCATGTATGGGAATAATATTTATTCAACATTATGAATAATAAATAATAATATATTATTTTACTTTGATTCTGGATACACTTATTGTATGACCCTCTAGGCCTCTTTATCAGTGGTGTTAGGCCAAAAATACTAAAGTCCAGTGTTTGTGTCTAGAAACACCCCAAGGCACCCATATAGAATGAAGTAATTTTTATGATGACATGTTCCCTCATAGGGATTCTTAGTGTGTAATATAATCCTTTTATCTCGATATATCTAATCAAGAAGGTTCCATGCCACATACATCAACCTATGTGTTCCATTTCTCTTTACTTGACTATCTGGAAATTGAAATTTCCTATATAACACCAGGACCATGGATTTATTTGGGCTATATCATTTCCATTAAAGGGCATAAGATATCAACATCTATAAATGAAAAAAGGTACAAATCCTTTATCCCAATTTTCATTAAAGCAATATTACTCCTAAAGCACCAAACATATCCACCCTCACCGCTAACATCTATCTTTATATATGTCTCACCTTCTCGTACATGTCATAAAAAAATAAAAAAACTTACATTATGTGATTTCATGTTTATTAGAGGTATTTTTCTTGTTTTTTGACTATTACACATGAATTTCAGTATTTTTAAAACACTAAATTTGTGTTTCTGATTATCCTAAGAAACAAACATTTTTGATTAATAGACCATATATTTCAACGATTAAAAAATCAATTTATGACTATTATCATATGATTTCACATCAATCTAAGGTCCTTTGACTTTTTTTTACACCCCGACATATGTTTTTATATGTCATCAATCCATCAAAACAATTTATTCGGTTCTTCCAAGAACACTTAATGTCTAATGGATGTTTATTCTACTAATAAAATTCAAATATAATAAAAATAAAAGTTTTATATGAGTTTACATCATTCAAAAGTCATTTATTATTTTTGTGTGGTGTAGATGTTTTCTCTTTCTTAAGGGTGGGACATAACCAACCGCTTCTATAATATAATGGGTATTTTGGATAACATAATTAAAAATAAAGAAAGATGATAATTTTATGATTATTACATAATCTTAAACATATATATTTGTTATTTATATCTTTAGAGATGATAAACTAAATATAAAAGGTCAATATGTTCATATTTCAATTCCATATATTTGGAATACAATCAGATGATTTTAGAGATTTCAATAAAACACATACTGGGTGGTGCCTAACTGACAACTTTTATGCTTTCAACAATACTGATTACAAAGGAATACAACAATTCTGAACAACACTTATGTGAGGGGTTTGAGTGAACCGACTATAAGAAGAATAAAAACCCCTAAAAAGGCCAAACGTGGGTTTTTTAATTGGAAGTTGAAAATAAAAGAACCAGAATATCAATATATAAAATGGTAAATGAAAATAGAAAAGAACACTGTTATTTAACGTGTTTTTGTTATGTGGGGATCTACACACATGGTAAGAGAACCACCCAAATTATATCATTTATTAACCTCAAATAAAAATTATTGAAGTCAAAACCATCCAGAACTTGTAGAAAGTGACCAGGAATACAATTATATAAGATTTCAAGTCTTTAGAATTAATTAATGTAAAATGATATTCACAATGTTGGAGTGGGTAGCACAATAATTTTCATATTCTCTTTATACTAGAATCTTGATGTACTAAAAACATGGATCAATAAGTTATTCTTCTTATTTTCATTCTTGGGGAACTTTCAAGGATGAGGTGAAACACGTCTTCCTCTATAGAATGATTTTATCTATAGGAAATAACTAACGATGAGATGTGTCTAGGGAGAGTGCCATGCCAAGAAGGACTTCCGAAAAAAAGAAATAGTGATAAAGATATATTGGGGAGAATCCCTATTTTTGGCATAAAATTGCTTATATTTGTGAGAAACCAAATGATAAAATGGGAATGATATAAATTTGTGTAAATAAATTATCACACATTATTTTTAACATGGAAGAGACCCTCCCCTAAAAAGGATTAAAAATCCATGTATGAATCATAGAGTACAATGAATAAAATTAATACCCAAACTTTAATAACAACTGATAGAATATTGAAATGGGTATGACAACCACACCTCTATTGGTGTATACATTCTCTTTGAAAAACATCTCAACAATGCGATGCTCTTAAGATCAATCTATAAAAAAATGTGACGCTTTTGTTGATGAAATGTCACTAACTAAAATATCATCATCTGAACAAGCATCAGTCTCAAACTATATTGTGGAACATAAAGTATTTCTCTCTATCATGATCTCATGATTATAATTTATTTTTTATCCTTAATGGTCACATTCCACCTGATTACTGCTATCAAGAAGACTTTCAATACATGGAACTAATCATAGATCTGGTTGATGTTTCTCCAAATATGTTCAATGTTTTCATGCCACACATGATGCCACTAATGTTGTATTACCCTTATTCATCTCAATGGACAACATATTGAACTTCTTTCCAATAACAACCTCATACGTAAAAGATAAGTGTGTCATCATTGTCGTGTCACACGACCACTGTAAACTTTACAACCCCCTCCCGATTCACTCTATTACTGTAGATATAAATACCTCCATTACTATTTTTCATTCTCATAAATAAATGTTTTGAATCCCAATAATAACCACCTATATCATATTGAATTATGGAAACATCCAACAAAACCAGTTGGGGAAAAAATTGGTCAGAATCACACTAACCATCATCTTCAAAAGAAAATATAATGACTTCCTTTTCCACTTCTGACTAAAATATCAGCTCTCCCTATAAACGTAAATTCAAATGAAAAAATATTCATCACATATGCATCTTCACTATCCTTTTTAACAAGACTATAACATGAAAGATATAGCTCCCCCATAATATTGATTAACCCATAATCTCGTGCACCTGAAAAAATTAACTACTCCCCCGGATCAACACCCCCTAAGCAGACGTGTGCATCACTTCTCTGAAACTGCATTATTTTACAAACCTTATTTTTCTTCTTGAAAGAATCAGTTATCCTCTCATAAACTTACATAATTCTCATATGAAATTGAAATCATGAACCTTCCTCCTATGCTGCCAATATTGGTGATAATCCTGATTCTGGGGTGAAAATTTCTTGTAAATTATTTGTGAGAACCCCAGAGAAATATGGAAGTGATATAAATAAGAATAAAGAAATCATCATGCATCATTTCCAACATGCAAAACCCCTCCCAATTGGAGGATTAAAAAACCATAGGGAAGTTTTAGAAAAAATGTCCATAATGAATCAGTGAATGTAAAGAATTCTTTTAATTCAAAAACTTGAATTACAAATTAGAGATAGAAGCAAACCTGTTTGAAAACTACAATCCAATTCACCTCTTCATTCTCTCGGAAACAAATCCCACAAACCTCATTCTCAAAAGATCAATCCATTGCACAAATCCCCATTTGGTCAAAAAAATGTCACTACCTTTGAGATCTTCATCCAAACATTCATTAGTCTCACACCATCTCAAGACACTCGAAGGATTTCTCTTCCACTGGACCTTGCCATCATGATGTACCAACGATCATTAATTTGAACATTCCACCTGATGATAACTATCTAGAAGAACTTCGATAAATAACACCAATCATTGAGCTGAATATTTTTTTCTCTACACAAGTTTAAAGATGACACGCCACACATTCTTCCACTAACATAGTATCCCGCTTCTTTCTCTCAGTGGACTATATATTTAACATCATTCCATTAACCACTCAACACATACAAGATAATTTTTTCATTGTCATATCATACAAGCCACCACAAACTCGGTGACCCCTTCCCGGTTCTCTCTTTCCAACTACACTGTGCCAAAACAACATTTAGAATATGTTACCACATCCTCTTATATAGACACCAAGTCCATATATCCAATAATTGTTTCATAAAATTATATTCCATCCATTAATATGTAGAATTAAACCTCAATAAATGTTGGGAGAAAACCCTATAATAATGTGGAGATAATCTATCCATTAATAATTTTCTCTCTCTTTATTAAATATGATTAATCCCCACACAATCTAGGGTTTCACAATATTTTAACTGAGAGAGAGAACTATGGAGAAGAAGAATGAATCATATACTAAAGTGACTGAGCATGGGAATGATCAATTCCCAAAACATTGGCTTTCACCTTGAAATAGAACAACCAATATGGTAAGGACACAAAGCCATTAAGAAACGAATTTCAGCCACACAACATAATTGAGGCACACATGTGGACATACTATATATAATGTTAAGTGATGCTAATCAACAACCTAGAATAAGAGTCCATGGGGATCTTCTAACCTCTTGGTGCATGCGGGTAGTGGGTCCAGCTTATTGCCAATGACCAACAAAAAATCCCATGTGTAATAGCAAACCAACAATAATGTCATATGCATATACAAGGAGAAACCTACAAAAACATTTTAGCATATAATGATAATATAATATAAACACAATTCTATATACATGATATTTGAAAACATAATTGGAGAAATTGTTAACATTCCATTAAAATATGAAAATATAAAAAAAAAATTAGACCATATTTCACAAATGATTTAATAAAACCTCAAGTAATGAGGGAGAAAAATCAATACATATATAGGCACATTTCAAAAAATTTAAAATAGATTCCTACTCATGAAGAACCTAAAATAAAACCCAGAACTAGAGTAGCAAAAATAGTTAAAATATTCCGTATGGAATAAAAAAACCAAACTAACTTCTATTTGGAAAAATAAATTCAAATCCATAAACAAAAAAGGCTGGAAGATTTGAATTTAACCAAGATGTTCTAATGTTCAGAATTACATATTTAATAAATTAAGAATTAAAAAAATTATAAGGGCCAATGAAATTTAATTTCTTCACCCAACGTCCTACGTGAATGAGGCTGAATCATTAGGGGTGTTCCACTACGAGAAAAACAATGATAAGATTACAAGAATCAAAGGAAATAAAAAACACATGAAAAAATGAACATGATAGACTTATATGAATCACATGATTAAATTGACTATCACTTTCAAGAATTTATAAAAATCAATAAAAGGATCGATACCCCCTTACTGGGGATCGGTATCACCTTTGCTGAGAAAGAGGTTTATCGTATGGGTGGAAATGTTGTGCTAATGTTGTCAGGGATTGAATACACTACATAATATCATGAAATAGAAACCCTTCAATGATTTATCTTCAAATTCATATCATGATGATATTGAGGGTGTGTCTATCACTGATCTGAATGGATGATTCACCACTATGTCTTGTGGGTTCAAGAACTGAATCAAATGCAAAATCATGATCTTGAGGGGGGACTCCTTCACCGTGGAAGATTGGATCAAAACATAATGATGAATAATATTATCATTTATCCCTCTATTTTGTGTAAAAATATGGAATATTAGGTGTTTTCATAACATAAACCCTATCTTATGCTCTCCTTCAGTGAACAATTACCAACATCACACACCAGTGTCGCCCCTAAATCCAATATCACATATAAAACCCCCACAACAGTCCTCCACTCCCCTCTCATCGCTAGGGATGATCCAAACCAATCAAGGTTCTACATAGGAGAATTCAACTCAAGGAGGAAAACTCATCACTCTCTCCCTACAATAAAACTAAAATACCCCCTTTAAAAAATCGGGGGCTCTTGTCAATGGAGCCTGATTCAAAGGTTCACCAATTTTAGTAATCATAAATAGGAATATTAAAATAAATAAATTAAAAAATTCATATATAAATTCATTTAACTAACGATATGATAGGTGAAATGTGCATTTCATAATTTTCCACCATGCAAATTAAAATGCATGATCATATTTAATATGGAACAACATGACACTCTAAACCTTTAAAATTAATACCTAAACCACCCAATGATTATGAACCAACTAAAAAATCATCAACTGTGAATATCCTAAATAGGAAAACACTAATGGAGTAAGAACTATACAGTTTCTATTCCATGAATCAATTTGACACAAGTCACCCAAAGTTGAACGATATTTTAAAATCTACTAACTTTCTCAAAATTAAATAATTCTATACAACTTAATGATAAATTCAATAGATGAAATTAAATGATTCACCCTATAATATGGTGTCATGGAGGAAGTCAGACCAGAAAATCACATGCTAAGGAGTCCACAAAATTTCTCATCTGTTCATTGCAGAACACAAACAAAACATAAAATTATCCTTCACTGCATAAAAATGAAAAAAAATATCTTAAATTCAAAATAAATTGAAACTCAGTAAAAATTGAAACATAGTAAAAATAATAAAGAGATATGGCTCATTTGGCTACCCTTGCTTTACATCAATCATTTGGTCGATACACTGTTGGTGTGGATAATTCTTTCCTCCTATATAAGGATGGATTGAACGACGGAGGGTGGATTCAAGGTGAAAATATTCAAAGAAGCTCTTTGTGGTGTGTAGGTTTCCTCAGTCCTGAATAGTGGAGGGATGACATCTAAACTTCTGCGCACCCCTCCTCCTACACTTGGTCTCTGGTCTGTTCACAAGGTGGATGGATTTGATGGAATTTCAAACAAAACCACGTGTCAAAGCTACCCGCAATGTTTCCTCTAGCATTATTTATTACGTGAACATTTTTTTCTTCCATGGGCCAACCTCTATTTATTTTTCTTTAATGAATTTAATGTTCTTTATTTAATGTTCTGGTATTTCTTTGTATCCACATAAATTCTTTGCATTTAATGTTTTGGTCTTTATTTGTACTGACTTAAATATGTTTCATTTAATGTTGTGGAAATATAAATTGATGTAATTGTGGTATGAATTATGGGAAAATAAAATGCTTGAAAGATCCTTTGTGTTGTGTGCCAATTTTTCTTTCTCTTAAATTTTTTCTTCCTCTCATATTTCTTGGCTTGTATATCCAACAAACTGGTATTAGAGCCAGTTATCAAGATCCTCCAATTTTTTTTAAGATGGTCGTCATCCAGCCACAAGTTCCGAATTTGTCTAAGGACAACAACGAAAGGTGGTGCATCCAAATGAAGGCGTTATTTGGGTCACAAGAATAGTGGGAGATCTTAACTGATGGGTATATTTTACCCTTTACAAAGGAATAATCCTCTTTCATGAATGAAGAAAAGACAAGCCTCAAAAATCAAAGAAAGAAAGACAATAAGGTGTTGTTCCTCCTCTATTAAGGGTTGGATGAATCAATGTTTGAAAAAATTACTGAAGAAAAATCAAGAAAGCAAGCTTGGGATACCCTTTCAACCATCATCAAAGGTGTTGATAGAGTGAAGTGGGTACGTCTGCAAACATTAAGATAGGAGTTTGAAGCAGCACACATGAAATAAGGTGAGAGCATATCTGATTATTTCTCAAGATTAATTGTTATTTTAAACAATTTGAAAAGGAATGGTGAAAAAGTGGAGTACATTCGAGTTATCTAAAAATACATTCAATCTCCCACAACCATGTTTGAGCATGTGGTTGTGGAAATCTAAGAATCAAAATATTTGGAGAAATTTTCCATTGAATAACTAATCGGGTCGTTGCAAGTGTATGAGAAATGGATGCAAAAGAATTCCAGTTATACAATAGAGCATGTCATACAGTCCAAATTGACTGAAAAAGAACAAAATAATGGCCACAAGAAATGAGGTTGTCATCGTGGAAGAGGAAGAGGGCGTGGATATTATCCAAGCCATCAACATAAGAAACAAAATCCTACTAGCTTTCGTGGAATAGGGAATGGTAGATGTCTATTCACGCGTGGTCGTGGAAATGAAAAGAACATTCAATGCCACAACTATAATAAATTTGGTCAATTTGCCTCTGATTGTTAGAGAAAAGGGGATCATGATGAATGATCCAACTATACTGAAGCATCTCATCATGAAGAAGAAGGTACCGCACTCATCCGTGCACATGAAAAGGCATGTGAACACCTTGATGTGTGGTATCTCGACATGGGTGGGAGCAACCATATGAGTGGTAAGAGACAACTATTCGAGGAACTCTCTGAAGACTTTTGTGGTGATGTGACATTTGGAGACTCACCAAAGGTACCCGTGATTGGAAAAGGAAAAATCAAAATTTATCATAAGAATGGTGAGACAAATTACATCTCTAATTTGTATTATGTACCAAACATGAAAAACAATATCATTTGTCTTGACCAACTCCTAGAGAAGCGATATGTTATACACATGGAGAATTATACTTTGTCTATAATGGATTCTCACTGGAGAATTGTTTCTCAAGTCCATATGGTGAAGAATCACATGTTTCTATTGCATATTTACACAATGGTCGAGGAGTGTTTCTTGGGAATCAGGAATAATGACTCATGGAGATGGCCTCTACGCTTTGGACATCTGCATTTTAGTGGACGTAAAATTATATCCTCATCAAGCATGGTTCGCGGATTTCTAGTAATTGAAGTTCCAAATAATGTCTATGAGGCATGTACACTTGGCAAGCAACAAATAAACTCCTTCCCAAGTGGAGTGTCCAAAAGAGAAAATGAACCACTTTAGTTGGTTCACACTGATATCTGCGGACCACTTGAAACACCCTCACTTGGAGGTAATAGGTATTTTATTAACCTCATTAATGATTTTAACAAGAAACTCTGGGTGTATTGCATCAAAGAAAAATCTTCTGCATTTTCAATCTTTAAAATGTTCAAAGCTCATGTTGATGCTGAAAGTGGTTATAGAATCAAAGTTCTCATATCTGATAGTGGTGGAGAATACACTTCAAATGAATTACAAGACTTTTGCAGGGAACAAGGAATCAAGCAATAATATACTGATGCCTATATGCCTGTTGATGCTCCTTTTTTGTCACAGAGTCCAAAGGAATGTAAAGAGAAATGACTTAGCACAAATTGATACATCCTTTGATGAAAATATCAAAAATCAACAAAGGCCTGAACAAGGTATCAAAAGCACATGTGCCACGAAAGTTCTATCACGGTCATGCAAGTCCACTTTCGCGACGCCTAGTGGTCGCGCAAGTGACTTGCGCGACCTAAGTGGTAACCGCCCGTGGTCTTCTCCTGCCTATAAATAGACCCTATAGGGCCCCCATTTGAGGAGTATTTTTTTCCAGAAACTCAGATTTGATCTCCTGGTGCCCTAGTCTCTTCTCAAATCTTCCAAAAAACTTCTAAGGTAATTTCGTACCTAGAACGGAAGATCTAAAGTGGGGGAGGAAGGCCTAAGTGTTGAAACTCATCAACACTTGCGCGCCTGAGTGGCCATCCCTTAAGGGAAAAGGCCACAATTGCGCGCCGCCTTACTCCTTCAATAGAACTTGCGCGCCCCTTTTCTGGAAGAACCTCAAGAGGATTCTAAAGGCTTTAATCAAGTGTCTCTTAAGTATTACCCTCCTGGTTAACCACCGCGCAAGTACACCATGTGTCGCGCAGGCATACCTGCGCGACCAGGACTTGCACGCCCACGCAGTACCTGTGCACCTTCCCGGACATGTGCGCCCCCTGCCTTTTTGGGTGCCCTTCTTTCCCATTTCACCCCTCTTAAGCCATTCCACCTTTCCTATTCATGAATCAGTCTTCAAGACACTCTTTAAAGCCATTTATGGCATGATTTATTGATTTGAATTGCTTATCTGAAGAGAATTATGTGGTATATCTCTCAAAACCTAGTGATTTACACATCTTTATGTCACTAAATATTGATATTTCATTCATTCAACCTCATCCTTTAAGATGAGAGAATCCTTAACCTGGGTCTCCTTTTCAGTAATAATCCCCTGTCATAAGTCCTCTAATTTTGGAATCCTCTTTAGGAGTAAGCCACAAGTCCTCAAATTTGGGCATCCTCCTTTTTAGAACTAAGTCTCAGTCATAATTCTTAACATGGGCATCCTCCTTAGGAGTAAGCCCCAATTCTTAAAGTTCCCAAATCTGGGAATCCTCCTTAGGAGTAAGTCCTAGTCCCCTAATTTGGGCATCCTCTTTAGGAGTACGCCCCAGTCCCTTAATTTTGGAATTCTCCTCAGGAGTAAGTGCCAAACCTTAATTCCCTTAACCTGGGCCTCCTTTTCAGGAGTAAGCCCCAGTCTCAAATTTGGGTATCCTCTTCAAGAGTAAACCCCATGTCCCTTAATTTTTTAAATCTCTGAACCTGGGCCTCCCTCTCAGGAATAATCCCGAGTCTTAATTTCTCTTAACCAGTCCTAATTTACCTTTGATCTGAGATTCCTTTTCAGGAGTAAAACCCAATCATAAGTCTTCTCCTAATTTGGGCCTCCTTTTCAGGAGTAAGCCCCATGTTAGAGTATTCAAAATCTCCATGAATCACATATACCTTTATGGACCCTATTCCTGGATTTCTTCCCTAATTTAAATCCTAACCTTCATTTATCTGAGAAGTCATATATACATAAGCCCCACATTATTTCTTATGATTGCATCTTTCATGGCACAATTGCCTAATTTTTACCAATACCTCTTGTTTCTCACACCGAGCATGACTCACGTGAGCTTAGAGTGTAAAATTAATTGTGACATCCATCCTTGAGCCATCAATCATAAACATCATACTCCCTTACTCGAACTACGTGGGTTCTGATTCCTTTTCTAAACAAAGGATATGTAGGTAGCCCATCTACGGGTTCGATCCCAACTCTAAAATAATTCATGTCCTTATGAATGACAATAAACTTCAATTGCCCCAATGAGTGGCTTTAAAACAACCATGGTCATCATAATGACCAAGAGACATCTATATAAATGTGTCAAAGGGTACCATTGACCAAGAATCTCTAATAAATACAGATGATTCTCTATCTATGAAGAACCTAGAATACATACAAAATATTCTCTACATTTCCTACATATTTAATCATTGATTTTCATATCCAAAGGAAATATCATTGTATACTTGGTAATTTAATAAGGATTCCCGAACATAACTTAAATCTATAAAGAGATTCCCAGAGTAGACAATAATTCCCCTCAAAAAGGTGTGATGAGTCTGACCTCCCATCCTCTCGACCAATGAAAATTCTTAAGCCTCATCAGTCCACAAACTAATGAGAACATACCTTTGGAAAGTAGGACCGAATGGATATGGAATCATTGGATGTTTCCGGTTCTACGAACAAACCCGTTAGAAACAGATCGGAATGTTTGAACCTCCCATCAAGGCGATCATCCCTGGATTCCGAGGGAAACAAAAATGGTGAACCCGACGTGAATTCTTAACCAAGTTAAATAATGTTTTACCCATTTGCTATGCCCCTATTTAAAACTCAATGAGAGGGCCAACAAAAACAATCATTGACATATGTGCTCATCCGAAAGATGTAGTTGCTGAATTTATCTTGATTACATCTGTTATATAAAACATGCACTTTTTTCCCAATATCTTCTGTATTTCTAGAATGGATGCTCTCAAGTTCACACATGTGAATACTGCTGCTGAAAATTCCCCTGCTACTACTCCTGCTGGATCGTCGTCCGCTCTTAGGATGATATCACCTACTCAGCGTCTTCAATGCTGGGTATCAAACACACTGGTTAAGGAGTACCGTCAACAAGGTACCATCCCAACTCTGGAGGCTTCCCGACAATCCCTCCAAGTAAAAAACTCACATCGGTCGTCCGGACAACGATGACCAGTGAGCAAGAAGCAGGCATTGCTGACTACCGTCTCCATCCGTTTTGGGTCGTTATCCCCAGAACGCAATCACAATGCACTCCCTTATTCTGGGGAGGTGAATGAGAAGGTCCTTCAGGACCTTAATTCAAACAGACAGGAGTCCTTCCTGAGGGCTCCCACCAACAATCGCCACTAGACTCGTGCATCAGTGCACCCTCAACATGATGAGGGTACCGACTCCAGGCTTTCGGCTCAGGTTCCTCAAACCCGAGCAAGCAAGACGAACCACCAGAGGCCGAATCCGGTCAACAGTGAGCAGGTTATCATCTCTACCATCTCCGGAGAAGTCTACCAACCTAACTTGGTGGCATGAAATGAGCAGTCACATACTCCTGCCCGTTTTAATTCTGTTGTCCAGCAGACTCTTCTGGCAGCATCACGCCAATCCCGCCAGGAAATTCTGGTGGAGTACTATAGGCAGTAACATACACTTGTTTATACATCATCAAGTAGTCAGCAGGCTCGTCTGACTACATATGATGGATCTCTTCAACCACGTTTAGGGAAGTGCAATCAGCAGGCACATACACCTGCTATTATTAATCAATCCTACCAATAGTCTCACTTGGTAGCATTCGGAGAAGTTAGTCGGAAAGCCCCGACAAAAAAAAAGGCAGACTCAACTCTATTCCCCCACACTTGAGTACTATTAGGATTCACTGATAGGAAAAGGAGGATAGGAGCAGGCACATACACCTGCTCCAATCCCAGAATGAATGTATATTCCCGTTCCGACAGCTAAAGTCACCAAACATATTCTATCAATGGTGAATGAGCAGAAGAAAATCACTGCTCATATTCTAGATGCCTACCAAGATATTATAACAACTTCAGTGGCATCTCAGGGAAAGACACATGAATCTATCCCTACCAGTGGAGTGACACATCATTAATTCACTTCGGAACAGACACACACGTCTGTTACAGTCCAAGAGGGTTGTGGGGATACTCCCCCATATCATACGGACGAACAAGTAAGGCACATACACCTGATTTGAATAGAGATCGCCATCCTAACCTGGCCAACTTTCCCGATCAGGAATATACACCTGCTCAAAGTAGCCACTTTCGTTAACAATTGGATTCCAAGGTAAGTAAGAAGGCGTCTAAGAAAAATACCCACCACGCATAGTCAGGAGATCAAGAGCCAATCTGAAACAAGGCCTTGCTCAATTCTGAAGTTCTTTAAGCCATCAGACAATTATCTATTGAAATTAAATATTCTACTCCCTCATTACCCAATAGTGGGAACATTAATTCTGATGGTCTTCAACAGAAACCTCCTTATGAAGGCTTTCTTCGTGACAATTTGGTCGATCTCGATGTTTCATATTCAGATGAGAGCCACATGAACCCTCTATGTGGTCAGAAGACCAAGGAGCAAGAGATCTCATCTTTTGTTGTAACCCATTTTAGTGGTCCTCTCCATGATGATGAATTTCGCAGCGAAAGTCCTCTCCGCAGTAGTGATGCACATTGACCGGAAAATGCTCCAGTGGACAATGTAGTGCCAAGAAAGCCCTCTTATCTTGAGGCACTTACAAATGCGAAACTAGTCATGTCTGAAGCTTCATCGCTAGAAGGTGAAATACTTTCTCAATCAGAATATAGCCCAGGGTGTAGGTCATTCTCCGAACCACCAATAATTCATGCATCTTCTAGTTTGATCAGTGATTTCTTTACCAATCCTGCTGAATCCAATGAAGCAACCAAGAAACACCAACTCTGCTCAAATAAGGTAAAATAATCTTCATAAAATGATAAAGAGGAAATATTGAACATGAGAAAACAACTGGTGAAAGGTGATGTGCCAGTCATGTTTTGGCCTCTGGCTGACTCTCAGTGTAATATTCCAGAAATGTTGACAGAAGATGAAATTCATGATATTCCTCTCAACATATGGAAAACTCTTTTTCAGTTGAGAAAGAAAGTATTATCTTATGATGAATATGAAAATAATCTTAATATAATAGAAGGGTTACAACGTTAGATTGATTTGGCATCTCTATCATTCTCTCAATATCCGAAGGCTGAAAAGCATAAGAGATCTCTTCAACATTATTGCTTTGGCGCACTAAGAGGATTGCATCAGTTAATTGCCAATTCCCCATCTGGTATTCGTGTTAGAAGATGGGGTGTTCATGGAGCACTGCATTTTACGGTGCTCTCCAGTAAGCAAAGCCCGCCGAAAATGGTCTCATGCAATGTTATTGCCCATGGTCGGCCATAGTCATTGGGCTTTGTTTATAATCAAATGCTTTCCCAAGAACAGGATTCAACTAGTTCCTCTAAAAATCAAGAATACAGAGAAAGAGTTGTCGAATTAGTCTTGCATCAAGCAAATGAGAATATTGAACAAGCCTCTCGTTTAGATCAAGCACGTCACCAAGTGACCGAAGTGTCGGAAATCATCCAATGGTCTTTTGAACCGGGTGATAAAAGCAGATACAGGTTAATGCATCCAGCTAATTTCCAAACTATGGTTTGCAAGATCAAGAGGACTTTCAAGAAAGTCTCAGACATAGCATGTAAAGAACCACCCCAGCTCGCCAGACTGAGGACTCTTTTAAACCAACCCTCGAAATCAACAAAAATGATACGGGGAGTTGACCGAGAACAGCAGGAACAGCCCCAGTCCACTGGACTGGGGAATTTTTCAAATCATCAATCCCCTCCTCAGAGAAAGTCGGTCTTTTCTCGATTGGGGATGAAACCTCAAGAGGAACGTAGAGCAAAATTATCAGGAGAATCCCTCCAAATTACGTTTCGTCAAGAAATTCCTAAGGGATCGAATTAACAAAAGGAAATTTCTCATCAAAGACCTGGAAGAAGACAATATCACAGAAATACTCATAGAAGGGATGCGATGAGTTATGCATCAATCATTGTCATAATTGTTGTTGTTGCTAATCCACCAGATGAGCCTCACTCAGGGGACTCCGATGAAGAGGTTCCTTCTCAAGAAGATGTACGCACCGACACAAATAAAGAAGGTGTGCGTACAAAAAGTCAAAGGGTTACTCAGAACATAGGTAATCCTTCTAGTAAACCAATTCCCCATCTCTAAAAAGGATCCAACAAAGGGAAGGGAAAGAACCAGGTTACATATCCTTCCTCTGGAGAAGGTCAATTGCTCTCACTAGAGCAGCGGTTTGCACAAGAGCAGGATGAAATGAAGGAATTATGAAGGTTGAGTGCAGAACTACTTCAGAGTAGTCTTCTTCTTAAGCATGCTAGAGTTAGTCAGCCAAAGAAATTTGTTGCCACTACTGAGATGGATCAAGAATATCCTCCTCTATCAATACAGCCTCACAGGTCTAATCATACAGGTTAAGTGCAACAACAGTTGGCAGTGCTAACATCAGTTGCAGCACCAATCGCCACATCTGTCCAAGTCCTAGTCATTGCACCTACCCAAGTCCAAGTTCAAACGAATGTTTCTCAAAAGTTAATAACTACTATTGAGTCACTAACATCTTGGTTAGAAACTATGGAAGGGATGAGTGCACAAGTTCAACCAGAAAAGAACGTTTACCATGAATGGGTAGATTCAATTTCTCCTCCATCCAGTTTTGGGAACCCTGTATTCCCTATTTTTAATGGATCAGGTGATCCTGAACAACATTTGATGCATTACATGTCTTCTTGTGATCCTATGATGGGAACTCCGGAGCAGCAAGAATCAGTGAAACTCAGATGCTTCGTGTGAACCTTGCAAGGACTAGATTTTGTTTGGTATACAAGCTTGCAATCCCGGTCAATTACCGGATGGGAGGATCTTTACCAAAAATTCCTCCTTCAGTTTAGCTCAACTTTTCCAAAGACAACAGTTTTAAATATTACAAACTGTAAGAAAATGGAGAATAATAGGGTCTTTGATTTCATTACTCGATGGAAGGGATTAACATATTCTTTGAGTTTAGCACTCCCTCAAGAAGAATTGTTTCTAATCTGTGTGGCAAATCAGCGTGACGAATTACGCACGCCGTTAATCCCTGTGAAATACACAGGAGGGTTTCGAGACCTTACTTCAATCGTTCAGCAGATTGAAGATTCCCTTATACAGGCTAAGGCTAAATCTCATGTAATTCCATCAGCTCTAGGAAGGAGAATGGGTAAAGCGAAAACTGATACAGTTATGCTTAAACAAGCACCTGTACCTATTTCTACATCAAAACCTTCATCTTCTCGAAGGGCTCCACCTTCTGAGCGCCAACAACAAAGGACTTTTCATCCATATGATCAAAAAGATCTAAGACGAAAACAATTTGAGGATATGAAGAGGAAAACATTCTCTTTCTGAAATGAACATGTTCCTGGTTATTGCATTTCGGCACTGGAAAGAAATTTGGTTCAATTGCCAATAGCAAAGAGGCCAAACAATAAAGGAGATGAAGACCAGCCTAATTATTTCCCTTTTCATCAAATGTTGGGGCATCCCATCCAAGAGTGTTTTGTCTTCAATGACCTCCTGCAAAATATGGTCGACTAGGGATAAGTCACATTGAAAGGCTCCTCAGCCCAGGTAGCATGTGTCACTGCTACAGTTTCAGAGGAGAAAGGTGAATGACAAGAAGTCAAAAGAAAAAATGCACAGAAGTATGATTATTGGATGGTCAGAAAGATAATCAATATAACTCATGCTATTTTTCGAACACAATTAAGGAACCCAATTGTGTCTTATGCCATGAATGTTGCGGCAAAACCCTCTTCGTCAGAGGGAAAGTCCTCAAAGAAACGACAAGATTAAAATAATGAAAATGAATCTGAAGAAGATGAGTATGTGTCGTAGCCTATGTTGACATTGACATTGGAGGACTTCATGCCATCTACATCAAAGCCACGGGCACTGCCCCACCAAACGACAGAGCCTAAATAGGATAATCAGGCAGAGTCTTCATCAAACAAAAATTTATTCTTTGGTTCTGTTCATATGATTAAATTAGCAGATCCATATGCCAGTTGAAGTTTAGATTTCAATGAGCCTGAATTCCCTGTATCAAACAGAGGAATCAGAGCAAGTTCCAGGGGCTCAAGATGTAGGGAAGACGTGGATCTTTCAGAATCCACTATTCCAATTCTGCCCCGGCTAGAACTGTGTACGCAACAGAAACTCATGGTAGAGCCCTTCAGCTAGCTTAGCAAGAACAAGAATGTTCTTAAACCAATAGCAAAATCAGTCCCGACATAGTTTTTTTGGAAGACTGGTTGAAGGTTCCATATTCTTCCTATCAGTACGTAAATGGATCTAACCGGTCTAATCCTCCAAAACTAGGAATATTTCCAACTCCTATCCCAATACAAGATGCATCAACTTCCAAAGCATCTGCTTCCAAGGTACCTGCTAAACCACATATTCCTATTAGGAAACACAGATCTCTGGATCAAAAGTTTGATATATTGAAACACCTACCCCATATACCAGCCAAGTTATCAATTCTGGTTGCTCTGAATCTATCAAAAGATATTCTAGAAGCACTCATCAAGGCTTTGTCAAGTCCTCAGGAGTTTAAAACTGAAATTGCTGCAGCTGAAGTCTATCACATAGAGAATAATCCTGGAGAATTCCATGCAATAATATCGTTTACTGATGAAGATGATGTTGTGCATCGACATATTAGACCATTGTACTTGTCTGGCAAGGTCAATAGCGTGGATGTTTGAAGAGCTTTCATTGACAATGGTTCAGGAGTCAACCTCATGCCCATTCATACACTTCATCGCTTGGGCCTCACGGAATATGATTTATCTCCTTCAACCATGATGCTACAGGGATATGATAAAAATGAACAAGAACCACTGGGTGAAGTTACACTCAGAACTCAGTTTTGAGATCTTGTATCCAATTCAGATTTCATGGTTGTTGATCAAGACTTTGCCTTAAACATCTTGCTTGGAAGACCCTGGCTACATCAACATGCAGTTATTCCTTCATCATACCATCAATGTCTCAAATATTGTTTCGATGGTCAAGTTGGGACATTGTATGGTGATAAGGCCCCGTTCAAGACATGTGAGTCTCAATACATTGAGGAAGAATTCTATCACATGATGAAAATGGAGAAATCCATAACAAAAGAGATTACCAACGTTAATGCTCCATATGGTTTGGAAAAAATTCTAGTAAATCCATTTACACATGTGAGTACAGATTATGTGTTGCCTATCAGTCAAATTGTCAAGATAGACCCAAATCAAAATACTCTTCTGGAAAGATCCACAATGTCAATTACGGCAATCGAGCCAAACAACATGGGAGAAACTGGTAATCTACCAAGCAGCGATGAAAGCACAAATGGTGACGTCTTCATTTCATCTTCTGAAATCCAACAAGTCTATGCTTCACCAATTAGGCCAGAAGAAGTTATAGAAACATTGGAGATGAACAATGATGTCAATTCTCAACCCATCATCTCCTCTTTATTAACCAAATAAGACCCTTCATCATCAATGGGGTCAGAAATAGATGCTTATTCTTCAAGATATGAAAATTTTGACATCTCTTCGGATCGTGAGAATTTTACTTTATCATATACTATGCAAGTAGAAACGGAAGAAATAACACATGATTAAGAATAAGAGGAAGATCTCAGAGATGCTCCTCCAGCATTTGAAGATGGTATCTCTACCACTGTGGATGAACTCAGAGAAATAAATCTGGGTACAAAAGAAGATCCACGCCCCACTTTAATCAGTGCGGCCATGACTCTTGAATTTCAAGAGATTTATATTTCTTTTATAAAGAAAAATATAGATATATTTTCCTGGAACTATACGGAAATGCTCGGGCTTGATCCTGATGTTGCTAATCATCAGTTGGGTTTACCTGAAGAGCATCGAGGATTTGAGCAAGCCGTGAGAAGAACACACCCAACTTATTCTTCCAAATTTGAAGGTGAAGTGGCTAAGCTTACCAAAGATAACTTCGTCAGAGAAGTTCAATATCCCAAATGGTTGGCAAATATTTTCCTTTTAAAGAAAAAGAACGGACAAATTAGAGTTTCCATCGATTTCAGAGATCTTAATCAGCATTGTCTTAAGGATGATTTCCCAGTTCCGATTACAGAACTTCTAATTGATGCAATAGTTGGCTATGAAGCACATTACATCATGGATGGATATTCTAGATATAATTAGATCTGAATGGCCCCAAAAACGAGGAATCTACAGCCTCCATAGCCCCTCAGGCTGTGTTTTGCTACCGGGTAATGCCCTTCGGCTTAAAGAATGCAGGTGAAACATATCAGCGTGCCATGCATCGTATCTTCAAACCCTTCTTAGGAAAGGTTTCTGAATTCTATGTAGAAGATTTGGTAGTTAAATCCAAACAACGTTCTAATCACTTGGCTGATTTGGAAGACATATTCTGCAAGCTTCGACAATATAATTTGAATATGAACCCCTTAAAATGTGATTTTGGGGTAACCTCAGGAAAATTTCTCAGCTTTTTTGTACGCCATCGTGGTATTGAAGTCGATCCTGAGAAGACCAAGCCAATCCTTGGTATGTCACCTCCTAAAAATTTGAAATAATTAAGAGTACTTCAAGGACACTTAGCCTATATTCGGCGTTTCATCGCCAATTTAGCAGGAAAAAGTTTACCCTTCACCAAATTGATGAAGAAGGGAGTCACTTACCAGTAGACTGGAGAATGTCAATAAGCATTCGATATTTTCATGAAATACCTCTTGAGTCCACCGGTACTCATGCCACCTATTGAAGGAAGACCACTTATCCTATATGTGACATCTCTAGAGAAATCATTGGGTGCCTTTCGTGCTCAAAAGAATGATTCTGTGAATGAAAACAGTCTCTACTATCTCAGTTGAACCATGCTTGATGTAGAAACCCGGTATTCATGTATTGAGAAGTGCTGCTTGACCTTAATCTTTACAGTTCAGAAGTTGAGACACTAACTACAACATCATGATGTCCAATTTTTATCTCACAATATCCCGCTCAAATTTATCCTAAGTCGTTCTATGCTTATAGGACGTCTGGAAAGGAGGGAATTTATTTTGCAGCAATTCGACATTCAGTATGTGTCTCAAAAGGCAATAAAGGGACAAGCTCTGGCTGATTTCCTAGATGAACATCCTTCAGTAGAATACACATCTTCATATATTGAACCCCCTGATGAGGAGGTCTTCTCTATTTAAGAAAGTCCCCAGGCATGGGAAATGTATTTTGATAGTGCTTCCTGAAGTCCAATAGGGAGGAAAATGGAAAATCCTAAATTCAACAATGTTGGCTTAGGAATTGTGCTCATTTCTCCAGAAAAGGTAGTGTTACCTTATTCCTTCTTATTGTGGGAAGGTGGTATCCATAATGAAGAAGAATACCAAGCTCTCATCGTATGTTTGGAATTATCACTTCAAGCACAAGTGAATCACTTAAAGTTGAAAGGTGATTCCGACCTGGTAATCAAACAAGTCAATGGGGATTATGCCATCATAAAATAAGAACTAATCCATTTGTATGATTACGTACGAGTGTTAATGGAGGAATT
Organism: Viscum album; assembly: GCA_963277665.1. Classification (NCBI taxonomy): domain Eukaryota; kingdom Viridiplantae; phylum Streptophyta; class Magnoliopsida; order Santalales; family Viscaceae; genus Viscum; species Viscum album. The sequence goes on from OY728150.1 coordinate 192,730,864, forward strand.
CACTTTGGAACCGAAATTTTCTTATGTCCCAAGAGCAAAAATTGTTCAAGCTAATTCATTGGCTGATATAGCCACAGCTCTGGTAGATCCAAATTGGGACGAGACAACCATCAGTATTGCCCACCGTCGTGAAATTTCACCTTATGTTCGTATCCGAACAGAGGATATTAATGAAATTTGTCCCATTCCTGAAACATATGGTAATACTACAGGATGGATGTCACATATCATGAGATACCTTCAAAATGGAACACTTCCACCTAATAGAGCTGAGAAAGAACAAATCTGGCGACGTGTGGTTAATTTTACTCTTTATGATTGCCCAGATCACCTAGAGAATATTCTCAACAAACGTGGTTTTGATGGAGTTCTCTTCAGATGCATTGATAGAGAAGTGCATGCAGGAGTCTGTGGTGCCCACCAGTCTGGACATAGACTGTCTGATCAGATTTGAAGGCTTGGATACTTTTGGCCTTCATTGATACGAGATTGTGTTGATTTCACAAACAAGTGTCATTCATGCCAAGTACATTCTAACTTCATTCATCAACCTCCAGAGTTGCTTCATACAGATAAATTCTCATGGCCATTTTCCACATAGGGAATGGATGTGGTGGGACCTTACCCTTCAGCTATGGCCAAGCAGTTTTAGTATATTCTTACTACTACTGACTTCTTTTCCAAATGGGCAGAGGCAATACCTCTCAAGGAAGTCAGTTCTAAATGCGTTGTTAGCTTCATAAAGTCTATCATCATTACCAGATTTGGTGTCCCTCATACCATATTGATGGACAATCGCACCAATTTCTGTTCATCCGAGGTGAAAAAGTTGTATCACGAATACAACATCAAATCCAACCATTCATCTCGGTATCATGCAGCGGCCAACGGCCGGATAGAATCCTTTAACAAGACTCTTTCAGATAAACTGCAAAAGATGGTGGATAAAGAGAAGAGGTCATGGCCTGATAAAATCTTTCATGCTTTATGGGCTTATCGGACTACCACCCGCACTGCAACTCGGTCAACTCCATATTCATTGGTATATGGAACAGAAGTCGTCTTGCCCATTGAAGTTCAACTACCCTCACTCAGAGTTTCCATTTGTGATCAATCATCTATAGATGAACAATATCAAATGCGATTGAATGAATTGGAATGGTTAGATGAGAAAATATTGTGCACTTTGCACCAATAGGAAGTCTATCAGAATCGAATATCACGATCTTTTAACAAATAATTTCGTCTTCGTTCATTCACTCAGGGAGAATTGGTATTAGTTCTTAGAACTCAAATGATACCAGGAAAGAAACCTCCCAAGCTTGAGCCAAAATGGGAAGGACCTTATTCAATACATAGGGCCTACTCCAATTGAGCTTATTCATTAATCTCAATGGATGGAGAACTCGTCACTACTCCAACCAATGCCAAATTTTTGAAGAGGTATTTTGTATAAACTGCAAAGTACCTTTTTTCCTTATTATACGACGTTAAACTATACAGCAACGGTCCATACATATGACCTTAAACTATTTGTACTTTCGTCCCACATGACGTTAAACTGTGAAAAAGTTCCATAAATGGTCCAGTATGACCTTAAACAGCAACTAGGTCCGGTATGACCTTAAACTGCATCATCAACGGTCCATGCATGTGACCCTAAACTATTTGCAAGTCCCTTAGATCCAGCAAGACGTTAAACTGTGACGTTCTAGCTACATGATGCTAAACTATATAAAAGTCCCTTACGTCCAGAAAGATGTTAAGCTACATAATCATCAAAGGTCATGTATGACCTTAAACTACACCATCCACGGTCCATGTATATGACCTTACACTATTCACACTTCTGTCCAACATGACGCTAAACTATATCGTCCCATTTTTGTCTAACATGACGTTAAACTGTGAAAAACTCCTGAATGCATCCAACATGACGTTAAAATAGGGTACTCTTTTGTCCTCCCTGCATGACATTAAACTGCATAGTCCCTCTTTCGTCCAACATGACGTTAAACTCTATTGTCCCCATCGTCCTAACTACATGACGCTAAACTGTACATAAAGTCTGTGATACATCCTAAATGACATTAAACTGTATTTTTTCCCTGCTACTTGACACTAAACTATGCAGCACCAATAGTCCTAACTGCAAGACTTTAAACAGCATAGTCCCTTTATATGTCCTACATGACATTAAACTATGTATCGTTAAGGTTGTTGTTACATATTATTTCTCACACTGAGTATGACTCACGTGAGATTAGAGAAAACCTAAACCATAACACTCTCTCTGGACCGCTAACCATGTGTAAGTCCCAATATCATTTTTTAGATCGTTGTCCCCAAGAACAACTTGATCATTAATTCATTCTTTAATTGAACTACACGGACTTTGATCCTTTCCTTCAAGGCTGGGTATGTAGGCAACCTCCCAAGGTTCAAGCCGAAAACCAATCTCTTCACATTGGTTCATCTCCATCCCATACGATGTTGATTCGTGAAACCGCCCTTAGAATCAATATCTTTACATTGGTTCACTTTCGTCCTTGTTATATGACGTTAAACTATACAACACATTTGTCCAGTATGAAAATAAACTACAAATTTCATTGATACCTTCACCTGAGAGGGAACCATTATTTTCATTGATTTTTCAATCATGTTTCATTTCAAATTCTACGTGCATACATGGTAATTTGAGAACCTTTTATCTTGGGTTAATCCATCATTGCAATAAAGTCCCCTTTCACCCTTCACATGTACAAACCAAATTTGTACAGAGGGTATTTCTAGAACTATGTGGGCTTGATTCCCATCCTTATGGGATACGTAGGAACATTCGAGTGTCCCTCAAATCCAGCCCCATGTCTTTGGGCCTAACCCCAAATTCCACTTTCAATCCCTTGGATGAAAAGCCCCCATGAAAACACACACTGTGAATTTCTTACAATGGTCCAAGATCTATGACCCTAAACTAAGATCTCTAATACTTTTGTCCCACAAGACGTTAAATTGTAGTTTAAGAACTATGTATGGCTTGATTCTCATCCTTATGGGATTCGTAGTGAAGTCCAACATTTCAATTCAGGACCCAACCACAACATGATTATGGTTAGTATTGATCTATGTATTTTTGTATACATTGAACAATAACCATCTTTATGTGTCATAATCCTAACCTTAAATATTTTCAGATCCTTATAACCCTTTTCATGACTTCTAGTCACAAAATGTCAAACTTCTGAGAGTTCTTTTTCCTGAATATGCAGCACGTTCCCATAGGTGGCCTTGCATAAACAGTCTACATAACAGACTTGTTAGCCAAAAGATACTATTATTTGACTATGCAGCCAATGCCCTTAGGTGGCCCTGCATAATTCAACCCCTAACGGGTTTGTAAGATAGTGGTAACTTCATTATTCAGAAGAATGCCTCTTTTTTCCTTCTTTGTATTAAATGACAGTATGTAGGGATCCGTAAAAATAGCCATCCTAAACATATTTGTCCCATATCCTTTTTCATGATCTGAAAGTATTCAAGTCTATGGTTTATATTCTCCTTCCCTATTTTTAGTTCAGACCTTCGTAGGAGTTATATTCATCCAGGTCATCGATAATCTCATTTGGAAATATCTTCTCCATATTCAATTACCTCTTTCCATATAGCAAACTCTATACTTTGGAAGATTTGAATCTCCATAAAATTTCACTGGCTTTTAGCACTAGGAAAGTAAATTTCGGAGAGTTCTTTTGCCTAACTATGCAGCACGTGCACATAGGCGGCCTTGCATAAACAGTCTACATAACAGACTTGTTATCCAAAAGATACTATTTTATTTAACTATGCAGCCAATGCCCTTAGGTGGCCCTGCATAATTCAACCCCCTAACGGGTTTGTTAAATAATGGTAACTTCATTCTTGGAAACTACTTCTTCTAATGCCTTTTAGCTCTTTTTTCATATCATTCCTCATATTCAAATATTCTTAAGTAATAGCTTACATATTTTTCCTCATACTTGAGTATGGTAATATGTTTTTAGATGAATTTTCAATGAATTGAGTCACTTCTAATCCATTTCGGTCAAAGCTGTTTTGACCATAAACATTAGCCTTTTGTATGTCCGAAGTGCATGACTTTAAACTGCCCACAAAAGACAAGAGAACTCTGAATAAAAGTCAACTTCCCATCTCACTAAACATACATTTTGTATGATTTAGGTAACATTGAGCAATTAAAAGGTTCGAAGTTTGTAGGGTTATTTACATTAATCCTAGTAAAAAAACAAACTATGATTACTAAGATGATTCGTTTAGATAAAATCTAAAGTATATAGAAAAAGAGGATGCAGGTACAAATGAGTGAAGGTGAAAGTGTTTTTCATTGATGCACAAGAGTTAGAAGGACATCCACAGATTAGAGTCTCTTCCATTTTCCAAGGAGATTACAAGAGGCTTTCAACATAACTCTTCATTTGAATTACGGCATCCCGAGCATCATCAGCAACCACCTGGAATTCATTAATTCAACAGGATACAATAAGATATGCAGTGATACCAGCTCTTCTTAGAAAAATTGTAAAAGGATGTTCTTGAGTGTGGTTTGTGAAAATTTTCTGCTGATCAAACAGTGACTCTGTTTCTGTCCAAGAGACTTGGAAGATGGATACATGGATTTGAGAATGGATCATTTGAAGTAAAGAGCCATTTGGAGAGAGTACTATTTTTAGATATTGTTCTAATGCCCTTTTTGTCTTCTCTCCACCATCCGGCAGCAGAAAACATTTTATCCCATGGGGTTTCCATTTTCATATCTAAAAGGAACTAGCATGGATTGAGAATTTGAAAGATCACAACATTGTTGTTGCTCTTAATGCACAGCATAACTGAAATAGAGGAGTAGCAGTGCAGCTGCATTTCAGGTATATAGTTCTTTACATTTGGAACATTGACTCCTTGCAGATGACCATGACCATACAGGGACAAGTAGATTCTATGTGGAAATTAAGATGATATTTCTTCAAGTACATAGCCAAATCTGGGAAAGTGCTATTGCAGATATCATAGTAATCATGGACAACAATGATCATCATGTCATCAATCCGCATTCTAGATAGTTCATCAACTGTTTCGATTCTCTTGGGATCCATTGAATCTGCACAAAAAAAATTGAATAAACTAACTCTTAAATGGGTTTATTTTTCATAAAATTTGCGAATAAAATTCAGAAAAATGGCAAAGGCATTATGGAGCGCAAGTTTAAAAATTGGAAAGAAAGTATGGATGTGTCGCGCAAGTATTTTCCGTGAAAGTATCACCGCGTTGGCCCAGATACCTTGATAGTAGTGAAACATCAAGTAAAACACCGGAAAACTGAGCAACCTGCGTGGCTAAGGTGACCTGCGCGGCAAGAGCTCGATGGTATGTAGTCCGGATATCCAGATGCGTGTAAGGAAGTGAGGCCCTCTATTTATAGATGCAGCCGGGACCCTGCGTGCCGTACCCTACACAGTCAAGGGTCGTATCCCTGCATGTCAGGCCTTGTGCGCCCAAAGCTCATTTGCACGCCCTACCTTGTGGACCCCAATTTCCTTGTGATTCTCGATTTCCTCAGAGTCAAATCCTTTATTCTCCCTGGATCCAACTCTTAGGGGGGACATTTGTTGATGCTCCTTTTTCTTCATAGAGTCCAGATTTATGTAAATGGAAATAACTTAGCACAAATTGATCCATCCATTGAAGAAAATATCAAAAATCGACAAAGGCATGAACAAGGGATAAAAATCACATACGCCACTCAAGTTCTATCACTGTCGTGCAAGTCCACATGTGCGACACCTAGTGGTCGCACAAGTGACTTGTGCGACCTAAGTGGTAACCGCCCGGGGTCTTCTCATGCCTATAAATAGACCCTATGGGCCCCCCATTCGAGGAGGATTTTTTTTCCAAAAACTCATATTTGAGCTTCTGGCACCCTAGTCTCTTCTCAATGCTTTAGATACACTTTTAAGGTAATTTCTTACCTATAACGGAAGATCTAAAGAAGGGGAGGAAGGCCTAAGTGTTGAAACTCATCAACACTTGTGCGCCTGAGTGTCCAGCCCTTAAGGGAAAAGGGCACACTTGCGCGCCACCTTACTCCTTCAATAGAACTTGCGCGCCCCTTTTCTGGAAGAACCTCAAGAGGATTATAAAGGCTTTAATCAAGAGTCGCTTAAGTATTACCCTGCTGGTTAACCGTCGTGCAAGTACACCATGTGTCGCACAGGCATACCTGCGTGACCAGGACTTGCGCGCCCACGCAGTACCTGCGCGCCTGCCAGGACTTGCGCGCCCCCTGCCTTTTTTGGTTCCCTTCTTGCCCATTTCACCCCTCTAAATCCATTCCACCTTTCCTATTCAAGATTTAGTCTTCAAGACACACTTTAAATCCATTTATGGCATGATTTCTTGATTTGAATTCCTTATCTGAAATGAATTCTTTGAAATATCTCTCAAAAACTGGTGATTTACAAATCTTTATGTCACTAAAGATTGAGATTTTATTTATTCAACCTCATCCTTTAAGTTGAGAGAATCCTTAACCTGGGTCTCCTTTTCAGGAATAATCCTCGGTCATAAGTCCTCTAATTTGGGCATCCTCTTTAGGAGTAAGCCCTAAGTCCTCTAATTTGGGCATCCTCCTTTTCAAGAGTAAGTCTGAGTCATAATTCTTAAATTGGGCATCATCCTTAAGAGTAAGCCCCAATTCTTAAAGTTCCCAAATCTAGGCATCCTCCTTAGGAGTAAGCCCTAGCCCCTTAATTTGGGAATCCTCTTTAGGAGTAAGCCATGGTCCCTTAATTTTGGCATCCCCCCCCAGGAGTAAGCCCCAAACCATAATTCCCTTAACCTGGGCCTCCTTTTCAGGAGTATGCCCCAGTCTCAAATATGGGCATCCTATTCAAGTGTAAACCCAATGTCCAATAATTTTTTAAATATCTTAACCTGGGCCTCCTTTTCAAGAATAAGCCCCAGTCTTAATTTCTCTTAACCAGTCCTAATTTACCTTTGATCTAGGATTCCTTTTTAGGAGTAAAAACCAATCATAAGTCTTCTCTTAATTTGGGCCTCCATTTCAGGAGTAAGCCCCAAGTTAGTGTATTCAAAATCTCCATGAAGCACATATACCTTTATGGACCCTGTTCCTGGATTTCTTCCCTAAAGTAAATCCTAACCTTCATTTATCTTGGAAGCCATATATACAGAAGCCCCACATTTTTTCTTATTATTGCATCTTTCATGGCACAATTGTCTATTTTTTTCCAATACCTCTTGTTTCTCACACCAAGCATGACTCATGTGAGCTTAGAGTGTAAAAGTAATTGTGACATCCTTCTTTGAGCCATCAATCATAAACATCATACTCCATTACTCGAACTACGTGGGTTCTGATTCCTTTTCTGAACAAAGGATACGTAGGTAGCCCGTCTATGGGTTCGATCCCAAATCTAAAATAATCTATGTCCTTCTGAATGACAATAAACTTCAAGTGCCCCACTGAGTGGCTTTAAAACTAGCATGGTCATCATAATGACCAAGAGACTTCTATAGAAATGTGTCGAAGGGTACCATTGACCATGAATCTCTACTAAATACATATGATTCTTTATCGATGAAGAACCTCGAATACATACAAAAGATTCTCTAAATTTTCTACATATTTAATCATTAATTGTAAGATCCGAAGGAAATCTCATTTTATACTTGGTAATTTAATAAGGATTCACGAACATAACTTAAATCTATAAAGAGAGTCCCGGAGTTTACAATAATTCCCCTCAAAAAAGTGTGATGAGTCTGACCTTCAATCCACTTGACCAATAAAAATTCCTAAGCCTCACGAGTCCAAAAATTAATGAGAACCTACCTTTGGAAAGTAGGTCCGAATGGATGTGAAATCATTGGATGTTTCCGGTTCTATGAAAAAACCCATTAGAAACCGATCGGAATGTTTGAACCTCCCATCAAGGTAGTCATCCCCAGATTCTGAGGGAAACAATGCCACAACATAATTTCATTGTAGAAAATAAGAACTGCATCGTCCTCGACATGAAGAGGACCATGATGAAGGAGAAAGGCTTGCCAATGAACTTCTGGGTAGAATCAGTGGCATGTACTTCTTATCTTCTCAATCAGTGTCCAACCAAGAGCTTCAAAAACCTGACACCACAGAAGGCATAGAGTGGTTACAAACTGAGCGTAGCACACCTAATAACCTTTAGGTGTGTTTCCTATGCTCATGTTCCAGAAGCGAGAAGAAGGAATCTTGATGGTCGTGGTGAAAAGTGCATCTTTGTCGACTACAGTAGAGAATCATGATGAAATGATTGATCATCAACAGAAAATTCCATCAACACCTTCCTCGGGCACATCGTTAGTAAACAGGAGTCCAGCAAGACATTCCGTCACCCATGAACGGACTCCATCAAGTCAAAATTTTCCGAGCACATCCTCACCCATGGCGCCCATAAAAACGAAAATGGTAAGCGACATTTATGAACAAACCGAAGAGGTAAATTGGTTTTTCCTATATGCATATCATGAGCCTCTAACATTTCAAGAATCCACGAGGGAAGAATGTTGGAGAATGGATTTGTAAGAAGAAATTCGTGCCATAGAGAAAAATGAGCCATGGCAGTTGACCACACTTCCTAATAGCCAGAAAACCATTGGTGTCAAATGGGTGTACAAGATCAAGCGAAACACAGATGGTGAAAGTGATCGCTACAAGGCATGGCTTATAGCAAAGGGGTAAAAACAGAAGTATGTTGTGGACTATGAAGAAGTATTCACTCCTGTTGTTCTCCTACACACTGTGAGGATGATTATCTCACTTATTGTTAATCATAGTTTGATGATCTACCAATTGGATGTGAAGTCTGCATTCCTGAATTGAATTTTCGGGGAAAATGTCTATTTTTACCAGCCTGAAGGCTTTGTTATGCAAGGGGAGGAATACAAAGTGTATCAAATGAAGAAAGCTCTTTATGGGTTTAGGTAGGCTCCCTGTTCTTGGAATGCATGCATTGATATCTATATTCACGATAACGGCTTCATACAATGTCTATATGAGCATGCAATTTACATCATGAAGAATGATTGTGGATATATACTTATTTCATGCTTTTATGATGATGATTTGATGTTTACAAGGAATAGTTGACACATGTTTGATGATTTCAAGGAGGCCATGTTCAAGGAGTTTGAGATGACCGACAGAGGTCTCATGTCATTCATTCTGGGCATAGAAGTAAAATAATGACATTTAGGCATCTATATTTATCAGAAGAGGTATGTTAAGGAGATTCTTGAAAAATTCAAGATGTCCCATTGTAATGCTATAAACACACCTGTGGAAATGAGCTTAAATCTGATAAAAGATATAGAAGAAAGAAGTGTAAAATCGACTCCGTTCAAGTGTCTAATTGGAAGCCTGAGATATCTCCAAATCACAAGGCCTAATATTGTCTAATGTTTTGGGCTTCTAAGTAGGTACATGAAAGCACCAAAAGAGTCACATTGGATAGTGGAAAAATGTAGCCATAGGTACATGAATGGAACGGTGGATTTTGTTCTTTTTTATCCATACAATGAAGAAGAAAATATACATGGATACTCAAACAGTGACTGGGGAGGCAACTAATATGAAAAAAAGCACCACTGGGTATGTATTTTTTCATGGATCAACTTATTTCACATGGAATTGAAGGATGTAAAGTTTGGTCACTTTATCCACATGTGAAAAAGAGTACGTGGAGACATCATACACTTTTAGTGTAGGAATATGGTCGAGAAATTTGATGAAGGAGATAAAGCATCCGTAGGATGGATCCACAATGATATATGTGGATAACAAGTTGGTAATTGATCTGGCCAAAAATCTGGTGCAACAGAGAAGAAGTATACACATTGATACTCATCTTCATTTTCTCTAGGATCATGTGAAATAAAAAACGATAAAATTGGAATATTTTCATACTATGGAACATGTGGCTGATATTTTCACAAAGTCATTTCCGATAGATGCATTCAAAAAACTCATAATGATGCTTGGGATAAAGCTTGTTTTCTTTTGAACACGAGTGTTGGAATTGCAAACAGAACCACACGTCAAAGCTGCCCATATTTTTTACTATAGTGTCATTTATTACGTGTACATTTTTTTTCTTCCATGGGTCAAACTCCATTTATATTCTTTAAATAAATTTAATGTTCTTCATTTAATGTTTTGGTATTTATTTTTAGCATCATAAATGCTATTCATTTAGTGTTTTTGTCTTTATTTGTACCGACATAAATGCTCTGCATTTAATGTTGTGGGTCTATTAATTGATGTAATTGTAGTATGAAATATGTGAAAATAAAAAGCATGAAATCCCCTTTGTGTTGGGTGCCAATTTTTATTCCTCTTCAATTTTTTCTTTCTCTCATATTTCTAGGATTTTATAGCCAACAGAATTTCCCACGGTGGAGCTGATGGAATAAGTTCCCCAAGTTGCCTCGTATTTCTATGATCTCACCATGGTGGCCCGGTTTGGCATCAACAAACCGCCTCTGAGTGTGTTTAGAGAGTTTTTCAGAACCTGCCATCTTATACATCCAATGACCATCTGGGATTTCTCCAGGGGTGTGTTCAACATTCATTGTTCTTACTTCGATGATTTTGCTAGCACTTGGGCCAGGGAGGAGTGTCAGTGACATTCGTGGCTAGTTTCCCAATCCCGATGGTATTGGGTTCATCATTATGGTAGGGAATCCACCTTGGAGTCTATCTGGGTCCGCTTGCAAGGCCTCCAACTTCCCTTCCAAAATCCAACTAATCTGAAATCACTAGGTGTTCCTCTAGGTTTGTTCCTTCGGTCTGAGGATTACATGGCTTACTATCAGTCCACATCTTGCTTGTGAATTTGTGTGGAAATTGACATCCCTTCAGAGCATTAGGGGTGGTTTGTTATAAAATTTGGGGATAGTCTTCAATGGTGCCAAAAACTTCTCTTCAGATCCCCTACGAGGTTATGTTTGGCATGTGGTCTCTAGGATAATTCAATAGCAGACTGTAGAAAATGGAGTTTCGATGCTGGATCAGCTCCGGAAGCCATGGTGATCATCATGGTGGTCTGGGGGAGTCGGATTTTTTGGAGACACTGTTGGGAATGACAAATCATGTTACCATTAGGGAGGAATTCTCAAATTCTAATGGTAGACCCCACTCATTTTTCGTGCGGCCGAATCTGTCCGGTGGACCCCCTTCATAGACACAAATGTCAGACGTTCCCCAAAAAGATTTGATCTCTCTTTCGCCTGTGACTTGTGGTGCCCCAGAAAATTTTGACCTAGTTTCTTTTGAATTAGAAGACTTTGGGGGGGAGATACCTAGAACTGATCACCTCTTCATCCTCCAAGGCTTTTGTCTCGGCCTTCATCAGCATTTTGGATTTCTTCCTAGATATCACCAGATTTCATTCAACACTCTCTACGCCAGCACTGGTCACCATTCCCAAGAAGGTTCCCTCAGAAGGAGATACTTCTAGCAGGGGTGTTGAAAGAAATGTAGGCTTCACAGGGGTCACCTCACCACTTGCTTCTTGTTTCCATTCTTAACGGGGACTTTGATTCATTCTCCCCACCTCCCCCATTGGCGGATCAGATTTCCACTACTTGGGGACGCAAAAATTCTCAAGAATAAGTTTCTTCTCCCAAAAAGATATGACATGGTAAAGATGAATCTTGGGATAGTAACGTGTTATAAATCATATGAGGTAGGTTTGGAAATTTCCTTTTCCCCAACTAGAGTTCCAGGTCTTAAGACTAGGAGTGTAATGCTTTAATGGAATCTCTGATAATCTACATTATAAGAGGGAATGGAGCTCCGACATAGAGCGCCCTCCTGGAAAAATAATCTAGTAAATTCAAGGCATCAGGGGTGGTCTGGCTTGAACCACAAAAAACGTTTCTAAACATCCTATGCTGTAAAAGGAGATGGTTTTTTATTTTTGCATTCATGGGCTCCCTAGAAACACTCATATTCGAATATGTTTGAAGTAGAATTCTAAGGTCAAACTTGTCAACCTTTCACCACAGTGTATTAATACCAAAATATCCTTTCTAAGGGTGGTTATGTGCTGTTTTATTTTGTTTACACTAGTAATGATGGTCACAAAAGAATCGATTTGTGGCACATCTTGGGATCATTTTAGTCAGTCTTGCTACCATGGTTTTTGGGTGGACAATTCAATGATATCCTAGATCCTACAGAAAATAATTTGGGTACTCCAGTTATCATTGGTGGGATGATGTAATTTTGTGATTTCATCTCCTCGATAGGATTATTAGACTAGGGTTTCAAATGAAATCACTTCACCTGGTGCAATAATCGTAGGGGATCCAGTTGAATTTGGAGTCACATGGATAGATGCTTTGTGAACCTCTAGGGTCTGGACTCCTTCAGAAAGTCAACGGTTACGCACCCTCCCACTCTTTATATGGTCATGTGTCGGTTCTTGTGGGGTTGAACAGGGACGTGTCTAAAAACTACGCTTTTCTTATTCAACTAATTTCCACTAAGAGAGTGGATTCATGGATATTGTTTGACATTTATGGGGATGTGAGGATAACGAGAGGGCCTAGAATGGTCTTTCAAATAGGATCAGGCATATTAAGATTGACATTATCGAATGGCTGGCCCTTTGTAACAATACTGGATTGGGAGTGGATACCATTTAGGTAGAAATTGAAGGGTTAGAGGATCAGATACAGAATAATTTTGGTGAGAACATATTCTCTCATCTCTGTGACAGATGAATTTTCCTTGCGTAGAAACTAATTGATATTGAGAAGGATTGAAAATCGAGATCATGGGTAAGATGGATGGTGGAGGGAGATCGAAAAAATTCCTACTTTCATGAATGCCTGAAATAGAAGAGTAATAAGAAGCTAAATATTTGTTTAGGTAATGGGCTCTACACATCAGATGTGGAGGTTGTTGGTCTCTTGTCTTTGGAACACATTGAAGACATCTTGGATGGGGAGGTGGACACAAACCACAGGTTTAACAAAATTACTGAGGGGGTGGAGGATTGTTGGGAAAATGTGCCACAACTTGTGAGGAACACTGATAATGATCACATGTTGCTCTTGCCTAGTGAAGAGAAGATTAATGGATTGGTCCTTGCTTTGCTGCATCGTTTCACACTTGGCTTGGATGGATTTCCTAGATAATTTTACATGGATCCATGGGAGGTTGTTGGAAACCAGATTGTGGAGGCCATACTGGATTTCCTTCGAGATGGTGTGTTCAATAGATCCGTGAATGCTTTTAGGGTGGGTCTCATCCCGAAGTCCAAATACCCCACTTCTCTTTGATAGTATAGACACATCCTCCTTTGCAATGTTTCTTATAAAACTCTACAAAGTATTCTCACAAGTAACATGAATGAAATTATTACAGGGATTGTTTCTGGTGAACAAAATTGGTTTATCAAGGGTAGGAGCATACATGGCATGGTCGACATCGCTAGAGAACATGCGAGAAACATTAATAGAAGGTTTATTGGCACCAATGTCATCATCAATGTGGGAATGGATAATTATTTATGACAAGGTGGAATGGAGCATTATAATATGGGTGATGCATAGGATTGTCTTCTGAGAATGGGTTAGCAATCTCTATTTTAGGAGTTACTCATCTCGGTGGTTGTCAATCTTTATTAAGGTAAAATTATTTGGATTCTTCACAAAGGTGTGGGGCGTTCATCAGGGGGATCCTTTATTCCCTATTGTCTTTATTTGGGAACAGGACACCCTCTCTCGGAATTTCCACAGCAAAATGGATAATGGATGTCTGGAACCGTTCTTTGGTCGGAGAGGATGGGAGACAATCTCTCACGTGATGTCTACAAATGATATTTTGATGTTCATGAATGGAATGAAAAGATCCTTGGTCAGCCTCATGATTATTCTCTCGGTGTATAGAACTTTATGTGGACTAAATATCAACCTAAGGAAGAGTAATGTCTTCATTTCAAACTAGTTCCTAGGATGACTCTATAGGGTTATTCAAATAATATTGGGTTACCAAAAGAAGGAAGCATATGTGATGTATCTTGGGGTTCCGATCTCTCCAGGACGCATTAGAATCAGCCATTTTGAGGACATCACCAACCATATTATGGAGAGGATCTAGAACTGGAAGAGAAAATTATTATCCTTCGGGGGGAGTGTCATGCTTATCAACAATGTTCTTACCTCTCCCCCGATGCACATTCATTCTATTATCAAAGCACCTAAGGGGACCGTAGCGATAATAGTAAAGTCCAAGACAACTTTTCTATGGGACGCCAATCAGTTGGGTCGCATCCAATGGGCAGAATGGGGGAATTTGGAATGACCATTGGTGGAGGGGGTGTGGGGTGGCACGACATCTTAGAATACATGAAGGGAATGAAATCGAGGATTACTTGGGTTGTCATTACGGGAATATCAGTGTGGGATTCATTCTTCAAGAGTAGATATGGGGAATATTAGGATCTTGGAGAAGAATGAAGAGTAGGGTCTTCTGGATTGTAATGGTGTATGTTTGATCACTTTGATGATATTAACTCTTCTACATGGTGGATCATAGTAATAGGGAAAATTGACATTGGAAGGAAAACAGGTAGGGGAGAGGCTATTTTTTCCCGGGTTGTCCTTATCCCGATATCACCTTCAATGAAATAAGAAATTATCCTACGATTATTGAGGCCTTCCTTAGAGTGGGGTAGAAGATGGTGTTAGATAAAATTAGGTTGATCAATGAGGTGGACAGATGATTCTACACAGATTCGTCCTTTGGAAACATCTATGCCTGGGAGTTCAGATGAAGCAGCCATGTGGAGAGTGCCTCTGGGAAGTGGGCCAAAAAATCCTGGTGTAAATACTTACCCACTAAAATGACCTTCCTCATTTGGTGAATCCAAAACAAGGCTTTTACCACAGATAAAATAATTCATAGTAGGGGTATCCACTTAGCCTTCCAGTTATTCTGTTGCGTAAACCCGATGAAGGAATGAGTCGACCATCTCTTCAAACAGAGTGACTGGGTAGCCGATATTTGGTCATTTTTCTCCCCACATACACAGACTTACTCTCATAAACCCTACATACAAGGCCTCATATCCTCATGGATTCATGGTGTTGAGAACAAGAGCATGGAAAGAAATGCCTGGGACATTATCTTGGCTTCCATTTTCATGACCATATGGGAGTCTAGGAATCAATCATGACCAGGATCTCGGATGTTACTTTCTCCCCTTTATATAATGGTTGGGTTCCTTATTTTCTAGTTGATCTCATTTCCCAAAGGGAGTAAGAACTCGGCCTTGATTTTTAACATTCTTAACAAAACTATCATGAATGGAGGTTTAAGGGGAAGTTGGATCAGCTGGATTCCTCCTACCAGCAAGATAAATATCAACGTGGGTGGTTCACTTAGGAACAGAGTCATGAGTGGTGGAGGAGTCCTTCTTGACCCAAGCAGCTTCATCCTCATGGCGTTCTGCATGGTTTAGGGTCTGGGAACTTCTCTGGGGCCGGAGGCATGGTCACTACTCATGGGACTACAAGTATGTAGGGAGTGAAACTTTAAGGAATCTGAGGTGGAATTAGATTCAAACGTTATAGTGAAGCTGATCCATAGGAGGTACAAGGCTCCCTGTGATATTACATACATTATTCGAAGGTGCATTAGGGAGGCTCATTTGGGTATGTTCTTATATCACAGTTAGACGGAATCTAATTTTGTTGTCGATGAGCTTGCATGATTTGGACGTTCAGGAGAGGGGTTAACCATTTTTAATGGACTGAGATCTCTTCCCCCGGAGTGTCTGATCTTTACGCAAGGGGAATCCCATGGTTTACATTATTTCCGACCTCCTTGAGGCTTGGTTGTTGAAAGGTACTATACTATTATTCCTAGATGATAATAGAAAATATGTTTCCGTTAGTTAGTAAAAAACAGAGAAATCATGAAAAATAACAGTAAATGAGAGGGAAAATATTGAATTCATAGTAATGGAAAATAAAGAAAGGTATCCACTTGAACCCACAAAAATGAAACAGGACTGAAGCACCATGAAACACAGTTGCCATGGGTTATGGAAAAAATCTAATTTCAATATTTTCCAAGTGAATCACAGTTTATGTCAACGGTTTTCTCACTTTAGGAGCTTCTTAGTTATTCACTTAATTTTTACAATTCTCCGAAAAAATAGTTCACTTTTTTGGTATTTATTATTTATGAAGGAAATGAAAATTCTAAACATACCATCCAATGAAAGTAGAATGGAATTATAAAGAATTAATATAGACTTTTGGGGTTTTGTTTCAAGTAGGTTTTTTATTCATTTTTTTGGTTTAAATATATTTTGATAACTTAATTGTAAAACCTCAATATTGAATTAATTTTCTTTTATTTATTAGTTTTTAAATCATAAATTCAAATTAAAAAACAATTGAATATTCTCTTGTAATAATGGTTGATGAAACACCTCAATCGATAGTATGACTTCTTCTATGACCCGGCTATATCATATGTTGTTTCTTATTTTGAATGGAATAACTCCAAAGTGTGAAGTGTTTTTGTTCAATTTAAGCAAGGGAAAATGTTTAAATACAGGAATATAATTGAATTCATGATCCAACTTATATCGGAAAATTTACACACTCATGCACATAACTTTTATTCACAATGAATAGATTCAAAACATAAAACAATTTAAGAGTATAATTTCTGAAACACCTATCCTTCCCTAAGGTCGAGCCTCAAGTTAGTCACTCATTGTAATGTACAAGAGTTCTTGGTGGATGAGATGAAAAGAAGTGAATGAGATAATGAAAAGGAGAACAATGAGATAATATATATGTAAAGAAAGCATCAGGTGGAACAATTTGTAAAATCAATATGAAGTTAGATTAATAAAAGAAACTAAATAAAATATTGAAAAATAAAAGAAAATAAAAGAAAATAAAAACATAGAAAAGAAGTAGTATCATAGTGTGATCCACTAATCCTTCAATCCCTTCTTAGTGAAAAAAATATTTGTATTTATAGAGGGAGTATTATATTATGTATATCTCATTCATTTCCTTTATCTTATGTTAATGGCTAGATATATATATTTTTATATATATTAAAATATTTTATTTGTTAAATCTATATAATTATCTAGAATTTCCAAATTTTAGCATTGACTCGAATTCCACAATCATGGTAGCAGAATTGACTATTACTATTCACTATGGTAACACTACCGATGATAGTGTTCAGTAACTAACACCAGTCCATAGGTATCATAATCTACCACATCCTTTAATGGACCACTGTAGGTAATCAGCCGTTGGTGCTTCATCATCCATTTCCCTTTTCAATGTACTTTCATGAGTCCTCCTCCACTGTGACACATCTACCAATTCCATCATGGTAGAAACATATACTATTTCCGTAGTGGTAGAAGCATATACCATTGCTATAATGGCACACCACCAATATCATACACAATTGTTTCTCAAGGGTAGCACATCTTTTGACAATTTTCACTCTCCACGATGCATTATCACCCACCATTTTTCAATGGTATAACTCATTATCTATCGCACCATCCACAATTTATTCTCAACGACATCAAATCATCTACTATCAGAAGTCAATTGTAACATTATACCCTTCTTGTAATGTTTCTCACATCTACCATTGAACTATCCATCATTAAACAGTATATTGTCCTCGCATAACTTAAAAAATACCACTATGTGTATTGAGCATAGGACACTGGTTTTTCATACGGGGCAAGATCCTCCTTCATCAATGATGGTGGATACTCATTTTCAAAATGATATGACCTTCACAACGGTTGGATCATTGCCTCAAGCATGAAATTTCTAGCATCTGATTGTCTCTATTGAAGTTTTCTGAGGCTTCAAGTATCTTCGCGAGTGACTTTTGGCCATAGAATGGTAAATAAGATCGATCCAGAGCTTCATAGGTAGTGTCTATGGGTTCCCTAGTGATATTCATATGGATAAAAGCTGATGTCAAGTGGTGGTAGCAATAGTGAGTGGGACAGAGTTATGTTTGGGGGTAGGGTTTGTGTGTTCAAAGTGGAAAGGTTTCATTTTTCATAAATAAGAATAGTTCCCCAATGATGGTTTTCCCAGATTAGAGATGAGAACAAGTGATCACTCCTATATAATGACATGTAGTCCATCCTCATATCAGAATCTTACTATAGTGATAGTTTCCCTGTTACATATAAACACACCCATAGGATCATGCTAAACCTGATGGTCCCATGTGGGATTTGGCACTCTTATGCTCTATGGGTTCCTCCCCATGAGCATGCACCCTCCTACCACCTGAGAAAGCCCTCATGATGGTCTACATAGGTGGATGACCCCTTGAAAGGGAGATCAATGTGGAATCTATCCATTGGTTGAGGGATAGCTCATGGATGGACCTTTTTTTACCCATTCAATTATTAATCTATAAGAAATATTTAAATCAATGATTTAATAACTAAATTCCAAATTCTAAATTCATTATTTTTACCCCTTTAAGTCTATCTAAATAACATAATTAAAAAAATACCTTTTTTATATAAAACAATACATTAGATGGGAATATCCAATTTAAAAATTCAAATTGATTATTAATTTTTTAAAACTATGTAAGAAAATATAGGGGTATAATATCTCCCCACACATAATTAATGCTTTTCCCCT
Organism: Viscum album; assembly: GCA_963277665.1. NCBI lineage: Eukaryota > Viridiplantae > Streptophyta > Magnoliopsida > Santalales > Viscaceae > Viscum > Viscum album. The sequence continues at coordinate 192,749,659 of OY728150.1, forward strand.
TGCATAAAATATCAATATAGTATCAAAGATAGAACCCACATTACCAATATTTAAATTTCAAAGTAAAAAAGTAAAATAATTAAAACTGTTAATACAATTTTTTAGGTTAGACCTGAAATATCAATTTTAATTCTCATTTTTCAATGTAACAATCAATCTAAGAATCTTAATTTTCCCATTTATTAAATTCTGGAACTTTTCATTTCACCAAATCATGATTCTAAATTTATTATTATTGAGCTTTAAAATTCTCGATTTATCTCCCTTTTGAATATTTTAACTCATCACTAATGATGAAAATTCATGTATAGTTATTATTATACCATTAGAACATGATCCATATCCATAGGATTACAAACTAACTACTTTGTCTTCTTTGTAAAGACAAAAAATAACATGAAATCAATAGGCCTTTTAAATTTACGGATTTAATTACATAGAGGCTTATGGTTAGTATGAATTGATATTAAGAACTATTAATGATAAAATTGGAGGCTATATATAAACTATAAATAATGATTTCAAAAAGATAATTCTCAATGGAATTATCCCCTTTAACATGAAAACTCCCACATCCCATGATCAAATTAAGGTCATGAATTATGAAAGCTTAATCAATTAATTTACCCTCCAAGAATTGTTTTTCTACAATTTTTTCTTTTTGTTTTCAAACTGAATTTTTAATTTTTTTTATCCTTTTCAAATTTCATTCTTGGAATAAACCTCACATCCACCACCTAAAAACATATCATAAAAATCATCAGTTAATTAATGGTGATTTTTTATTTTACCAAGTCATAACTCATTTTGATTTTAATTAATTTTTTTTATTTCATTTTTTCATAAATGGAGAACAATAAAGTATCATGAACGAATCATCATAATTTCTCAAATCTCAAATTAGCACCCCCATACTTTTAACTTACAATCTAGTGCATCCCTGAACCAGGAATTCCATCACCCTCACAATTCAATAGTAAAATATCTTTTTAAATACTAAGAGTATCATAGTAATTTATAAAAATAGTGTGAATTATTGCTCAAGCCTAACAAGGTAATTCGCTGTCTATAGGGGTTATTGAAGGATTAATGTATAAGGTGATATCGAGGATAAGGTATTATCAATAAAATTCCTCCATCCTTATAAATTTTGTTTTTCACAGTCATATATTTGAAAATTTCTAATTCAAGTTCTAGATAGTGACTTGTACCGAGGTCTTTCAAAAAATATGATAAAGATAAAATAATAATTTTTTTGGCTAGAATGATTATTGGGAGAAGAACATATGATTTGGGGAAATCACCCATGAAATGAATAATAATAAAAAATAAATTCAAATAAATTGGAGAAATTTAATGAATGAAAAATGTTATGAAATTTTCATTTACATGAATTTCCCAATTACCTAAAACCTTGATTCATCATTTCAAAATCCATTAATCACCATAATATTTCGATTATCCACCTTACTCATTCAATATCATTAACATTGAAATGTAAAAAACGGATCAAGGGTTTCATATAAACTCACATCTCCTAAAAAAGTGATGCAAATAAAGAATCCAAATCATGGGCATGCAATTTTCTATTTTACCAAATGGCTACTAATATTTCATGTTTAAAAAAATTTAGAAACATTTCGGGAGTTAAAGGATAATGAAAATGGGAATGAACTCCATATTCACATAAATCTTTATTCACCTCTTATCCTTGTTTTTAGGGGATTACATTTCCATTATAGTCCTAAGAAATTAATTCACTCAATTAAAACATAAGGATCGTGCCATTGCATATTAAAATGAATAAGGTAATGGGATTCATCATAATCTAATTAGTAAGGATGCTATTGAATGTTTCCATAAAGAAATTTGGGAGACATTTATTGTTCTAGTCTTCAAAAAGTTCCATGTATATTTCAACGCCTTCAGTATGGATGCACCAGCTGTCACCCATAATAAGTTGGTGGGTATAACCTCTTAGTATTGAAACACCACATGTAGTTTTTTCTAGGTTACACTAATTCTTTCTTAGTGAGTTATAATCCATGGATAGAGTACACCAAATTTAATCCCTTCACAATTAGGTATAGAATTTATGGTTGGGGTAGAATTAAATATGGATCATTCTCTTTTTTGGTTGCTAATTGTGGAACTTCATTTTTTGGTCCAGTAATTTCTCAACGTGGGGGTCAATGTGAGTAGCCACTATCTTGATTTCCTCAGGCTTGAATTATTAGATATCTTCATGAACCTCTTCTTTTTTATGTTCAATTACTATTTGATTTCCATGTGTTTCTCAACAGTTTCATGTATATGTTATTCTTCCTCATCTAAGAAAAAAAAGATTTAGATGAATATTAATATTCAAAAAAATGGGAGTTAATACTCAATTTATATTGAATAAAACAAAATCAGATTGTTTAAAATAATATCAACTCCCAGAGTTTGTTTAGAATCAATATCTTGTTTATTGGTTATTTTTCTCTTGAAGTTGTATTTTAGTGGATGGAGGTAGATAGTCAGGATTCTGTGTATTTTCATTAAATTCCACCACATGGGTGGTGTTTTAATCCATGTATATATAGATATTCAATTTTGATAGCTCTTATACTTTTTATATAATGGAATTATCATTTGGTACTTCAAACTAATTATAGATGTTGTCTAGATCATGTTGATCACCAACACGTAGCTTAGTAGTCAAGTATTCCTTATTATGAATCCAATAAAGCTCATCATGGTTTGCTTTGATATGTCTCTTCAAATGGATGATTTATAGATACTCATCAAGCACAAACTCAACATTTTGGATGTTTTTAGAAAAATAAATATTTAAAAATGGGAACCCTTCTTTGACCATGACCTGATGATAAAATTCTTGAACATTAAGTGATAAATTATTTAACTCCTACTCTAGGTCTTAAAAAATATGTCCTTCAATATCCCCCCTCTAGACAGATTTAAATTATTTATGTTCATGCTCACCATAAAATGATTTATAGAATGATCTCACCTTCCTAAAAAAATAGTAACATTAGGCCCCATAAAAAAGGTTGATTCAATAATTAGTTCAGGGACAAATGGGTAATTATTCCAAGAATTAAAAAAAATATCAATTGTAAACATCATGTAAGAATAATTTTTATGATTTTCTTATAAAATAAATGATAAAATATATTCAATGTAAAAAATAAAAAATTAACCAAACGACTGATTGGATCCCTATAAATGGTGCCACTTTTTTTACACACTGATCATGATTTGTCAAAAAAAATATTATTTTTATATTCTCATAGTGTAGAAAAGTGGCTGAATAGGGCCACCTCACTTAAGGTGGTTCTTGGTTATTCAAATTTTTTAATTCACCTAAAAATAAATTCTCTTTTTTGGATTTTCTAAATTATGAAATTAATGAAAGATATAAAAATAACATGAAATTCAAGAATAATGGAGTTAGACAGATTGAACATGGCCTCTTAGGGTTTGGATTTAGGATCCATTATTATACATTGTCTATTTTTTAAATATATTTTGATAAACCAATTGTGAAATCTCGCTTTTGAATTGATATTCATTTATTTAATAGTGGTAAAATAATGAATTCCAAGGAAAAACAAATTACACCAACTCCAATAATTAAGTTTGATAACACACATAAATAGAAAGTGTGGAATCTTCTAGGACTTGGCTCTATCATATTCTCTTTAATTCATTGAACTACACAACTCCATCATGTAAAGAGATTCTGTTAAATTTAAGGAAGGGAAATGATTTAAATACTGGAGCATAAGTGAATTAAAGATTAATATCATAGTTTAAAATATCCACACTCATGCATTTAACTTTCATTCAACATATAAAAATTCAAAACATTAAAGAGTTTGAAAATATAATTTGGGAAACACCTACCCCCCCCCCCAAGTTCATGCCTTGGGTTTTCACTCCTTTTTGAGTGGAAGAGGTTACAGAGGGAGATATGAAAATAAGATAATTAGAGAAGGAAAGTAGAAATAATGGTATAATGTGGTAGTGGAAAAAAGGGTGGAACACATTATTAAAATATAACAAAGTTAAAGTAATAAAGGAAATAAAAACTATAGCTAAAAATACAGTAATAGAAAAATAGGGCAAAGAAGTAGCATCCTAGCGTGATCCTCTAATCCTTACATCCATTATCAATGGTGGAAAACATTATCTTTATAGAGGGAGGATTTATTTATAACTCTCTAATTCGTATATCCTTTTTCAAGCGTTAGTTGAAAGAAAAATATGATCAAATACATTTCATATTAATTATGAAAAATTATCAGATGCGTCCAGATTTCGACATTGAATCATATTCCACATTGATGGAAACAATATCCACCATTATTGTTCACTATGGTATCACTGCATGTGCTACTGTTCATTCTCTTATATCATTATCATGCTAAGAAAATCTATTATCACCTTTGATCTACCATTATAGGTAATTTATCATCGGTGCTTCATCTACCGTTTCATTTTTTAGGGTACTTTTGTGAGTCCTCATCTATTGTGGCACATGTACCATTGATACAACTATATTATCTTTTTCTTTTTCCATAATGGCACACCACCCATATCTTCCGCTATCAGTTATCAAGGATAGCACATCTATTATCAATGTTTTCTCTCCACGATACTTAATTGACCATCATTCCTCAATGGTAGATATTATTCACCATTTCACCATCCACCAATACTTCTCAACGAGAGAACATCATCTACCATAGGTACTATATGGTACCACCATTACATTACATCAATGAATCTACCATATACCATTGCACCATACATCATTTTACAACTAATCATCCTCGCAGACCTTCAAAAATTCCACTATGTGTATTGATCTAATGGCATAAAGGGTGTGCAAGATTCCAGATCCTTATTCATCGTCAATTAAATGACCTCTTAGAAATGATTCATCCTTCAATGTAGCAAAATGATACTCTTGTTAATTTAATTTAAAGAATATTATTATCATAATGGAAGTTGATCACGACTCTAGGTTTTTCTCAGGTGATCTCTAGCCTTGGCATGGAAAATGAGATCGATCTCCAGATTCAAAAGAGGCACCCATGGGTTCTCTAGTGATTTTTAGATGGAAGAGAGATAATGTTGAGTTTTAGAAGTAACATAGAGTAGTGTTCAGGTGTGTGTGAGGGAAGGTTCATGCACCCAAAGTAGAATGAATGAATTTTGGTATATATGAATAGTTCCCCATAGATGGTATTCTCACATTGGAGTTTTGCATGAGTGTGGACTCTTTTATAATGAAATGTGTTACATAGCTAGATTAAAATATTTCTCTACGTATGGTCTCCTTGTTACTCATAAAAAACTCCATATGGGATCATACTGACATGCATGGACCCACATGGGCCTTTTCCAGCCTATGCACCTTGGGCTTCTCCTCATGGACATGCACTATCCTATCAAAAAAGGATACCATACAAATGGATTTTCTACCCAGACAGCTCCTTCATGGGGCCATATATGTGTCTCATAGCCATTAGTAGAGGTCTAGGTCATGGTTATCCCCTTTTAACATTAAAAATAGCAACCCATTAATAATATTGAAAATAAAAACTTCTCAACTAAATTCCAAATTCCGAATTCTACATTTTACCATTTAAATCTATATTAATTATTTAATTAAAAATTCCCATTTTAAATAAAACAATTAATTATTTTGGAATAATTATTAAATAAAAATCAAAATCCTTGTATAATGTTTAAAATTATATTTCTAATTATATGTTAATCACATATAGAACCATCAACTGTAATTCAAGACAAGTAACCGTATAACTCATTAGGAAGACTCCTGATGTAAGGTTATATAAGATACATAAAATTTGGATTCATAATCTCCACCTAAGGAGAAGAAAACATTAATATAAATAAAAAAGGATAGATCCTCAATCAAATAAAGGATAGAGTCAAGAATTCTCAACATCTATGGGAAGCTCTTAGATATGTGAACAAAGGTTCACAACAAACTAGAAAATAGGGGGAAAATCAATATAAGGTACCCCCATAATATTATATTCTTACTAATGGTACATGGTTCTTAAAACTAGGGAATGTTTTTTAAAAATCCACTAAAAGGGAAAAATTGAAAACAAATAATCATGGTGATCTGTGAAGGGACAAACAACAGCACTACACCCACAAACTAACAAAGCCTAAAAATTAAATTCACTATATATCTGTACATTGAGAAAACTATCCTAAATGACATGGAGGAACAAAATAGAGGTAACATAATTTCATCATATTTCCAAAGGGAAGACAATGGAAATTCATGATCCTACCAACACCTTACTACTAACCCACTCTCAAACATAGTTCAACCTCACAAAGAACCCTTCCTACCATGAAACTAGAGAAACACAAAGGTAGTACCTACAAACTAAATTTATAAGGCTCGGTCTAGAAGATAAAATAAGTAAACAAAAGGAATTAAACTATGTAAAATAGATTTAAATTACACCCCTATAGAGAAAATGAACAAGGTGAATGAAATAATCCAAGTTTGTTTACATAGGTAGAAGAAAATAAATAATCATTTTATGTAATGAATAAAGAATTTCAAATGATTAACAAAAGAAAAACTTGAACCCAATTTGGATCTGATATCACTTTTTTGAGTTGCGTGGAGGTGAATAATGATCAATGGGATAGATGTAACAAACTACTTCCATGATCTATTTGTTATTTTGAATTAATTTTTTAAAATTGAACAATTTTTTAATTTTCAGATTGTTAAATATACTAACAATCTATTTATTTACTATCTATATCATACATATTCATAAATAAATAAATATGTTCAATATATTTGGATTTTATTTTCATATATCATGAATAAATTCAAGTTATTTTAGATTAATGAATAAAACACATACTGGAAGTGGCTGACTCACAACATTGAACCTAGAAATAATACTCTTTAAAATAGAAAACAATAACTATGAAAAAAATAATTTAATAAAACAACAAACAATGAGAAAAAATATAGACTTACATAGGTACATTTCTATGATTTAAAAACGGATTCCTAAGCATATAAAACCCAAATTACTATCTAGAATGATAGAATTAGTAGTAATGAAAATATTAAATCGATTTTAAAATCACAAACCAACCTCTATTTTGAAAAATAAATTCAAATAGAGAAAGAAAATAAGTTGGTAGATTTTAATAAAACAATGATTTCGTGAATTTAAATATTAAATATCAAAATATTGAGTAATGAAAGAAGTAAAATAGACAAAAAATGTGACCTTTATCTAGTGGTGGATGGGGTAAAATCATCATGTGTGTTTTACTATATAAAAAACAATTAGAAGAGTAAAAGACATAAAGCACATTAGAATCACATTAAAAAAGAAGATAAGTGAAATACCTGAAAAGCATAATGAATATGAACTGCATGGCAAAAGGATTCAACAAAATAAAAATTCAGGACAAATCCCCCTCACTAGGGCTTTGTCTCATCTTTTTTGATGAAAAATCATGTCATATTTTTGGAAAATTTCATGGTCACATTGTTAGGGTAAGAAACCAATCCCTGTACAAAGAAATAGAAACTCCTACAAGATTAAAATAAAAATTAACATCAAGGTAAATCCAATAGGTTATTCCATTTCAAATTAGTTTTGAAGGGTTAGTGCTACAACCTATAGGTTCAAGAACTCAACCAGATACACCACTATATGCCTGAGAAGAGTATCCTCCATTGATGAATCTAGAATAAAAACATAAAAAAATATCCTATTTTCATTGATCCATCCCTACCATAGAAAAACATAATATCTATGGCATTTCAAGAACTAAAACTCTGACATATTCTCTTCTTCAGTGAACAATAACTAACAACACACATCTGGGCTGCCCTTCTATTTAATATCTCTTAAAAAACCATGGTAATCTATCTCCCATTCCTCCCTCACTGCTAGGGATGAGTATTACCAAGTTCAATTTTTCATAGAAGTATCGATCTCTATAAGTTGTTATGTTCTGTCCCCCTTCCTTAAAACTAACCCCCCCCCCCCCCGAAGAATAGGTGCCTTCAGATAAGGATTGAAGAGTTAAGCTTGCATCTTGTTGGACATGTGGTAAGTGGAGCTCTATTGGGAGGCTCACCCATTCTAACTACATAACAAATCCTAAACAATCATGTTATGAAACATTATTTAATAATAATATTAAAAATTCTTTTAATTAAAAAAATAAAAGTGGAGATTGGGATTTTTCATGTTTTGGTATTGGCCATTACATCCAGGGTTTACAAATTTTAAAACAATAAAATGCATTTTTGGACCTCCAAAGAAAAATACACATCAAATTGACATTAATTCTACTATAAAATTTCAAAAAAAAATATATAGACTTCTTCGATGGATGTCATGGAAATCAAAGGTTGTTTACATAGTTTTTTACCCACTATGCTTGTCTTTAAATGCCACCAAATAGTTAAAAACTAATTATTTGGTCCATCTGAGAACACCACATGTTTAATTGTTGTAAAGACTATTCATACAAATCAAATATATTACATATTTTTTCTATTATTTCATATAATTTGAAGGGTTTTTCTTTAATTTTAATAATTACTCACAAATTATAGTGATTTTTAATTACAAAGTGCATTTGTATCCATTCCAAGAAAACACCTCATGATATTGATGTTCTATCTACTATAAAATTTTAAAATTCACACTTGGATAATTTTCATATTATTTCACATCAATTGGAGGTTGTTATTTGGGTTTGGCACTCTAAAAAACATTTTTAAAGGAAATTAAAACATTAAAAGTAGATTATAATGTTTGTCTATGAACACCATATACCGAATTAATTTTCTTTATTCTAAGAAACATCATAATAAGTATGAAGATTATTTTTTATTTCACATTATTCAAAGGACATTTAATATGGTTTGGGACATTACACACATGTTTTATTGTTTTTAAAAAATTAAAAGTGTATTATCAGAAACCTAAAAAAATGAAACATCATATTGTCATATATTATTATCCAAAATCTCAAATACCCTCTCTAAAGTTGTTATAGTAGTATTTCATAGTAATTAGGGGACTTTTTCTTGGTTTTGACCCCCTTATGTGTGGTTTAAAAGGCCATCCAATAGTTAAAAACTACTTATTCGGTCTATCTGAGAGCATTATGTTTCTGATTACTATGTTGTCAACATTTACAAATCAAAAACAAAATAAAGATTGTGTTCTTATGATTTTACATCTTTCAGAGGACATTTTCTCTGGTTTAAACATTACATGCATGTTTTAGTGTTTTCGAAAACAATAAAGGTGGATTTCTAATCATCCTAAGAGAATAACATTTTGTATTGATGTGTTATCCACTTAAATATTTCAAAAATTACTCTATAATTGTTTTGTATGAAATCATATAAATTAGAGGTCATTTCGTATTTTTTGACCCCCTTACACACATTTTTAAATGTCTCCAAATCATTAAAAACTACTTATTTGGTCGACCCAAGCACACTTTACATTTGGTTGATGTCATGTCTACTTGTACACACAAAAAAATATTTAAAATATGTTTTTTATATGATTTCATGCATTTTTATGGTCATTTGTTGGGGTGTTCAACTTGATGTATATTTTAGTGATTTTAAAACATTAAATGTTTTTTTCTAGTCATTTGAAGAGAACAAATTGTTTGATTGAGGTTATTTCTACGCTATGACTTCAAAAATAACTCTCTGATTGTTTTTATATAATTTCATGACAATTAGAGGATGTTTTCTTAGTTTTGACCCCTTAAAATGCATTTCTAAAGGCTATGAAACTTTTAAAACTAATTTTTTGGTCTATTTGATGACACCCCAAGTCATATTTAATTTTTTTCAAGAGTTAAAAGTGAAAAATAATAAAGAGACTTTTTTCTATTATTTCACATAATTTTGATGTTATTTGATTTGGTTTTGGTGTTTATACACACGTTTCGGTGTTATTAAAACACTAAAAGTTTGTTTCTTATAATATCAAAATCACTACACATCCTAATAAAATTATAACCACTCTTACATTTCAAAAACTAGTCTATAGTTATTTTCCTATGATTTCATTGAAATCATAGATCATTTTCTAGGCCTTAACCCTGGACACAAATTTTTAATGGGTGCCAACCCATTATAGACTTCTTATTTTGTCCATCTGAGAAAAATAAACATCTGATTGATGTGTCTTCTACTCATACTTGTAAAAAATAATAACAATATAGTTTTCATATGATTTCACATCATTCAAATATCATTTTCATTGGTTTTGACCATTACACATATGTCTTACTATTTTTTAAATACTAATTTTGTTTTTTTTTTAAACTAAGTAAAAGAGACATAAGATAGATGTTTCATTCCATCCATAATTTTTAAAAAATAAATCTACAATTGTTTCCATTTGATTTTATAGATATTCAATGCCATTTTCTTGGTTTTGACCCCCTAAAGCATTTTTTAAAGGCTATGAAACCTCTATAAACTACTTATTCATTCTGTATGAGCACCTGACACATCAGATGGTTGTTTCCTCAACTTTTTCATGTCATGAATAATAAAAATATAGCTATACTATTATTTATTATCATTTTAAGTTATTTTATCTATTTATTAGTGTTTCATTCATATCATGGTTTTTTAAAACACTAAATTTGTGTTTTCAGTCATCCTAAGAAATTAAATTTTCATATTTACATGTTGTATACTCCACCATTTCAGAAACCTCTCCATGTTTTTTGCGTGATTTCACAATATTTGTATGTCATTTTCTTGGTTGTTACCCCTGGAACATGTTCTTAATGGTATTCAAACCATTAATAACTTATTATTTAATTAACCCGAGAACACCACATGCTAAATTGATGTTTCATTTTATCTTACGTGCCATAAATAGTAAAAAAGAGAGGTTTCTAATAATTTCACATAATTTAAAGTTTTTTATATTTTTTTGACCATCAAACACACGTTTTAGTTTTTTTAAACATTAAAAGTGTGTTTCAGTCATCCTATGAAAACAAAAATTTGGATTGGTGTATTGTCTAATAAAGATTTTTTAAAAACACTCTAAAATTATTTTCATATGATTTCATGTTAACCAGAAGTCATTATCTTGGTTTTAACCTACATAAACTCATTTTTAAAGCCTTCCAAACAGTTAAAAAATACTCATTTGATCAATGTAAGTGAAACACACATCTGATTATCTTTCCTTCCACTTGTAAAAATTATAAATAACACAATGATTGTTGCAATATGATTTCAAATCATTCAGAGATAGTTTTCTCTGATTTTTTTCGGTACACTAATGTTATGTGTTTTTAAAAAACTAAATATTTTTTGTAATTTGATCTAAAAAACCCAATATATTGACGTTTCTTATGATAAAAAATTTCAAAAATTTCTATACATTTTATTTCGTGTGTTTGAAAGGAAATAAGTTTTTATTTTCTTTGTTTTAACCACCTGATGCACTTTGGTATAGGCATACAAACCATTAAAAATAAATTATTTGTTCTATACAAGAACAAAAATCATAAAATTTATATATAATTTACTTATACACATAATAAATAATAATAATTCTGTTTTCTTATCAATTCACATCATTGAAATGTCAATTTCAGTTCTTTTGACCACCGTATGCATGTTTATGTGTATTTAAAACACATAATGTGTTTTTCTGGTCAACCAAAAAAACAAGAAATCATATTTATGTTATTTATAATATAAAATTATTTAGGAAAAAACTCTCTAATGATGTCTTTATATTATTTTATTATAATTAATGTACATTTTCTTGGTTTTGACCCCGTGTTGAATGTGTTTAAATTCTACTAAACAATTACAAAACTACTTATTTAATCCAACTGAGAATAGTTAAAATAAAATTAACATTATATCTATTCATACACATAATAAATAATATGATCATTGTTTTACTATGATTTCAAATCATTCATAGATCCTTTTCTTTGGTTTTGACCATTTCACACATGTTTCATTGTTTCAAGAACACTGAATGTGTGTTTCTCATCATCCTGAGAAAACAACCCATCAAATTGACATTTCCTCTAATTAAAAATTGTATGAATCACTATACAACTATTTGGGAATGTTTTTAGTGATATCAGAGGCTGTTTTATTGGTTTCAACCATGTGTGGAAAAAATTTCATCGTCATCAAACCATTAAAAATATCTTCTGTGGTATGTGTGAGAACACCACACATTTGTTTAATGTTTTTTTCTTAGAATTAAAAAAATAAAAAAAATCGGTTTCTAATTATTTCAATTAATTCCATGTTTGTTTCTTTGGTTTTCAACATTATGTACACATTTAGTGTCTTCAGTCATCCCAATAAAATGAAACATTGATTTCTAATTTCATATATTAATCATTACAAAAATATCTCTATTTTTTTGATTTAATAATAATATAATGTCATTTTATTGTTTTATACCCCTTGATGAATTATTTCAATTATAGAAACACTTTTAAGATTTTCGGATTCGATCTATGAGAGCACACCACAAACCCGATTAAGGTGTCATCTAATCATACACTTAAAAAATCATACAAAGACGAATTTTATATGATGTCACATCATTCATAGATATTTTTCTTTTTTTAATATTAAAAACATGTTTTATTTTTTATAACATTAAAAGGGTATTTTTAGTTTTCTAAGAAAATTCTATATCACATTGATGTGTTATCTAAAAAAAATTCATAAATTACTAAACAATTATTTTCATATGATTTAATGGCTATAAGATATTTGGGGGGGGGGGGGGGGTTACCCTAATTCATGTTTTTAAGGGAAACCAAATCATTAAAAACTCTTTATTTAGTCCTTATAAGACTCATTATGTTAGATTATCATGTTGTCTTCTCATACATGGAATAAATAATATGTTTTGGTTTCATATGATTTCAGATCATTTAAAGGTATAAATTTATATTTTGATATGAAATATATAATTCTATGAAATATTAAATAGTTATTTATAAATTATAAATTGACTATATTGAGACAACATTTTTTCCCATGAAGTGAACCATTAAAGAATAATAAATCACAAAATTTCATGCAATCCTTATTCATCATTGAGATTTATTATCACAAATATATTTATAGTTTTATTTCAACGGGAAATGTTAAAATAAAAAATGATTAAAAATTACATGTTAAACCCCAAAGAAGGAAATTAATCTTATTCATCCATCTCCAATGTTGAGAAATAATTTCTAGATAATGCGTTGATGATCAGGTGAGGTCTTAAAGGATGTGTCATTTGCCCAAGATATACAATGGATGATGATGGACCATGGATGTGATATGTTAAAACTAAGGCAGTGTAGGAATAACATATAGTCAACAAAATTCTAATTATAAATTAATTCATCATTTACACCCAATGAAAATACAATTTAACTATAGAATTTTTTTTTACTATAATAACATTTTGCAATATAAACTCTAAATTTGATAACTTAATAGTTGATTTTATATAGATCTTGTTTTAATTAAATTTCATATATTAAACTTCATAAAATGATTATGTAACTAAAATTTTTTATAATAAGTAAGTTATTCATGAACATAATAATTGTAAATAATACAAAAAATATAATTACATGAAACATCAAGATAAGGCTTCGCTATTCTTGGTTTCATGACATGAAATGTACCATCTTCTCTTAGGACTATAACATGATAAATAAAATGAATAGAAAAAATGAATCAAAACTAATGATAGAAAATTAAAATTAAAAGGAAATAAATGAATCCAAAAATAATAATAGATCATTTATTTTGTAATTTAAAGACACATATTTGAATATTTGAAGACATTCCTTGACTAATGTTAGGGTAACTGAGTTTAATGGCAGCCTAGAATTAGAATGAATCTTATAAGAAATAAAAATATGGATAAATTTCATTAAATTAATATACATAAAAAAATTATAGAAGATGATAACTGATTTTGAGAAATCAAAGGTAAGGAGAATGATGATGAAATGGGAAGAGAAAAAGAGGATTTTCTTGTTTTATAATGAAGGTAGAAATGAATGAAAAAACTAAAGTATATTAAACAATCATTCTAAGATATTATATGTAGTAAAGAATAGTGTTTTAATAAAAAATAAATATAAAAGAACATATTTAGAACATATGTTATTGTTTAAAATATGAATTAACAATGAATCTAATAATAGATATAAAAAGTATAAATTGTATATGATAATTATTTTTTCACAATTTTTATATAAAGAGAAAATATTTCAATAATGAAAACTACTTATGTATAAGAAATACTATTTCCATGTATATGAAATTTCAAATCCATAAATTACACAAGTAATGAAAAACATTAAAGTCCCAAAAGAATGAATTCACACCATAATTCATGAAATAAAAGAGGTGTTCTACTCCAAAACAGAATAAAGTCTTACCATGATAATAAAAATAAAATAGCAGAACATGATTGAACCAGTACAAACCCCCATATATATTTTTCACACTTTTAAAGAACATTTACAATAGCCCACAAAACACATATAGTTTGTTTAATTAATATCTCATCTAAAGGATCATCCCATTAGAATTATCCTAGTATGGTACTAAGGTGAATCATATTTATAAAAAAAATATTCCATGATATGATTTAAATATTGAGATGCATCTTAATAGAGGACAAATAAATATTAGTTGTATTCATATCATTCAATGATGTATGGATGTATCAGGTTCAACAACAACAAAATGTGATTAATAAAATATGTAACAGAAAATAACATGAAAATAAATATCAAATAGAATTAGTAAAATTGAGTGAATTTTGAAGAGACCTCACTAGCTTCAAAAGGTTTGCACTCTATGGATATTTAGATTTTACCTTAACATCAAGTCATTAAAACCTGAACACTATAATAGATACGGAATAAAGTATGAAATTGAATCTATGATCTAGATTGCATTAAAAATATTTTAAATGAATAAATACAATAAAACATTTATTAGAAATGTAGTTATGAAATTCAAAAATGTAAACAAATAAAATATTAAGAAATTAGAAAACCATAAATAAATTGTAATCTTAATAATAATTTTTATAGTTAAATTTTATTATACCTAGGTTGGTTTCAAAAAAACTCATATTATATGACCATAATGGATTCAGTATAGAGAATAATGAAATAAAAAATACTAATAGTGAATATATAATTAGTGTAATCAGTTATCAGTACACCTAATATTTATTCAATTAGTTTAAGTACATGTAGTTTTTGTGGAGTATTTTTTCAATACACATAATAAGTAATGTGTGCCCCTAATCATCACTCGAGGAATTAGGTTATGTATTTTACAAATTATTTAAGTTATATATATCACATTCAAATATGTGAGCATATGAAAATTGTGAAAAATGTACAGAATTCATATATAGTTCCATATAGTTCATAAATAAATCATTTACTATATAAAAAATATGTATACATCTCTTACCTAATTGAAATTTGATATATATAAATAAAAAAACGATATATTCTATTTTGCACATCAATATAGTTTTGTAGTGTAAATTTCAACTTTAACACCTAAACCTATCTAAATATGTATTGACCTTATAATTGTCAAATTTTAAATAAAATATAAATATATTAGAACGTCAATATGTAAGAAACAAGGATGTTTTACAATAAACTAAAAATTATTAAGCTTTTTAGGAATCTGTATGCAAGCAGTTCATTCGCTAAACTACACCCCTAATCAGTATTCACTTAGTTACATCCATTAGTTTTGAAATTAAAGAAGTTTTTAATTTCATTGTAAATAATATAAACACATAGTATCAATTTAATGTAATAAAGAAGGAATGAGTGAAATATAAAAAAACATATTACATAAGCTATATACAATAAGAGGTATTACATAAGAGACATCAATATGAGAATTTAATGTATATTTTTAATTTAAAATCTAAAATTTATTATTAAAAAAATTATAATGTGTATGGTTTCCAATTTTACAGAATGTAAAAATATAATAGAAAATAATTTTCCAGAAATGTAGTATTTGTAAATTGTATTTTACTGCTTATATTTTTTCTATAATCTATTGGAAATATGTGTAATCACTAAACTACAATATAAATATTTATTCATTGAATTAGAAGTCATATTCTTAAAATTAGTAAAGATATATAAGTAATAGTTAATTAGATAAAGCATATAATGATTCAATATGAAAAAATGAATTCACTATAATTACTATATATTTAATACATATATCATTAACTACATTCAATATATGTGTACATATTTTATATTATTATATACCTTCACTATAGTTATGAACTTGTGAAATGGTTCCTTTCTAAAACATTAATATTTTAATGATTTCTACATGTGAAATTAAACTTCTAAAAGATTTATGTAAACACATAATGAATGAAAAAAAATATAATTTTACTGAAATATCTCCGTAAGGAAACATTTTAATTGTATTAACCTATATAGATCATGCTATTTCATGTTATTTTTTTCAATGAATTAAAATCATTATTTTAGAAGTTAGTGAAACTTGAAATTTCAAAATAAATTATATGAGGTGTGGGAATATTCAATAATTTAAAATTCATAAAAAATGAAAAAATATAAAAAAATCTCTAACTTTAGAAACATTAAATGTATATATTTAATTATTACATGACTCTATAATAGTAAATATATCCAAATGATTATATTTGGGTAATCAATATGGTCATGGAGTACACATTTTAAATTTAACAACTAAAAAATTTATCTAAATAGATATTGTGACGAATGAATAAAAAATTTAGAGAAAATAAAATTTTAAAATATTTTAAATACATTTGGAATCATTGAAATAATATTTTCTTACACATTTTCAAAAATATTTAAGAAATTATTAAAATAAAAAACTATCCAATTTAGAAAATTTCCAATAGGTGAAATATAAAATGAAGTAAAAAAATTTGTATAACTTAATAATAGACACCATTTCATATAAATTAGAATGTTCCTTATTAATTTTTTAATGAAATATAAAATGTAGAATTAATGTGTAAGAATTCTAAAAATTAATCTATAAGTGGAAAAAACCCATTTGTAACCACAAATAGATGAATACAACTATTTGTAATTAAATATTTTTTAGAATTTATATTCTTGGAAGAAGAATAAATATTAAAAAATTTCTAGTATGAATGGTATGACTGTGCGGGTTAGAGGGTAATAGGTGTTGGAGGATTATCAGTAGCGGTAGAGGGGAGCTGGTGGGGGTCAATGAAATGGGAGATGGGGGAGAAGTTGGTTAGGGTCAACCATACGGAAGAAGTGGTGGAAGGCGACTGGGGTTGACATCATGGGAGAAGGGGAGTGAGTGGAAGAGCTATATGGTGGCAGTAGAGGGGGTGAAGCTGGTAGAAGCTTGGGGTGGAGGTGGTTGGGGGTGATGCCACAAGAGATAGGGGAATCAGTAGCAGGAGAGGGGAGAATGGTTTGTGGGGTCACAGAGGTGTCGGAGTTTGACGATGTGGGAGAATGGGTATTCAAGGTCAGGGCATGATAGTGGTGAGAGTGGGAGAATTTTAGAGCTCAATGAAGGAAGTGATAAATGGTGTATGATAGGGGGATTGTGAGGAGGGTTAGGTGGGAGGGGGACACAATAGGGAGAGGCCCTCGATATGGGTGGGAGAAAATTGGGGGAAAATGGAATGAGCACCATTTGGGATTCTCTATTACTATAAATAGTGAACATCGAATGATGGTCGACATAACCGTTCTCACATAAAAAGATGAAATTCTGTTAGTGAGTCCTAGAAAATTGAGGCTTAACAGAATAAATGTTAATACCCATTTCAACAAGGTTCACCATTATTTTTATCATTTTAAATGATTACGAATCCACAATTAATCATGCTTAGACTAGAGTAGAATCTACATGGGTGTCATCCTAGGAGGCTTCTATGGTGTGTGTGAGTGAGGATAGACATCATTTAAAGAGAATGTGGTTGCTTGTGGAGGCAGTCATTGGTTAGATAAGTGAACTTGTTGGGTCATAGAATTTGGTGTGATTGGAAGGAAACCAATCCATTATAAAATACACATGGTCTGGTAGGACTATGATTATTGACATAGAAGTTTGGGTACTTAGAAATTGTATCAGTGTTAATACCTTTTTGAAATTTTAGTGTCACTAGTTGGGTTTGTTGTGTAGGGTCCATAATTAGGATGTTGTTATTTAAAATTTTGGACAGTGTAACACCCCTTTAAAAGTGAGGATTAAAATATTAAAGTCCAATACCCATATAAATAGGGTGGAACAATATTTTCAAGAGCAATCCTAATTAGAAATCCACAATTAAGCATGTTTGGCATGTAGTAGTTTCTAGATGGGTGACCACCTAGGAAGTTTCTTAGGGTGTGTCTTTTTATGGAGACCAATCACACTAAAAGAAAAAATTTTGTACTATTGGGATAATCATTAGTTATAAAAGTTTCCATAGTTGGTAATAACATGTGGTGTGTGGGGAAGAAAAAAAATTGTATTTACAGATACCCATGGGCTTAGATGACCAGGTTCATGGCCTGAGATGGTCTAGTATTTATAGACGAAATCTCCCCAAACAGAATACCCACATCCAATTACTATAGCCATACATAAAAACTTACATGTTCATCCGAAACTGATGAACCACCTGCTAACTAATTCAAAAAACCCAAATCCAATACTATTTTACCATATAGAGTCTCTCTAAAATATGAGCTATAGTGCACCCGATACAATATGGTGCTACAATCCCCACCTATAATTTCTACATTGGGACATAAAAAATTTCCCACAACTGAGATTTTCACCCATCTCTCATGTGCCTAGATTCCATATAAAGTATCTCATTCCACACACAATAATAATAACAATCCATGTTATCATGAAACAAATAAGGTAACATTTTCAACATTGAATTACAATTTAAAATGATAAAAATTTACTCACTAATTCTAGAAAATTACCAAAACAAATAATCATAAATGAATAAAATATATTATTTTCGGATGAAAAATGAAAAAAAACATTTATTTTAGAAATATCAAATATTCCATGGATTCTCTATCTGAAGAGATTAATTCGATCACATCATTATCCTTAAAACAAAAAAAATCACAATGATCTCACTTCTATAATCTTAACATGTACCTCTCCATTTAAACTAAAATCTTACTCAAATCACCCTATAGTCTTCCAAAATATTTCCACCCATATTTTAAAATGAAATGTATCGGTATGTTTTAATGAGGTAAAACATTTCCAAATATTGAATTTTTTATTTATGACCTTTTGATGATATATGCACAAAAATTTAAAAAAAGCGTTAAATTTAAAAAATAATTTTTATAAAAAATTAATTATTATTTATTATTTAATTTAAAAAATATTATGAATTATTTATCACTAAACATTTTCTATGTTAAAAATATCACAAAGAAATTGGTACTTTTATCATTGTTAGCTAAAATCCATGATAAATGTTTCCTTTATGAGTGCTAAAAAATCAATGCTAACAGGGAACCCTTTGGATATGAAAAATAAATATTTTCACCCTGTTAAAAGGTGTTCTTCATAAAAAAAAACTTTTTTTACTATTAAATATCATATTATTGGGTGTGTGTGTGTGTGTGTTTATATATATATTGAAATAAAACTAACATTATATTGATTGTTGATTGTTTAAAGAAAGGGTACACATCCATTTATTAAAAAACTCAAACCAAACATGATCTATAAAAAAATTACAAAACCTACATAAGTGATTGGCCACACAATTTTTGTCTCTCTTAGAAAAATAGATTTTTCAGTACGATATTCATTTCATGAATGACTATATACTCTTGGGAATGTGACTATAATATTGGGTGTGTACACTATGGTTAATAATAACTTTTTTAACCATTTCATTTTATAATTCCAAAATAACATAATATCATCAATTAGCACATGAAAAATATAGTCCCTAAAGAATGACGCATGATTTTGTGGCTAGAGCTGGCCAATTTTCCCGAAAATCCTTACAGTGGGATTCTTGCACTAAAAATTTCTATTGTTAAAAAAAACAGTTCCCACATTATTTACTAGTACAGGAGAATAATATGTGTTGATTTTCTAAATATCCTAAAGGGGGTGAGTGAAACCATATCTAACCAACAAAACATCTTTCTCAGTAAAAAATATTTTCTAAACTCCCATAATCCATCCGTTATAATGCATTCTAAAACCAGATAACATCACAGATGGACTAATGTTGAAATACCAACTCATTACACAAAATTTATATTCATATTGATATTAATAGAATATATTTTCTTAAGTATGATTTATATTACATGTAATATGCATTTTCCTTTAATTTATAATTGATTTAGTGAATATTTATTTATAACATAATCAAACATTATTATTAATGAAAAATTTACAAATTAGTATTTATTAATATACATTTAATAAAAAAATGAAAAAAAATAATTAATTAATCTATATCTTAAGATATGCTAAAAAGTGTATTTGAACTAAAATTTATGACAACCTTAGATATAGTCTTCCATTTGGTCTCTTTGAGTTTTCAAATTGAGCCTTGGGATGAGATTTCAACATTTAATATTGGGAAAACTTGTTCCCCATTTTATCTTAGCCAAAATTTGATAATAAGTTCTCTACAATGTAGTTTTTAGTTGTGATATTATAGATTATTAAAAATATACGTCATTTTAACTCTATTTAAGAGGGAATTCTTGGATGTTTTTGGTGGAAAATGAATTAATTCATCTTGGTTACATTCATATGGAAATTATGTTGTTCAAATTTCAATGTCTCTCATATTGTAGTGTTATTCACAAATAAAAAATAAATAAAAATCTATACATATTACCATGTATACATATAAACATATAAATATATAAATAAATATTTAAACCTATTTATATGTGAAATGTTTCATCAAATATACAAACTGGTTAAAAATAAACAGTTATTATCCATTTCATTTAATATTTAAATTTCTATATTTTATTTACATTAACAAAATTTGTTAATACATATATGTATACAAATATATATATATATAATATTTATATATTAATATGTTCATGTGTGTCTACAAATAAACATATATATAATAATGTAGATATTCAAATAATATATGAAAATAAATATTAAAATATACATATATATTAAAATAAGTATATTGCATATATAATTATACTTTGTTTTGTGTGTATATATAAGAATATATGTATATATCGTTATACATTGTAATTAATAAATATTAAAATATATATGCACTCATATATGTAGACACACAGACATAAATAAATATATATATATATATATATAAAGTGAGAGAGAGAGAGATAGACATAAACACATATATTTTTTATATTAGTGAAATAAATCAAATAAATGAAACATAATTCAATAGAATATCACATATCTAATCAGGAAAGATATTAAGCTACACATGAAAATCATAGTCTGCACCTTGACAATCTAAATGATCAGAAACTCAATCGACCTCTCTTAAAGAATGATAAGGAACACAAGGAAATGATCCCACTCAAGGGAAAAATACTTTTCAAAATAAAACAATAATGATGTAATTATAATTCATAATTTAATATAGCCTTTATATCAGCATGCGAATATAACACCAAATAAATTTCCCTTAAATCATGCTTCAATGAAAATTACAGGCCAAAAAGAATGGAAAAGGACTCAGTGGTATAATTTCACCAGTTGGCATGAGAAGATATATGATTGAATATGAAATCAATCCATTACAATCTCGAACATTAAGTCCAATTTCCACATTATAATTTTCAAGCAATGAAGCATCAATGTTGATTTTAAAAACACCATATATGGGGGTTTCCATTTTCCAGGGTTGATTACATGCTCAAATATAGAATCAACCATGTATTTAGAATTACATATAAAATTTTATTCTGAAGTCTTAATGGAATTAAAAATTGTACATATATATACATATAAATGTATGTATAATAAAATATGAATCTTATAATGTCAGTATAAAAACTTTTATGTAAACGCACAATAATATGTAAATATATATATATATATATTTGTTAATATTTAAACATATATAATAAATGTATTGAAAATTTATTATGAAATTATGTGAATAAATATATAAATAAATAAATATTTAAATATATATATGTATGTATATATAAATAAAATAATAAAAAAGGAGGCTGGATTAGTGGTAATGGTGTTCACCATGAACATGGAGGTCGCTAGTTTGTATCCTATTATGTGTGAATTGTTAGAGAGTTAAGGTATGGAAAACCCCATAATATAGTGTTGCAAAATCGATTATAGGGGTTCTATAGTGATTGATGACACCCCACATATTTTTAAAAATGACTTTTTATTTTTATCAGCACTAGAAATTAGTAATGATAAAAGAATTGTTCATTAGTGCAAAAAATAAACTAATAAAGGTCGTAGTTTGGAGGGATTTGGGAGATTTAAAAAATATGTTTTATCGATTTCAGAAATTAGTGATTCTAAAATTATCCTTGATCATTGCCAAAAAATTGATTCTGATGGGGGCCATTATCATCGCAATTTTTCAATGCATATAAATCCACTTTTATTTTTATTTTTTAGAGATGATAAAAAAATATTCATTTAAAATAACATAGTGGATCATCACTTTTTTGGTTTGATAATAACTATTTATAGTGTTGATTAAATCCTTATATTTAGTAGTGTTATTATTTGTTGTCTATTAATTATAAAATAATAATTACAAATTATCAATCATAAATGATTTATTTAGAGCCACATGTAGTATCCACTGATAGGGTGATGAATCATTGGTCAATTTTTATGAATTCTCTTTTAAACTCAACACTTTTTGCTAGTTACAGACTTGATCATTCATTTTTTATTTCCCAATTATTCCATATACAGACAAATGAATTAATTGAAGAGAACATAATGATATTTACAAGGTTCAGTTTAAACATACTCCTTACCCAGATTAACTTTTGGTTTTTTCATAGGTTTCCTTATCACTGTTAATTTTTGCAATCCCAAGTGCCCAAAAATTTACACAAAAGTTTATAAAGGTAGTATCCCTTCCCTGTAAAGAATATATTAAATTGATTATATTAGTAACTCTAGTTCTTAAATATTTCTTCAATATAGATATTTTAATAGGTCATAAAATACTTATGTCTAAAGATACAGTGTGCATGTTGGACTTTTTATATTACAATTTAATGTAGTCAAATATTTTTCTGAATCACTATTGAACTTTGTCAGCTTCAAATATCAAAACTATTCATATTATGATATCTCAATGATATAAAATATAATCAAGTGACTAGAAATACTAAAATCCATTCAAATTCAATGAATATAATAAAAAACAATGTATGAATTTTGGCTCCGTAATCTTATGTTTGAGTAGAAGATATCACATCCACTTCATCTCACTGTTATATCAATAGGGAAAACTAAGGATTCCTTGATTCACTATAAGTTTTATTCTTCCTAGTTTCATTGAATTCAGTCACAGAAAAATCAAGATATTTCAGGCTAATGTTCTTAAAATTCTTTAATACACAATACCAACAATTTATAATTATATCATATCATCTTTATTCTTATCAATGCACCAAATATTTATGAAATCAAATTACTATGCACTTAAAATTATATTTCATGAAAGACTAATATTTCATAACTCAATAACTTATCTCAATTACTTAATGGTCACACAATGCATGAGCAACATAGATATCTCTTTAATTTTCTGCCATATAAAAATATAATGATTAATATTTTATGTTATTAATTGAAATTATGTAAATGATTCATATTACTTGTATATGTTTTTATATATAAAAATCATTCTATATTCTTCAAATTGTTACTATTGGTTTATCATTCATGGGATCTTTCATACAGTTTTCTTCATGTTTGAGTGCTTTTTCATAGCACTCACTATTTCAATTCTCTCTCTCTCTCTCTCTCTCTATGCACCAGAATAGGTTCTCAATGAGGTAGTTCTATGTCTTTTTAATGTAAGATCAAGATAATGAAGATTCATTTTTTAATTCTATTATATTAAAAAAATATGTTCATGGGGTCTCAATTTTCATCTTTTTGAAGGATTATTCATTGTGAATATTCTTGAGAATATTTCCCTAAATTCGTTTTCATAGTATACACATTCATTAAAAATAACTTAAGCCTGTGAAATACTCGTATATCCTCAATTATGTATGAAACTTTTATATTTATTCATGTAAGTGGATGTGTGAAATTTCTTCTCCTTGGTGAAGATGACTACGGATCACAATAGTTTATTATTCATGCAAGAAAAATCTACATAAAGATATGGAGGATCATGGAACTCTATTTATATTAAAGGATCAATGACTTTATTATACTCTTCCATTTACTTGAATTATTAGGATATATTTTGTGTCATTCCTATTTTGAATGCCTGGATATCTCAGCACGTGAAACAATAAAATATGGGTTTCTTTATTTTCTTATGATGCTAAAAAACCTGGAACACCTTATTATGAGATTAATCCTCCTTCCATTATCATTTTAATCCCATTTAACATATGATCTATCATTTTAGTTTCTTTAACAAAAGAAAAAATGGCCTATTCAACTTATTTTCCATTTAACCAAAGCATTCTATTTGTGTAATATATTACATGAATGTTGAATATGCAAGTATGAAATTGGGATTTTGATAAGGTCGTATTTTTCTTGATTGGATTTGTAATTGATGTTCAGAACATCGATCATTAGGATATGTTATTACTTCATCGAATTCTTTATGAGATTGGAGGATAAACCATAGTCTGGAGGAAGAATATATTGAATTAGTTTGATTTAATGGATGAGATTACTCAGATCAGAGGGCCTATGAAATATCCATATATTTTTAAATACAGATGAATAATATCCCATTTTATACATCCGACAAAAAATTACATGTTTCCAATATCTCCCAAATAAAAAATATAGTATACACATACCATTTGATTCGAGGAAATAGTGTTATAAACTACAAACAGTGCACAGACCACACCACACACGATTAGTTGACCCGTGATAGTTTACAGAAAAAAACTATGATGAAGAAAAAACGTTTGAGAAGGATTTGTTAAAATTCATTGTTGATAAATCACCAATAAATTATTTGAATTTTACTCTATAATATTTTTAATTAAAAAAATTTAATATTATTTTTACCGAATATTTATTCACCAATGATAACCCCTACTGCCTATGAGGTCCATATTGTTCCGGGGGTCTCACTAGTTGCTAAGGCTGGCCTATTTTTTAAGGAATCCCATTAACATAATTATAACTAAATATGAAATTTATATCCCAACAAAAATGACTTCTTCCAAATGGTAATCATGAAACATAAAAATGAATTCTCCCTTCATTCATGGCCTTTGAGAATATTCTTATAAATTAATCCAAAATGAAATAACATTAGATGGATCATCTTCCATGAAATCATATTCATATTTTTAATTGGCAATTATCTTCATATCTAGTTATTCACCACTTTCTTTTGAAAATTTTATATTCCATGGCCATTTTCTTGTCTTTTTTTAATATAATCCTATTTATAAAATTATTACTAAATACGAAATTTCACTCCCAACTTTAATTCCATAATCTAAATGATCTTCATGGAAAAATGTAATATCCCTTCCCACTTGGAATTAGATAATCTTCTTCAAACATAAAATAATCTAAAATTATATTTGATGGATAATATTAACTAAAATCATATTAATCTTTATAAGTTTAAATTATCTTCATCTCTATATGTTCACCTATTCCTCATTAAAAATTTGTTTTTCATGTCCTGGTACATATATTTGTTGAAAGTATTCACGAAGCATTAAGGGTATTAGATACCTCAATATAAGAATTCTCTTGTATAAAATAAGTATGTATTTCATGAATTAATATAAATATTTTCTCCCTGAAAATAAATATTATCTTGGTCTTGACCTTGTTAAATGTTAAAGACAATGTGAACTCTCCTGGTGAAATTGGCACATGTATTTTAACTTTAGAACAGTTACAAAATATTCACATTCACCTAAAATATTAGTAATGATGTAATCTAATGCCACTAAATAAATCAATAAAAATTAACAAAGCATCAAAATATCGTCTCAATATATTATTTTTGATCTTCTATAGGTGGAAATCAATCTTCATCAAATATTCTTGGGAATACTAATGCACTTCCAAGATGTTCTTCTTCTCGAAGACATATTGAAAAAATAATTGATAACAAATAAAACATAATTACAATGTTTTATCTTATATTTAATATTTATTATTACTTATAAATGATTAATTATTTTAAATCATGAATTTATAATTTATAATTGGTTTTATTTATATTTTCATTTGATTGTTAATTTTTAATTGTTAATTATAAATTATTGATTAGAATAAATTATAGATTACTATTCCATGATAATGGGACCTTTTGGTGATTTAATTGATATCAAATCACTAGGCCTTCTAGGTATTAAGTTATGAAGGTTAACCTAGTTATGGGCCTATCCTTATTGGGAAAAGTGGTATGATCATTGTTAGCTCATTGGGTGTGTATTGTTACGTTTCTTGTGGACCCAAGATATTAAAAAACTATGTATTTTTATTAGTTTACAATTATTTTTTAAATATGAATGACTATTTTTTTATAT
The DNA here is from genome assembly GCA_963277665.1 of Viscum album. NCBI lineage: Eukaryota > Viridiplantae > Streptophyta > Magnoliopsida > Santalales > Viscaceae > Viscum > Viscum album. The sequence goes on from OY728150.1 coordinate 192,776,554, forward strand.
TTTTCAATAATTTCTTATTGAAAAATAAAATTAATTTTTATTTATTAATTATTTATTATTATTTAATAATTATTAATTATAAATTAATAATTATTTTATATTTATAATTTATATTACATTTAATTAAAAAAAATCTTTTTTAATTATTAAATATTAATTATTGATTTGTACAATGGGTTTAAGGAAAAGAAATTATCACTCTTTAGATGTTCATAGTGATTAGGTCTATGAATCTATAATTTTTAAAACTGATGTATACTTAAATCTATGTGATGTGGTCACCTTCTCTTTACAGAAGGATGATGATTCTGATTCGTCAACAAAGGTAAAATCAGATTCCATTTTGGGGGAACAATATAGTGATGAAGAATCTTCTATTGAATAATGAAATGTAGACCACCTTTCTTGTAAAGAGAAACTTGAGGGTACTATAATTTTTGGTGACATGAAAAATCCTTCTAAAAGGTTAATAAAGAATATACCATTGTACATTTTTAGGAAACATCAAGTAATTTTAGAAGAATAATTCAATGAGTATACGTACTTGATTATTTAATGTTTATTGTTTGAAAAAAAGATACTTATTGGGGAATATAAATGAGATCAAAAAATGACCTACTCAGATTTGGGGCTTCAGTCTGTGGAGCCGGATTTCTCTCATTAAGGGATTATTTCATATAATTTTTCCTTAACTAAATTAAAATATAGGGCATAGGGACTTGATCACATTTATATCAAGCTAATAATTATTATGATTTGGAATTGGTATCCTCTTTTAATCCATAAATGTTTAAGAAATTGATCACCCAAACATGGATTCAAATTCAAAGATTCCACTATTTCTAATTGAAATCTTAGATTCTCTAAGATATTTTCTCGATGGTGGGTGTTCTTATCAAATTAAATAGTTAAATAAAGATGGTTAGGGGTTTCCATTATAAAATAGTTGGTGGATGATTATTTTTATCCTTATATTTTTATTATGGTATTGATTGCTGGAGAGCATATAATTTAAATTTATATTGCATTGTGGAAGTTGATTTTTTCATTCACCAAATGTAACAATATTGGGATTTTCACTCATGATTATCATAAAATATTGTTTTGTAAAAACTATAAGATGTATGTAAATTTTTAGGGGTATTGAAAATTTAAGAAGCCTACTATAGATAAAATAGGTGTTCTCTATATTGTTAATTTTGAGATTCAAGGAGCTAGCTCAAACATGATGTGGGTGGGACTTCTAGAATTCTGAGATAATTACAAATTAAATATTCCTAAAATGTTTTTTCATAATATATGGTGATTCAAATGAAGGTGAAACCCCCTTGGTGGGAGTTATTATAATTAATTTTGATGCATCACTACCAAAAAATAATGGGTTATAATTTTTTTTTGATTTCTCAAGATGAAAATGCATGGTTATTGAAATTATTCATAAGTCACTAAAACAAAAAAGGGATTTAGAAGTGGTTCAAGACACTACTACATAATGTGTGATGCTTTCTAAAAAAACCATGTATTTATTTATTGTTAATATTTTCAAAGTGGTTTTTTTCACGGTGGTTCATTTAGAAAATATTTAAACACAAATAAAATATTTATCATCTATATTTTCTTTTTTTGAAAGATATTGTGTATTATTATTTATTACTATTTATTATTTATTATTTTCCAAGCCCCACCCTAGCCTATGACCACCCCGCCCTGACCCACAGACCCAACCTATGAAATCAAACATTTATTTGTACTCAGTTAGATATGAACCCCTTACCTCTTGGTTATTCTACAGAACCATTACCACTCCACCAAGCCCTTCATTGGTGACTAAAAAGAATTTATTAAACATAAACACAGACACACACACACACACACACATATATATATATATATTAGAATTTATAAAAACTATCTTAAAAAATATATAAATACAATCTTAAAAAATATAATTACATATAAATATATATATATATATATATATCAACAAGATGTTGGGAAGGGGTCGTTCCTTGTTGATAGTCTGGTTGAATTCCCTAAGATATTTGGGTCATGTAATCTCTTATGCCTATGGGCCGTGTAATCTCTACGCCTACGGGGCTTGTAAGGGTTCCCCATCTTCCCTTGAAAGGTGGGTGATCAAAAATCAATAAAAATGAAACACTTTGGGCCATTCAGGCTATATATATCAACATAATATATATTAGAGTTTATAATTATTAATAAATATATATAGATATGTATAAATATATATTAATATAAATAAATTTACATAAATATATATAAATACATACATAAATATTATTAAAAATTATAGTATATAAAGAAATCCACACAATAAATATAAAAAAATATGAAAAAAATAATAAATATGATAAATTACTATAAATTATGAATGTATAAAAATATTCATAATAAATAGGATGGGGTATGATCCCTTTATTAAGGATAAAAAAAGACAAGAATCGCGGAGGATGGGTTTAGACGGTACAATACATCCCTCAATCTAAAAACAATTTCCTTAATGAAAGCTAAAATCCAAGAGAAAATAATGATAGATTGTTACACCCTAGTTAAGAAAAGCCTCCAAGTCCCTACCAGACTGAAATGTGCATAAATAAATGATCCATCAATAACCCCTATGGTCGTTTCCCAGAAATATTAATATGAATGCTAATATATTCCTGAAAGGGTTCTAGGCCTAAGAGATGAGAGTTATATTATGATAATCTTTTCAAACCCACCTTCTAAATGGTCATATTCCACATTTCTAGGATTTTTCCTATTGTTAGGGAAACCTTCTGTCATTATCCAAATAATTCTCCACCATATTTTACTTAATAACACCCCCAAGAAGAGAATACCCCTCCATGGGTGTTTTATCAACTGCACCCCCAGGTTGATAATCCCCCCTCTATAGGTGTTTCATCTGTCTCAAAAACATACAAGAAGTTGTGAGAAATAATATGAATGCTAACCGAAAATGGTGAGCCCCTATTTTACTTGATATGAATTTCAGGAGTGACATAAATTGGTTCTTCCCTCTTAATATACATTTAAGTATCCTTAACATCCTCCAAAACATAGGGTTCCTACATTTTGGTTATCAATGGTCATTGATTGATACCCACATTAAACATAAACATAATGATACAAATATATATGAATCAGTCAATAGATTTTGAGATATAAAGATTCAATTAAAATATAGCTTTATAAATAGGGTTGTATCATGGATATAGATTCCCCATCAATATCATCACCCTTACCTAAATCCATGGTAGATTGAAAACCAAACATTTAGGCCCCGTCATTAACAACATCTGAAAGGGCCTCAAAAGTAGAATGTAGTTCCAGAACCAGATGAGAAGACCTATTTCATCAAATTCTTAATGAAACCTATATAGAGTATAACATTCACATAGTTGGATCAAGTTCCACTATTTAAGAGTTATTGGTTGGATACATACACCTTAACGGAACACTATTGTTCAATGGTTTTAATGGCTTGCTGGAACAGATTATACAAACATCTATTTACCTTTACAATTCCTCAAAATGGTCAAACTTTTCTCCTTGAATAATTGATTATTACCATCCTTTTACCACAATAACCAATAATATTTCCCTGAAGTATCCTAATTCTTATACTTACCTAACTCCCCATAGATAGATCAAGAGACTCCCAGAGACCATGAGATTTATAGTACTTCATATTAGATATTTCCTTATCCTCTAAATCTATTGATTTAGTAGTAGTCATAACATGAGACTATCACATCAGAAGAAAAAACATCAGTTTCCCTCCTTACATCTAGGTTTGAGAATAGTGACCCCAAAAAATGAATAATTAACACTAGAAAAAACCGTAAAAACATCCTGACATATCCCATAGATTCTATATAGAAAAATTATGGTAATAATGATCAGTTGAGAATTTTCAATTAGCTTTTATATGACATGCATTAGACATGTGACCTTTTTCACCCAAAGTGTTACATGATATATTTTTACAGAAAGGATCCTTCGAATTCCCTTAAACATTGGAGTTAGAAAAAAATTTGGGTAACCTTTCATTCTCTACACTAAGGTGAAAATCACCAATGTTAATAGATTGGATATAATATTTTATGATGGTGTCACTAAGACCCACCTCAATGAAAATTCCTAAAATATGACTAAATAAAACATTTTTCATCTCTTTATCTATATGAATATAATCCCAATTTTAGTGTAAATGCTTACAAATATTTTTGGATTTCATAGGATCTAGTTTTGACATTGTATTTTTTTACATACACAATAAACGTTATACCTAGAATGTGATAAACTAAAATATAAGGACTGCTCATATAGATGTAGCGACCCAACATTCCAGAACATGGAACCAAGACTACATGACTAGAGCCTTTCCCCATCTAAGGTGAATAAGGAATAAAAACATCTGTGGCCAATGGAGACATTCCTCTAATCAGAGGACCCCTAAATTAGAATAACCTTATGTAACAAATCATCTATCTGTAAAAGTTTCTCACCATTGGGAAGAATATGCCTCATAGTCTGTGGGTTTATTCCCATATATAGCCTCTCTAAGAGAGCTTCTTGATTCACCTCTATGTGAGCTAGAGGGCCTTTCTTGAGTATCCTCCCATATGATGAGTCCTTAAACAAAGCTATTGAGCACCATCCTATATTAGAATTAAGATCTGAAACCTCATCCTATTTAATATTAGGTGACACTACACCTTAAAAATTCCATAGATCAATGTTGGAATTATGAAGCACTGTCTATGAAGGACCTCTTGATAGCAAATCAAAGCCCTATAAGTGCGGTAAATCCACAATTCTGTATAAAACTAGAAATCTTCAAGGATGCCATTTTAGAGATCCATAACACACACCATTCCCAGATATAAATATACATAAATAAATATAATAATCTATAAATATATGAACATATAAATAGAATAATGTTAATATATATTATGGTATATATATACTTATATATAATGAAAATTGAATATAAAAATATATATAACTATATATATGAACAACATATATATAAATATAAATACATATGAATATTTATAAATATCAATAAATATATATATTTACATACATAAAAATATACCCAAATTTATATAAATACAAATAAATATCCATAAATATATATAATTATAAACAAATATACATATATATATATATTTAAATATAAATATATATACACATATATATAATCACATATTAAAATATATAAATAGTCACGCACCAATATATATATATACTCAGATAATATATATATATATATATATATTGAATAAATATTTATAAATATACATAACCATACATAAATACACAAAAATACCAATTAAAAATATATATAAATTTAACCATGAATAAATATTTAAAAATACAAACACATACATATATAATTGAATATTATTATATATAAATATAAATATACCTAAATTGTCACATTTTAAAAGTTTAAATGTTCTTAAAACAATATATTGATTACATTTTATAATCCCCTTGTTTGAAAATTTAATAAAATTCATGTTTATTCTTATCCTTATATTGGACCTATTATTTTCTTAAGGATATCTTCTGTTTTTCAAAGGTTATTTAAGGGTGGATAAGAGTTTCCTAGTTTCATAATGGTTATCTGGAGTTTTTGTGTGTCACTTAGGTGTATCTCCTAAATCCTAAATAATTTTTAATGAAACCCTTATATGGGTAAGGGTACATTTTCCATTGAGTAAGGGTAAAGGGAATTTCGATATACTACATAAGGGTAGTACTCTACATTTTTAAGGGTAACTCCATATATATAATGGTTAAGTAAGGGAATATCTCTAACTTCAAAGGCTATATAAGGTTAACCATACTTTTCAATACATTGTGTAAGCGTAAATCATGGCATATATAACGGAATTCCATTAAATTTAAAGGATGCAAAATGGTTCCTAGACAATGAATAAGGGTAATAAGAGTTTTCCATGAAATAAATAAGGTTAAGATACCAACATAAGGTTAAAACACCATAACCATGCAAGGAAACTATGATGTACATAAGGTTAAACCATGTTACTCTTATTCAACGCCTTTTTTTGAGGAAAACATGTTTTTCCACTATTTCCATTTCATTTTCCCCCATCTATAACCTGTATCTCATTTTTTACTATTTCAATATTCTAAAATTATGGGAATAAATTCTTTCACGCATTTAAGGGTAATAAATCATATTATAAATTTTAAAACTAAATGTTGAATTTAAATTTTTTTATTTAATATTGAAAATTAGTATGTTGTTATGTTCAAAAAAAATCATGAACACTTAATCATTCTATTATTGGATATTCACTTGAGTGTGGGATGTCAAGTAATTTCAATTTTGCAAGATTAGTGAACCTTTCTTAGATCAATTCGAGTTCTTCTTCTTGCTTCCTGGCATGGAAAAACCATCACCCTCTCTTTTTTATTATAGGGTGAATTGGTTTTTAATTATAATTTGAGTTATAAATATATAATACACTTCTTATTTTCCATGAGTTATATTTATTTTTTATCTTTCCAAATTAGAATAAAAAAATATAAAGATTCCTTAAAATAAAAATAACCCATAATTATAAAAAAGAATTATAATAATGACTCTTTTCAATCATAGAATATTCTAGAGAGATAATAATATTATTCTATTTGAAATTATAATTTTATCTACAGAAATATTTGTTAACACATGGTTCAGATTAAATGAAAAAAATAAAATTATAAAAATGAGGGAATATAATTATCATGTGTGGTTTTTTATTTCTTTTGCAAATAAAATAGTTGGAATAAATTATTGGAATCCTTGGTGAGTGATTTGAGCCGATGAGTATATGGAGGTGATTATTGTGATTATTCCATAATGAACCTTGATGTTTACATCAATGAAAATAATGTAGGAAGTCCATTTCCATTTTATTCTATCATTTACACATGTTTCCTCGTAATAAATCTTGTGTTGACATAACTTGTTTGTCATTCATTCTTGTGATCATAGGTGTGTGTGTATAGTCTATAAGGCCTATTATGATATTTGATTCCACGAGTGTGTTAGGATTATATTATTTCCATTTTTGACTTTGATCACATGTTTTTGTGTTTTTCTAGCTGTTTTCTCATGATGATATGTTATGTTTTCCTTGTATTCTCTACCCTATTATGTGTGTTACAATGTATTTCAGGTTATTATTAGAATTTGAGGAAGGTAAGCCATTTTATAATGTTTAAACCTTAGAGTGGGAGTGAACATGACCTGTGATGATGAAAATAATAAAAATGATAATGGTATATGGTTATGATGGTCTAGGGACTTGACCGAGGAAACACATCAGGGAAATGAGAGTTTGGAGGCCTAACCCATGGCATGGAAGAGGTATTATGACCTGTAGGCTAAACTCATGATAAATTATGGATACAATGATCTGAGTGTTAGACCAGAATCGATGCCTTGAGACTAAAGGGATATGTTTTATAATCCTACCATCTAATTATTGATCACATGTGACATCATATGGTTACCCTACCATAATGGAGACGAATCATGTATAGTTGGGGTTTGTGGTAGCATGGATAGCGTAGGACCTCTCAGTACATGTGGTATAATAATTATACTTGTTTCACAATTATTATTATTATCATGAAATTAAATAATTACTCTTGATAACACATGTTAAGGATACATTATGGTGTCCTATTGAGTTTTAGTACTCACGCCATTTACCGACATTTAAATGTGCATACATACTTCATGTTTAGGGATTCAAGTAAGTACAAGGGTCCCATGGACAATGGATTTTTCTAGGTGTGTGGAGATGATAGAAGAAAAGGACAGACACTAGAGGACCTTTTTCTTTTATTTACTTATTTATCAAGTTATTTTATTACATTTTTTTGTTTTACCACTTTGGGATCCCATTTATTAAATATATAATTGGTAGGCCTTTTTTATTTTTCACAAGATAATATAGGTTTTATATTTATGTAATGTTATTAGTACTTGTGATATGATATTAAGGGTTTAGTCTCTCTACTGACGAACTATGACCCTCCCTACAAATTGAAAGCCTCCTTCATGTGGGAAGGTGTGAATGAGGTCATGTTGAACTACAGTTCGAACCCGATGGTTTGGGATGTGGGTTTCAAAATGGTACCAACTGATTGTTTTATATATTTCTTTATGGACAAGAATAAGATATTGTATAAAGTATATAATTGTTTGGTACTTATTTAGGGGAGTTTCCATGTTTCTATCTAGCTCATGTGTAACATATCTTTGAGATTCCATTGACGAGTTTTCTATTATAGTTTTATTAGATTTTTGGGTGCATTATGGCATCAGTTATATTCATGTAGGATAACATATCATATATACATATATACATATATATATCTGTTCTATATGTTAGTTATTTAATTTACATCCACTAACTTTTCTTTTTGTTTGGGATACCCTTGTATTCTTTGTTGTGTGAAATATCTATTTCCCTGAAATGATGATATATCTGTGGTGATATTACTAAGTTGAACCTAATAATGTTATACTATTCCTATATATATATATATATATATATCTTTGTGTGTGTGTTTTTGTGTGTGTGTGTGTTTTATTATGAATAATGTGTAGGGATAGATACCATGGTTAGTTCTTTGAGGGGTATACTGTAGCTTGAGGGAAGACTCTTTGGACAACCATGTGTATTCTCATAGATTGATTAGTGTATATCATAACAAATTTGATTTAAAAGTTTTTCCTTCATCTTATAGATGATACTGAATCGACATAGTTTTATTGGACAACATGTGATGTGGGTATAGAATTCCTATGTAAGGGGAGATGTTTTTATTTCACCACCAAACATATCATAGTATGTAGCTGAGAATTCTCTCACGCTTAATCAATTATCCCGGTGACATGGCCTAATTAGATAGAAGTATTTCACTTATTACTTTTACTAGGCATAATAGTATATAAATATCCTCGAATATGTCAAGAATTTGAATTCTAGTATTATTCAACCTTCTAAAGCACTATAGGTCATTAGGGTGAAGAGGAATGGGTTGAAATAAATGTGGGAATATTTAAACTTTTATGAAATGTAATGGATCTCCAAGTTAAGATGAGATATAGATCATACTTGCTGAAAACCCTATTTTTGTGCCCCCTTATCATATTGAGATTTCCAAGCTGATGTATCTCAAGGTTAAACCTGAGGACTTGGAGCAGAAGGGGTATATGAGGATAATTACTTCACCATGGGGTGAACCTGTCTTCTTTACTAAGTTGGATGATTTTTTTCTTTTACTCTATGTTTGTTACAAGAAGATTCACCATGTGATATTGAATAAAATAAAACCTTTTCTATGGATTAATAAGTCATTAGATCAGTTATGAGGATCCCAATGGTTCTATATGATTAAACATCAATAAGGCTACCATTGACTTTTATTTAGAGAGGAGTACATCTCACAGATGGTGTTTCAATGAATGGATGGGTGAAAATTATATCTGGTGATGTTATTTGGTTTGAACAATGCACCCACAATTTTCATGGATCTCGTGAAAATGTTCTTTAACCAATATATGGACTCATTATTTATAGTATTTATTTTAAAATCCTTATTTACTCACCAAACCCAAAGAAACATGCTAGAAAACTCATTATATTATTGAGTATGCTTCGATCATATAATAATTATGATAAGCTATGGAAGTGTAACATATGGATTCATGGGGTTAACTAATTAGGGCATGTGGTGTTTGAGGAAAATATATTCATGGACTAAATGATAGTGGAGGATATGATGTCTTGGACACGTCAATAACACATGTTTGAGATCAGGATATTCTTGGGTTTAGTCGGATACTACCATTTCCCATCTAAGACATTTCCCATCTTTCAGCAACTATGATTTCACAAATGAAGAAGGTATTATTATGCTGAAAATGAGGTTGGCTAAAGATTCAGTACAGATAGTCAATGATCCAAGAATTAGATACGCTGTGTGATGTGATTCATTAAGAAATGGTTTGGGAACACTAATAATATATCTGGGTAGATAGTATCTCTTGGGTCACCTCATCTATGACCCCATGAGCTAAATAACCCTACTCATGAATTTAAGCTACCAGTCATAGCTCATTCTTTGAAGTATTGACAACACTATCTCTTTAGTGAATGGTTTATTTTTTTCACTAACTATAAGAGGCTTTGATACATCTTCGCAAAATATGTCCTCAATCTGTGTTTGGTGAATACCTATATATTAATGATGTTGGGAGGCCTTATACACCTTGTAAAGATAATTTCATTGTATGTTCTCTTATACATAACATGTAGGTAGAGTGAGATCTTGGTGAGTGGAATTTTGAGGATAAGTGGTGCCTGTTGTGTTTTTTGGCAAACTAGAGGATTGAATCATTTAAGGATCATGAATTGATGACTTGATCCCTTTTGGTGATCACATAATATCTTGTAGACTGGGTGAATGCTAGTTAAGATTCCGACTCAAAGTGTGTTGGGATTTGGGGCTGGCTAGAATGAGGTAACTCTATACTCAGGTGGTTGATGGATGACGAAGCTATGATCATGGAACATAGGAGAGTAGTATTCCATACTTTTATTACACATGAGTTTATGAGATACTTGAATACCTCATTGTGGATGGTATGACACAGTTTAATGAAGATGTATCTTGTCTTCAAAAAAGATTTAGGGTGACGAAGGATGAAAATGAACATTATAAGATTCATTTCCCAATGCCTTACCTTCCATAGGGTAATGAACAAGAACAAAAATCCTTGTAGGTTTTCTATACACTCCCATTAAATATATGGAAGTTGGAGGATGTCATGGTAGACTTTGTGAAGGGGTGGTCCTAGACCTTAAGTATCTATGAGAATATCTAGGTGATTTTTGATCACCCCATGAAAGATAATCATTTCTTATCTATCCATGAGAATCACTTAGAATATGTGATATGACAGTTCTATGTCTACCCGGTCATATGATTATATGTACTTCCCATTATAATTTTATCTAATAGGGATTCACATTTTACATTAAACTTTTGGAAAGGCTTATAGAAGGCCCTGGAGACTTAGATGAGATTCAACACAGTGTACCATCTTCAGATAATTAGTCAATCCAATTAGATTATTTGAATACAATAGGATATCATTTAAGAATATTAAATTCACTTTTATAGATCTTGGGATGAGGGTAGAGCCTTATTGTAGTTCACATATCATAACACTTCAATGATTCAAGACAGATTGAACTATTTGAGAATCTCTATTGAAATCTTAGTAGCTCACTATTATGTTAGCAGGAGGTGGGTGAGTGAGAAGTTTTTCGGGATTAGTATGGTGCCTAAGTAATTAGAGAGGGTTAAATTGATCAGGAAGTAGTATCTAACCAATCATAATATAAAACTATCATATGTATACTAGAGTAGATAGCGTTTTGAATTCACTATTAGTTGCAAAGTTCACTTGGGAGTGTCCCCTCAGCTAGAGAATTTTCATTTTCAAAAGAAAGGGAAACATTCGCCATTGTTTTTTATACCCGTTGAGATCTCCAAATGTGTTGGTACAATTAATTACCTTTGGTTCCTTCATCCATGTTATCAACTCAGGACCGATGTGTTCTACATTTCTAAACATCAGAGGTACATGCCTGATATTGTGCATGTTAGAGACTATGGGGACATAGAGTTATATCTTATTGCATCTTATGTGGAATTCCCAATATAGACTATATAACAAATAATTAAACTAATATAAGTAAATATGGCACCAATATTCCAATTCATATGGTATCATGATCATATATATGATGAAATACTACTAGAAAATAGACCCACAATCATGACTCTATTTCCATGGTTTTTAGAAAAATGGACATAGGGTAGTATGTTTCCTTATTTATTCCTAAAAATGTGGAAGTAGGCCTCCTTGGGTAATTCTTAATCCATTTTTTTATTGAACATGACCATATAAACTCCTAAAATGAAATTTATCTACAACTATTGTGGTATGTGGTCGTGGGAAATTAATGGGAACCACTAATTTGGTGTGGGAAATTGGCGAAAATCCCTATAGACATAATATTATGAAAGCTATAGAAATGGGAAAGTGAAAAATCTCTTGTGGACATAGTATAAAGAATTTATGGTCATATAACAAACTACATCCATGGTTATTCTAAACTATAGAAATATGAAATGTTAAAATCATGTGTGGGAGTGATTTGAAATGACCATGGCTATTTTACGACCTATTTTCATAGTTATAAAGAAATGAGAAAAATGATGATTTGAAAAATTACTTATGTACATGGTTTAAAAAAAATTGTTGTATATCAAGATACGACTATATTTATAGAGAAATGTGTTAATGGATGCTATGTGTAATTACATTCGGCCACAATTATAGAAATCATTGAAATATGAATTCCATCATAATTTATGTTTCTATTTTATTAAAAGGTTCAATGTTATTATAATATATTTTTATATATCAAAATATATTTATATATATATATACTTATTTAATCATAACATAGTGGCATAGTGTAAGGTGTATCTTGGAATGATTCATTATTTCAAAACAATAAACTTACATTTAATTATATTTACGTTATGGCCACAGTTTCTTAAACTATGGAAACAACTAAAGAGACTACAACCTATGGCCATGGTCTATGTGGACTATGGCTATAGAGAACCAATTTCCACAGTTTATTAAATCATGAAAATTTGATCCATTGGCATAGCCTATGTCCATGGTCCACATAAACCATGTCCATATATAGCATAAAGCTACTATTCATGTAACAACCCATAATTTTAGAAATATATTTTTCCTTAATAAATTTGTGTTAAAAGTTATATAATATTATACACATAAAAAATATATTATAACCAAAAACATTATATCGTTAAAAATTTTAATTATATTTGTTAGCTATGAAACCAATTAAAATAACAAACATTACAAATGTATAAAAAATATAAAATAGAAACACAATAATGGGTAAATATGGATCACCCTAATCTTCTAGAATTATTACACCTAAGAAAATGATGTATAAATAAATCAAAATTATACTAAACTAATAAACCTCTAAAAAAATTTCATTATAACCATTGGGGTAATTATAGTGAATATTAAATGAAATAATGAAGTAAAATTTATAGGGTACAAAAGGAAATGTCACTATTTGTATGTACCATTATATGACTATTGGTCAATATAAGTATTTTTTAATATTACCATTAGGAACCATACCCACTGTTAATAAATTTACTTTTATAATTATTGATTTAAGTAGTAATAAGAAAGGATGATTGTTGAATAAATGAGAAATTATAGCCTCAAACAATATAGTCATGACATTTGAAGTCCATTTGTTATAACTTCGGAGGAAGGTAGCATCACTGGGTTTTTCCCATGACCATGCCCAAGCCGAGCTTCAACAATTGAAGATTGAACTAAATTTCATAAGGTAGATGTTCATGTTACTGGAGATTACCACTTGGTTGATGCTAGTTGAGCCACCCCAGGAAACTACCACCATCCCACGCCTTACCCATAGAAAGCATGTCGGCGTAATAGTGGGTTAAGTGCCTAGAAATTTGTTATATAAAGTGTAATTTCCATTGAACCAGTAAAATGGTTATTCAATCAATTTCATTTTTAACTATATTTTTTCGTACTAAAATATAATTTGTAATTGAGACTAATTTTACAAAAAAAATTACACATAAATAAAACATAATTGTATTCTTGTGGAAATGATTTATTTTTTTATAAACTAAGGTAATATGAATAAAATTTTTTTTAATGAAATATTCTTCCAAAACAATCTTAATTAAATATAAATAATAAAATAATTTAATAATGTCCTAGTAATTTTTTATAACAGTCATAAATTTGACTATGTCTTAAAAACTAATAATTTTCAGTAAATAAGTATATTTTTATTTAAATCTTAAAAATATCAGATTTATAGAATTCTTAAGAAAAAATAAACTTTATATTTGAAATAATCACATCAATAGAAGGTAAGGGTGAATTTATAGAATTTTCTAATATACTTTTTCCTGTGAATAGTAAAAATATAATTTTTGGTTTTCTGTCTTCTTTATGACATTATATTTTGTCATAATAATTTAATAATGAGTAATCCACGAAATAAATTATTTTATTTTGTTAATATAATTTATTTTGATATATTTTAATAAAATTCAAAAACTCTAAGTTACTTTCCAATTACTAAAATGAAAACCTTGTTTATAATAACACTACATTGAGGAGAATTTTATTTTCCACGCCAAAAGAAGTATTTAAAAATGATTTTAGGTTCTATGGGATTACAATATCATAAATTATCACTAAAATGTCTAACCCCATGAGAAAAAATGGTGGTTAATCAATTTTTGTTTCATTTTTGACAACCTATATTTCGAAGAAATATATTTGAAAATTATTAAACAGTTCCTCCACTTTGGATACTAACTCCCAGCAACTTCACCATTCCCTTTCACTCCCAATCCATCGTCAATTAATATCCAAGGATTTTTTCTCCCAAGGAACCCCCATGGTTTCCTAAATCCCTTAAGTTTCCACCCTCATGTTTTAGGAACAAATATAAATGCTAATGGAAATCCCCACCTCTCTTTTCTATTCAAGATCCCTTTGTGGTATGTCTTCCAATCTCCATGAAATTTCCTTTTTATTCAATTTCTATAATACCATTAATATAAGAATATTTTTTTTCAATGGTATATCCTTGTCTCCCCTTATTTTACTATTTTCTAAAAATAATGCTTTATACCCATCATGCTGCCGAATTTATATCTCAAATTTCTGCCTTTTACTTAAGAAATTCTCATTTAATTTCTTTTTCTAAATACTAAAAACTCGTCAATTTACATGGGAAATCACATACATGTAATAGTGATTTATTTATTTGGGGATCTATATATAAGAAACCTGTATTCATTTTTCTTGGTTTAATAATGATGTAATAATCGTGACTTTAAGCAATTTTGTGTGCCGTGATTTGGAAAAGAAACTTGTTTCTTATTCTCCATTGGTTATTAATGAAATGGTTTATTATAATATATGTGGAATATATTTAGTAACACATATTTAGGGTGCACCTTTATGTCACTCCAATGCATTGGGTAATTAATTTAATCTCTATAGATGACATGTTTCTCGATTCATTGGTGGATAACTTTGGTAATTTTGTTTTATAACACCTTGGTGATATTTGTATGAATGTTTAATTTAAAATTTTTAATCACATTTCGATTTTATGATTCATTTTATTATTCTTATTATATTCCCATATTTCATTCCTTATTTTTTCCCTCGTGTTCTTATTGATAGGTCTCATGATCACATTCATTTTGTATCCCTTTTTTATTCCATTACTAGGCTTCAGGCTCACCATTTCCTTTGATGTATGACCCCGGGATATGTGAATTGGTAAAATTGACCTACATTGAACCCATGAGTATGTCTATTAAGTGTATTAAAATAATTCATTACTTTTTCATGTATTAAGTACCTAATTTACAAGAAACCAAAATTCAAAAGATCATGTGTTTTGTCACATTTAATTAAAATTCATTTATTAAAAAAAGATTGGTACAATTGTGGATAGAAAAGGATGGTTTAGTCATTTGTAGATATTAGGAATATAAAACTTTAGTGAGAACCCAAGGTACAAATCTAAATATAGGAGAACATCCTGGTATAGTGGTGAATATTATGTTAGTGGTTTAAAAGAAATTACATCCATGTTTGGAACCTATAAGTGGATGTGCATTTGGAACTGATTTATATAGGGGTAACACCCAAAAACACCACATTGAGATGCATTCAATCAAGAAATGGTTCAAAATAATGGGTCCTTCATCAAAACAAATTTTAAACTCCTATAGGAAATGTTTTTTTATTCAAAATCATTTTATTAACATTTATAAAGGATATATAGAAAATGTAATTACTAGAAAGTTATATTAAAAATATATTTAATCATGATGTTTTAATACATAAAATCTATTTAGAATTTTGTTATTTCTAAAACTAACACTTTTCTCTATAAGGTTTTCTTTGTTTAGAAAAATGGTGGGAAATAGGATGAACCACATAAATAATGCGTGTAAAGAACGATGCACTGATGGACTTCCAATGAATGATGGAGTGAAACAATGCACGAGGATGATGAATCAACTATATTGACTTATAAAAAATAACTTCAATGTAGTTGAGATAATAGATTCACCTTTATGGTAAAAACATTTTGTTGAGTCCTTCATGCGTTAACAACCACAATCCATTGGTGGATCTACCAATCCATTGAATGTTGAAAAATGGATTGACTCTATAGAAATGTTCTTTTTTATACTCCATTGTTAACAGAAAGGGAAAGTCACTATTATAGTATACCTCTTAGAAAGACAAGATGATAGATGATGGACACTACTTAAAAAATTAATACAAATTTGAGATTGATTCTATGCAGTGGGGAGAGTTCAAGAGAATATTTTTCATTAAATACTTTCCCCAATCGATATAAACAAAAATGGAAAAGGAATTCATAGAGTTGAAGCATAAAAAAATGAATCTATGGGACACTATTAACATTACAAGATTACTCAATACACCTATAGCTTTGTTGTGGATCCTAAATAGAATATTTAAAATTTCATTTGTGGAATGAGACCTTATCTATATAGGAATTTGGAAAGTTGAGACTAATAAATCTATGAAGAGATGATGTGTAGTTATATAAAGGATTAATTAGAGTTTGCAGATATGTATAGGTCACTTAGGTCAAATGAAAAAATATAGGAATGGATCCAAACTCACAGAATGTGATTGATGATGGAAGAGCAGGAAATAAAGTGAAACATACCACATGAAACACATTTGGGATGAATAATTTTCGGAACATCTTTTTTGGGATTGGAAAGTGAAACAAATGTACAAGAGAAGATAATATATATCAAAAATCTCTTTGTGAGGTGAAGCTTCAACTTATCAACACTATTGTAAAATGGAAGATGGTGTAGGATCTACCCGAAGGGCAATGCTTCATGAGTAGACAACTTGGGAACCTTTCAAATCAATATTCAATTCAGAATATGATTGAGAGAAATAACCATAAAACTTACTATAGGCCATGGGAGTAGGATAATTCATTTTATATCATGACAATTAAAGTGGATGCTCTAAATGATGTGGTGGAAAGTACACTCACTATGATCTCAAAGCTACCAAGTACTTAGTTAAATTCCAGTTCTACTCATTCTATTATTTCATAAAAGTTTTTAAATAATACAAAATCAATCCATGTGCTATTAAAAGTATATTTATCAGTCAGGACTCATGGAGGGATTATCTTAACATCAACAATTTATAGAAACTCTATTTTTAACCATATAGAGTACAATATAATTCCAACTCTAGTAGACATTCACATTGTGGAGATTGACACCATACTAGGGATGGACTAGATCTTAATAAATAATGAAAAGATAAACTACAAAATCAAGGAAATTTAATTAGACTTTAATTGAAGTCCTATAGTTATTTTCAAAGGAGAGATATGTCAGCCTAAGCTTTGTCTAGAATCACCTCTCATAGGCATATATATGGATATAATAAGTGAATAAGGGTAATTAAATGAAATTGGAAGTATTGAAAAGTTCCCCATAGTTTAGGAATAGATTGATGTATTTCCTAAAGATTTATCTGGTCCTCCCCTAGAAATAGAGATATATTTCTATATTAAACTCATACCCGGATCCAAGACTATATAAAAGACCCATTATAGAATAGAAAATGTGGAGTTATTGGGA
Source organism: Viscum album (assembly GCA_963277665.1). Lineage (NCBI taxonomy): Eukaryota > Viridiplantae > Streptophyta > Magnoliopsida > Santalales > Viscaceae > Viscum > Viscum album. The sequence continues at coordinate 192,794,476 of OY728150.1, forward strand.
TTAAAGAAACAAATTCGAGATCTTCTGGAGAAGGGATTTATTGGAACAAGTGTGTATCCTTAGGAATCACCTGTTCTATTTTTTAAGAAGAAGGATGTATCAACTTCCCTATGCATTGATTATATATAACATAAATAGATCTCTATGAAGAACAATTATCCTCTCTCAAAGATTGATGATTTATTTCATTAGCTTTATTGGTCTCAATTCTTTTCCAAGATTGACCTCTGATCTTGGTATCATTAATTGAGGGTGAAGAAAGAATATATTCAAAAGACAACCATCCGAAAATGATATGGTCATTATCAGTTTGTTGTTATTCCCTTTGTCTTGACTACTTATCCTTATATATTTATAGATTTTATGAATAGAAACTTTAAGGAATTACCAGATAAATTCATGGTAGTTTTTTTATGATATTCTGAAATAATCCAAAAATTATGACGACCATGATGATCATCTAAGGGATATATTAAAACCATCATGGAATGACAAGCTATTTGGTGAATTTAGAAACTGTAAACTATATTTAAAACAAGTAGCATTCTTGGGAATCATTATGACCAATTATTAAATCTAATTTGCCCTTGTGAAGATAATTCATATTGATGAGTGGAATCATCAACTGAAAGTAAATGAGATTCATAGTTTTTTGGGTTTAGCAGGATATTATAGGAGGTTTGTGAATAACGTTTCATAAATTTCTTATCCACTAACCCAATTAACACAAAAAGTAGATAGGGTATTCAAGGTAATGTTGTGGGAAGAAATTTTCTATGAAATTAAAAAGATATTGGTTATTACAAATGTGCTAAATACACCCAATGTTGGATAAGGGTACATTATTTATAGTTATTCATCACTAAAATGGCTTGGGAGCATAATCATAAAAAAGGAAATGTTTATTTCTTATGCATATCGATAGTTACAACCTCATGAGAATAATTATCCTACACATAATCTAGAGTTAGATATAATATTTTTTTCTCTGAAGATATTGTAGTGCTATCATTATGGTGAGAAATGTGATATATAAATTGACCACCAAAGTTTGAAGTTTATATTCATGAAAAAGGAATTTAACATTAAAAATGAGAGGGTTGGAACATCTTAAATACTTTGACTATTCAATTCAGTATCACCCTAGAAGATAAAGAAAAAACACTGGTGGAATACGTATTAAAGACATTTTTGTGATTTTAATGATGAGGATTCAAGGGGATTCACTGATCAATTATATGGTAAGGATAGAAATGGTAATCATGAGGGAAGGTACATCATCAATACATTACCAAATTTTCTATCAAACATCATTTCTAGAGAAGATCATGAAATCTAAAATATATAATCCTTTGATATTAAATAAGATATAGGCTGTAGGGAATGGGAGGTTCTCTCTGTTCCATATTGATCAAGATGGTGATTTGTAATTTCATAAAATTCTATGTGTGACATCTATACAAGAGATAAATAAGGAGAAAATGAATTAAGATCTTAGGTCAACATTCCCTACACATCTTAGAAGCACTAAAATGTATAGGGACCTTCTTGATCATTTTTTGGTGGATAATATGAAAATGTAGATTTCCAAACACACTGCATGGTGCATGATATGTCAACAAGTGAAAGTGGGGTAACAAATTCTAGATGGGGTATTGTAACCACTACCCATACCAACATGGAAGTAGGATAATAACACTATGTAATTTTTCACTGGTCTCCCAAGAACATCCAAAAGAAATTGTGTGATATAATATATAATGGATAAAGTCACCATGAATACCCATTTCATCACTATTTGGGAAGATTAATATCATGAGAACCATGCCAAGATATAACTAATGGATGTAGTGTGGCTGAATGGGGTTCCACCCTTATCATTTTCTATTATGATCAAGGTTTCACATTTAAGTTATGGAGAAGTCTTCAACATGCTCTAAATATTGAATTTAATTTTAGAACAACCTATAACACCCAAATAGAGGTCTAATCTAAAATGAATATTCAAACACTTGAGTGCATTCTGAGAACATGATCAATGGAATTTAATGGATGATGAGATTAACACCTACCATAAATTTTATTATCGTTTAAGAAAACTCCTACTCATGTATTCAAATGGAACCATATAGTGCTCTGTATTAGAAGATATGTTGAACAATTATATATTGGGAAACAATTGGGGAGAGATCTACGTGGTCGAGATCTTCTCCAAGATATAACAAAAAATGTTCATGTTATCCATTAACATATAAATTATACTTAGAGTCAGTATAATATCTATACTAAAAACCATCAAATGTACTAGATGTTTGATGTTGGATAAATTTGTTTCCTTCATATATTACCATGAAAGAGAGTCATGAGATTTAAAAATAATGGGAATCCTTCGAAAATGATCATTATACTCTTTGAGATCCTTCATATCATTGTATATGTGGCCTATTGGCTAGCACTTCCACCAAATCTGGCTCAATTTCATGATTTATTCTGAAAATATATCATGCGTAATTACATAACTTACCCCTCAAATGTACAAATCTGAAGGTGGTATGGTTGAATCATGACCACTCTTAAGAGTATTTTCTAGTGGAGATCATGCACCATATAGAAAAAGTTCTAAGAAACAAGAAAAAATACCTTGACAACATGTGGTTGAGGTACCATAAAATTTAAAAAGTGACATTGGAATTAGAGGAGGAAATGAGATATAACTACCCTTTAGTTTCTCAATCGATAATATGATTTGAATTTTTATGGATGAAATTTATTTACGGGAAGTATGTAATGACCCATAATTTGTTAAAACATATTTGTTTCCTGAATAAGTGTCTGTTATATATTATATAAAATTAAAAATACAGAAAATATAGTGGAACCACCAAAAACAATTCTCATTAATAAATATCATTACATTAGTTAGCTATGAAACCAATAAAAATTCCAGACATTACAACAGGAAAATATATATAAAATTAAATAGCTAAAATGAAAAAATATGGATTTCATCATTCTTCTAGAATCAGCTCCCCCCAAAAGATCTATATAAATAAAATAAAATACTAGTAAACCAATCAACATCTTAAAAAATTTAAATTATATCCTTAGGGGCAATTGTATAGAATATTGATTAAAGAAATGAATTTGTATATATAGGGAATAAAAGGAAATGAGACCATTGGTATTTGATTTATATATGAGTGTTGGTCAAATATGACCATCTATCAAAATAACCCTTGGTTAATTTGACCATTAGAAACTATACCCTTTTCTAATAATATTTCCACTGAAATTATTATTTATAAATAGGACTAATAAATCATAATTTGTGAAGAAAGGATAAAATTTGGCATCAAAAAGTAGATCCTTATCATTTGAAGCCCATTGGTCAGCATTTGGGATGGAGGTAGCATCACTATGGTTCACTATCAACCAATCCTAAGTCAAGATTGCACAAATAAATCCTAAATGAGGTCACCTATAGGATAGGATCAATTTCGTGGAGATTAACACTCAGTTCTATCCAAGACATCCCATGAAACTACCACCCTCACACAAGTTACCCTTAAGGAGTATGAAAGTGTAATATGAGGATATGTGTCTAGGACTTAATTACATAAAGTCTAATTTCCTATAAACAACTGAAATTTTTATTCCATCAAATCCCTTTTTTAATATTATTTTTTCATACTAAAATATATTTTTTAATTGAGACAAATTTGATAAATTGATTTATAGACCCAAATAAACATTATTATTTTTTAGAAATGAATTATAAAATTATACCTAACATATTCTAAATAATATTTTTTAATATAAATAATCTTTTAAAACACACTTATTTGAATATATGTAATAAAATAATTTTATAGTGTTCTAGGATATCTTTATAAATATCGAGAATTTTATTATGTCTAAAAATAGAGATTTTTCAGGAAATAAAGATTTTTTTATATAAAGAACAAAATTATTATATTTACAGAATTATTAAGATAACATAAAAATTATATTTGAAAAAATAAGTTTAACTTAGGTTAGGGCTAATTTTTTAAAATTTTCTAAAATACATTGTTTTTTCATGTAAATTAAAAATATATTTTTCTTTTTTCAGTATGTTTTATGACATCATATTTATGCGCTAATGATGTAATATTTAATTAACCACAATCCATGACCTAAACTATTTTATTTTATAAATATTATTTTTCCATATATTTTAATCAATTTTCAAAACAATAAGTGACTTTCCAAAGCCTAAAATGGAAATGATGTTTTTAATAAGATTACATTCTAGAAAAATGTAATTGTACAAACAAAAATAAGTATTTAAAAATGGTTTTCAATTTTAGTGAATCAAGATATCATAAAATGTTACTCAAATTAATAGAAAATATGATGAAAACCCACTTTTATTCCAATGTTTTTTCATTTAACAAAACCTAGATTTTGGAGACCAATTTTTAAAAAATATTAAACAATTCTTTCCCCATAAACATAAATACTCTTCCATTTCACCTTTTCCTTTCACTACCAATGTATCCTCCATGATTTTATAGAGATATTTCCTCCCAATGATTCCCCCAAATTTTATTCATTCCCCTAAGGTTCTATTATTATGTTTTAGGATCTACTCCTCAAGGTAAGTGAAATCTCTACCTCTATTTTCCAATCAAAAGTCCATTTTGTGGTATGTCTTATAATTTACAATAAAATTACATAGTTACCACAATATATTATCCCATTACTATAATAATAGTGTTTTTAAAATGAGAGAACCATTTCTTCTATCATTTTACCATTTTATACAAAATTTATTTCATAGATGTCATGCTGCTGAATTTACATCTAAAATTTCTCTCATTTACTTGAGAAAATGTCAGTTTTGTTTTTTTTATAAATACACAAACCTATTCCTCTTTCATATTTATTAAACTAGATGTAATAGTGATATATGTTTTTTTATTTACATGTATGAAACCCAATTTACCTTTTCATGCTTTAAGAATGAGTTAATAACCATTACAATAATAAATTTTGTACATCTTGATTTTGAAAATAAACCTATTTCTTATTCTCAATGGGTTATTAATGAATTTTTTTATCCTGACATATCTGGATAATGATAACTAATATATATTGTGTGTTTATTTTGATATCACTCAATGAACTACATGAAAAATTTAATCTCTAGAGATGACATGTTTTGTGATACCTTGGTCAATAACCATGGTAATTTTGTTTTAAGACACCTTGGTGATATACGTTGGTTTTATGAATATGAATATATTATTTAAATTTTTTATGTATATTTTCATGTTATTGTTCAATTTTTTAATATTATTTTTATTATATTCCCCTTCTTCTTGAATTATTTTTATGCCTCATTTTATTTTTTATGTGTATCAAGATAACATGTTTTTTTTTCTCCCTTGTTTATTCCCTTAGTGTCATTCATGCTCACTCTATTCCTTTGATGTATGTCCCAAAGATATGTGATGTAATAAAAGTAACACATATTGAACCCATTAATACTTATTTTAATTGTATTAAACAACTTTTTTAGGTTTTCATATATTATGTACAGAATTTCCAAGAAACTAAACTTTAAGGATCCTATGTTTTTTCAATTTAATGAAATATTATGTTATAAAAAGGTGGGATGTCATAGCTCAAATTCATGACTATATCCTAGACCCTATTGAAACACTGATAGGTTATATGGTTTATATAGACTATTGCCTCAACCCATAGATATTATTTTTGTATCTATTTCCATGATTCCAACCTTGTAAATAGGGTAATTCTATAGTTGTGAAATATATATTCAAGAGTTTGATGTTAAAACTCAGTGGTCTGAGTTGTTTAATCAAGAATACTACAATTACATATTTGGATGAGATATTTTTTGATTTGGGTAATTGTAATTTTATCAATCATTAAATTTTATCCAAACCCTCTTCTATGTACTTTTTATAATCCTCTTATAAGAAAAATTAATTTTTTTTATATTTAGTTATTACAATTATATAGGTCCAAATCTTTGGGAAAGAGAAAATGTGTTTTTAAAAGATTATATAATGGTATATTAAAGTATCCTTACTTATGTAAATAAAATTTTGAGTTTAGAAGAACTACATATGTGTTAATACAAAATCATAAAGAATTCATAAATGAAACTCTTAGTTTTGTAAGGGTACATCAATCATTTTGTTAGTGAAACAAGGATGTATATACGCTATGTAAGGGTAGTATTATACATGCATAAGGGTAACACACTTTTTATAATGTTTACATAAGAGTATGTCTGTAACATAAAAGTCCTTTTAAGGGTAAGAATACTTTTGTATAATTTTCATAAGGGCAATGCATGACCTATGTAAAGGTATCCCTTTAATTTAAATGGATACATAAGTGTACCTAGGAACTATGAAAGGGTAAGCATGAATTTTCATGCATAATGTAAGGGTATGAGAACTTAATATTGTTAAATAACATTAATCTTACCCTATAACTATGATATTTGTAATTGTAAACCATTAAACGCTTACAAAACACATTTTTTTTGGAAAATGTGTTTTCCCCTATTTCCATTTCTCCATCCCCACTCAACCTTGTAACTCATTTTTTTCTATTCTAAATGTAAATAATAATGGGAATATTTTTTTACACATTTAATGTTCATGGATCATAATATGAATGAATTTAAACTCTAAACAATTAATAAATAAATAAATGTAAAAATAAATAATGAATTTAACTTGTGATTTTTCATATTTCAAACATGTACATGATTTTCTTCTTAAATATTTTAAAACCATTATCTTTTGATTATTAGGTATTATATTATGTATAGGGAGTGAATGAATTCCCATTTTCATGTTTTTTGAATATTTATTCTTTCAATACAAGTTTTTAGTATGGGTTCGAGGTGTGGAAAACCCCCACCCTCTCATAAACTCTGGGGTGCAGGGGTTTAAAATTAATATTCCTTGTATGAATGTGTATACCTCTTCTTCTCTATCAAGTGTTATTTTTAATATTTACAATTTTTAATCCCTCAGAAAAAATGATAATGTTTCCTTAAAAATACAACAACCCACAGTTGTGGGGAAGAATAATAATAATGATTCTTGTTTATCTCACATTTTTTAGAGGGGAAAATTATTATCATATTTGGAATTATAATTTTAAATAAGGAATAAAAGGGTAGTAGATTATTTGACATAAATTGATAATTTTGGAAATTATCCCTGATATAGAATCTAATTATCATATGTGGTGTTTTATTTATTTCTAAAATAATTTTTTTTGAATCATTTCAAGGAATCATTGGAATGTGATTTCAGTTGACGAGTACACAGATGTGATTTGGGTGATGATTCCATGATGTACCTTGATGCTGAAATCAATTACCTTAATGTAAGAATATATTTAAATATTGGGTCTCTTGTTTACGCATATTACCTTTGTATAATTATTTTTTTGGCATACCTTATTTACCATGCTTGATTTTCATCACATGCTGGTGTGTGTGTCACCCATAAGACTAGTTATGATATTTGATTTCAAGAGTATTGTTGGAGTATATTATTGTCATGTTTTATTATGAACAAGTGTTTTTATGTGTCGATAATGTTTAATCATGATGATATGTTCTACTTACCTTGTATGAAATACCATTTAATGGGGATTAACTTTCCTTGGAGGTTGTTATTGGGACTTGTAAAAGGCGAACTGTCGTGTGATATTTATCTCTTAGAGAAGAAGTGTGAATGACTTGTGATGATGATGATGACAGAACTCATCCTAGGGTATGTGAATTATGGTCTTGGGATTTAACATGAGATAATGTGTTTTGTGAATGATGGTCTAGGAGCTTGGACCGGGGAATAGATAAGGTACGATAGTCAAGAGGCTTGACCGCTCACTGATCATAAATAAACATTGTGGGGTTCTGATCCCACTTGATAACTTGACATCTCTAGGAGAACTGTTACACGTCTAATGACTTATTGATTCTCGCATATGACATCATATGGTTATCATAACAGCATGGATATGAAGTAGGTGCTGCCAGGGGTCTATGGCTGCTTGGTTAGTCCATAAATTCTTAGTATGTGGTGTTTGATTATTATTCTTATTTCTACTTTTTTATTATCTTGAAAAAGACATGTTACACTTGAGAACACTTGTTAAGGATTCATCTGTGGTGTCATGTTAGGTTTTATTAATCGCACCCAATATGAGCATTTTGATGTGCATACATGCTTCTTGTTTAGGGTTCAAATAATGGAATGGTGAATGTAGTTGATGTCTGAGCAGAGGATCATGGAGTTGGAAGATGACAGAGATATTCTCTTGAGGACACCCACTATTTTATTTATTTATCTATCTAATTATTTTGTTTCTGTGGTTTGTATTTCCACTTTTATAGCCCATTTATTGTCTGTATAATTGGTAAGTCGCGTTTTAGTTTATTTATGATACTGAAGTTATTCTATTTATTATATTATCTTATTATTATTTGTGTTGTGATAATTAGGTTATAGTCTCCTTAGTGATGAAATTTGGCCCTTACTGTTTGTCAACAACTTCTTACATACAGGGAGGTGTGCATGAGGCAATATGACACTATGATTTGGTCCTGATGGTTTATTTCTGGGCATTACATAAATATATACATTCACATTTAATTATATAGATCTATACGCACATAAGATATATATTTATATAGAAATTTATATATATATATAACTAAAAATTACTAAATAATTTATAATTATTTATTAATAATTTACAATACATACTTACATAATCTAGAATCCATTTTTTTATTTTCACATGAAACTTTTAAAGGGTAGGTTCGAACCCAAACAACATCCACCAATTAAAAAACATAAAAGGAATGTCACACCAGATATAGAATATATGAACTTCCCCTCCCTAAAAACTACATCATTATGTCAAGACTCCACTCTTGCATGACCGCTCAGCGAGGTATCCCATGAATGGTTGCATAGTCCAAGACTGATGGTGAAAGCTATACCATCTCATTCATCCAAATTTGGATGGGAATGTGCAGGTGAAGACTTCCAACTCTGACTCCTTGTCTTGAGAGGTTCTTCATAGAGTGTCTAGGTGCCTTCACATACCAGAATCAAAATCCATCATATTAAATCACATCCTCGATTCTGTCAACCTTCGAAAGCCAATAGAGTCAGAACCACCACAATAATCCCATATCTCTCACCCTCACATACAAATCCACCATGAAGACAACCACTCAGATCCACCATAGAGAGAGTGGTGGAGTTTTGGGGAAATAGTAGAGGAACGAGTAACCAATTCCCTTCACAGATCTAGCCTCCATGGCCCCCCAATGTGGATGACCACCACACAATCAAAGATGAATGAACATAAAACATACAAAAATACCAAACTCAACTCAGCATAATATAACATAAAACTTCACAAAAAAATCCTCCAACCCGAAAGGACCCAGTTGGAGCAATGAACCACAGAGAGGGGGCTGAATCAGTGGTACCCCTTTTTCACTTTTTAATTTCCCTTAATATTGAGAACAGCCTTTGTCCCATGTTAAAGAAAAAATCCTCTACTGAGAAAACAAACTAGCACACATCTAAAGGAACACAGTAATTTACAAGGTTCACTATTCAATAAGAATAGCTACATCCTTAGTATGGTTGGAAGCAATCCATCAACATACAATCCACTAATAAAAAAATACTTGGATTACAACGTGTAGGATATACCCTTACACTCATGAAGCACTATGAAAGAATCACTTCAGTGTGTGTGCACCCTCTTCGAACAATAGGACAATGTCTCTTTTATTGTAAAAACTTATGTTACCTGCACTTCCTTTCAAATACACAAGTGTAAGCAAGTTTATAACAAATATTCACTTCCTTACCCAGAATAAAGGCAAGGACTCCTAGGACATGAGATAGATCAATTACAGTTCGAACTTCTCATTCTGAATATCCATTCCGAATATCCATTCCAAATCTCCATTCTGAATCTCCATTCCGAATCTCCATTCTGATTTTCCCAAACCAATTCTTCAATTCGAATTCTTTCATTCAATCTGATTCTTCAATCCAAATATTCCTCAGTCCGAGAAACTCAATATGGTGTCAACCAATACTGATTCCCCATTCTTATTAGTTCAGTCCGAACATCCCATTCCGAATCTCCATTCTTATTTTTCTCATTCTGAGCAACTCAATACGGTTTCAACCAGTATCAAATTCTTGTTACAATTGAAACCGTAAGGAAACTTTGTCGGCAAAACACTTTTTTCTCTCTCCATATTATCAGACCTTCTCTCACTAATTAATCATCACATTTTTACTATGTACTCAGATCCCCTTTTATAAGTGCTCCAAAGTGTGCTTAGGCGGGAAACCAAAATATTTTATCGCTTAATTAAATTCACCCAAATCATAATTTATATTGAAATCTCAGAGTAATTAAGACTTTGTCAACGCCTCTAGAATATTCTTGAATCTTCTTACACTTCTCTTGATTTAGAAAATTTTCCTTTTACATATCCGACCTTGTTACACAGGATTCTTGGTCTCACACTTTCAGATCCACTCATCTGTCTTCTCGGTATCATATTCTAGGATTCACTCATCTGTCTTCTCAGGATCACTTTCTCGGATCCACTCATCTGTCTTCTCGGAATCACTTTCTCGGATCCACCCTTCCTGATTCTTTGGCATCACTTTCTCGGATCCATCCTTCTTGAGTCTTTGGAATCACTTCAATTATCAACATGACTCTTCACTGATTCTTCTGTATGACACCATTTCAATTATTAGTATGACACTTCATCACTTCTCAGTATGGCTTTTCATTACTTCCTCGGTATGAAAAATTCTTCATTCTCAGTATGACTCTTCTTTATTCATCGATACTGATAATTTTCAATTCTCGGTATGACTCCTCTAGATCTCAGTATGACTTCACCAGTTCTCAGTACGATGTTCTGGTTCTTGGTATAACATCTAGTTCTCAGTGTGACTTCACCGATTCTCAGTACGACTTCACCAATTCTTGGTAAGACTTCTGGTTCTCGGTGGGAATTCACAGATTCACTTTTTCATGCATCGTGTTTACTTTCATATACTCACAAATTTTGAGTTACAAAATAGAAAAGCATCTTCACAATGTGTAATGAATACATAGAGCCTTCACATCTCCTGTTAGCCAGCTTCCAATTTCAACCGCTTCCAGGTTTTGAGAATTTTCAACTTTCTGGTTCGGAATTTCTCAATTTCCAGATTCCGAGTTCTCCGAACACCAGGTTCCAAGAATTGCAACTCCTAGGATTTGAATCTTCAAACTTCCAGGTTCTGAATTCTTTGAAATGTAAGGTGTCCTTCCACTATGAAAACTTCTCTAAGACCAACAAACGAAAAACCATGAAAACGATCTCCTCTTTTAGCTTGGTCCTAACAATCTCCCCATTTGGATTGTGTTGTCAACCATGTTTTAATAAATCACCATAATTTGAAACCTCAAGCATTGGAGTAATTATAAATAATTCTAAGCCTACGTGAGCAAACTTGATGTAAGAGACAAGAATCATTGACATAAAAACCATGTTATCCATAAGGTAGTGAATATGACATCTTCATCTTCCTTTTCTAACATCTTTATTTTTCCTATAAACAAATTCAAGTTCTTCCCTACAACCACTCCAATAAAATTGTTAGAAAAGTTCACAAACACAAACACTACTGAGTTCAATGTTTACCCACAACTCTCTCTTAAAAAAATAGATTTATGATAGAAAGAAAACTTCTCCCCCTTGACAAAATAATCCAAATGTAAGAAGAGAGGGTACGTAACAACATACCATTGCCTTGAAGAGAAAGAGGTTGGACACCAATGTTAAACATTAATCATGAGAATGATTCTGTCAGCAAGGGTATCATGACAATATCAGAAACTTGTTCAGTAGATGAAACATAATAAAGTTTTAGTTGATTCTTTTCCACATGCTCTTTGATTAAATGATATTTGATGTCAATATGCTGCGATCAAGAATGTTGGATGGGTTTTTTAGTAAAATTAATTGTACTTTGATTATCACAGCCCAAGAGCATAGGCAACTTCACTTCAACGAACAAATCTTCCAACTGTATTTTCATCCAGATAAGTTGGGTAGTGGCCATGGTGGCAGCAACATATTCAGATTCAGCTGTACTGAGTGTCACATAATTCTTCTTCTTCGAGTGCCAACCAACACAACCTTTTCCGATAAAGAACACTCCACCAGATATGGATCTTCTATCATCAAAATTTCTTTCCCAATATGCATCTGAATAGCCAAACAAATCAATTTTATTTGAACCACTGTACATGCTTATGAATTCTATTGTGCCTTTTATGTATCTTAGAATTATTTTTCCAACAACAAGATGTGATTATTTTGGAGCAATCTGGTATCTTGCACATAAGGTAACAGCAAAAACAATATCTGTTCTTGATGCAGTCAGGTACAACAAACTTCCAATCATCTTTCTATATTCATTCTGATGAAATTCTTTTCCTTCATCATTTTTTCTTAGCTTTGTCCCCAGTGTGATAGGAGTTGATACAGGTTTTGAGTTTTCTATACCAAACTTCTTGAGAAGTTCCTTAGCATACATTTCTAGGGAGAGAAAAATGAATTCTTTCTATTGAAAGATTTTTTAACCAAGAAAGTATCTCATTTCACCCAATATGGACATCTCAAAGACATTATTCATTTCTTCACCAACCCATTTACAGGTTCTTTCATCATTAATAGCAAAAATAATGTCGTCAACATACACAATCACAATGAGGGAAAGATGTTTTCTTTCCTTAATGTACATATTGCTATCAACTCTTCCTTTCTTGAAGTTCATTTCTTTTAAGCAAGTATCCAGTTTGGAATACCATGCTCTTGGAGCTTTATTTAGACCATAAAAGGCTTTCTTCAATCTTCTCACATAACATTCATCCTTCCCAACAATAAAGCCTCATGGTTGTTCAATATAAAAATTTTCTTTATGATCACCATAACGAAATCTGGATTTGGCATCCATTTGAATGATTTTGTAGCCTCGTTGTGCAGAAATAGAAGGAAAGATTCGGATATTTTCTAATCTGGCCAATGGGGAAAATGTTTCTTCAAAGTCAATTCCTTCAATCTAAGAGTAGCCTTTGCAAACTAATCTTTCTTTATTTCTGATAACTTCACCTTCTTCATTGAGCATGTTCGGGAAGACCCACTTTGTGCCAATAATGTTCTTATTTTTAGGCTTCGGAACAAGTTCCCATGTGTCATTCTTTCCTATCTGATACAATTCTTCATTCATGGCTTGAACCCATTCCAGATGCTCAAAGGCTTCAATAACATCATTTGGTTCCACTTTGGAATACAAGGAAGTATGTGATATGGAATTAATTGTTCTTCTTGCTTGAACAGTGTGATGTCGATCACCAATTATGTTCTGATCTTGAACTTGTTTCATCAACCTTGGATAAGTTTTTCGTGTGCCATACTCATCACTTGATATGGATGAATCTGATTCCTCATCTTGGTTAGGATTACAATTCATTACATCCTTATCCGAATCGTTAACTTCATCTTCCTCATCTTCGTTGTCTGTCTGGACAGGGTTATCTTTCCCTATATTTTCAATGACTTTTACATCAACTGCATCCACCATTCTTCTAGTTTCTTTGTTAAAACATCTACAACATCTTCCTTCTAGTGCATAACCATGAAAAATTCAATCATCTTCTTTCTGATCGAATTTTCCACTGTTTCCACCTTTCTTCTTTATAATGCACGGGCTCCCAATAACATTAGCATTCTTCATACTTGGATTAATTACATAGAAACGTTCATATGGAGTCTTGTTTGATTGGGGCCTATAGAAACATCAATTTTGAATTTAAACAGCTATACCCGTTGTTTTCCCCCAAAAGTAATGAGTAAGGCCATGTTCAAGCAACATTGTTCTTCCCATTTCTACCAAGCTTCTGTTCTTCCTTTCAGCAACCCCATTTTGTTGATGTGTATATGGAGCACTATATTCATGATGAATTCCATGCTTCTCAAGATAGTATTCAAATTCATTACTTCTATACTCACCACCATTATATGTTATCAACTTCTTCACAGAGTACTCACATTCTTTCTCAGCTTTTCTTTTGAAGATTTTAAACATTTTCAGGGCGTCTTACTTGTGCATCATAAACTTAACACATGTAATGTGATTAAAATCATCAATTAAGGTGATGAAGTACTTCTCTTTATTTGTTTATTGTTTTCTCATCGGCCCCATATATTAGAATGTATTAGTTCACGGGGTTGTTTAGAACAAATGTTAACATTCTTATGCACAACACTTGTAATCTTTCCTTTCTGACAGGTAGTGCAATACTAATCTATTCTTCTTGGGAAATCAGGAATATATCGAACACTGTCCCTTTTAGATAACTTTCTCATATTTCTCTGACACATGTGTCCAAGTCTTCTGTGCCACAACTAATTTTCTTCCACTATGCTCATGTAACAAGAGTTTTGTGAATTTCCAACCTGAAATAGATTCCCTTTGGTTAGTTGACCTCTTGTAACAATCTCCCCATATTCTTCACTTTTCACATCAAATCCATATTTCTTGAAGATAACTTTGTTACCCTCATCACAAAATTGTGATACACTCAGCAAGTTTTGCTTCAACCCATCAACATACAGAGTTTTCTTGGACTTCAATTTTCCTTTCCCAATGATGGTTGATCCAACACATTTGATTTTTAAAGATTCATCATTTACAAATTTCAAAGTGCCTTATTTAGACTACATAACATTATTTATCAACTTAATGTATCCTGTAATATGTGAAGAACACCCACTATCAAGTATCTAAGGTCATTCTTACTTTGTAACTTTGAGAGCAGTTTCAACAACAATAGATTTTTCTTCTTTCACTTCATTCTTCACCTTCAGATTCTGATAATTAAGAACATTTTGTTGAGCTGGTAACAGTACAAGACCTCCTTTTTAATGATTTCTTGGTTGTTCACACATTTTTCAAATAGTATCCAGAGTCTGGAACCTATTTCTTGTCTGAACTTCATTCTTCTCAACTTTATTCAAGAAAACATTCTCACTCTTCTTTCATTGAGGAGATTGACTCCCCATCAATCTCTGCCTTTCATAACTTGTGGGGTGTTGGTAATAATGTTGATTGAACCAACACATTTTGGATGTATTCCTGAATCCACCAAAAAAACCAATAGTACCCATAGAAGGAGTACCTTCCTCTAAAGATTTTGTACTGATATTTCTTTGTTACTCTTTCTTCTGACCCACCAACCATTCTTTTGTAAGCAACATTGTTCTATTGTAATTCTTCCTTCTCTGATTTTACTTGTTTTTCACCAGTGTTATACTTATATTTCCTCGAAACTTCAGAGTTCCCAGCAACAATGGTCTTGTCCACATAAATAGCTTTCTCATCTTTCTTCTTCATAGAAACCACATTATTCTTCTATTGAATTTTCTCAGGATTTGCTTGTTTAGAGAATTCACATTCATTAGTAGTTGAGTTTTGAAAACATATGTTTCTTAATTCAACTTCTAAGATCTTCTTTTGAATGAGTTGTAATTCTTCCTCTTTTGCTTTCAACTTAACTATCATGTGCTCATTTTAGTTTTTCTCTTCTTCAAGAGACTTCTTCAAATATTCAGGTTCTTTCTCAAGTGTGTATTTAACATAAGCTTCATTGCATGATGAGGAACATTCATCTTCCAACTATTTGTTAAGTTTCTCTAGCCTTCATATCTTCCTTAAACATTCCTTCAATTATTCTTTCAGATGCATCTCAAGCTGAGTTTATTCTTCTTCCAAGCCGCTGATTCTGAAATCTTCATCATTCCCTATTGCAATGAAAGTATTCTCAACACCATGCACAACTGATTTTTCAGATTCATCATCACTTTCTTCATATTCTTCATTTATAGATAGAATCCTTTTTCTATTGGATTTGAAGAACTTCTTTTCTTTCCCCGACTTTCCTTTACCACCCTACTTCTTCCATAACTTTCTTGGCATTATTTCTTCTTCATCATTGTCTTCTTCATTCTCCCTTCATGGATAGTTAGCCGCAAAGTGGTCAGTGACTCCGCATTCAAAACACATCAAAGAAGTTTTCCCTTGTATTTACCTGTGCCTCTTTTAACATTTTTTGAAAACAAGGATAAAATATCGTTATGATTTTTACATTCCTCAATTTCAGAGTCAGAGTCACCACCATCTTATTTAATCAAGATATTCTTAGACTTCTCCTTCTTCATGGCCTCGAAAGATAATTCTCGGTCAACCTTTTCATTGGTTTTCATAGCCTTTTCCCATATCATCTCACAAGTAATGAGTGTGCTATGCAAATAATCAAGAGAAAGGTCTCTGAGTCTCTCTCTTCTAATGAAGATACCTTCGCATCAAATTTATCAGGGAGAATCCTCAAGATTTTTTCGACCACAGTAGAGTATTTCAGCTCTTCACCAAGACATCTGATGGTGACAACAATATCATTTACCCTGGTGAAGAAATCCCCAACAAATTCATGCTCTCCCATCTTCAAGACATCATACATCAACCTCCAGATTTGATGTTTCGCCTTCTTGACTTTTTAGTTGCCTTCGTATATTTTTTTAGTTTCTCCCATATACCTTTTTTTGTGGCCACTCCTTTCACTCTCAATAACCCACTTTCAAAACGTGAAGACAATATTGCATTCTTGTCTCTTTCATCATTCTCAAGAATCTTCTTGTCAACAGGTGTTAGTGGAACATTATCATAAATGGGGGTAAACACAACTGTTGCAGCTTCAAGAACATCATAACTAATAGACATGAGATACGGTAGAATTCTATTGTTCCAGATGTGATAGTTCTTCCCACAAAATACCGGAATTAATTTACTATTCACACAATTCTGATTTTCTAACAGCAAGGAAAACAAAGGAACCTTCTCTCATACCACTTGTAAGGACCCAGTTTGAGAAATGATCCACTAAGGGGGGTGTGAATCAGTGGTACCCCTTTTTTCCTTTTTAAGTTCCCTTAATATTGAGAACAACCTTTGTCTCTTGTTAATGATAAAATTACCTGCTGAGAAATAAAACAAGCACACATCCAAAGGAACACATCAATTTACAAGGTTCAATATTCAATAAGAATAGCTACATCCTTGGTATGGTTGGATACATTACATCACCATATAATCCACTACGAAAACAATCCTTGGATTAAAACAAGTAGGATATACCCTTACACTTGTGATGCACTATGAAACAATCACTTCAGTATGTGTGAACCCTCTTAGCACAATAGGGCAATGTATCTTTTCTTGTTTCAACTTATATTACCTACACTTCCTTTCGAATACAAAAGGGTAAGAATGTTCATCACAAATATTCACTTCCTTACCCAGAAGAAGGGTAAGGACTCCTTGGACTTGAGGTAGATCAATTACAGTTCAAACTTCTCATTCTGAATCTCCATTCCGAATCTCCACTCCAAATTTTCCCATTCCGATTCTTCAATCTGAATTCTATCCTTTAATCTGATTCTTCAATCCAAATCTTCCTCAGTCCAAGAAACTCAATACGGTTTCAACCAATACTGATTCCCCATTCTGATTAGTTCAGTCTGAACTTCCCATTCCGAATCTCCATTACGATTTTTCTCATTCTGAGAAACTCAATACGGTGTCAACCAGTATCAAATTCTTGTTATAATTGAAATCTTAATGAAACTCTGTCAGCCAAACACTTCTTTCTCTCCCTAGATTATCAGAGCTTCTCTCACCACTTAATCATCACACTTTTACTTTATACTGAGATATCCTTTTATAGGTTCTCCAAAGTGAGCTTAGGCGGGAAACCAAAATATTTTCCCACTTACTTAAATTCACCCAAATCTTAATTTCTCCTGAAATCTCGGAGTAATTAATATTTTATCAATGCTTCTAGAATCTTCTAGAATCTTCTTCTACTTATCTTGATTTATAACATTGGCCTTTTCCGGATCCAACCTTGTTACACAAGATTCTCAATTTTACATTCTCAGATCCACTCATCTGTCTTCTCAGCATCATATTCTCGGATTCACTCCTTTGTCTTCTCAGCATCACTTTCTCAAATCCACTCATCTGTCTTCTTAGAATCAATTTCTCGGATCAACCATTCTTGATTCTTCGTAATCACTTTCTCGGATCCATCCTTCTTGATTATTGGACATCACTTCAATTATCATCATGACTCTTCACCGCTTCTTTAGCATGACACCATTTCAATTCTCGGTATGACTCTTCATCACTTCTCGGTATGGCTTTTCATTTCATCCTCGGTATGAAAAATTCTTCATGATCGGAATGACTCCTAATTATTCATTGATACCAAAGATTTTGATTTCTCGGTATGACTCCTCTAGATCATGGTATGACTTCACCAGTTCCCGATATAATGTTCGGGTTCTTGGTACGACTTCTGGTTCTCGGTGCGACTTCACCTATTCTCGGTACGACTTCACCATTTCTTGGTACGACTTCTGGTTCTCAGTGCGACTTCACTGATTCACTTTTTCATGCATCGTGAGTACTTTTATATACTCACAGATTTGGAGTTACAAAATAGTAAATCATCATCACAATGGGTAATGAAGTCTTATAGAATTCAAATCTCTTATTAGCCAGCTTCCAAATTCAACCGCTTGTAGGTTCCAAGAATTTACAACTTCCCGGTTCCGAATTTCTCAATTTCCAGATTCTGAGTTCTTCGAAAATCAGTTTCTGAGAATTGAAACTTCTAGGTTTCGAATCTTCGAACTTCCAGGTTCCTAATTCATTGAAATTCAAGGTGTCTTTACTTTATTAAAACTTCCTTAAGACCAAAAAAAATAATCAAAACAACATTCCACAGATGCCTGCAGTTCCTCACCCTCACATCCCAAAACACTATGAAGACCACCACTTGGATATGTCTCGAAATGTGTTGTGGAATCCTAGATCAAGAGCATAGGTACAAGCTTCCAGCTGACACGAGATTCCAATAGAACCAGGGAAAAAATATCTAGCACCCAAACCACTTCGAACAATATTGGGATCCAAAAATATAACTCCTCCATGTAGAAATATAGAAGTTATCCAAGAAGGAACAACACGACATGAACAAAAGAGGATCCAAAAATTGTATTTAATTAGAACATCAAAAATATGGACATACATTTGAAGAAATCCATGAAGGAAAATTATCCAGAGAAATGTGGGTCAAACTAGAGAGACCATTTGTTTCCATCAAATGGGCCACTATATTAATTTCTATTTTGATAAAGAAGAAAGAGAGGGCCAATACATTATAGGGAAGTGATAAAATCTTCAAAATTAGCATTCAAAAATATGGTAATCCATTTTTCATTATGGTAATAGTGTTGAAAATAGTGAGTCTTCCATGTAAATAATGGTATATTTCTGACCTCTATCCATGTAGAATAATATTCTAATGTACATTTTATGGGAATCAATCACCAGTGGGTCCTAGAATGTGTTTTATGAATCCGAGATACCCATGATAATCTACACATTGTAATTTATGACCACAACTCGAGTATCTATACTTTCATCCCCATGGAGGTATGCATCCTTATTAATCTATAGGATGCCTATGGGTGGAAGGATTCAAGTGCATATAAGAAATTTGTAACATTAGGAAGCATTATATTTTTCTTATTGAGCCCATATATTTAACCAAGATCTATCATGTTCAACCCAGAAAGATTGTAGTATTAAAATTGTGTTGAAAATATGGTCAATTATTCTAACTAAAATGATCCATAAAAAATGAATAATGAATCTACTTTCTCCATGAGAATAGGTTCTGAAAATAACTCCAACAGTTCTATAATATTAGAAACCAAATTAATATATTTCTCTTCCTTTGAACACCATAAACTCTGCACATCCCTTTCCCATAGGAAATGAATAATTGAATGCTTGGGGGACTTCAGTTCTATCAGACACATAAAGAATATGGGATTATCAAAATCGTTGCCAAATAAAGGGAAATATTTTGAGTTAAGGATTCTACTACACACATTATATAAAAAATAATGAATTTTATGTGGAATCTAGGTACCATAGAAATTTATAGTGCACCTCACCCTCAGGGTTCCATAATCAATGTGTGAGAGCATAGATAGACCTACCTGAATAAACTCATTATCATTCTTTTCAATAGAAGATATTATCTTTCCCCATATCTATCATGAAGGGAAACACTTAATATTATCTTGTTGTCACTATCATTGAACCATATTTTTATGCTTCTTAATGAAAAATCCATCTCCTATGTCATCAAAGAGAGAATAGAATGTTTCATACTCAATGACCAGAATCACCAAAAAAGATCCCATCAATCAATCACTATGAGACAACCAAAGATATTTTTATATACAAACCATGGAATCATTAACGAGACTCTATAGAATACATATGCATAATAGTATGAACAAACACTGCATTCATCTACAACAGAATATAGGATGAGGGCCTAAGGTCACATTTTATAAATATGAATGTCAAAAAAAACTTTTCTCTGAAAATATGGGCACAAATGGTGTGCGGGATAATCATAATATAGTGACATTCTTTATCTATGAGTTTATTTTTAAAAATGTTGAGATCTACAACAACCAAGACATATATAATTAAAATTACATATTTTTGACTTAATTAAATGAATTATGGTTTTATAAAATACATTCACATATTTTAGTATATCCAATTGGATTTTAAATGACCATTAAGTATATTGACCTTTGATAATATATCCCCTGAACAACGATCACATTACTAGTATAAATACAGGGTTTTAACAAATATTTTTGGAAAATACAAAGAATGTTATGGACTTAGATAGTAGGATATTACTATATCAATCCCATTTATTGAATCTTGCAAGGGAGATTGTAATTATGGGATTTTTTGTAGTCCAATCCCAATCTCTGATATAACAACTTATGAATGAGATAAACCATTTATTAGATATCTTCAAGCACATCGAGATCATGGACCAAACCATGTTCTCTGAACGACACCATGAGGGCCTCACCATCATGTACCTTACTCTTATGAGATATTCTATTGTAATAATGGTATATGTATCAACACTCTAAAAATAAGATTATGTACAATATTTTGTATAGAATAATGAATTTATTGTTCTCCTTTTTATTTTTACTTTTTAAATGATATTTAAAGCACTAGTTGTATTTTTGGTTAAAATTAAAAATCAATTAAGAAATATATTTTATTGAATTAATGTATTTTTTTTAAAAAAATATTTTAATAAACTATTATAAATAAATAACTTTTATTGAATATAAATTATTATATAATTTTTATGAACTCAAAAGTAATTTTAATTAAGATTGGAAAAATATATTTATCAAAACCCATCAATTTTCAATAAATGTATGTTTATATTTTAAAAGTAAAAATTAACATATTTATTAAAATATTTACATAAAATGATTTTTTTAATCAGGATGTATAATTATTCCAATAGTTAATTTCCCATCATTTTCTAAGATATTTGATTTTTTAGGTAAAAAGTAAATAATGTATAAATATATTGTGTGTTTAATGGCTTCATTATGGAACAATAAATATGTAGTAAATACTATAAAATGAATCTTATGAAAAATATTTGTTTTTAAATTTAAAATAATTAGATTTTATGTTTATTTTATTTATTTTATAAAGCCAGAGTGTATCCTCCAATATCTATAATATATTTTATTATTTAAAAATAATTTCTTTGAAAGTGTGACTCACCTCTACATAAAAAAAGGGAAATTTTATAATATCTCTCATCCTTAGACTTATAAAATATTTTATATCACTCCCCTTTTCCAGAAAAAATGGGAAACCCATGGTATGGTTTGTGGTTTTGGATATTTTATTGTGTAGTGTCCAAAACCAAAATAATATAGAAATCCCTCTCATTTTCTATATAAACCCACACAATATCACATTTCTCTTCATGAAAACTATTTGAACCTCTACCAATATTTTACCAATACTCCCTAAAGTATCTCCAAGTCACCCCTAAGCTTCAAAGAAGCCTCTCCCAAGCCATTGGAGTCACAAATTCACGTAAGGGATGCTCACCTTTCTCTCTTCCATTCAATTCAAGAACTTTTTTTGAAATTAGTATATTTGATTTAAATTGGTTATATTCTCATTATGTTATAATAATTTCCCTAATATCCATTTTATGTTATTTTAATGATGGATCATCTATCCTCCCTCATTTTTACCCTTACTTAAGCCATTATTATGCTTAAATTCTATAAGGGATTTCTCTCTTCTCATTTCCATTCAAGCACTTATTTTATATTATGCATCTTAAATACCATTCCCATATGTTGGGGTATGATGTTAAATGATCCCCTTACTACTAATTTTATTTATAAATTATGTTATCCTCCTTTAACTCCCATCAATCCCCCATATGATTCTTTAATCCCTCCCATTATTATGTTGACATTCCGTAAGGGATCTTCCATTTGTGTCCCTTATCCAGCATCCCTTCTATGTTATGCCTTATAATTTTATTTTTCCTATGTTGGGATATGTTCTTGAATATTAATATTACTTTAAACATTATCTATATTTTATGGGTGACTCATTTCATTATCATCAACCAATTTTATGATTTTCTATATGACATCGTTATGCTACCGAAATAGCACCACAATTTACCATGCCAAAAGTAATTGTGTAGTGAATACCATACCCATTTATCTATCAAGGTTATTAACCTTTTTTAACGTAATACTATTTATTTGGGACTTAAATATATGTATTCTATATTTCAATATCATTTAATAATGTTATTATGTTGAATGAATCCATGTTATATGATATATGTGGCATACATAAGCATGACAATTAAATAATTATGAAGGGTGTTCCTTGATAGAGCTCTAATGAATTGGGTAATGTGTAGTATCATGATAAATCATGTTGGGATAGTGTTTTACCTGATTCCTATATGGGACTATTTTCCACTATGAAGCCTTGGTGGTTTAGCTTTGACTTATGTTTATGGTGTAGTGTTTAATGTTGTTCCTAAATTTACCATGTTTTTATTATTATGTTAAATCATGCCTTATTATTCATGTTACATTATGACTTGTTGATATAACTTGTCTAACATGAATTTTTATACTCATGTTATTCGATGTTTAATCCCCTAATGTTCATTATATCTCACCCATTTGTTATGTATGTCCTCATGTTATCCCATGCAGTGTTAAGTACGAAGGAACATTGTGTCTATGTCAAAGAACTTTTCAAAAAAGATGTTATTGTATTTAATGATTTTCGTTCTTATGAAATGTTCATAAAATCCAAATATACTAGATATATCAATATTAATAGTTGTATTAAGTGAAATTTTATGTAATAAATCATGTTTAAAAATGAAATTGATATTAGGGTTGTTATAGCTAGTATCAGAGTATATGTTTAGTTATTTTTTGGATTCAGATTAGAAAACCCTGGTGGAAACCCTTACGGATAAGGATAAGTGTAAGAGAACATACCTAATTTTTTAAAAATATATAATAAGTGTTTTATCATGAAAATACATCCCTATGCAGATACTGCAAGTCTACATGGTTCTGGAAAAGATGTACCTAGGAGTAATGACTCCGAAAAGGTGTTATTGGATTGACTCAGGGTAACCTGGTATACTACTACATGCCTTATTTCAAACATAGTTGGGCACTCCTAGGGGATATACATTGAAAAATTCATAATCTCATTACAAAACATTATTATGGGATGAAAACATTTTCTTCAAGAATATATTTTAGGTGGTAGATCATGGATAACATAGACTAAAGCCTAGATACTCATAATGTAAGGAGATGAATATAATTTATAAGTTATTCCTTTAATGTCATTGGATTACCCATTATATTTTTAACAACTTAATATATTCATCCCCAATGATTATTTTATTCTGGCCAGTGGTCGGAAATATGAGGAATCGTTCTACAAACCGATGTGAAGGGCAGTGTGAGGATTTCACAAGTGAGATGCCCAACCTAATGGAAGCGGGAATTGAAAAAAGTATACTAATACACTCTCAGTTATCTCAATTTATGAATATAAATCTTGACCAGGAGGATTTCCCCCTAAATATATATAAACTCACAATTGAGTGCTTCATGTGAGAAAGGCCTCCTACTTATAGTGGATCATTTGATCCCTTAAATGCCGATAAATGGATCAATTTTATAGAAAATTAATTCATTATCATTCGATGTTCTAAACAAGAGAATGATATTCTGGATGTTTATCGTATGGAGTTTGAGGCTGATCAGTGGTGCACATAGATCAAGAATATGATGCATATGGAAGATATCTAAGAAATAGGGTGCAAGGAATTAAGAAAAAATATTTCATAAATTCTTGCCCTAGACCATCCATCATAATATAGAATGTTATTTCCCTGTGTTCAAGAAAAAAGATGACTAATCTGTTGGGGTGTATGAGGAAAAAATTACAAGACTTGTATGATACGCCTATGGTCTTTTGGTTATCCCTGAATGAGAGTTGGATCGCTTCTTTAGTGGGATAAAACCTAGTCAATGGATAGCTTTGAAAATCAATGACATTGATAGCTATGATAAAATAGTATGATGTACACTCAATGTCAATATGAAGATCGGTGAATCTCTGTGGTATCATGGGGATAAGAAGCAGAAAGTTGACTTTAATTCTGGAATTCCAATAGATAAATCCTATGGTGCTACGAAATTCAAGCACCCACTTTCCAATGTTGTGAAAGGAAACAAACCAGAATTCTCCTAAGGGGAACAAGGAAATTCTTTAGGTGTGTAAGGGAAGATAACATGGCCAATGATTGATGATAAGAGAAACCCACCAATGTGATATATGAAAGGAATTCCCCGGTCGATCCTCAACACATTGTTCATTGCTACAACATCAAGGAACTAGGGCACTTTGCGAAACTATTCCCTAATCCAAGGGGTTTTTTTAGGTAACCAACAACCTCCAAGGTAGAAAGAGTGAGATTTTTCCATCACCACCACTAAAGTGAATCCCAAAAATTATGTGGTGATAGGTAATCTAGTTATTCAATCACTAATAGTGAGAAAATTTGTTTTATTCTAGTTATATGCATTACTTTATATCATGAAAGTTTAGTAGAACTATTCAAACACCACCACAAATAATGGAAGGATAGATGTCGATGAAGACAACAAATGGGACAATTGTTGTATCCCATGAATATAAATCCTCCCCTATCCCAATTTGTGCATTTAACTTTCTAGAAAACCATGTCATACTTTACTTGGTAGAATTTTATCTAATTATGGGCATGGATTGACTTTCCCTATATAGATCCAACATAAATTTACACGAGAGGAAAATCACTCTCCATATCGAAAATTGACCCCCTATTCTATAATATGCAAGGAGAAGGATGAATATTCTTTAGCACCATCATCTCAATCATGGATATTAGATCTCTATAATCAAGTGTTTCAATCACAATTGATTGAGTTTAAGAAATTAACCATTCTCGATGAAAGCCTATTGTGAGGGAATTCACTGATGGGTTCCTAATAAATTTACTAGTCTTTCCCCTAGATGAGATGTCAAATTTTCAATCAATATTATACCAGATGCATTACTAATATCCAATACTACCAATAAGATGTATGTTGTGGAGCTTGAGGGACCGAATAACCAACTATTGGTGAATCTCGATGAAGGGTTTATATGCCCAAGGGCTTTACCATAGGGGGAACCAATACACTTTTTCAAGAATAAGGATGTGTCAATGTGCATTTTCATTGATTATATTGAGCTCAAAAATGTCATGATAAAGAACAGGTATCCTTTTCCCAGAATTTATTGCTTATTTGATCAGCTATGTAGAGCACAATACTTTTCCATGGTGGATTTTCAGACTAGATATTTCCAAGTAAGGGTAAAGAAGGAGGATATCCCCATGATTTCTTTTTGTATAGGGTATGAGTATTATGAGTTAATAGTGATGCATTTCGAACTCACAAATGCTCCAAAAATATTCATGGACATGAGGAATAATGTTTTTAGAGATTATCTCAACAAATTTGATATAGTATTCATAAGAAGATATTCTAATATACTCTAAAGCCAAGGAGGATCATGAGGAGAATCATTGTAATATTCCTGAGACCTTATGAAAGGAATAACTATATGAAAAATAAACAAGTGTGAGTTTGGGTTGAAGGAATTCTCATTCTTGTGGAATATCATTTCAAGTAATGAGATATTTGTGGATCCTTCCAAGAAAAAAGAAATTCAGGGATGGATAATAATAATATCTATGACATATATTTGTATATTCCTTGGGTTAGATGTATATTATCGCCAATGTTTGATAAATTTCAAAATATTTTCAAACCCACCAAAAAATATTTTTTTAAAAGGATGGTTCCAATGCCTCATTTTATTATTAAAGCAGAGAAAAGACCTCTTTTAACTGTGTTGAGGGTGACTATTACATATCCCCAAGGCCCAGTGGGAATTTATCCCCTTACCTAGCCCGTAGGCCCAAATGTTTTTCCCAATGCCCATTATGTGAATAGTACTGCTACAATACCTCACTTGCTATAGTACCAAACAGTACCAGCCGCTGCTACAGTTCCCTACCACCGCTACAGAACCCTTCGTCGCTACAGTGCCGCCACTGCTACAGTGATTCTAGAGTATCCTTTGCCCAATGGGTTTTGAATGATGAAATATTCATAGAATTATAAATGTGAAGAAAGCTTCATAGAGTGGTAAAGGAGTCCTGTCACCACCCCTACACTCACACTACCCATAAGTGTGGAACTTTTCATAATCATTAGCGATGCTTCAAACAAAAGATTGGGATGTGTGTTGATTAAAAATGACAAAGTCATTTCCAACACCTCAGGATAGTTGAATCTTCATGATCAAGACTAACCCACACATGATATAGAGTTAAAATCCATTATATTGGTGTTAAAAATATAGAGGCATTATATCTTTGGGGAGAAGTGTGAAATATATACAAATCAAAAAATCCTCAAATATATATTCACATAGACAGTGCTAAATATGCACCAAAGAAGATCGTTAAATCTCATCAAGGATTACAACTACTAAATAAAATACCATCCTAGGAAAGTGAACAAGGTATCAGATGATCAATATAGAAATGACCTATTAGTTCTATCATTGATGAGAATCAGGAATGATCCAATCTTCTTAGACATGAAGAAGATGGAAATGGTAATCATAAAGAAAGAAACATCATTAATCATTTCACAAATCATTTCTCAGTTGTCTCCTTTGAAATAGTTAAAGTATGGTCATAAAATGATGTGAGAATTCAAAATAAAGTTGAAACTATAAGAAAAGGGATATCCTCAGTGTTCAATTTTAATGAAGAACCAATTGTGAGATTTTGGTCAAGAATATGTGTTCCATAAAATCCTAATTCAAAGAAAGGCCTTTTGGATGATGCACATAGTTTTACTTTCTCCATTCAGCCAGGAAACATAGAGATGTATCAAGATCTTCGAGATCACTATTGGTGGGATAATATGATAAAATAGATCGTTGAATGTACATCAATGTGTCTGGTAAGTCAGTAAATGAAGGATGAATGACAGAAGACTAAGTGGATGATGCATCCATTACCCATACTAACACAAAAATGGGAAAACATCAATATATTTTTTTCTATAATTATAAATACATCCATGGGAAACAATGATATATGGATTTTTATAGAACTTATTACGAATACTAAGCACTTAATTATTACATTAGTTTATTTCAAAATAGATCAACTAGCACAGATATACATCAGATATGTGGTAAGGTTGCATGGAGTACCACTATCGATTTTGTCCATTTGAGAACTAGGAATCACTTCTATGTCTTGGAAAACACTTCAGATCTCTCTAAACACATATCTGAATTTTATTTTGGATTATCACCCTCAAACTAATGGCAAATCTGAGAAAATTATACAAAAACTTGAGGACATGTTGAGATTTTTCTCAATATACTACAAAGGCAGATGGGACCAATATCTTCCTTTAGTGGAGTTCTCTTACAACAACAGTTTCCACTCAAGCATCCAAATGGATCCTTATAAATACCATTATGAGAAAAAGTGAATAAAACAGGCATGTTGGGATGATGTTGGGGAACAAAAACTTCTAGGTCCAGAAATGGTCGAAGATAGGTCGGAGATGGTTAAGACCATCCAACAGTACATGAAAGCTGAACCTGTCTCAAGTACATGATGTATTCCATTTGATGTTGGAGGCTTGTTTTTCCTCTTAATATCTCCTTGGAAAAGATTTATGATCTTTGGGATAAATTTAATTCTTATTCCAAGGTATATAATCGCTTTTTAGATTCTTGATCTCATTAGAGCAGGGGCCTAATTACTTTATCTACCACTGAACCTATCTCAAGTACATGATGTATTCCATTTATCCATATTAACGAATTACATAAAAGTACCCTCACATGTACTCAATCCATAAGTGGTACCATTAGATAATTACCTTCCTTATAAGGATCATCCGATGAAGATCCTAGAGGATGGATAAAAAGTTATACAAAAAATGACAACACCTCTCGTCAAATTATTGTAGTGAAACCACATGTCTGAATAAGAAACATTAGAACCAGAGTAAGTGATGATGCAGAGTTACCCTCATTCTTTTTAGTGTCGTAAAATTAAATTTCAATGGTGAAATTTCAGACGGTGGGAATTTTGTAATGTCTTGAGACTTTAAGAATAAAATTCCCTTTTTTACATAACTAAATGACTTGCAGTTATAGAAAAAAATTGTGCTTATTTTATTATATCCAATTGTATTTTGAACAACAATCAACTAACTTTAATCCTGATAATATAGAAATTGAAAAATGATCACATTTCAATTATAAATATAGGTTTTGAACAAATCCTTTTTACACAAACAAAGTAATTGATGAGCTCAACCAGTAGGATCATACCCTATGAAGCCCGTTTATCAGAGCCTCCGATTGAAATATCATTTCTAGGATTTTCCTAAGGCTATTCCTATGAAGAGATCTAATAACATAAGGACAATTGAAACTTTTTAGAAGAGAAGTTCAAGATCATCGAGATCACAACCAAAACCATGTTCCTCGAATGGCCCCATGAAAGCCCCACCATCATAACCTTTCTCTTAGGTAATATTATTATGTAATAAAGTTATATGTTTCAATAACCTAGTAAAAATATTATGTACATTGTTTTTTATATAATAATGAAAATATTTTTCTTATTATTTTTAATTTTTAAATGTTTTTCAAATCATAGTTAGTATTTTTTATTAACATTCAAATTCAACTAGGAAAACTATTTTGAGGAATTAATGTGTTTTGGAAAAAAATATTATTTTAATAAAAGGTTTTTATAAAATACATATTATTAAATATAAATGAGCATATAATATTCATGAATTCAAAAGTAATTTTTATTAAGATTTGAAAACTATTTTTATCAAATCTCACCAATTTTCAATAAATATAAGTATTTATTTTAAAAGTGAAAATTCAAATATTTAGAAATTGATTTAGATAAAAGGAATATCATTTTATGAAGTAAGACGTAAAATATATCAAACATTGAATTTTTCAAAATTTTCTAAGACATTCAAATTTTCGGGTAAAAATTAAATATCATATAAATATACGGTGTGTTTATGACATCAAAACAAAAAATTAATGATAAAATAAATACTATAAAATTTATCTTCAAAACAATATATGTTCATAAATTTAAATTATTTTTATTTCATGTTTATTTGATTTATTTCATAAATCTATAATGATCCTCCAAGACTTATAATATATATTATGATTTTAAAATCATTTCATTGAACGTGTGACTCACATCTATATAAGAAAGAGAAATATTTTAATATCTTTAAACATTTGAATTCTATTTTTTTTATAACAGTCCCCATTTCCACAAAAAAATGGGCAAAAACTGTTTGATGGTTTGTTGTTTGGAATATTTCATTATATAGCATCCAAAAACAAAATAATAAATAAATTCCTCTCCTTTAATATATAAACCCACTAAATATCCAATTTATCTTCAATAAAAATCAATTAAGATCATCCACCCTCATCTACTGACTTCCTATTGTCCCCCAAAGGCACCCCAAGCTCCCAATAATCCTATCCCAAGCCTTTGGAGTCACACATCCAAGTAAGGGATCCACACCGTCCTCCCTTCCTTTCAATTCTGGAACATTGTTTGAAATTTGTCTTTTTAATTTCAATTGGTTAAATTGTAAATATTTTATAATAATTTCCCTAATATAAATTTTATTTTATTTTAATTATGTTTCATTTATCCTACCTAATTTTAAACCTTTCCTATGTTGTAACTATGCTGAAAATCGATAAGGAGTTTCTCACTTCTCATTTCCACTCAAACACTTATTTTATATTAGGATTCGTAAATTCCTCTTACATATGCTAAGGTATTATATTACATGTACCCTTAATGTAAATTTTATGAATAAATTATGCTATATTTCTTTAACTCCCATTTAACCACCCCCCATGATCCTTTAAGCACACTCGTTACTATGCTGAAATTCTATAAGGGATCTTCAACCTATCTTCTTTATCAAGAATCCAACCTATGTTATGTGTTATAACTTCTTTTTTACTATATTGGGATTTTTTATTAAATATTAAAACTATATTCTGTTTCATTTCTATGTTATATGAGACCCTTTCTCTCTCATCAACACATTTTATGAATTTCTATATGACGCCCTTAAGCTGTCAAAATTGTATCATGATTTACCATGCTAAAATAGTTGTGTAGTGAATAACTTACCCATTTCCCTATCAAGGGTATTAATTAAAAATTAAATACTCTAATTGATTTAGGATTTCTATTTATATATATAACACTTCTATATTTTGGAATAAAGTTACGATTTTGAATAAATCCATATTATATGATCTATGTAGAACACTTAAGCTTGAGATAGAAATGTTTTGGAAGGGTGCACCCTGATATCACTCCAATTAATAGGGTAATGATTAGTATCATGATACGTCTTGTTTTGAAAGGGTTTTAAATAATTACTTTATGGGAATTTTCTCCAACATGATGTCTTGGCAGTTTATCTTTGACTTATGTTTTTGATGTAGTGTTTTAAGTTGTTCGACATTTCCTATGTTAGGATTTTCACGCTATATCAGGACTTAGTATTATGGTACCTTTATTCCTTTTTGATATTCCTTTTCTAACATGTATTTTTATTCTAATTTTATTCTAATTTTACACCCTTGATGTGATTTATAGATCACCATTTTCTTATGTTTGTTCTCACATTATACCATGTACTGTCAAGCAAGATGGAATGTTGTGGTCATGTAATAAAAGTTTTCATTTAATATATTGTTGTATTTCATGTTTTATGTGGTTATAAAATGTTATTAAACCCCAAACACACAAAAAATATTTATCTTTAGAGTTGTATTATGTGAAATTTTATTTAAAAAATCATGTTTAAAAATTAAATAAAGAGAAAAATTGTTATATGATCTTGGAAAACCATTCCCCCACCTAATTTTAGGATAGAAATATTATCCAATGATATCCAAGGAATTTTATTTCTCCCATTTTTTGTCCACGCTAAAAGATATAAATTCATGAGTGGATTTGGTGGATAAAAATGGTCATCATTTTGAATAGGGACATGTAAAAATTTTGGATCAATTTTAGCATAGACTCCATGAGTGTTTCCTTCCTTAATTTAGAAATTCTCTTGATTGTCCAAACCATGATTTTTTTCACCACTCTATCTTGAATTATTGAAAAATATGCTTTATTGGATATACAAAATATATCGAGGATCCTAATTTAATTTTTTTTATTTTAAATCACCTAAACTATTGATCCTATCGATCCTACCTGACTATACTCTGGTTCTACAGGGTATTTTAGATTCTCTATGTTGACAGATTTCCCAGATTCTCTATCAAATTGGTGTATCATGTGGTAAATAAACCATCATTCTTCACTGGATACTCATGAAAAGATGAGTCTATCATCAATGAATATTTTTTAGATATGGGAGGACTTCAACAAGAATCCTTCACCCCATGAATAGAATTATTCCTTACAACATCTGAATAAGGGTTGGAGAAAACATTATCTACAAAAATACAGATGAATAGCGATGGAGGAAAACATTGATGAGGTCGCAAGAGGGTGTGAAGTACTAGGAAATACCCACATTAATTTTGATTATAAAGGACACTAATGTGATGCATTGCATTAAGGTCTTGATACATTTAGAGAATAAACCGATTTTATTGTTAAGAAACTAAAGAAAATGGAATTACAATATGTCATAAGCCTTGTCATATCATGTTTCCATAGTATAATACCTCTCCTCATTGCATATAAATGTTTCATGGAAGGAAAAACCTCATGGGTTATAATGGAATTATTTGTAATCATCCATTTAGAGATAAATGTACTTTTGTATCGAATATGATAAATGCGATCCAAGAGCACACATGATTCACTTTTATCTTTGAGAAACTATTATATAACAAATTTCCAGAGATAATGGGCATAATGTTTAATAATTTCTGGGGTTTTTTGATTTTTTAGATGAGGGCGATGACAATATCGTTTAGAGATCCAAGGCCAGCTTTACCTTCCAAATGATCCTTTATAAGACATGAAATTTTTTTAACAATAAGATTCCAATATTTCATAATGAAGAGCACATGGAATCCATCCAAAAATGGTGCATTGGTAGAATAAATTTGATTGAGGTCCCTAAGAATTTACTCATTACATAAATCATGTGTGAAAGTATTGTACATATTCTCAGTGATCAACTATTTAATAGAGGATGCAATATCAACTGAAATGGTAGATTCCAAAACCATGTACAACATTTCAAAAATTGTGATATAATATAATGTATCTCCATATCCTTGGAAAATGATCTTCCATCAGAGTAATAAATACTAATAAGAGAATTCTTATATTGCCCATCGGATGAATTCTGGTTAAAATAGGATATATTGGAATCACTTTATTTAAGGTGGAGTTCATGGGAATAGATTTCATAGAAACTATGCATAATATTAAGAGGTTCATAGATATCCACATCAAGATTTTTAATTCTGGATATAGTGTCTTCCAAAGGGAAATGTGTGAAAAGAGAATTAAACCCCATTTTAATGGTTTCATAAAGGGTATTTTTTGGGGAAACCATTATGTTTCCCCATTTTTTCAAATTGGATTTGGCCTGGTTAAGAATACATCACTGGTTGGGATATCCCACCATCTAATTAGAACAATCCATCTCACTAAAGTCCATATATTTGACCCAAAAACATTCAAATCTGAAATTTCCATCATGTATCTATTTCCTATGGCCATGAAAGATGGTGATAGAGATCAAGTTATAGTCAGACATAGAGGATGCCATGTGAGATACATGGATGTTTCCTAAACATTTATCCCACTATAATAAAACCAAAAATCTATCCCAACATTCCTCAAATAGATATTTTAGTAATTTCTTTGAATCCATTTTAAGGGATTGACATTGTACCCCAAATCAGCAAGTTTACCCATCTTTAATGCTTTTTTAATTTCACAAATTTGAGTGGATAGTCTAATGGCGCACTATTTCTTCTCATTCTTGTACATTATCTCATTTAATACCTCAAAAAAGGAGTGTACTAAGATAATTTTCCCATAATATTTAAAATTTCATCCATGATTTCCATTTATCCATCTGAGAGAGACATCTATAAATACAAATGAAAGCCTAAGGTGGGGTGTCAGGATGGTGAATGGAGAAGAAATGGTGGTTTAAAGAGATATAGAGGAAATCATAACCTCCATTTCATCTCTATAGAGAAGAGAAAATACTCATGAATGGACATTCCGAGAGATCGATAAATGTTGTTGAAAGCCTACTTTTTTTCTACAACATCCATGTAATTTCTTCCCAATATTATTTCATATAGAAAAAACATATCATGGAAAACTATTAGTGTATTGATTTTGGATCTTTAAAATCATCATGGAATAGAAATCCCATGAAAAATATATGATAGAATAATCATTTGGTGAGTTGGGGATGGCTCAATCCTACCTCCCCCACTGAACATTCCAAGAAAGAAAAATGCTCCATAACTCTCCATTATTTAAGATAACTATCATTATCATTCACTTCCTATAATTTCCAATTAGTCCCACTAGATTCCACAATATTTAGATCGATGCTAATGCCTCCTCAGTTTCCTCCTCCGCATCCATAGCATTTTTGAACTGTTCACTAAGGGAACATTGGAATCCACTCTTGAGAATGAGAAAATTATGGGATCATCAAGGGGAAGGGTTAAATACATAATCAAAGGATCCCAGAATATTTTCTTTTGGATTATGGGATAAATAGTTTTTTTATCATATGTTGGAAATCAATTCGATGTATGGGATAACATCAAACTTGTCAGATTAATATGAGATTTATACATATTTTTAATTTCAGTTGTGTTTACTTGTGGAGCTTGAAGATACCCTTATTTTTATCGTATATGATCCCTCGTCTCACTATAAAGTCAGGAGACCAAAATCTAACTATAAATTGGATTCGAACAATGGTTGGTCATTTTTCCTCTTACAATCTATTCTCTTCTAAATGAGTGGGGAATAAAGTTTCTCATCAACAGCCAAACCAAAATGTGGATATTTGTACTAGAGTTTGGAATAATTATTTTCTTGTATTTCTTTATAGTCCGTTAATATCGGATTCTTATTCCATTTTAGTGATAATTACCTTTAAAAAACTAGAAACTAAATCCTTTTAATTTGTTGATGAATACATGTTTAGAAAAATGACTGCAAATAAGAAACAAATAAATTTATATCAAATATGAAATTCATTTCTTGACCTAGGTTAAAAGACATAAAATCATCTATTTTACATAGTGTAAATAAATTCAATAGATATAACCTAAACACGTTAAAAATACATTGACTGTAAGAATATAAGAAGATAAAAACCACTAGACTATATGAAAATTTTATGCAAAATTGAATAATAATATAAGAAAACAAGACGGAGTTCCATTACACAAGACACTAAGAATGAAAACATAAATATATTTTTTGAAAAATGAAGGGTAATTAATTAATCGATAAAACATATGGAATTATGTGTGATAAAATCAATGAAGGAAAATAATGCAGCCAAGTGTGGTAAAAATGATAAATACATTGGGTTTTCAACAAGTGAGCTGATTTATTCCCCTCTCTTTTAATAATGAGAAATGGAATATATCAAAGTGGGGAGACAATGGCCAGATCATCAAAATCAGTGGGCTAAAATATTAAATGACCCTTTTCTATTGCATGGATAGTGTTGATAACTATAAGTAAGTCACATTCAGTGATGATGGATTTCCAGCCTATATCCACAAAAAAGACCATTATGATATAAATTCCATGGGATTAAACTATCAGAGGGTCCCAATAGGCATTTTTTAAATCATGGTTATCCATAATAATATACCCAAAAAAATTATTGTCAAATACACATGTACGAACAATTCCATTTCTAGGAATTTGTCCTTCCACATTGATCTTTATAACACCTGTTGGGGGTATATGTGTTAATTAGTGGAAGGGAAGTTGAGAAAATAATATGGGTTTCATGTTGACTCCATGTATCAAAAATTGACCTTGTTGCTTAACACAAAAAGAGTTTGTTCATGAAATTTGACTGCAAAATGATTTTTTATTCCCAACCAAATAATCCTTGGAATGTTGAATATAGATACCACTATATTTAAGAGGGGAAAATAAGACATGACCATAAATAGATCAGGAAGGTCATGTGTTGAAGAAACACATTGATATATATTTGAACTCCATCATTTCCATAGAACCCTAGCTCGGGTTAGTGAATGACTGCATGCATTGGTGATTCTGGTGCAGTCATAAAAATGGATTATGAGGGGTTTCCAGTAGTATGGAGGTGCAAGATGAACTGGATATAGGGGATGATTCCACTACACACCTACCACCAAAAATATCAGACTTTTGGAGGTAAATTATATCACTACAAGAATTTCCAATGAAACCCCTCATGGTATTTTACATTCTATAATCCAAAGCATAGTTGGACAAAATAGAATGAGATCTTGACCATTATTTGCACTAAAAAATTCTCTCAATACCCATTTCCTTAAACTAGGGAATACATAGAATAATATTTTTATCCCTATCATTAAACCATTTCCAAGATTCGCAATTCACTATCCATGACCTGCATCGTTGAAGAGAGATAAAACCATGCATCCTAATAACCAGGGGTTGTCAGAGAGGTTTTCATCAAATTGTTACTATCAGACACCTAAGGATCTTTCCAAATCTTAAATGTGGATTCATTACCAATCCTCCATTTGGTTTTGAAACATATAAATGTGTAGGATACCCAAATTAATATACTTGAGAATATGGTATTAGGGCCGAAGGGGAGACTCAGAATTTTGAATGTGGAAAATATTTGGATTTTAGATTTTGAGTGTAGAGGGAGTCTAAGTGAAGCATAATATTCCAACCATGTTTTTCTAGGAGGGTGTCATTAATATGATCAAGGTCCCTAAAACCCATTACCCTTCTTGATTTGGGAATCAAGTGATTATTCCAGGCCAATCCATTAATTTTGAATACACACATAATGTAAACAAGTTATTCATGGACAATAATTATTTAAAAATGGTAATATAAATAAAATAATATTCAAGGATATAATAACCCACAAAGATAAAAAATCCATTATATTAATGTATTTTAGTTATATTATAATTTTATAACATACCGCATATTTATATATTGTATTTTAATTTTATTAATTTAATTAATTTAATGTATTGTTAATTTTACAGTTTTTACATTAATTTTAAAAAATCTAAAACATATATATGTTAACAAATATATATATATATGTGTTTATAATTTTACATTACTTTATAATGAAATATATTATTTATTCATTTGGGGTGTGTGAAAATGGTTTAGTGTTTCATGACCCATTTTCATTAAAAAATACACACCTATGAAAAAAAACATGAAATGAGTTTACCTTTTCCATTTTTTATTTTTCTCCTTATTAATGAAATAAAAATTAAATAAATAATATATTTCATTAAATAATATTGAAAACTATGAAACTGTAAAAAAACTCTAACACCATAGTAGCAAGAAAAGGTTTCCCAATGTGTTGTCTAATATTGATAAATATTTGGAAAATGGACCCCCAAAAAATAACACCCCAATACCAAATTATTACCCACCACTATTGTAGAAGACTTTCTTTGTGTCAGTTATTTTTTATTTTTGACGTCATTTTTTGTCCGATGTTATTACAGGAGACATTTTCAATATTGTTTTTTTACGCAATTTATTTTAAAATAGACATAAAAACATAAATCCAAAGAGTTTTTAGGTCGGTTCCTAAAAAACTAATGTGGAAAATACTTCAGATTCATGATTTATTAGGTTGGTTTTTAAATAAACGACATGGTATATAGTTTATTATATCTGTTATGTATAACTGATGTAATAAACTATGCCTTTGAAGTGCTTTTTTGTTCAGTTATTGTCACAACTGATGTGATAAATTAGTAATTAAATCATTTTTCATTTCGTTTATTTTTTAACCACCATGAAAACATATATACTATGTTGGTTATTAAATAATAAACATAAAAAACATTCCCATTAATTTATTACATCGGTTATAAAATAACTGATGTATAAACTAGTCTGTGAGGCATTTGTCATGTTCGTTATTGTTTAATTGACGTGAAAACATATATACTACGTCAGTTATTAAATAAGAGATATAAAAAAACCATTCAATTTCATTTATTACGTCAGTTATAAAATAAAAGACGTAAAAAAAATTTTTTTAATAAAACCGTTCAACCATTACTATGCTCTGCCAAAGAGGACCTGAAACAGGCATAAAACAGACCACGACCAGACAAGAATACATAACCGAAAAATATTAGAACTAGATCAAAACAAGAAGAACCACCGAAAAATAAAACATTCACATACACAATATTCAAAACATACAATGTCAATTAAAAATCCTAATACACCATTGACAGCTCATACCACCATGGACAGCCCCCCACCCCACTAGACAGTCCCCACCCTAGGACACCCTCCCACCCTCTGGATACCCCCCCCCCAGACAACCCCACCCCCTGTACACCACCTACAACTTGGACACCGTCCAACTACATGGACAGCCCCACCCCCCTGAAGACCCTTCATCCCACTATACACCGCCCCACACCACCAGACAACCCCTCCCACCCCCAGGATAGCCGCCCACCCCCTGGACACCCCCACCCCACAGAACACACCCCACCCCTGGACATCTCTACACCAATTGGAAAATCTCCCACCCACCTGGACACCCCCACCCCCTAGACAACCCCCCCCCCCTGACACCACCCCACCCCTGGACATTCCCCCACCCCCACCCCCTGGACACCCTCCCACCACCTTGACACCCCCGACCAACTGGACACCCTCCCACCCCCGGACACCCCCCACCCACTAGACACCCCCCTAAACCATGGAAACCACCACCCCCAACACAACCCCCACCCCTAGACAGTCCCCCTCTCCCTCCCCCTGGACACCCTCCCACCCCCCCCCCCCCGAACACCCTATCCCTAGACACCAACCCACCCCCTGGACACCCCCACCCCACTAGACGACCCCCATCCACCAAGACACCCTTCCACCCCCTAGATACCCCCCCCCCCCCGGACAACCCCCACTCCCTGGACAACCCCAACTCCCTCCCACCCTGTCGACAGCCCCCCGCCACTGGACACCCTCCCACCAACTTGACACCACCCCTCCCCACTAGACATCCCCCCACTACTTGGACACCCGCCCACCCCTAGACACTCCCACCCCCAAGGACACCCCCACCCCTGGACATCCCCCACCCCATCGGCACCCCCACCCACTGGATACCCTCCCACCCCCTAGACACAATCCCACCCCCTCGACACCCCCCCCCCCTGTACACCCTCCCACCCGCAGAACAGCCTCCACCCCCTAGACAAACACCACCCCCCTGAACAGTCATTCATCCCTTAGACACCCCACCACTAGACACCCCCACTACTAGAACCCTCCCGCCCCCAATCCACCCACATCCCCCATATACACTCCCACCCCTGGACTCCCCATGCCCGCTAGACAGCCCCCCCACCCCCAGGACACCCCCACCCCCTGGACAATCCCATCCCCGTAGGACACCCTTCCACCCCTGGACACCCCACCCCTGGTCCTCCCTCCCACCCCACTGGAAAGCCCCCCACTCCCTCTACACCACCCCACCAAACTAGACACCCCCCCCCCCCCCCGCACCCCTAGACACCATCCCACCCCCTAGACACCACCCCACTCTAATGGACACCTGCCTAGCCTCTGGACATGCCCACCCCCTTGTACAACCCCCACCCCCTGGACAACACCCCCTGGACACCCCCCTCGACATCCCCCCACCTCCTCGACACCCTCCCACCCCACCCCCCACCACCTAGACAGCTCCACACCCCACTAGACAGCCACCACCCCCTGAACACCACCACCCTACCCCCTTGGACACCCTCCCACCCCCTAGACACCACCCCCCACCCCATGGACAGCCCCCCCCCCCCCCCCATGGACAACCCCCCACCCCTGGACCCCCCTACCCCTTGGACAGGCCCCCCCCCCCTAGACATCCCCCACCCCCTAGACACCACCCCACCCCAATGTATATCCCCCACACCCATGGACACCCTACCACCCCCTACACCCTTGGACACCCTCTCACCCCCTAGACACCACCCCCACCCCACAAAGACAGTCTCCCACCCCCTGGATACCCCCACCCCTTGGATACCCCCTACAACGTGGACAACCCCCCATACCCACCCCAAAAGAAACCATTACTATACTCTACCAAAGTATGAAGCAAGATGAAAACCTACCAAAACCTGACTAGAATCTATACCATAAAAACATCAGAACTATACCCATAAAAGAATAAATAGAAAAAAATTAAACATGCACATAAATAACATTGGAAACATTCATTGTTATCTAACAAAAAATCTAAATCCAACTAACACAACTTCCAAATACACAATTATAATTACAATATTAAAAATTACATTTTACACTAAAGAAAAACTAAAATCCAATAAACTTGTAAAATACTTTGGCCATTCAACATGAAAGTGTTTGACCTCTTGAGCACTATAGGGTTGAGGGTCATCAAATAGCTCAAAATTATAAGGATAGTTGTTGACATGTATAATTAATAAATCAAATGAAATATTTTGGAAAAGTTTATAAGGAAATATTACCAAGTCATACTTCACAAGTGTTCCAGTTTTAATTATTTCATACATAAATTTTAACATATAATATCCTCATTCGACAATGCCTTGTTGTTCATGACAATTTTCTTTAAATTATTTTCAATTACAAATATCATTTTTATGTTATACATTGAAAAGTACAAATTATAAATGGATATTTACCTTTACTTTTACATATTTCATCTTCACATTCTTTTTATTTGTGTTTTTTTGAAAGTATACCCATCCCCTTTTAGAAAATAATACAAATGGGATAAATTTAAAAATCATTATAATATAAAAAACTATAAAGAAATTGAAACTAACTTTTCCAACATATTCTTAAAGCTTCCCCGCACATCACTATGGACATAGAATATCAAGTAAAGTGTTTTCTACCTTGGAAAAAATCACATAGCATCCAATGATAATTGATATAAATGAAAATTAAAGTAAGTGGTTTATTTATGTTAAAAGATAATGAACACTTTTCCAGATATATGTTTCACACGTCTCACAAAAAGGCATCATCCAACACAATGTAATTATATTCTATTCAAATTGTTCAACAATATATAAAGTGTTCTTTGTTCTTTATCCAATGCATGTGCTTTAGGGGAAATCAAATGTGGTTCCATGAATGCATATACATATTTCCGCTCATTCTTCTCACTCATGTTATAAAGATTTATAATACAAAACAGACATAAGTATACATTTTTAATAAATATAATGCAGTTAAAGGTGATAAGACATACATGGAAAAAATATGCCCCATTTTGATACCCAAATTATCTTTACTAACAAGATCCATGATATCATTTTTCACAATCCCTAAATCTATTGCACGTCCACAAACATGAGCTTCCATTGGACACTCATAATGATCTGCCATCAAATTTTAATATCTTGACAATCTATCAAGACTACTAGAATCTATATATGATGTCAGGGCAATTTGTCATTTTTGTTGTCTGTAAACTATTCCTTTACTTTTAAATTATTACTGTAAAAATTAATAGGGAAATATATTAGTTTTCAAATGCAAAAACAAATTTAATAAAAAAAATAAAAGATATAACATACATACCTCTTCGGTAATGAGTCGCAGAAGTCAGGATGACAAGACTAAAAATTGGTTGATACTATGTCCAACTTTCATCACCTCATCATTCGGTAATGGTACTCGAGATTATCTATCTATAATATGCTATACAGTGACCCTATGATACTCTAACTCAAATTTTAATGATGAATTGTATCTCCTATACAATAAACCAGTCCATATGAAACTATATGATGGTGAGGATCATCAACATACAACTCACAATAAGTAGGGAGTTGTGGGAGAAGAGTAGGAATAAAATGGAGTCTGCAGGCTGAGGTGGGGGAGTGGGAGCTACTGGTGGAGGTGGAGGATAAATAATGGGGTATGCAAGGCAAGGTAGATGATTGGGAGCTCCATTATGAAATAGAATTTTTCATGTCTACAAACATAGACTGTACTGATGCTGTAATCGTTTCATCCATCGTTGCATTAATTTTATGAACTTCAACCTCCATGGATTCAATTTTTTTTATAAACACCTCAAAGGAAGAATTTGAATATGTAGGGAACACTTTTCTTACAGATACACCCATTGGATATCCTCATACATGACTGAGGTGTTATGGATTTCCCAATGCTTCAAATAAAATATCATTCCTCCCAATAGCTGTAAATACCCCCTGTGAGATCTACTCCTCAAGATAATCCTATATTAATTAGTTAAACATTTTCATAATGATTCAAATTATATAATTAATATAATTAACTTAAACAAATAAAATAAATATTTAAAAATCATATCATCTATGATTCCCGATTCTTTCAAAAGATATTGACCCTTTTTTCCAATTTGAGATCTCTTTTATTTTTCATGTCTAGATGGAAGGGATGGACGAGAAACCACTCCAGAGCTTGAAGACTCAGCTCTCAGTTTTTCTAATTTTTCTGCTATCATTGGTGTCATGGCCCACCTTCACCAATATTAGGTATGGTATATCAAATTGTCATACCCTTCCTTATTAAAGTTGAAGGAGAGATAATGACCCTCGATACCCGCCTTTAATTGGTCCTATAGTGTCAACGAGCACCAAGGGTATAGAATCACACACAAATGGAATGGATTACCCATATTATTTAGCAGAAACGGGAGACAAGATAGTAAATCCCAAAAACCACCAAAACTGGAAGTAAAAGTAAAGAAAAATTAATCCATTATCATAAGAGTGTTTCAATAATAAGGTCTACAACTAACAAGAAAACTCCATAGGAAGGTACCAAAAGAAAAAAAAGTATAAACATCAACGGTCCCAATGTCCAAACTAGTAGGGTGTGGCAGAGTCCTCAATTTCCTCCTGCAAACCTAAAATTAGTATTATATATGTATGGTGAGTGTATATTTATACCTAGTAAGGAAAACCAAAAGCTCTCATTCGTAATAGGGGAGGGATTCTAATTCCCTCTAAGAAAAAAGAGACAACAAAAGCACCTAGCAAGGAAACTAACCATCCGAACCACACCAAAGAACAACCCATAAATAACGCAACTAAAGTAATGTAATAGTAATAACACGTCGATGTTTGGGTACCCCGCACCACATTCCCTCTGGTTATTGAAGACATCCTACGCGTCTGACCTCCCCCGCCATTTTCACTATAGTCTCACTACCGCCCCAACGACAACTGTTTGGACAACCCCAACCATGCATAAAACCTGTAGACACCTAGGCCACAAAAACCACACACATCCCCATATATATACACCTGGGCCACAACAACTACTTCCACAACTGAAGACACCTGGGCTAGAACAAGTACTGCCATGCTCGAAGACACCTGGGCCTCATCCCGAAGACACTTTTGAAACAAACTGCCCGCACACACCTGGGCCACCCACCACAACTACACTACCTGAAAAATCATGTCCTATAATGGACCTCATGTCATCACATCCTGCCCAAAGAATCATGGAATACATAGGAATGGAGTATAAAAGGAGGTGATAACCAGCCACTGATAGAAGTGTGGGGAAAAACACCATCCCCCATAAAATGGGATAATCAGAACAAAGTGATCAACTTGCTTGGGTTGAGAATAAGAAACATAAGAAATAAATAATACATATAGGTAAAAAATAACTCAACCCAACCTAGGGGTTCCAAAACCAATCCATACACATAAAAAGTCGTTACTATTCATTCATAAGAATCCCAACAATTACAACTGATGCCAAACTCATTCACGTAAAACAATTACCTTTTGAACCCATTCTTGTTATCAAATTCAAGTGATTATATTTAAATAATTTTTTACTACCAGGAAACTAATAGGAACATCCACAAGCCAAGGAAGGAATAAAAATACAAGCAATAATTTATGCATCCACACCCAGTTCTCTTGTAAAGATTCAACAACAAAAGGGGTCTATGAGATCCCTCGAAGTACTAAAAGGAAACCAAGATCCAACATACAGCCCCACACAACCACATATCCAAAAACCAACAACTGCACAACAACAGGGGATACCTCCCCCATCCACGTCACCCCACAAGCATCATGTACAATAACCACACATGTTACCAAGAGAGAGTAGGGGAGTTTCCAGATTCAAACATGCCCTTCATTAAATTCGTTATTTCCATATGGTTAACGAGGGTGATCACACAAGTATTCTTGTTTACTATACATCCATTTAATCAACCAAGTTTATGTTTTTAACTAATCTTCATGTTACATTGATTCAGTCATCACAAGAGATTAGGGTTCGTTACTGTGCAAGGAAGACCAACAACAATAAAAAAATTTAGTGGACGTAAGCCTAAACAATTCACAATATATAAGAAAAGATAAAAGAGAAAAACATCATCATCAAACAAACCCCTTAATTATTTAAATGTTCATTTATTATATTCTTTATAATTTGGTTTCATCCATACCCAAAGGAAACATTGTCAAACTCAACCTCCCTGATACACAGTAAGAGAAACAATGGAATTACCCTTCTTGGATGATCAATGATCAATGTTTTTCTCCACGCGCCAAGACCTGGGGATGCACGACGTGCAAGGGAGGAACTCTGAGGACTCCAAGATTGTGAAAGAAAGGCACCAGCATAGGAGCACC
This sequence comes from Viscum album, assembly GCA_963277665.1. Taxonomy (NCBI): domain Eukaryota; kingdom Viridiplantae; phylum Streptophyta; class Magnoliopsida; order Santalales; family Viscaceae; genus Viscum; species Viscum album. The sequence goes on from OY728150.1 coordinate 192,839,271, forward strand.
ACTAGCCTCGATGAGGGGGGGGGGTCCTAAACCACCAAGAAAAGGAAAGTGACCCGCCATGAAGGAGAAATACCATATGATAAAAGGTGAGATCCTAGAGTTATGGGATATGAATTCTTGAACATCATAAAAGAGAAATCATGGTTTCTCCACATGGTTGGGTGGTTACACAAGATGGAATTAATTTTTATTTAATAATTCTCATCAGAGAGGTGTCCATAAGGGGTGTGTGTTAAAGGATTTCCTTTAAATGGAGGAAAATGTGTAATAATGGAGAAACTAGAAATTATGTGATAAGGGTGGGAAACTGAGGAAAAAAACCAGACATTTTGGTAATTCACGGTTCACCTGACTGTTGGGGGACTTTAGATATCATTTTTGGGATTTTAATGGCATTGAAAGGGGTATTAAGACACTTTTACTTCAAAAGATACATTGTAGGAGTAGAACTGGAAAAAGAAACAACGGATGGACACCGTTTGGTGAGACATTGTAAGTGGTGGCACTATAATCATTGCCACCATTTCAGTGTGTGACCTTGATGTTACGACTGTTATTATGCCACTGTGTCGATGTGAGACTGTGACTGGTACCACCGTTATGTTTCCACCGTGACTGATGCCACCGTTTCAGTGGAACCGCTTGATGGAACCATATTATTTTTTGTTGGAAAACTCTTTAATGAGTCACTATCTGATCTATTACATCATATACCGATCAAACTATTCCATCCCTCATGAATTGACACTAGACAAACAGAAAAGAGTAGGGTCTGAGAAACCACCTTGAAAGATACCTTTTGGGAGTAAACCTCCTTCACATCTAGGAAAACATCTCCCTTATCTAATTTCTAAATAACCATAGAGACACTACTGCTCCTATCCCCCATGTAACCACACAAACATATAAAGACCTCACTATCTAGAAATATGGGTTACAGAGTTCCTTCCTCCATGTCAAGATACTATTTTCTTTGGCCGTCACTTTCACGGGTTTCATTGCATCCACCTTAATGAATCATGATTAGGGATCAGGTCCCCCTCCCCACAGTAGGTACTGTTCACACACATCTATAGAAAAAGAAAAAACAACACATTTAATAGTTATCATGTTCAGTCACTACATCACAAACAAGTAAAAAAAAAGAACAGAATATAAAAGAGCTCTGGGTACTGGGTGTGCATATGTGTCACTCGTTCCCAGGTACTCTCCTTGAGGCCACTGTGCCTCTATAACATACAAACAAAGGGAATGGTTCATCCATACTGCACCTTATTCTCATGATCCTCAATCCTCATTAGTGTCTATACAAAAATTTCTTAGTCCTCGATATCCATCCCCCCCCAGTTGAGGATGTGAAAATCATCGTGTAGATACTGATGAAACTGAGACACATGGAAGACTTCGTGCACCTTCTATACCGGTAGTGGTAGCTCCAACTGAAAAGAAAATTCACCGACCTGCCACAACACTATGATGGGTCCGATGAACCTGGGGTAAAGCTTACTCTCCCGACCTAACCTCCATTTCTCAGGCAGAGGGGAGACCTTAAATAACATGTGGTCCCCAACCTCAAACATTAGGGGTCTCCTCCTATGATCGGAATATGAATTATGACGATCCTAATACAACTTCATCCTCTACCATATAAGCTCAATATTCTATGTCGTGCTCTGCACTAACTTTGGGACCAAGAATGCATGCTTCCCCAACATCTTCCCAGAACACAAGTGAGTGACATAGCCTCTCGTATAAAGCTTCGAATAGAGCCCTACCAATGGTAGATTTATGACTATTATTGTCGGAAAAATATACCAACGGAAAGTGTCATACCCATGATCCTCCAAATCCTGAAACACATGCTCGTAGCATATCCTCCAATATTTGGATGGTGCACTCTGTCTTCCCATTTTTCTGGTGGTTGAAACTAGTTCGGAGGCATAGGTGGGTGCGAAAAGCATGTTGCAAACCATTCCAGACCTGTGAGGTAAAACAAGTATCCCAATTGGAGACTATGGACCTTGGAACTCCAGGAAACCGCACCACTTCATCCAGATACCTTTTTATTAAGGCATCCACTACACTCGGCATCTAGATTTCTAGGAATTGAGCTGGTTTTGTCAGTTTGTCTACCACTACTCAGATAGCGTCACCGCCTCCTTGAACCCTAGGTAGTCCAGTGACTAAATCCGTCGATATTTCATCCCAATTCCAATCAAGGACATATAAAGGATGTAATGGACCTCCTAAGACGTGGTTTTCAGCCTTCACTTGCTAAGACATGAGGCACATTACCACAAACTCTACAACTTCCCACTTCTCTCTGGGCCACCAAAACTGACCCTTCATGCCCCAGTAAATCTTGGAAACTCCCTAGTGTACCTCTTGGGGTGAGTTTTCAAACTCTCTAAGTAATATACCATGAATTACCTTGGGGATTACCAACTTTTCATGAAACAACATCTGATTATGCCTAGTTTTCTGACCATCCACCTAGAGAATCGCCTTGGCTAACACGATCATGCATCACTTCAGCCTCTTATTCTCCCCTGAGACTCCTCCACCTACATCTATAGAGAGGAAAACATTGTCATCTATAACAGACAGCCTCTACCATCCCCCACCCTTTCCTCTAGGTGTAGTGAATCCAACTCCTCTATCACCTTCCAAGAAACTGCCGACACTCGAACTGCATCCTTCTAAGACTTCCTTCTGAAGGAATCGACCACCACATTCCCCTTACCTTTAGTGTAAGAGATTTCAACGTCGTAGTCTAGAAGAGACTCTCTCCATCTCCACAGTCACAAGTTTAGGTCCCATGGGGAGAAGATATACCTCAATATCTTGTGATCTGTGAAGACCACGAAGCGCTCCCCGATGAGGCAATGTCGCCACACGTAGAGTGAGAATTTGACCGATACAAGATCTAGATCGTGGGTGGAATAGTTACGCTCATGGGGAAAAACGTTCTGGACCCATAAAAGATCACCCCCTCATGTTTCATCAATACACACACCAAGCCTTGGTCTAAAGCATCATAGGACACCGCAAATGTCTCCCCTTCTTCTAGAAACCTCTGTAATGGGGCACTAACCAGCTTCCCATTCTGATAACTGATGGTTTCCTAGCACTACGCACTCCATATAAAATCCTGACCTTTTTTGTCAAGGCTATCAAGGGCGCTTCAACTAGAAAAACATAGGGCAGAAATCTCTGATAGTAACCCGCTAAACCCAGGAAAATATCAACCTATTTCATGTTCATGGGTGTTTACCAATAAATAACTACCTAGAACTTTCATGGTTCCACTGTTATCCCCTGTTCAGACACCACGTGTCCAAGTAAGTGCAGTTCTCGTGTCTAGAACATGCACTTGGACAACATTCCGTAGAGCTGGTGCTGTTAAAGGACCTCTAAAACAAACCTCAGTTTCTCAGAGTGATCATCCTATAATCTTGAGCAGATCAGTATGTCATCAATAACATGACTACAAACCGGTCAAGATATTCCAAAAAGATGGATTTCAAGAGCCCCATAAACATGGTTGGCGCGTTCGTAATGCCGAACGACATGACCACAAAATCAAAGTTCCCATACCTTCTCCTGAATGTAGTATTCGATAAGTCACCCTCCTTCACCCTCAACTGGTGATATCTTAATAGTAGGTTGACCTTGGAGAACCATCTGTCCCCCTTAAATAGATCAACATTGTCATCTATGCTTGGTAGAGAGTAATATTTTTTATCTTTACTTCATTCAGTTACTGGTAGTCTATACACATCCTTAGACCACCATCTGACTTCTTTGAGAACAAGATCGGAGCACCCCATGGCAACACGCTTGGTCAGACAAAACCATTCTTCATCAGATCGTCAATATGAATTTGTTACTCCCATAACTGAGAAGGTACCATCTGATAGGGATCCATCAAAATAGGATAGGCATCGGGTTTCAAGTATATCCTGAACTCAAAATCACATCGATAGGGTAGTGTCGCCACCTCTTCGGGGAAGATATCCATGAAATCATTGAAAATACTCAAAGCTTCAACCCTTTCTGAGTGTGCTGACTCCAAAGACAGCTCGGCTAACAAGGAAAGAAAGGGCTCCACTCACTGGCTTCCATCCTAGAAACCCTAATCACCGAAGAAAGTCACACACCGGCAACCCATATCTGTAAAAACAACCCTTATCTAGAAGAATTCAATAATGTTACACACAGAGAACAAATAATAGATGCCTAAAATGACATCATATGGCTGCATCTATAGCATGATAAGGTCCCCACTAGACTGATGTCATCCCAAAACCAGTCTACATCCTCGGTAAACACGAGACAAGCTTCTCTGATCACCAACTAGCCTACTCAAAACCAATGGTATGGAAAGTCTCTGTGCATATAGACCCAAAGCATGGGCTACAATGGGTGAAACAAAGGAGTTTGAATCTCCTAAATCAAACAAGGTTCATGATGGTGTACAAAACAAAATGATTGTACCTTGAAAACCTTATGGATCTATTGGAACTGCTATCACTGCAGTGTATAACTAACCACGCCTAGCTCCAATACCACTCAACTATCAACCGCCTCCCCGACCATGCCCTGGTCGAGGTCCTTGAGGAGCACCCTGAGGTTAGCCTTGTCCTGCAATGTCTGCTCTTGGAGGAGTGGGAGATCGTTGTCCCTGTTGCTGCTACTGAAAGGTCCTCGCTAGGAACTACTATTGTTGAGGTGGGTGCTAAACCTGACCACCCCCATCGTACTACACTCAGTCTGGGAACTGATTCTAATGGTGCCCACGACTTCTACAGATGAAGCATTTTGGTCCTGGGCCTGCAAACTAAGGGCAAGGACTGGTAGATCGAAACTGGAACTACTGGGGCCTGCTCCCCACTGGTAGAAACCTAGAAGGCCCTGACGTTGGAGGCATGTTGCTGATGGCCTTCCCCTTTGATGGACCCAACTGGATCCCCTCTCGGGGCACACCTCCTAGCGTGTGCATCCTCTCTACCACTTTAGATATCTTATGAAACTCAATGCATGTTAATAGAGTGAAGGGAGTAAAAACATACTGAAGAGAAGGTCAAAGTGCCTCCTCTAAACATCTTTCCCGAGACTCCTCATCTAAAAATAGGTCTGGAGACAAACGAAGGAGACCCTTGAACTTGATCCCCAACTCCCTCACTAACATACTCCCCTACTAAAGGGAGAGTAGCTCCTACCTCTTCTCCACTTTCATCGTGGAAGAGAGGAATTCTGCCCGAAACTCCCTCTCGAAGTCAGTCCATGAAGCATCAGCCTCCCTCTTCTCCCCATGATAGAACTTTCACCACTGACGCGCTGGTCCCCTCATCTGGCTTACAGCCAGAGGAACCCAGTACTCTATCAAAGCTCAAATCAAGCTGAAAAATATCACTAGCTCCTCAATCCCTCTCTCTGTCTCCATGTCTGAGATGCCACCCTCGTACTTCTCGAGGGTATGTTGATGAAAGACACGAAGTGACCTCTTCCATCAGAAAACCTACACCTCTCAATATTCCCCCTACTGATCTAATAAATCTGCCTCATGGGACTCGATCACTCGCACTACTTGTAGTCGTCATCAAGGTTCCATAACTACAAGGTAAATAAAGAATTCCTAAGACTGAGTAGTGTATAAGACTAATTTTAATTTTTTTTCTTAAACATTTTATTTAATTTAGATACCCAAGGTACCCAAGACACTCAAGAACACAATTCATTATGATGCGTGTACCTTTCCTAGGGTCTCTACCCTACAATCAGTGTAGCCTCACTTGGTCATTCAGAAGGTCTAGAGTCCTTGCATCGGATCATGGGGGCCCCTAAAATCTCATGTCCATGCTGGTCTTCCCTGACATATTTCATGTGCCAATATTGCCAAATATTTCCCTACAATCCCATGTAATTCTCATTGTACCTAACTCTAGGCTCCATCATATATCTCAACCAACCTGCTCTGATGCCATTCTTTCACGACCCACCTCCACCAAGATGAGGGAAGGGTTATCATATTGCAATACCCATATTATTCAATATGAAGGAGATATAATGAACCCCAAGACCCACCTTCAATATGTCTCAGAGTGGAAACGAGCTCCAAGGGTATAGAATCACATGCAAATGGAAGGCATTACCATTTTTATTTAGTAGGATTGGGAGATAAGATAGTGAATCCCAAACAACACTAAAAATATAAGTATAATAAATTCTAACACAATCCATTCTAATATACAGGTTTCAATAATATGTGCTACAAATAAACAAGAAAACACCAATGGAATGTACCAAAATAAAAAAAAGCAGCAATGTCAACAATCCCAATGTCTAAACTAGTAGGGTCAGGAATGGTCCTCGATGTCCTCCTAGACTCCTAAAAGTAGATCTATATTCATAGGGTGAGTATACAGGTATACCCTATAAGGAAAAACAAAATACCTCATGCACATCTGGGGAGGCATTCTAATGCCTTGGGAGAAAATGTAGATAACCAAAGCACCTAGCAAGGGAACTATCCACCCAAACCACACCACAGAACACTTCCCAAATAACGCAAGTAAAGTAAAGTAATAGTAATTACACATCGATGTTTGGGTTCCCCACACCACTTTCCCATTGGTTATTGAAGAAATCACACACATCAAATCTCCACCTCCATTTTCACTGTAGTCTTATTACAGCCCAAACAACAACCTTTTGGGCCACCACAACCATGCATCCCTCCCACAGACACCTGGGTCACAAAAACCACACACATCCCCACCCACAGACACCTGGGACACAACAACTATGGCCATTCCCAAAGTCACATAGACCATAAAAACTATCGCCATGCCCAAAGACACCTGGGCCTCATCCCGAAGACACTTGAGAAACAAACTGCCCGCACACAACTAGGCCAACTACCACAACTACCAATCCTGAATAATCTTGGCCTATAATGGTCCTCAGGTCGTCACATCCTACCCAAAGAGTCTTGGGATACTCGGGTTGGGAGAATAAAATGAGTTGATAACTATCCACTCATATGAGTGTTGTTAAAAATAGCCTCCACCCTGAAATGGGGGTGTTTGGTACAATGTGCTCAACTTGGTTGGTGTGTGAATAAGAAACATAAGAAGTAAATTATACATATAGGTAAAAAAGAACGCAACCCATCCTAGGGGTTCCAAAATCAACCCATACACAATCACCCTCGTTACTATTAATTCATTAGAATCACAACATCCACAACCATGTCAGAACTCATTCCCATAAAATAATTACCTTTTGATCTCATTCTTGTTATCACATTCAAGTGATTCTATTTATATAATTCTTTATGACCGGGACACAAACTGGAACTACTAAAATACGAGGAAGGAAAAAAAGACAAGAAGTAATTTAAGCATTCGAACCCAGTTATCTTGTAAAGTCACAACAACAAAAGGTATCTATGATATCTCCCGATGTACTGGAACCAAACCAAGATCCAACGTACATCCCCACACAGCCTCAGATCCACAAACCAACAACTGCACCACAATAGGGGATTTTATACCCATCCAGTCACCCCATAAGAATCAAGCAGAAAAGCCACACACATCCCCACCCATAGAAACCTGGTCCACAACAACAACTACCACGCCTAAAGACACCTGGGCCAGAACAACTACTACCATGCCTGAAGACACATGGGCTGCATCCCGAAGATACTTGGGAAATAAAATGCATGTACATACAAGGTCAAACCACCCCAACTACCCTGCCTAATTAATCTAGGGAAATAATGGACCTCAGGCTATCACAGCTTCCCCGAAGAGTCTTGGGCTACTCAGGAAAGGGACTAGAAAAGGATATGATAACCATCTTCTCAAAGGAGTGTTTGTAAAAACACCCTCCCACATGAAATGAGGGTGTTCGACATGAAGTAATCAACTTGGGTGGGGTGCGAATAAGAAGCATAAGAAATAAATTATACATATAGATAAACTAGCCCTCATCCTAACCTAGGGGTTTCAAAACCAACCCATACACAAACACCCTTGTTAGTATTCATTCATAAGAATCACAACAATCATAACCAAGTCACAAATCATTCCTAGAAAACAATTCCCCTTTGAATCCATTCTTTCTATCACATTTAAGAGGTTCTATTTAAATAATTCCTTACTACCGGGGAACTAACAGGCATAGCCACTCTCCAAGGAAGGAAAACAACCAACCAAAAATTTAAGCATTCACATCCAGATCTCTGGTAAAGTCACAACAACAAAAGGGATATGTGAGATCCCTCAAAGTACTAGAACGAAACCATGATCCAAAATACAGTCCCACATGGTGTGAGATCCACAAACCAACAACCTCACAGTAGCAGGGGATCCTATCCCGGTCCACGTCACCCCACAAGTATCAACATGAACAACCACATATGTTAAAAAGAGGGAGTAAGGTAGTTTACAGATTTAAACTCACCATTCATTAAGTTTCTTCTTTTTGTTTTGATAATTGGGGTGTTGACACACAGATTCTTGTTCACTGGACATCCATTTTATCCACCAAGTTTAAGTGACTAACCAATCTCCATGTTACAAACCTTCAATTATCACAGGATACAGGGTTCATTATTGCAAAAGGAAGACCACCAATGACAACAATATAGAGTGTACATAAGCCCATACAATTCAAAACATATAATAAAAGGAAAAAAGAGTACAATAACATCATCAAACACACCGCTTCATTATTTAAATGTCCATTTATTATCTTCATTAAGGTTTGGTTTCATCCATCCCTAAGAGAAACATTATCACACCCACCCTGCATGATACATAATAAGAGAGATTATGGAAGAACCCTACCTAGATGATTAATTCTAGGTTGTTTTTTTCCACATGCCAATAACTGGGGATGCACGACTTGTTGGGGAGGAACTCCAAGGACTCTAAGAGTGAATAAGAAAGGCTCCAGCATAGATGCACCACCATCCTCAAGAAGGCGGACTCCAAACGCACCAAGAAAATAAAAGAGACCTGCCCAGAAGAAGGAAGAATACCATGCAATAAAAGTTAACATCTTCGAGTTATGGGATAAGAATTATTTAATGGCTTAAATGGAGGATGGTGGTTTCTCCCAGCGGTTAAGTGGTTACACACGATGCAATTAATTTTTAATTAATATATCAAATCAGAGAGGTGGCCACTAGGGCTATGAGTTAAATAATTTCCTTTAAATAGAGGAAAATGTGTAACAAGAGAAAAACTGGATAGAATGAGATATGGGTGTGACACTGAGAAAAAAAACAACTTGTCTTGATAATTCAACGGTCACCCAACTCTTGGGGGATTTTAGATATCATTTATGATCTTCTAATTTATTTTAAAGGGGTATTAAGACACTTTTACGTCAAAACATATGTTGTGGGAACAGAACAAGAAAAGGAAACAAAGGAGGGACACCATTTTGTGAGACACCATAAGTGGTTCCATGGCCACAGTGCTACCATTTCAGTGTGTGGCTGTGACGGTGTGACCATTACGGTGCCACTGTAAGCGGTGACACCATTTTAGTGTGCGACCATGATGGTGCAACTGCTATGGTGCCACCATCATGGTGCCACCATCATGGTGCCATAGGTTTGGTGGAACACCATTAGTGTTGCCACCATGTAGGTGGGCGACCATGACCGGTCCCACCATTATGGTGCCACTGTTAATGATGCCACTATTTTGTTTTATCCGTTTGATAGAATTGATTTTTTTCAAACTTTTCGATAAGTCATTATCTGGGCCATTAAAATATGTTCTTCCAATATTGTATACCATCTTTGAGGTAAACTATGAGGGTATACATTTTTACATAGGATATCTAGATGATATGTCCTTGTTTGTAGTAAATTAAGAATAATAAATCATTAAAAACAATAATAAGATCATTTATATAGGAAAGATAATAAAATTTTAAATTTCCCTTACCAAAAATGAATATTTTCTTCTACTTTCAACCAATTGTCTCAATGTGTCTCCACCAATGAAAGGATGTATATCACATGGAATTTCATAATTCCTATGACCAAAAATGAAATCGGATGTGAGGATTATTTTTAAACCCATCCATCTCCTAGCAACCATCGATAAATATTTTCTCCTGACTCTTCCAGTGTTAGGAATATCAAATGTCATATGATAAAGAAGAGTTAAAACATATTGTACTAGAAACATTTAAATATTATTCAAACAATAAAAAAATATCTAACCAAAATAGTCTCCCACAACTAAGATATTATCACTTTTTATACACTTCTATAATCATCATACAAAATTATTACTTTGCTTTTACCCTGAGTTGATAGAAAACTCATAAAATCTTTTTCATTTGGACCTCTAGGAATATCATTCTCATCAAAATCAATGAGTATCCTCTGGTCCTGGCTATAGGCAAGTGATAATTTTGGTAAATGTGTGCATCCAGTTTTACCAACTCTTGATCTCTTATTTGCCATTATGGGAGCACATATGGAATATTGGGTGACAACAACAGGAGTATGTGAATGTCCCTCCCTAGAGGTATGATCATGATGCTCATCTCCAGAATCATGTGGTTAATCAACTAACTGATCTATCATTATCCTTCAAATAAAAAAATTCAGACATTAGTTCACAAATATACAAATTCAAATATTACAATACTAATGTAAACAAAAAATGGAAAACTAAACTATGATACGTAATTGTAAACATGATAAAAATGATAACAATTTTAAACAATGTCAATGATGAAAAACATGGTGGTGTAATTTTCATTCAACAAAATCAATAAATATATATGTTATGTAAAGGTAAACTGTGGTAAACATAATAAACATGTTAAAGTAATTATCAATCAAAAAATCAATAGATATATAAGTTACATAATGGTGAACATGATAAACTAAACTAAAAAAAGTTAAAATAAACAAAAATATCTAACCTTTTATGGAAATAATAAATATAAACAAGAAATAAACATATGTTACCTGTAATATTAGTAATGTACCAATGGATTGTTCTCCCAAATTCCTTCATCATGATCATTCCTTATGGAACAAACCTTGTCTTCAACATGCTCATCATTATTTTTTCTAATATTTCCATGGATGTAGGGATCTTACATAAATCAGAATCATTATCAAGTTGATCCTTACCAACGTATTATTTTTCCATTTTTAAAACAATAGACCACTGCATTTCTGATTGATCAACTACATAGAAAATCTATTTTGTATGTGTTTCCATTATAAAAGATGCTGTTGTGTTTTCTAATTTTATCAGATTAACAACTGTCATTCTGAATTTATCATGTCTGACACTGTTGTTTCTGATAAACCATTTGCAGTTAAAAATGGGAACTTTAATTTTAAATTAATCAACCTCCCATATTTATTCAATGAATTAATATTATGTAATTGATGCAGAAATTGGGTTTTTGTCTTTTGAACTCGAAATATGTATTCCTTCTACAAACACCAATACCCCACTATTCTGAACTATAATTTTGTTGTATTGAGCTGTCATATGAAATGTATATCCATTATTGTCATACCTGGAGCATATTATCACATTTAAACTTGGACCACCCACTAACCATCTTAATGTCTTTGATACATATGAACTACCAAGCAAGGTCTTTTTAAATCGTGGATTTTTTTTTGTGCTCATTCTAAATCCACATTTCATTCTTCTTTGGAGGAAATTGTTTCAACTCATTAATATGAAATGTGTTATATAGTTGAGCATCTTCTATGTTATTCAAGATGTATAATTCTAACTTCCTCATCAGTTCAACTGACAAGGATTTGAATTTTACTCCACAAATAACCTTTCCCTCATTATTAACTTGTTTATGGAGAGATGGAGGCAACACTGTGTGCTCCACCGTAGTGAAGTAGCTCGTAAAAAACTTAGAAACCTCTTCAAAAATATAATTTTTTTAAAATTGAGGCTTTAGGTCGATATAGATTCTTAACACACCCCTTCAATATTTTCATGTATCTTTCAAAAGCATACATCCAACCAAGATATACATGTCCACAATGCTTTATTTCTAAATCTAGATGAACCATTAAATGCACCAATATATCAAAATAATATGGACGAAAATAAATTTCAAATTGAAAAATGTATAGAAATTACATCCTTTTCCAAAATATTAAAATCATTCACATCAATCACCTTATTAAAAATTGAATTGAAAAAACAACACAACATCATTATTGTCTTTCTGAAACTGATTGAAAATATTCCATGCAATGCAACTGGTTAATTTTGTTGCATCCTGAAGTGAAAATCATGATATTTCATACATATCAACATCAAATCTTTCAAAGAGACAAAAAATTTTACATTTTATAAATAACATTAAGGCACATTAATATCATGAAGACACTGACAAAAGCTAATTACCTCTCTCTTGGATAATTTATGACAAGACTATGGAAGACATTTTCATCTTCCATTAATAGTGGGAGATAACTCCAAACATATTCCCATTGGTAGTAAGTCTAATATTTCATTCAACCCATCTTTAGTCATTCTGTTGATATCTATAATTTTCCAATCAAACTGTCTCATGTATTCTTCTCCATGTGCATGCCATCAATTTTATGTTTCACTTTATGATATCTCCAATTTGGTAGATCAAAAAATATTTTCCTTTTCTTCCAAATACGTCGATAATTTCCATATTTATGTTTCATTCCCAATCTTACATCAAGGGTTTTCACCCTCTCAAAATTCACATCAGGGAATAATGTTGTGGAGCAATATCAAATTCTTGTGAGTGATTGATTCCTTTTTTTAGTTTTCTATAAGAGTGATCCATAGGCAAAATATTTTGATGACTCATGTATAATGTATTCCTCCCATGATGCAATTGACAATATAAAGTCTATTTTTTACAAATTGGACATGCCTTATGCCCCTAAAAATTGTATCCAAACAAATTTCCATAGGATGGGAAGTCATTTCTAGTGAACATAAGAACTGAATGGAGTTATAAATATTCCATTTTATAAGAATCATACAACCTAATACCATCCTTCCATAAAAGTTTCAAATCATCAATAAATGGTGACAAGAAAACATAAATATCATTTTTGGGTTGCTTCAGACCAGAGATCATTAAAATCAACATGATATATTTGCACTTCATACAAACATCAAGAGATAGGTAGTAAATTACCAACAAAACATGCCATGAACAATGTGTGCTACTAAGGGATCGGTATGAATTCATTCCATATGTGCATAACCCAATTCTGATATTTCTAATTTTATTTCCAAATGTTTTATACTACTCATCAAGTTTCATCCATTTTGGAAAATCATCTAGATAACGAATTTTTTCATTATATATTTTTTCATCATCATGCCATCCTAACCTTTTTTCATCATGTGAATTAGGAAATAAATGTTTCAAATGATGAATTATAGAAAGATACCAAAATATCCTGGCAGGGATCCCTGTAATCTCTATATCATCATGTGATTTTTCATTCAACTTATACCCTAACATCCCACATTTCGGACACTCTGATAAAAATTCATATTCCTTCATATATATCATACAGTAATTCAAACATGTATGTATTTTATTTTATACAAATCCCACCATGCATGTTGTTTTCTTGGCCTTATAATGTGAATCCGGATGATCATTGTATTTTGGAAGAATGTATTTCAACAATTGTAGCATCTTTGTAAAACGTTTCTCACTCCATCCATGTTTCTCCTTCAGTTTAATCAATCTAAACACCACCGACAAAATTGTAAATTCTGTACAACCTGGATATACCTATTTTTATCATCACCATATAGACGTGTAGTCATTGGTTGAATCTCAATTTTTTTACTACAATATCACGAATCATTTCTTCAATTCCATCAGACTTACCAACTTCAAAATCATCATCATTAGTAGATAAGAAATTATATCCAGTTTCACCATGCTAAATACATGGTTTGTAACTTGGATTAAAACCATGACAAATCAGATGATTTTTGATCCCTCTACTTCTCAGATTCATTATATTCAAACATTTTAGGCGTTGACAAAAAAATGTCGTTGTTTGGAACATTTCATTTAGAAAATTAAGAAAAGGCATCATCTCTTTCCTCATATTCATTACTCATTCGAGGTACCATAATCTGAATTCAACGAAATATTACCTATAAGAAATATTAAAATTATACATATTGTTAAGATAATCAAATTTTATATTTATATGTAAAATATCATAATTTTAATTTTAAAAAAAATTTGAAATATAAACCAAATATATGAATATTTGAAAAAGAAATCCATGAAAACTATTTTAATTAGGAAATATAGTTAGATATAGTTGTTTTAAATGCATTTTGGATCCTTTATTCTTAAGGTACACAAATAATACATCCTGGTGAAACTAGATACCAAATTCACCCATCCCTAAACAAGAAATATGATTTATAAATATTAAAATTTGTATACATTCACTACTAAAAAATTCACTCATCCCAATAATTTGAAACCATTGGGATAGCCCCTGACACTATTGGGATTGAATATCCTAATGGATTCATATAGCTTTTGGATGATGGTCATTGTAATAGACCTATACCAGTAGTTCTACAGGATCCGTTGGAATAGACTACCTGAATATAATATATACCAATGGTTTCGATGAAACTACTGGGATATATATATTCCAACTATTCAAGAATGGTTGGTATAAATGTTTTCCATCATGTAATCTATTCCAACAGTTTCATGAAAACCATTGGGATATATGTATACTAACGGTTCAAGAACTGTTGGCATACACTCTCTATTATATAATCTATTGCAATGGGGGTGCGGGCTGTCTAGGAGGGATTGTCCATTGGGGTGGGGAGTCCAAGGGGTGGGGAGTTGTCTAGGGGTGGAGGGTGTCTATGGGGTGGTGGTGTCAATAGGGTGGGGGTGTCCATGGGGTGTCCAAGGGGGTGGGGTGGTGTCTAGGGGGTGAGGGTGATGTTAAAGAGGGTAGGGGTGTTCGGGGGGTGTGTAAGGGTGAGGGGTTATCCAACCCCCAACCCACATGGATAGACCCCACCCCCTGGATACCCCCAAGACTCCATGACACCGAGGGACTCCCCCCCCCCCAATCCCCTGGACAGCCCCCCCCCCTCGTACACCCCAACCCCATGTACACATGTACCCCCATGGATAGCCCCCAACCACCTTGACAACCACCCTCCCAACCCCGAACAATCCCCACCACCCTCGACACCCCCTACCTCTTTGTACAACCCCCTCAGTGGCCCCAGACACTCCCACCCCTAGGACCACCACTACCCCCTTGGACAGACCGCCTCACGCCCCTGGAAACCACCCATGACCCCCCTTGGACCACCCTGACACCCCCACCCCCTTGACCCCCCAACCCCATGGACAGCACCCCCACCTCCCCCTCGGACACCCCCACCCCTGGAAAACCCCCCCCTCCCCCAACCTCTAGACTCCCCCAACCCCCGAGACACCCCTACCCCCTGGACACCTCCTACCCCCACGGACAACCCCCTCAACCCCCCCCCCCCCCCCAGACACCACCCCCACCCTCTGGGACACCCTTACCCCTTAGACATCCCCTCACCCCCTGTACACCACCCCAATCCCACCCCCTTGTACACCCCTACCCCTTTGGACAACACCTCACCCCCTGGACACCACCCCCACCCTTGGACATCCCCTAGAAAAACCCACCCCTTGGACTGCCCCCCACCAACATAGACACCCCCACCCCCTGGACCCCCAACCCCCTTGGAAAGCCACATAATCCCCTAGACACCCCCTAGACACCCCTTGGACACCACCACCCCCTTGACAACCCCCTCCCCCTGGATATCCCCCACCTCCTGGACAACCCCACTCCCTGGAAACCCCCACCACCTGGACACACCCACCTGCTGGACACCCTTACACCTTCTAGACAACCCCACCCCTGGACACCCCTACCCCCTTGGACACCCCCCCCCCTCACCCCCTTGACACCACCCCCACCCCGTTGGACCTCGAGACACCCCCACCCCCTGGACAATCCCCACCCCTTAGGACATCCCCATCCCTTACACCCCCCCCCCCACACACACACACATTAAAGTACATTCCCACACAGATGATAGAACACACAAAAATAGTAAACTTTCCTGATATCACTACCATCGTTTATTTTACCAAAAAATAATTTAGCATAGTACAAAATAACACTATGACACTAACCATGATAGAAAGAACTAATATAGAAAAATAACAATCTCAAAACATATGGTTAGGGAATCGTGAAAAAGAAAAAATGAAACAGAGGAATGTGAGTCTTACTTTAATGTCACAAGTCAACTTGATAGATATGGTGATAATAAAGATTATGAATAATATTTGGAAAACAATGTTGGATTGAATGACATAAGGGACTCCTTTATAGGTTTTTCCGCATGAGAGAGATGAGTCACAAGTCCGCCGATCAAAGAAAATAGAATGACAGAATATGGGGTGTGATAAATCATTTAAAAGAATTATCACGCTGGTTATTTAGTAATCGATGTGATAAACTATTTTTACATCTACAATGTCAATTATTTAATAAACGACGTAGAGAATCCTTTATCACATCGTTTATAAAATAATCGACGAGATAAATGGAATTTTATCACATCAGTTATTTTATAACTGGTCTGATAAATAAATGATATTTGATTTACCACGTATGTTTTAAAATAACCAATGGGATAAAGCACCCAGATTTGATCTTTCATGTTGGTTATAAAATAACTGACATGATAAATCTAATATTTGTATTTTTATGTCAGTTATAATATTACCGACTTAAAAAATTGATTCTCGCGATTTATCAGGACATTTATTTTATAACCGATGTGATAAACCAATTTTTCTAACTTTGCATGTCGGTTATGTAGAACTAATGTGAAAAACACCAACAAGTTAAACATTTTTTGCACAAACCCTTGCCTCCACTTCTTGAATCATTGGGTGACCTTCAACTTCAATTGATTGAAAATTGGTTTCGAAATTTCTTTGGTAACGAGGAAAATACCCTCCCATGTTTCAACTAAAACCTGAGCATGTGGTTCACGAATCACTATCTACTCCGGTTATGTTATTAACTGGAATATCCAGTATAGTAGGGATGTTACCACATCCAACAAAAAATGGAAATTATATTGAGATGATTCAAAAAATAATATTGTAATATATTTTTTCAAAATATGGTTATACCCTTAATAGTCTGCATGTGTATTAAACCTAAATAAGTAGTAAAAAAATAATTTAAAATATTTAAGAAATTTAAAAAACATGAAAAAATTATAAATTTTTTATCCATATGTTAAATATTTTATAGATTTACTGTTAACTATTAATTTTTTAAAATATATAAAACTAACTTGTAATTATACTTTAAAAATATATTTTAAAAATTAATAAATAAAAATATTGAAAATATATTTTCAAAAATTAAAAAACTAAAAATAGTTTAAAAATATAATCATTTTTATATTTCTGTAAGAAATCAAAATCATAATTATCATTTTATAATAATTTTTTGAAACCAAATAAAGATAATAATTTTTTTTTCGAAAATAATATTTTGAAACACAATAAAAAAGGAATGAAATATATTTCTTAAAAATAAAAATATTGAAATTGTTATAAAAAATAAAAAATTATCAATTTAAAAATTATTTTTGTGATATTTAAAAATAATTAATAATTTTATACTCGTTTTAAAAAAATAGTATATGTTCTTTTTAAAAATTAAATTAAATTCATAAAAATAACATCAATTAGAAACCTCAACATAAAAAATATATTAAAATTTTATAAGGAAATTTCTCATTGAAAATTTAGACTAGAAATTGACATTCAAATAGTGTACATAAAAATTCATATAAATAAATTCAAAAAAATTATACAATAAATTTTAAATCTAATTTTATTATATAAAGTTCCTCTAGAATGAAACATTTAACCAATTGCACTATAAAATTTCATTAAAAATTTCCAGATGAAAAAATCACTTGAAATTTACTATAAATAATTCTACAAGATTTGTCGTATAAAAAATTACATAAAATTTTAAAATTAGACACAATAAATATGATAATTTATAAGGGAATGTTATAGTGAAACAAGTAATATTTTCAATAGAAATTTTCAATGTAAATTTCAACACTTTTAGTGGCATTTCAAGTGGATATTCTGGTGTATGTTTGACTACAACATCCACTGAATGATTTAGAATATGAAAAAATAATATAAAACTAAATAATATATTAATAAAAATAAAATAATAATAAATATATTTATAGTATACGAAATCATATAAAAAAAGTATTATATATGTTATCTAATTTTTATATATTTAAAATAATTAAAAATTTAAAAATGTATATACCCAGAAATCTTAGTCAGAGACAAAGTCTCTGAACATTTTTTAAAATAGAAGAAAATTTACAGACAGAAAGCAACATAGAACATCAAGAAACAACTAAATATCATAATATCCATACCTGTCCCCATCTCCATAACTATTTTCTTCATCCGCAGTGGCTGACTCCCATTCTGAGCTGTCATACTGCTTTAATATCTTAGCATACTTCCTTCTGAGAATTAAGTTTTCTAAATATAAAAACTCCTCAAGGGTCTACTCACCTTTAACCTTGCTTACAGAGAACCTAATGGGCATCGAATTTGGTATATTAGAATAGTCTCTCCTTTGCCTTCTTTTTGGAGGAGTGGTCATAGCTTCTTTTATCCCTGACACAATCATCTTGCCGCCCTAAAAAATTTCACTATAAGAGGTCTGAACCCTGCCACCAGCATTCTCCTTTTCACTATCAGAGATATCCCCCCAGTTTCCTGGGATATGCACCTCCTGGTAACCATCATGCACCCTCGATTCTTGCTCAACATGACTATTAGCATCAACCATTACTGAACAGTGTGAATGCTCCATATGCTCCTTGTCAACATGCCTCCCAGGCTCTAAATCCTGAAAACAGTTTCCAGTAGCCTACTATTGCAACTGGCCATTCCCAGTGTCACCTTGAGTACACTTCCCCCCCAAAATCAGATGTCTACTGTCATCCAGTTCATCAGTAGCTTCAACCGACACCCAGCTAGGAGACGAGGCATCTTGAGAAATCAGCAGCGTAGCCCGATCTGGGACCGGTTCCACTTCATCATAACCAGACCCTCAAAACTGTTCCCATGTTCAATCCGGACTGCCTGCTTCTCAAGATGTGTCTGCAAGCCAGTTGACACCTGAACACACCCACCATTTTTATCCAGTGAATCACCTCCTTACATACCCTTAACGGGGTTGTCCCTCACTGTATCATTCTTCTCAGCAAACTCAACTGCTTGGTTCACCATATCACCCATTTCCCCTATGTGTAGAACTGAAAAGGCTACATCATTGGCCCCATGCACACCTTTGACACTAATAGACCCCAAGAGATGCTTCCCCTGCAATGCTTCCCCATCCATTTCATCTGAAGCCACCTGCATATCCCAAATTTCATTCTCCGTTTGAGGGCCTTACACCTTAGGAGAGCCCTCAGACACTAGAGAAGTACCATGCACATCCATGACAACCTCAATAGAAACCTCAGAACCAATATAATTTCCATTACCATCTCCCCTCAATCACTACCTCACACTAGGATGAGATATATCCCTCAGATCTCGCATCAGCCTGGTAAAAATATCACTGACCTTCAGATCAAGAGGTAACCCCAAATTCTTTTTCTCCATACCAATAGCACTTAAACTCACCGGATAAGATCCATTTCCAGTGCCTTTGGCCTTCGCAGCATCTGCTTTCTTGTGACCATCACGGCGGCAGCAGGCCATAGTGTGTCCCAGTCTATAGAAAATCAAACAAAAATCCATCCATTGATCAAAGATCACCAATTTTTTGCATCGAATCTCCTCGGCAGCATCAAACCAAATCGTCTCCACCGGCGCTCTCAAGGTATCAACCTCCACACAAATCATTGGATTAATCAGATGACTAAATGAGGCTGTATGGGAATCAACCCACAGAAAGTGCCCAACCATGTTCCCCAACAGACACATGATCACAGGGTTTTGAAAGGAGAGTGGAAGAAGGGCCATGCTAATCTAGACTAGAATGAAAGGGGAATCGCGATTCATATTACAATCATAGGTCCATCTGCATAAATGATACTCATACCTCCTGCACTTCCTGGGAGCAAACGACAGTGCCCGAACCATGTCCCCCAATGAAGGGAAATGGACCATCATACTCCTCTTATCCAGCAATCCAACAACCAGATGAAACTAAGGCCCCCAAGATTTAGAGACGAACCTGTCGAAATCATCCACTGAAGGCTGAAACTTCCGGAATCGAGAAATCAAGGTCAGATCAAGGAGGCTCTCAGCTTCCGAGATCTCCAAAACCAAAAGAGGGACCACAGGGTCTCCGTTCTGAAATCCATGAACCTTCGGACTGATCTGAATCTCAGGGAAAGGCGTATACAAAGCAGGGTCCGAGAATCGGGTGAAGAGATTCCGCCACGACAGCTATTTCCCTTCCACCCCCCCACCGGCTTGCGGTAGAGGGGGAAGATCCGCCGACGCCATTAGGGTTAGACGACCATCATCTCAAGATCGATCTCCGCCAAAACTAAAAATGTATATACTATATGAATTAAATTTTCAATAAAATATGAAATTAACACTAAAACTAAATTTATAATAAATGCACTTATATATTTGGTTAAATAGACCTGCCATCATAGAACATAGGGTAGGAATACAAAAGAGCAGTAAACACATAGGCATCCAGACTTGACCCCGCAACATGACCATTACCCCCCAACCAAAGCTATAAATTTACATATAAGATATATTTAAATTTTTTTCAAAATATAAATTAATAACATTTTTAAATAAATTAAGTAAATTTTCTAGTGGATGTTCTAATTTAAATTTCATAATACAAAAAATTATTTATAAAACTAAAAAATATATTAATTAAAATCACATTTTAGTAGACATATTTATAATAAATTCAATGACAAAAAATATACATTATATGTTTTTCATAATTTTTATAAATATAATATAATTTATCATTTAAAAATGTATATTCTATATAAATCAAAATGTAAATGAAATACTAAATTATAACTAAAAAAATTATAAAAAATTCACTAATAAGATATGTTTAATATATTTTTCACCAAATCTATTTTAATAACTATTATTAATGCATTAATTGGATGTTTGAGTGGATGTTCATGTGGAAGTGTCAAGAAATTAAAATTTAATATTTTGTAAAATTAAAAAATTTATGAATAAAAAATAAATTTTAATAAATTCAATGATGTATATAGTTGGTTCTTGGGGTACAATTACATTTAACAAAAACACAATAAATGCACTTATAAGATATATTTTTTATTTTTTATAATAAAATATATATTAATAAAAATTATAAATCCATTCGGTGGAAGTTACAGTGTATGTTTCACAATACCAGGAAAGTATATATTTATATATCTAAAGAATTTATTAACAAAAAATAATTTTAATAAATATATTTATAATAAATTAAATGGTTGAAAATATCTATAATTATTTTAATAAAATTCTTCTAAATATAAAATAATTTATCATTTAAAAATATATATTCTTTAGAAACAAAAAATTAAATAAAATAAGAAATTATAACTAAATATAAATTTATAATAAATATACATAAAAATATATTGATTAACTTTTATTAAAAAAACTATATAAATATAAATTATAAATCCATTATGTGTAACTTCTAATGGAAATTCCAATGGATGTCTCAGTGGAAGATACATAATGTAAAAATGTATATATTTATAACACAAAAGAATATATTAATAAAAACTAAATTTTAATAATTTAAATGATATAAAAAGTGTATTATTTTTGTCATTTAATTTTTATAAATACAATCATAATTACCATTTAGAAATATATATTCTATATGAGCAAAAATGTAAATAAAATATAAAATAATAACTAAAACTAAATCTATAATAAATTAATTTATAATAATTATTTAATATATTTCTTTAAAAATATATATTATTAAAAATTATATATCCAT
This sequence comes from Viscum album, assembly GCA_963277665.1. Lineage (NCBI taxonomy): Eukaryota > Viridiplantae > Streptophyta > Magnoliopsida > Santalales > Viscaceae > Viscum > Viscum album. The sequence continues at coordinate 192,861,451 of OY728150.1, forward strand.
TAAGTGGAAGTTCCAATGGATATTTTAGTGAAAGTTATAGTGGATGTTTTATAATAAAAAAAATATTGATTTATAAAACTAAATAATAATCACCACCAGTTGAGAGGGTTATCATAGGGTTTATTATGGTTTTATGGTTATTAGGGTTTTCCTTAGATTGATGCGGACTTCCCAACATTTATTTGATCATGTATTTTAATGTCGACTCCTCTTTTGTTGATTATTAGTATCACATCTATAAGAATCAGGGTGTAACGGAACTTGATATGTTAAACAAGTGGAAACATATTTCACTGACAGACAAGGAGAATGAGGCTATTATAACAAACAAGGACGATGATAAATTCTTAATATATTATACTTCCTTTATCATTGTCAAAATACTCCTTATAGATTGAAACTATAATATAAATTCCATGATAAATATGGTAAAAAATATATGGGGATTATAAGAGGGTGTGTTCATCAAAGAATTCAGTATGGGTCACGTGGTTTTTAAAATTTTTAATGATTAAGATAAGAAGAGGGTTCTTAACGGGATTACATGGTGTTTTGTCTTTCAACTAATCATAATGAGGGATCTAAAGGATATAGGTGGTATCCATTACAATACCTTTTTCAGACCCCCTTCTATATTTGGCCTATATAAATTCTCTTTTGTTGAAGATATGGATGTATAATTCATGAAATTATTGACCAACTTAGCATGTTTTGGGAATGGGATCATTCAAATCCAATTACTGGGGCCGGCTGGGAAGATCAAAGTTCTATGTGATGTGGATCAACCTTTTATGAGATTTATGTTCTTCTCATTGTAGGAATCCAATACCGGGATCTACATTGTGTTTGAAAATATACCAGTATTTTACATCTATTACGGATGTCTTCGACAAAAAAAAGATTGTAATGCGATGATAGAGGATGGATGAGGAAATAATCTCTTACATCATGGCCTATGGATTTGAGTTAAAAACCAGGGGACATCCCTTACCCAAAAAGTTCAAAAAATGTGTATAGAAATACAATAAAAGGCCCTAAAATCTCAATTAAACCTAAATATAAATAAAATCATCATGATGGGCCCACCTTGAATTTCCAAGAAGCAGTGGGATTATTATCGATTGGAAAAGGGGTATGTTCATGTCTTCAGAATAAATTGGGTTGGACCTAATAAATTATATGAAATTCTAGTTAAGAATCATGGGGATATGTCGATTATTTCTTTTAATATTCATGTTATAGTACTATTAAAAGCTAAATCCCCAATCCCAAATCTGATTTACTTAGACCCGCAAGATCAAAATACTTCCCTACCACTTGATAAAATTTTACATCCCTCTTTAATAGAGGTGGATCCTATTGATCCATCAATATCTGGTCTTAAAAATTTGCAGATGTGGAGGAGGAAATAGAGAGGGGATAATGGTATTCATATGAACATGGTGAAAATAATCTATTCTAAAAGAGGTATGAATGGTCCACTAGTTAATAACAGATATTCTAGAAGATTGAAAATTGTAGAAATTGGTAACATTCCTAAATATTTCGAGTTTGAGGACAGATTTAGCAGTCCTTGCTGATCCAAATGAATCCTATTTCTAGAATTATTGTGTTCTTAACAACGCATGCCTAGTTTAGATTCTATGTAACCATTGTGTTAAAAGTATCCATGATATGGTTTGCATGTATGAAATCATATTCTAATGTAAGTACATGAATGGTAATGCAAAAAATCTGGTTTCCCTAAATGTTTCTATGCCTCTCGACAAGGACAGTGAGGTGGAATTTATTTTATTATGAGAGAGGATGTGGATTTAAGGGTTAAATACTTCTCTCATTATCACATTTTAACCTCCATTTACCAACCAAGAGCCCCAAACAATGATTTTATTACCTTTTATGGGTTTCCATTATAGGGGGACAAAAAAGAAGTCTTGGGATCTTCATAAGTACCAATGAGAGTGTTTACTAGGACCACTCCGAGTTGATTGGGGACTTTTATGAAATAGTATTCCATCATGAGAAGATATGACATATAATCAAGATGTTTTCAACAATGGTGGAGTTCCAAAAAGAAATTCAGAATGCAGTCCTCACTAATCTAGGGTATTTAGGAAATAATTAAATATGGTTTCATTGGAAAACAAAAAATAATATCATTATGGAGTCTCTGGTGGGGTCGAGTGAACGAACAAACCTATTCAAAATTTTCTAGGTTCCTCTACATTCTCCTGCCACCTCGGACCACTACCCTATCCTCATCAACTTTTCTCATGGAAAATGAAATTTGATATAAAAATGAGTATTTATATTTAAAATAAATTAGTGGAGGATAAGGGATTTGAATAGGTGATACATTCTTACGAGAAGGAAATGGATTCCAATATGGGAAAGAATTTAAAACGTGTTGTAGATAATTTGAAATGATGGAAAACATCATGCTCTACTTGCATGATTTTCATTATGATTCTATTGAAAGGAAACTGAATTTTATATTCTCACATGCCACACATTCATTCATTCAATGCATTTTGACCATTGAAGTGGAGCTATCTACTACCCCTAAAATCGAAGGAATCATGGGGTCCTTGCATGCATGTGAACCCCATATTAAAATAGGTGACCTTAAAAACTGATATTTTCATTAGAAATCCCTTGAAAGGTACCTCTAAAAAACCATCTCATACCTTATAGATGAGAAATGTTTTACGATGTCCAATAATATTGGGATCCATGATCTCATAGTTCATTTTTACCTGAAATTTATTTACGGTGGGGGAGTCTATCATATCTTCTAAAATTTCATTATGTATTGAGATAGTGGATTTGAAAACAATGAATTATTATCTTACAAACTAATTTACAATGGTGAAATCATCATGGTACTCATACAAATTCATTCTTATAAATCACATGGATCAAATGGCTTCCATGCCTTATTTTTCTTTTAAAAAATTTCTTTCATATTGTCAGGAATGATGTCACGGGCCCCTCTAAAGACCTATGAATTTTTAAATCCCACTTATATAAAATAAATGAAACTATTATTTTATTTTTACCAAGGTTAAAATAATAAACTATTATATTGGACATATGTACCATGTGTTTATGAAATTTTATCTAAAATTTTTTTTAGTGATTTTGGTTAACCGCCTGTGTTCTTGGATGCCTCCAATATTTTCTAAAAATCAAAGGGAATTAATCCCCCAAAGAATAATCTCTGATAATTACACTATTAGACATGAGGTTTTTACTCTATGAAAACAATATCAGTTGTAAAATATGGAATTATGTATTGGAATATTAATATGAAAATGCCTATGAAAGGGATGAATAGCCCTCTCTTCAGTTTGTTAGGAGAAAAACTGAATTACTACATAAATGGATTGTGGTTTTCATGAAATGAATATATTCATTTTCGAATTAGGATTAAAATTAATTCCAACCAATCATAGTGATTCTCCCGAAATCAGTGATCTCATTAGGGGACCCCTCTCTACTTTCCTTTCAATGTTGGGGTCTAATGTGTTATCAAATCTTATTTTCGTGGAAACAAAGTACAATATAACTTATTTATATATGGTGTGAATTTAATGTATTCATATTTAAAATTTAATTTTTATAGATAAATTAATTCCTTTTTAAGGTCTATATTGATGAATGAATATCTTTTTTTTCACTTGAATTGCTTGTTTGAGAGGGAATATGGGCAATCTATCAACCTATCTAAAACAAGAATTTGTTTCAGTTCAAGAGTAACTAAAACTAGGAAGTAATAACTAAATATAACCTATGGTATTATTTTTTTAATAAGAATAATAAATACATTGTTCTTTACACAATATTCCTCACTTTTAAAAGGGTTTTTTTATTGTGTATTAAAGATATAGTAGAAAAAATATAATGATAGACCATTAAGAGGATCTCCCAAGCTGGGAAAGATACTCAAATCAAGGCTTTCGAATATGTGATCATGGTCTTTGTTAGATCTTTATTTAAGCTACTGGGGTTAATTATTGAATAGATCCACTCCCACCTATGAAAATATAATATTATTTTAGAAATCAGAGAGATGACATTTCATTGATTAGAGAGAGGGAGAAGATCTGCCACTATTTTTTATAGTAAGACCATTATACCCTTTACTCTATTCCCTTCCTCGATAGAGGAAAGTGTAAAAAACTAGTCTGCATCATTCCAACCTATTATTTGATGATAATTGTTTAGGGAATTGAAGATGGTAAAAAGGGTATTTTCAGTGTGGGGTGACTCCCACATGGAAAAAACATGATGTAGCAACATATTTTGTTAGGATTAAAACTATTTTTAAAAATAAAACTCTATAATTTTAAATAATTAGATGAGAATACCCTCCGAACATAAATGTAAATAATTTTAAAACTAATTGTAAAATGTTATATAAAAACATTAATTATAAATCCTTAATCATGAATATAAATAAAAAAATAAATTAATAGTAATAAATTTATAATAATAGTCTATAAAATAAAATATATGATAATAAATACAAATAAGTATATATATTTATATATATCAATTTCTTATATACAAATTAAATTTAAATTAATATTGTATATAAATATAGCCTCGCCATTGGTGGTGCGGAGGTAAGGGTTTGGGGGGGAGGTCGTGGGGTCAAGCCCTCAGGTCTAGAAGTGTACACAAATTTCTTCCCATATGCTTTCTTCTATAAAATCTGATACAATCAAACATATATATATATATATTAATATATACATTATTTATATTTATGTATAAGTTATTTATATTATAAATTATATATTCATGTTTTTGTATATACTTATAATAAATATTTAATTTAAATATAATATTGTTACAAAAATGAAAAAAAAATTACATGTATTATATTTTAATTTATTTTTATATAAATGAATATTAATTGTAGTTTATATATGAATACAATGATTTCAAAAATATACATGTATAAACTGAAAATATACTCTGAATATTTCTAATTGAAAATTGTACAGAATATTTTCAGTGAAAATTTAAATTATTTGTTTACATGTTTATATATTTCCAAGTGAAATTTAAACATTTATTTATTTTATATTTTTTATTAACAAATTTCCACTGTAAAATTCCAGTATAAAATTCTTGTGTATATTAAAAATTTATGTATGTGTGTATGGATATATTTATATATATATACACGTATATGGTTATATTAAATTTTGAGTATGAATTTTTGTTAATAATTATCAATTTTCACTCAAAATTTTCAAATAAAATTTTCATTTAAATTGTAAGAGTTTACATTAGTAAATAAATTTCAAGTATAAATTTATATTGATAACTTAAATTTTTTTACTTTGGATTTTTATTGATAATTTCAATAGAAATAATGGGATTTTTAGTAATAAATTTTCAATATCAATTATCATCAAATATTTCAATGAAAATTTTCATGTCTATATTGGTATTGAAAATTTAAGATGTAAATTTACATTGAAAAATTATAAGAAACATCCATTGAAATGTTTTACTGATCTTGATAGTACAAATATATGTCCATGTTTTTATGCACTGAAAATTTCTTTTTTAAAATATCAACATAAAATTACATTGTAAATTTAAATTTATATATATAAATATAGGTTTTATTTTAAATATTAATTAAAAATACACAAGAAACATTTTTTGGAAATTTTAAACATAAATTTGTATTTTAAATTTCCAATATGTTAAACATGAAATTTATTTATATTTTTACAAAAAATATAAAATGTAATATTATGGTGTATGATGATATTAGTGTTATCCTATGTGTGTCATTTCGAGTGAAAAATATATAAGGTTTGTGATGTGTAGTAAATTCTAAATGAAAATTTTCACTATAAATTTATAGCAAAAATTTCTATTGAAAATTAACATGTAAAAGTCTAAATATAATTTTTCATTGAAAACTTTTAATATAAATTTATGAATTTATGTTTTTATAAAATTATATGTATTTATATGTAGATACATAAAATGAATATATGCTTTTCTATTTGTAATCATGTATGAAATAAAAAAAATATCCACAACCAATTTTCAAAAAAAAAATATGTTTTATATTTATATTTTTATATACATGAATTGTTATATAGATTCAAACACATAGTGCATAGAAAATATGCATACAAATATTAAGTGAAAAATTCATTGAAAATATTCATGGAAAGTGTTTAGATTAAATTTACACTATTATATTTGTGTAAACAATTTCAATGCGAACTTCCTATGAAATTTCTTTATTTATCTATTAATATATTGGTATTGGGATTTTAAGTGAAAATTAAAACTATTAATTTTCTATTGTAATTTTCACTGGAAATATGTTATTGAAATATATACTTGAAATTTATAGTAGAAAATTTCATAGGAAATTTATGTGGAAATTTAAACTGTAAATTTTCATTGGAAATTTTCACAGGTTTCGAGTAGAAATTTTCAACAACATATAAAAAGATAATTATGTGAATTTATAGTACTATTATCTCCTAGATTATATACATGGGGATATTTGGATGATATTATATTAATTATTCTTGATTTATAAATTGTTTATAGACTCTTAGGAATCACTACAAGTCATGGGGAGATGTCCCTAGACCTTCTATTTTTCTGCAATTTGTTTCCTAGTGTTATGTTCCTGGGATGGAGATATAATAGACCATATATATATAAATATTGTGTTATATAAAAATATTTTATATTTATATATATTGGTTTTTTATATTTATTTATTGGTTTTTTATATATATAAATATATTTAAATGTTTAATTCATCTTTCTTATTTAATTTATTTATTAATGTTTTATTTATCTTAAATTAAAGTAGAATATTGTAACATAAATGAATAATTTTTTTAAAAATATTGAAATTTCAATAAATGATCAGAGATCATAAATTACTAAATAAATACATCATGGATGGAAGTCCTCCATCCAAACAATAGTCTCTCTAGAGAAACTATTGGAGGTAATCAAATGATCCACCCTATGAACCTCTCTTTTAATAAAGGATTATAAACATGTGGAAAAGTGGAGGGAAATAGATTTGATCTTAAAAAAAGTATACTATATGATTAGAGACCACACTCTGATTCATTAATAAGATTAATAACGAAAAGACTACAGGATTCCATGAATACATTCTCTATCATCCCTCAATGGTGAACATCATACCATTGCATAATTCATGGGATTCAGCCACTAGTGGGTACTAGAAAGTATAAACTAAATTTCATAATGCTTCAATAATGGAACCCTGATGATAATGAACTATAAAACAAAAGAAAATAAATATTATTCTAGATATTTCCACATCAACATTAATTTAAACACATTATGTAGGGGAATCCACATAAAAAAGAGGGAGGGTGGGAAATGGTCATCAAGATAGAATTCATCGTAATTCTAAATCTCCATCCAAGATGTAGCCCACTAGATCTAGAAGGAGTCTGGTCTTGACGACTGGTTAAAAACAAGGTCGTTTCTTCTCATCCTTATGAACTAGACCATAGTACAAAGATAATCCATCACCTATATGGATAATGAAGAAGACCATTTTGAGAAACATTACAAAAAACCATTCACCATATCCACAAGCCTATCCATGTTTAGATTCCAAATAATTCTAGATATTCATTGACCCTTGACAGTAGAAAATTGCATGCATGATAGTTTCCTCTTACCTTATGCATAAGAGAACCAAAATATAATCCATAACAAGAAGTACCATTTGAAAAACCATTTAAGGGAGGATTGTCATGGAATATTACCACCAGAAATATCAAACCTCCATAGGGATCTCCATGTTCCACAGAAGCATCAGTAATTCATCATTCTAAATGTTCTATATTCAAAGGGATATCCAATAACCAAATTTCACCATGTATTACCTGACATTCATTATTCTTAGACATTGTATCATGGACAATATATTTCATGAATGAGATATGATGAATTACCCACTTGTATCCTTCATTGAACTGTTGATCTGGTTTTTTAGAAAACCATATGTTACTAACATCATTAAAATGGGAGAAAATCATCATATCCTCTCAATTAGGAACCATTTGGGATTTGGCCATTATAAAATATTCTAAAACAAGAAATATAACCCTCTATATTTTTTTCATGTATCCATCCTGGATCCTCTATAAAATACCCTTCTGATGAAGATCACCTAAACTCGAACGGCTTCTATAAGAAAAGAAAGGGTGGGGCCAGGGGATGCACCAAAAGTTAATATAATGGTAATATTTGGATTTTGATGATCTGGGTGAATAGGGGATCATTCCTAGGAATTAAACACCATCACAAATTCAAATAAAGAGTTATGATAAACATTAGCATGTATTGAAATTCCAAAGAACAAAAAAATTTAGAGGGGAATTGTTTATTCCATGCCAACTAATGAAATTTATTTTTTATGTTGTCTATAACCCTCTGAAAATTGGAAAAGTATGATGGAATTTGGTCAATCAAACAGACATGTATATTACATACAGGAATAAAATATGTTTGAATCAATTGGTCAACTACCATTATATGTGATTCCTTCCCTTCTTTAGAGAACCTCATAAAATTACAGCCCTTGACCTTTTTCTAACCTGTTTAAGATTAACAAGATAACTACTCTTTTATGTCAACCACAAAATTATGGGGAGACAAATATATTTATTATGATTATATACCACTAAAGTAACCAAGGTTATAAATTTATATTCCTCTCTTCTAGATGTCATACCTGAGATGAAGGAAATTTCATATATATAATATTTTACCAATTGTCTGGATTCCTTCTTGCTTCTTTCAATAAGAAGGAAAATGGAGATACATTACTCAAGGTTAGCCCGTGAAAAAAAATAAAGAAATTAGTTTCAAAAGAGATATGGGAAATGGATAGACTTCATCTTCAAACATTCCCCATGAAATATGTTGGAATTAGCAACCGAAAAAATTAAATTAGATAAAACATCATCTGCTTAGATAAAACGGAAAGGGGAAAGTGGGTCCCTTTATCAGAGCCCCCCCTGGTAGGGGAAAATCCTTGAGAATGAGTTTCATTGATATTGATCAAGAAGTATACATAGAATAAAAAACACATGATGATCTCTATCTATTTAACATGAAATAAAAATTTTCTATATTGAACTGGAGAAAAGACCACTCAACCTTATCATACGCCTTCATCATATCAAGATTCCACGCCTTGATTCAAATTTTTATAAAAGATAATATGTCCATAAAGTGAAATTATTCATGGGAAAAAATATAATTATCTGATATGAAGCTTTTGGGGATTAAATAACTCTAATTTTATGAAATAATGGATGGAAGATAAGTGTGATGGTGACTGACTAGAACCATAAAGAAAATTTTGAAGATCACATTTCACAAACTAATAGTCCTAAATTTTGAGTCTAATTATGGATTATAATTTTAGGAATGAGAGTAATTATAGTTTGATTCATGGAATAAATGTTTACCTCCCTCACCCAAAATATCTCTCATGATGACCATAATATCCTACCCAATAATGTGGTTTTATTTTTTTGAAGAATTTGGCCAGAAATTCTTATGGACCTGGTGATTTTGTAAGAAAGATATATTTTAGGTACAGAAGAATTTCATAAATTTAAAAATGTTGTGTTGGATGATGGTTCAAAGTATCTAAGAAAATGACTCAGTATAAGCGTAAATATCAAAAGAAATGATGGACCCCCATTCCGTATAATGACGCTAGAAAAAATTCATGATAATATAATTAATTCCATCTTCATTTTCCACATTACACAGTTATTTATTTATTTGGTATGATATAGCATTTTTTTCATTTTCTAGTAGAGTATTAATGGAGAAAATACAATTTAATAAAATAACCCAAATTTATATGGTTTTAATGTAAAAATAATTCACTTAATTAATCCTTAATATTACTATTCAGTTTTAATGTTATGAAATATTAAGAAGTAATGTATCAGTTGTATTGAGAGAATAAAACTCATTCAAGTCCCTTTCAATATTATTGCAATATTAATCTGTCTAGATGAATTTAGCATATCTCTAATGTTCCAAGTTAACAGTTAATTTTGAGATATTTTTATCCATATTGGGATCCCCACCTTCCAAAAAGAGTGTATAGCCTCTTCACATTCCCTATCCTTCACCCAAATTCATTCAAATCTAAAATTATTTTTATTACATGGTTTTATTTCTCAATAAAAAGAATCAATAAAGATTGGGCTATGGCAAAAAGTGGTAGGAGTCATATAGGTTACCTAGAAAATTACAAATAGGATTTGTAATTTAGGTAACCCCAAATATCTATCAAAACATTCTAAAATATGATTATTTTCTAAATTCCCATGGAAATTTGTCAATAGGTTTCTTGAGTACTTAATATCTATTAGGTCGGCACTCTGAATTATCTGATGAAAATTTCCCATTGATGCACATGACCCAAACTACCCCGTTCTTTTCATGTTAGAAAAAAAATTCATTAAAATCCCCACCGGTGTTAGTAGACATCAATATTTAAAAACACCCCATTTACTAATTTTTTTATAAATTTTAAAAAATGAAACCTCACTTAAAGATGTTTCTTCAAAACATCAGTAATTTCTTTTCGAAATTGATACTTTTTTCCTTCTAAATTTATACTAATTTACCGATGTTTGAAAAAATCATCAGTAAATTAATTTTAATTTTTTTATATTTTAAAACAATAATAAAATATATTATTTTTTAAAACACTAGAAACACAATGTATGGACCCCACCCTACCCATAAACATTGAATCTCCCCCCCCCCCCAAACCTCTCCACTCATACCAATGTTTGTCGGACCAGACTCAAACACAACCCCTCCTCTTCACACACGATGACGCCAAAATCCCTACAATACACTCCACCCTCATTGATGCATCCTAGATGCCCAAGGGAGAATAAAATATTCCTGCATTAGATGTCAAACCTTGAACCCACATGGATACACAAAAAGGGAGGACCAACACAACTATATCTACTTTCAATATCAAATTATATTATGATGTATTTATATAAATATATAAATAGATTTCGGTACTAAAAAAATAATATATATATATATAATTTTATATATTAATATACATATATTAATATATATAAACATGTTTTTATTTTATATTTTATGTTTTATGTTTATGTATATATATAAGAATAGATTTAATATATATATATATATATGTTTATATTTTTCATATATTTACATATTAAATATACATATGTTTATGTATTATATTAAGTATATTTTATGTCTATATTATATATTTTTATATTTTTATATTTTATATATATGATACATTTTTATTTTTTACATATCTTATGTTAATATTTTACATATGTGTTTATATTTTATATATATCATATATTTATGTTAATATATATATCTGTTTGTGTCTGTGTGTAAATATATATCTTTATGTTTACATATATATATATATACTTATAATTATATTTATATGTATATATTTATATTTCTCCTCATTTTAAAACACTTGAAAGAAATTAACTAAAATACCCATCTTTTTTAAAAACCGTGACTACATTTGAAAATATATATATATTTATATATTTATATATATATGTGAGTGTATGTATGTGGGTGTTTATATATATATAAATATATTTATATTTATATATAAATATATGTATATATATGTGTCTGTTTGTGTTTTTGTTTATATATATAAATATATATGTATATTTAAATATATATGTTTGTATATATGTGTTTATGTTTATATATATTACTTTATATTTATATATTAAAATATATATTTTCATTGATTTATAAAAATGAACTCTATATATATATATATATTAGTGATATTTCCTAAAAACTTCTCTAAATTAAAGATGATTCCTTGAAAACATGGATGAGTTAATAATGTTTCCTGAAAATTATCACTAATTTAGTGATGTTTCCAAAAAAACGTAGCAAAACAAGTGAAACTTTCCATGAAACATTACTAAATTGGGGAGTTTTCCTAAAAACATGGATAACAAAGAAACGTTTTGTAACAACCTAGATCTTTTCATGTATGTTTTCCTTTTCTGGTCGTTTTAATGAAAAAGAGGAATTTCTGAAAATTTCTAAAGTACAATCCATGTACATTATGAGTACATGTCGTGTACTCGGTTACAGCAGGTAGCCATGTGCTAGCCGTGTAGCGGCCTTGCACACTGCCATATGGGGGTGACCTAGAGGCCGATTAAAGCGGAGTACGGAAATGGAAAGTACACGTCGTGTACTTCAAAAGTACTCACCATGTATTTTTTTTAATTAAACGCACCGGGGTCGCGTCTAATCGACAGAAACAACCCCTTCTATGTTTTTCTCATCCAAGAGCATCATACGGCCACAGATCTTTGACGAACCCCTCATAGGGAATCCATCCTCTGAATTGAACATTGTCGATTGCGTTGGAATCACATAGCTGAGTTCTCTTTTCTCCTAGAGCACCATCTTCTATTTTCCCCTATCTCATGAGATATCGTGGGTAGAATGTTTTAGACATTTTTGTAGATCTACTGCATTCTAGGTTGATCCAAGGGACAAATCTGGATTATATGTATCTCCCGACACCGATTTAGGTGGTTTGTGTCATTCTATTGAAATTCTTTGAGTTATACATGCAATTTTGGCCAATACCCTTAATCGGGGTATTGTTATTTTACCGTTTTACCATTATTAATTTCCACCCATACTTGTATTCTTGATTATATGGTATTAGGATATGAATTGGGTTGATTTCTATGTTTTGGACATGGTTTCCCATGCTTGTTTTCTTTACGACCGTTTGGTCTGGCTTAGCCTTTTTGGACGCCTTGCATGTTTTCCCATGCCTAGTGTTGTTGGGTGGAGTGTTTGTTTTTTGACATGCTTGATATGTTGTGGACCGATTAGCCAAGTAGTTCTTGAGGTTTCCTTTTTCTGTATTTCATTTTTATGCTTGTTGACATACACAGGCCTGTGAGAACCTTGTGTAGTAGTATATAAGGGGAATTTACCTAGTGATCTTCCTCAGAGAGTCTTTGAGCACTTATATCTGTAAGGGATATTGACCTAGTGAACTTACTTAGAGATTCATTGAACAATTTTAGACTATAAGTGGAATTTACTGAGTGAGCTTACTCAGAGAGTCTTTGACCACTTGCAGCTATAAGGGGAATTGACCGTGTGATCTTCCTCAAAGAGTCTGGAATCACTTTTGAATATAATGGGAATTGACTCTGAGTGCTTCCTCAGAGACACATTATATATTCGTATAACTGAACCAGAGGGGATAGGTTTTGTGTAGTTCCCAGAGGGTTACCTACTTGTTTATCTGCCTAATTGATATGTGGAATTGTTTATTTCTTAGTACTTTCTGGTTTACTGCACCTTTTCTTATTACCTGCCATATATATTAACTAACTATTAGGCATAGATCTTTGGATGGTTTCCTACATGGATTTAGCCTCACACCCTGTTTGGGTCATGCTTTAGGGACCAAATAGATTATGTTGCTACAGGTATAGAAAAGGGAAAGCGCCCTTCTAATTCAGGTACATGACTTGCTATGGAGTTGGAGAGAATAGGACCAAGCCATGGATTGCATTGCTGAGGAGTTATTTACTTATTTTTATTATATAAATTGGATTAGTATTGTATTCAGCATTGTAGTTTGTTTGGATGCTTTCCTAGAAATATGTATAATGCATCATTTTATATATATTCTATGGTTGTTTCTTTATCAGTATTCTATTGTTCACTTTTGTATTGATTATTACTATTTCTGTTGTTTCTAGTATTTTTCTTCTACTATGTAATCTACCATTGAGGGCATAGTTTCCCCACTATCACACCCAAGTCCCTCGCTACTAGTCGGCAACCTCTGGCATTCTGGGAAATGTGCTTGAGGCCATGTGGCTAGCCGGGTATGGGGGGCCTCTAGGTGGCTTCCGAAACTGGACTGTTACAAAGTGGTATCAGAGGTGTTCTTTTCTACTTGACTTACTATTTGGAGCCTATAGACATGGATAGGATAGAATAGGTACTTGGTAATATGTTGTGCCTGGGAGTAGATAACCTGTGTACAAGGAATAGCCAATCCACCTTGTTTAATGCTGTTTTTCAGGTTTTCCAATATTACAGTTTATTTGATTTCACTGTTGGGTGATTCACATGTTTTGTGTTGTTATCGTTGATGTTATCAAGGTTCTATTGCTGTTGCAACCCAATGAGATGAGGTTATTCCATCTCATGAATCATATAGGCACTTACTAGAAATCACATGTCATGTATTATTTCTATACCATCTAGGATGCAGTAGCGATTGCATGTTGTTGTGACAGATGTTGTGTAGAATATGTATTTTTTGTGATAGATTCCTTGATAAAAATACATGTTGTTTGATAGGGTATTGTTTGTGTAAGGTTTTGTTTAAATGAACTCCAGACTTTGGTTCTTAAGTTGTTATGGGCCCTCATGGACTGGAATTTGGTGTTTCATTGCATTTTTTCTTTTTTATAACATGTATAAGATGCATATATTTGATTCATAGAGAGTATGGGCCCTCACAGATCGGAATTTTTCACTTTCATTATTCTTTTCAGTTTTTTTATGGTTTCCGAAGTAGTTTCTGAGACTTACTATCTGGAAAAACCTAGAATAGATGTGGTGTAATGTTAATTACATGCCATGTGTCTTCGGTTAGCGAAGAAACTGTATTTATTAAGTACATGTCGTGTTATTTATGTACACACCATGTAGTCTTTAACTGTTTCATAGGACGTGTGCGCAGAGACAGAGGATAGTGAATGTTTTTTAAGAACATGTCGTGTACCAGTTGTACATGCCTTCTGGTGTTGACCCTATGTCCGCCCATGGGATTAAAGACATGAATGGATAAATATTCAGTTATAAACACCTTGTTAGTCTTGAAAACATCATGTAGTGTAATCCTAGAAAACCATCCACGTAACGAACAACATGGGTCATCTAAGTCATCCTAGTACACACTGTGTCCATCTGGAATATGTTGTGTAGTATGAGCCGTGTATCCGGCTGTGTCACTAACAACTCGAGTCGGTGAAGCTCATGTAGTACACGCCGTGTAGGGCTTATACACGGTGTGTATTCTTGTCTTAGGAGGACCGTGTGTCTTAACCATGTAGAAGGACTCGGGAAGGGGAAGAGGATTAATTTACATGTCGTGTGTTAAGACAACACGTCGTGTGTTTGGGGTGTTACACTAACAAGGTTGGAAAAAGTACATGCCGATTTGAAAGACATAAGGGAACATGCTATGTAGGGTTTATACATGCCGTGTAGTCATGTTTTGAAAAACATGATTGCTTTCTTTTTCTTTTTCCCTTCTTACACTTCTATGTTTCAGTCCATATTAATCTTGATCTAAGGTTTATGTTTGACCTTTTAGATTCATGCGAACAAGATGCCCTCCAGTTGTACGCCTATGAAAAGGATGTGATCAGACACCGGACATGGCTTATCAGGGACTTTCATAAGATCAACCTGTTGTACGAGTATTGGCACCAGTAGTTATACCTGATACCAATGTTGATGCAAAGTTCAGGGAAGGATTCATGAGGATGATATAGACTATTCAGGGAGCACCGCCTCCTGCCCCATCGATGGCAGAATTGACGACGGTATTTCAGCAACAGCATCCTCCTTCCTTCGTAGGGGATGGAGGACCCCAGGCTGCAGAGTCATGGCTAGAATCCATGCTAACAATCTTTGAGAATTTGGAGATACCTCTAGAGAGTAGGGTGAATATCACTACCTACATTCATCGAGACTCGACCAAGAGGTTGTGGGATGTGATCTCACAGGAGGGATGCTAGTAGAATATGGCATGTAATGAATTTCTGTGCATCTTCTATGATTACTTCTAACTGAAGACATTGAGGGCCAATCGAGACTGAGAGTTCATGAGTCTGGAGAAGGGTACTCTTTCTGTTATGGATTATTCCTCTCACTTCACTGATCTACAGTGTTTCATGCCTATTCCAGGAGGTGTTTAGTTATTCCTTGCAATGAAGTTTGAGGATGGTCTCAGACACCACATCTGATCACTGGTGAACATCATCAGGTTGAGATCAATATCCTCTATAGTCAACCAGGAACTGATCACCAAGTGCAATCTAAGGGATTATAGAGCATTGGGATTGAGTGGTTCAGCATCTAGGGTTACTACTTCTCCGGCCGATAGTAGGAAGCACCATAGGGACACTGCACGAGGTGATCAGAGTAGGCGGGATGCATCTTCTAGTATCCAAGTGGCGTGCTACCAGTGTAGGAAGAGCGAGCATACAAGACCAAATTGATCTGGGGACATAGTGGAGTGACGATGTTTTGGAAATATAGGTCACCTTCAGCACTTCTGTCAGATCTTTTCACCATCATCTGGTGACAGTTGTTTTTCTATGGCTCTTTATTGAGGAGCAGTTCCACCAGCTTCTCACCAGTCTGGGAACTGGAGTTCTTCTGTCCATTTCGGACTATGTGGAGGTAGGGGTAATGGTATCTAGTCACCAAGTTTTCAGCGACAACAGGGTGGATCAGCTCAGAGTGGTCAGGTAGGGCCGGAGGGTTGTGGTGTAGGAAAAACATTTTTAGTGGAGCAGACCTAGTAGGAGAAGGATCCCAGACCCTCTGCAGTTCGTGGTACGATTTTAGTACCCTCAGTTTTAGCATATTCTCTTTTCGATACAGGGGATTCCCATAACATTATATCTGTTGTTTTTGTGGAGATCCTTGGGCTCTACATCTTTTCTTCTACTGATATCTTGATGTTGGACACTCTGTTGGGGACTAGAACGGCAAGTGTACATCAGTGCAATGAGTTCCCTCTAGAGGTAGGAGGGTGTAACTTCTTATGGGACCTCTATATCCTAGAGATGATAGGCAATGATGTCATTCTTCAGATAAACTAGTTAGTTCTCTTCTAGGAATTTGTCGACTGTTATCACCGGAGGGAGAGTTTCCCATCACCAGAGAGAGGATCGTTTCTTCACAAGGGAGAGTAGGAAGTCCAGGAAAGCAGAGTGGGACCCGAGCATCATGGGTTGGGATGAGTTACAACCTAGATTTCCAGTATATATCTATATGCCTTGGGGACTTCGCTGTTAAACATTCATCCAGTGGTTGATCATTTCAGTGATGTCTTTCCGGATGACTTTTTAGGATTGTCTCCGGAACATGAAGTAGACTTTTCTATTGATCTAGTGTTAAGAGAGGCATTGGTGTCCATTCCTCCTTATAGGGTGGATACACTAGAGTAGCAGGAGCTCAAGAATTATTTGGACGATTTACCGTCCAAGGGTTTCATCTCACCATGTACTTATCCTTGGGGTTTGTTGTCCTATTTTCAAAGAAGGCAGATGGTGCCCTCAGGCTTTGGGTGGATTATCAGAAGCTGAACCAGTTGACGGTCATGAACCGATATCCCTTGCTGAGGATTGATGATCACTTTGTTCAGCTTCGAGTAACTCATGTTTTCTCAAAGATTTACTTGAGGTCTAGTTATCATTAGTTTCACGTTAGACCATATGATACCCCTATCACAGCCTTTTGGAAAAGGTATGGTCTATACGATTATATGGTTATGTCGTTCAGTCTCACGAACGTTCCTATAGTTTTCATGGCACTGATGAACTGAGTGTTCCATCCATACATGGATTCTTTCATGGTGGTCTTCGTGGAAGATATTTTGGTGTACTGTCATACTCGACATGACCATGCCACCAATCTTGAAATCATTCTTAGTACACTGAGAGAGCATCAGTTATATTTTAAGCTCTAAAAATTCCACTTTTGGATGGATCATATTGACTTCTTGGGTAATGTTATCTTTAAGACAGGAGTATTAGTCGGCCCAGAGAAAGTGAGAGAAGTAGTTTCCTAAGAGCATCCAACAAATTCGTTGAAGTACGAAGTTTCCTGGGGCTGGCTGGATACTATGTACGCTTCATACATGATTTATCATGCTTAGCTGCACCACGGATGGGTCTAACTAAGAAGGGTCCAAAGTTCTTGTGTTCAGATTCTTGTGAGTCAACCATTAAAGAGATAAAAGGTAGACTGAATTTAGCACTGATACTAGTCTTTCCAAAGCTAGGAAAGAGCTATACAGTTTACTATGATGCATCAGGTATCAGTCTGGGAGTTGTTCTTATACCCGGAGAAGGAGTCGTTGTGTACGAGCATCGGTAGTTGAGGCCACATGGGGGGAATTACCCGACGCACGATCTCGGGTTGGCGACATTTGGTCATACCTTATGCTATTGGAGATATTATCTTATGGGAGATCATATTGTAGTTTTCACTGACCAAAAGTGTCTCAAGTACATCTTCACTCTGTGTGATCTGAATTTGAGGTAGCGAAGGTGGGTTGAGAACCTTTAGTCCATTAACTTTGAGATTGACTATACACTGGAGAAAGGCAATGTAGTGGCCGATGCACTAAGTAGGAGGACTCAGATATAGTCTATTCAGGAGGCTAGTAGGGAGTGGAAACTTATTTCTCTATTATCTGAGATGCATTTGGTGGTGAAAAATGGACATGGATAGAAGTTTCTTTCTTCTACAGTTGTTATCTCTACTCTTCTAGATCAAGTGTGAATGAGGCTGCTATCAGATTCAGAAGGCCTAGTCCTAATGGAGGACGTGTTAGGAGAGAACCCCTTTCCTGGATGGACTACAGGCGAGGATGATATATTTAATTTCTAGGGGTGTGTATGGGTGCCAGGAGACATACGTGAGGAGATGATGTGGGACTTTCATTCCTCAATTTGGACAGTTCATCCTGTCATCACCAATATGTATCTCGATCTACACTATCAGTATTGGTTTCAAGTCATGAAGAGAGATGTTGCCGGTTTCGTCATGAGGTGTTCCACCTATCAAAAAGTGAAGGGGGAGAATTATTGACTAGTAGGGCTTTTGCAGCAGTTACCTATTCCCACGTATAAATGGAATGATGTCGCGATGGATTTCGTGACAGGTTTGTCGAGGTCTCCTTGAGGGATTGATGCAGTATGGGTGGTCATTGATAGACTCATGAATGTTCCTCACTTCTTGAAGATCAAGGATACCTTCATTGTCGATGATCTGGGATGGTTGTACATCCGATAGATTGTACATATGCATGGAGTTACACACTCCATTTTTTCAAATAGGGATGCACGTTTTACATCTCTAGTCTAGAAAGGGCTTCAGAAGGCTTTGGGAACACATGTACCTTTGAGTACAACATACCACCCCCAGATTGATATTTAGTCCAAGTGTATGATTACAGTGCTTGAGGATATGCATCAAGTATGCATTATAAATTTTGTAGGTTCTTGGGAGAATCTCATACCTCTTTGGGAGTTTTTCTACAACAATAGTTTTCAAGAAACTCTTCAGATGGTACCTTTTGAGGCTTTGTATGGTAGGCCATAATGATCACCCTTATGTTGGCTAGAGGTAGGAGTGCCTGCTATGCTGGGACCTCATCTTGTTCAGGAGACCACAGAGTATATAGAGTTTATTCGAAAGAGGATGACAATGACACAGTCTCAACAGAAGTCTTATGCTGATCAGCGGAGATGACCTCTAGAGTTCGAGGCCAGGGATCAGGTTTTTCTACGTATCACATCGAGGTTGGGGCACAGAAGGATCAGGAGATAGGGTAAGCATTTGACGAGGTACGTTGGGTCATTTGAGGTGTTGGAGAGGGTTGGTCCAGTTTTCTATCAGTTGCAGTTACCTTAGAGGTACTGGGCTATGCACAACGTCTTCCACATTTCTCAATGTCGACGTTACTTTTAAGATCCCTTTAATATTTTCCAACATGAGGAGGTTGAGTTGGAAGTGGATGTGATTTTCGAGTAGCATCCTATCTGGATTGTCAATCGCAGTACAAAGGTTCTCCGTGGCCGGTATGTTCCTCTGGTACGAGTTATATGGCAGCATGGGTGACTACAGAAGGAGACTTGGGGGAGGGGGGTGATGTATTAGCATAGTGGCCAGAGTTGTTCGGGGCTTCTTCTTCTACACCACCATGATAGGGATATTCGGTGAGGAATTTATTTAAGGGGGAAGTTTTTAAGAACTCGGATATTCTTTTCAGGTCTGTATTCTTTTTCTGGTCCTTTTTTAGAAAAAGATAAATTTCTGGAAATTTTTTAAGTACATGTCGTGTACTCATACTAGAGGTAGCCATATGCTGGCTGTTTAGTGGCCATGCATGCTGGTATGTGGGGTGACCTGGATGCTACTTAAAATGGATTATGGAAATAGAAAGTACATGCCATGTACTTCCAAAATACATGATGTGTATTTTTTTCAATAAACGCACAGGGGTCGCGTCTAATAGACAGAACCCCCCCCCCTTTTGTTCCACTTATCCAGGACCGCCATATGGCCACAGATATTTGACAAGCCCCTTATAGAGCATCCATCCTCTGAATCGAAAACTGTAGGTTTCTTTGGAATCGCATCGGTGAGTTCCATTTTCTCCTAGAGCACCTTCTTCTGATTTCTCCTCTACCGTGAGATATCATGGGTTGAACATTTTAGATGTTTTTGTAGAAATTCAGCATTATAGGTCGATCCAAGGGATGAAGCCATAGTATATCGATCTCCAAACACCAAGGTAGGTGTTTTGTGCCTTCCCATTGAATTTCTTTGAGTTATATGTGCAATTTTGGCCAATACCCTTAATCTGGTAATTGTGTGTTTACCATTTTACCCCTGTTAATTGACTAACATGCTTGTTTTCTTGAGAAGAGGTTGTTTGGATATGAATAGGGTTGATTGATATATTTTGGATGTGTTTTCCCATGCATGTAATGTTTATACCTGTTTGGTCCTACATATCATTTTTGTCCACCATGCCTATTTTCCCATGCCTAGTGTTGTAGGTTGAAGTGTTTATTTTCTAACATGCTTGATATTTTGTAGACCGATTATCCATTTACTTCCTGTGGTTTAATTTGGTAGTATTGCATTTCTATTCTCATTGAATTACACAGATTCATGAGAGCCCGGTGTAGTAGACTATAAGGGGAATTGACCAAGTGAGCTTCCTCATAGAGTCTTGGAGAACTTAGGGATATAAGGGGAATTGATCAAGTGAACTTCCTTGGAGAGTATTTGAACCATTTTAGACTATAAAAGTAATTGATAGAGTGAGATTTCTCATAGAGTCTTTGACAACTTGGATCTATAAGAGGAATTGACCATGTGGGGTTCCTCGGAGAGTCCTTGAATACCTTAGACTATAAGGAGAATTGACCGTCTAAGCTTCCTCAAATAGTCTTGAATCACTTTTGACTATAAGGAGAATTGTCTATGAGTGCTTCCTCGGAGAGTATTTATATATTCTTATAATTGAACCAGAGGGGAAAGGCTATGTGTAATTCCCAAAGAGTTATCAGATTGTTTATCCCCTTACTAGATATGTGGAATTGTTTATTTCTTAGTACTTTATTGTTTACTGCACCTTTTCTTATTACCTACCAGATATATTCACTGACTATTAGGAACAGATCTTGGGGTGGTTGCCTACTGGGATTTAGTCTCACACCCTATTTGGGTCATGATTTTGGGCCCAAATAGATTATATTGCTGCAGTTATAGATAAGGGCAATAACCCTTCTACTTTAGGTACTTGACTTGTTGTGGAGCTTGAGAGCATGGGACCAAGCCATGGCTTGCGATGCTATGGAGTTAATTACATATTTTTCCTCTATAATTTGGATCAGTATTGTACTTAGTATTGTGGTTTGTTTGGTTTCTTTCCTAGACATATGTGTCATGCATCATTTTATATATTTTCTCTGGTTGTTTCTTTATCAGTATTTTGTTGGTCACTTTTGTATGGATTATTATTGTTTCGGTTATTGCTAGTATTTTTCTTCCACTGTGTACTCTACCAATGAGGGAATAGTTTCCCCACTATCACCCCTAAGGCCCTCACTAATAGTTAGCAGCCTCTGGCATTCGGGGAAATGCGATTGAGGCCATGTGACCAACCAGGTACATGGTGCCTCTGGTTGGTTTCCAGATTCGGGACGTTACACATTTCTTGAAAACGTAGCTAAATTAGAACGGTTTTAAAAAAACATCCCTAAATTAGAGTTTTTATTATCGTTAGTAGTTAAATCCAATAAAATTTCAAACTAGGGTGTTATTTTGATGGATAAATTTATCAAAGTGGTTAAGGAACAAATACTTAACCCTAATATTGATTTCCTCCCTCTAGAAATGATAGAAACCACACGAGTGTCCTAAACGGGTGACCGAGAAGTATATGTGAAAACCAGTTTTCTGTCAATGGAATCCCCATCCTTTCTTTCTAATATTGTTTTAGAAAAGAAAATAATATATAGTTTAATTGAAGTCAAATGATGCTGAATCATTCGATCTTTTCATGGGTTTCAAGACCAATGATTGTCCAAAAAAAGTATTTTCATAAGGAAAGGGAACCAAAGTAAACCAAACACATAAAACACCAATCATAAAGCATATAGAAATTGTTTCACAATGGAGGCATGATTGTAGGCCGAGAATGGACCCCCCCCCCCCCCCCACATCGTTTTAAAAAATGCACCATTTATATAGGTAAGGAAGAAGAAATAACTGCTTCTTAAGAACCAGTGGTGACCAAACTGAATAAAGGATAACCAATGATGAAGACCTACAAAATACATACAATGATCCATAGAAGAACTGAAAATTCATAGAAGATCCACAGATCCTAATAAGACATTAAAATATGAATAATACTAATGATCCATATATCCACACATCTATAAACACAAACTCCCACAGAGGATCCACAAATCCATAGAAAAGACACAAATTTTCATGTTCGATGATCAATAGATGATCCACATATCTAAAGGAGATGTCTAATTATGACAATTTCTAATTAGATAGATCTAAATAATCCAATTATTCACAAGATGTTGTTGGACCAAAATCTAAATAAAAACATTGATATAGAAAAAATCAAAGGGAGAAAAAGTATCCACATCAATCAAATGGTGCTGGAAACACCGAGGATCTGAGGAGACCATGATAAGAACATCCTTCCAATAAAACAATTGGTGAAACAAGGATCCAATTTACAAAACTAAGAGAAAAGCTAACTCCTATATAGAGGCTTCTGAAACTCCTTTAAGGAACTGACATAATTTTTATTTATGAATAATTTTCTCAATGTATTATATTTTAATTTATTTATATATATATATTCATAATAATTACAGTTTATATATGTATATAATAATTCAAAAAAATATGTATAAACAAGAAATCTAAACTGAAAATTTATAGTTGTAATATGACCTAGAAAATTTTGGTTTATATTTTAATTATTTATTTATGTGTCAATATATTCACACTAGAAATTTAATCATGTATTTATTTAAGATTTTCTATAATGGAATTTCTAGAGCCAATTTAATGTATAAAAATCTAATGAAAATTTAAAATATATATGTATGTATGCATATATTTACATTATTATACATGTGAAGGTTAATATTTTATATTTATTATGAATTATGATTGAAAATTAAACATTTTCAAATATAAATTTTCAAATTAATGTTTCATTTTAATAGTTAGAGTTCCCATTGAAAATTAAATATCAAGTATAAATTTATAATAATAATATAAAATTTTCCCTGTGTATAAATTTATATATTGAAGATTTCATATGTAAATGTTCAATGATAATGTAAAAATTTACATAGAAATTTTCACCAAAACTTTTTAGTGGAAATTTATGTGTAAGTTTATATGAACTAAAACATTCCACTGTAAAATTATACAAGAAAATTAAATTGTAACTTTTAATTTATACATATAAATAACTTTTTTTACCATTCACAATAAATTGTTAATTAAAATTTCAATTATAAATTGTCATGGTAAATTACCAATATATATGTACTGTAAATTTACAAGGTAAATTTAAAATAGAAATGTACAATATAACATTATGGTGTATATTGATATCCGTACATTTTCATGTGTTTCAAATATTTATGGAAATGTTTTTGCTTCATGATTTATAGTAAATATACACTGCATGTTTTCACTATAAATTTTCAATATAAATTTATTGTTGAAATTTATGTTGAAAAATTCCATTGAAAATTCTCAATATGAATTTTCATTGAAACATTATGATATAAATTTAAGAATGTATGTATTTATATAATTATACTACTATATATGTATATGTATACAATTTATTTATGCTTTCTTATGTGTTTTCAAGTATTTATACACAAAAAAAATTAAAAAATATTTCATAAAATAAAATTTATATATATATTTATAAAAACAAGAACAAATATATAGAGGCACACACATTGTGCATAAAAAATACACAGGAAAATTTTTACTAAAAACATAACTGAGAATTTGGATGAAAATTATTTAGTGGAAATTTTTCTAACAGGTTTCAAGTAAAAAAAATTTCATGAAAATTTCCACTGAAAAATTATAATTTTTATTTTTGTATTAATATATTTGTGATTTAATTTTAAGTATAAATTAAAAATATAAATTTTCTATAGAAATTTTAACTATAATTTTATTGTTGAAATTTTCAATTGAAATTTATAGTTAAATTTCAATTAGAAATTTACCATGAAATTTTAACTAAACATTTTCATTATAAATCTACAATAAAGGTTACTAGTTGAAATTTTAAATAGCATATTAGGAGACAATTAAACTCATTTATAGCACTTTTCATTTCAATATTCTATACATGGGGATCTTAGGATGAGATAATTTTAATTATTCTTGATTTATAAAGTATTTATAGGCTCCTAAGAATCCCTACAATTTATACTGTATGTTTTTAATGAAATTTTATAGTGAAAAAATTGACTTATTTTCTTATTCTTTAATATATTTTCATTGAAAGATTAATTGAAAATTTTAATTTTAAATTTTATGTCAGCTTTTTTCAGTAAATTTCTAGTGAAAATTTACTGATGAAATTTGATGTTTGGATTTTCAGTCGAAATTTCTAGTGAATCTTTTCATGGAAATTTTTTTATTAAATGTTTTGTTTTAAATTTCAATGAAAATACTATTTTTTATTTATATATTAATACATATATATATATATATTTAAAAAGTGTCATATTAGACAATATATAAGCAATATAATATATAATAAATATCATTGTAAATATTGTATTTATTGTTAATCAATATTATAGATATATTTATATATATAATTTTTTATCATGAATAATAAACAAATACATACAAGTTGAATTATATTAACATCTAATGTATACATAATACATTCAAAAGTAATATTTATAATATATTTTATATTTAAATTATTAATAAATATCATATGATTAATTTATATAATAAATATTATATATAATAAATATCATATTAAATATATGTTTATATATTTTAAGTTTATATAGAAAATATTACACAAATAGATATATATATATATATAATGAATATGGATGGGTGGCAGAGAAATATCATCTTAGTTCAACGCTTGAACATGATTGCTAGGTACACGGTGGGATGACCCCCACCCAGCGAACACTTGATGTGGTAGTGTGTAATATATTTGTTTTTTCATAAAAATTTGTAGTATATGTAGTAATTATTTTAGAGATATGAACTATGCTTGTGTGAGATTCTGACACCTTGTGAGCCTCGTATTCATATTAGAAAAATATTAAATATATTAATATGATGTATGCATAGTTTTCCTGAAAAATATTAATTACTCTTGAATGGGGACATAGATTTAAAATATGCGATAGTTGTTCATTCTGTAATATGGGATTTACAATAGGCTTGACATAACATAGTTTAGCGTTGGATGTTTGGCCTGAGTGACATCGTGGGTAAAATATTTAAATAAATCAAATTTATTTATTCAATTAATGTCATAACCTAATAAACCTCTAAAAATAAATGATTATGAAAAAATTTCACAGATAAAAGCCTATCCCTAGGGATTTCAGAAGATATTTTATAGGAGGACTTTAATAATGAAAATGGATTGAGGATCCAGATCAATTCCTTGGGGATCATTCCGCCATTAGTGTTTGTGGATCTACACAATGTCGACGACACATAGATGTTCTTCATTAATGACTTATATAAACTCAATATAGTATATTCTTTTTTAGGATGTTATTCCTCATTGATTATCCCATGATGAAAATAAATAAACTCCAAAAATATAGAGATTCTAAGATCAATCATTCTCATCAGTTTGAGTTTATTATTTTGGGGATTTGGGAGAAATTTTTATTTTGTGATTAATTGGGGGTTCTTCGATTGTTCTACTAAAAAAAGGGTCAAGGATAACACAAACATATTTGAGGTTTAATCTTCATTTTTGATTTTTTTTCATTTCTACCCCATTTCATCACTATATCATCATCGTCAATTTCTTTGGAAGAAATTGTATTGAATACCAAATATTGGATTATTGTGTGCCACTTCTCCCGAACAATAGTTCGATACTACATGTGTGGTTCACAGTTTAGGAAACGATCGAGGTGAAATTAAGACAATAGGATATTAGAGGATGAAAGGGAGTATATAAAAGATAATAATTTCATATTTTGGTATGTGCTGATGATTAGATGTGATGGAATAGGATTCCTGATTAGATTATATGGCCAGATTTTGGCAGATGGTGATAGCCCACCTCATACGACATTGATCTTGGAGTTTCATTTGTGATTATTGGTGGAATCTGGGGTGAGGAAAATGGAACAAAATGACATGTGAAGAACTCATGGTTCTAAAAAATCCCATGGAACCCAACATGTACCTTGAAGATCATAGGTCATGTGGGGCCTTAGATGCAGTGTTAGGGTTTACATGTGAATGAAATTTATCACATACAGTGGGACATATGTCCCACACTATGTAAACCTATATGGGCGGATTGACATGTATCCTAGAGGATACAAGGATATAGATATATCCAGTGATATAGGAATTGGTAACATATATGGGCATGACCATGTGTACTAAAACATATCCAAGTATAAAGGCATGAGAATAGGAATATAGGAATAGACACGAGCGGGTCTGGGGTTAAAGGTACATGTTGTGTACCCTCTATAAACTTTGTTTCTTCCTAATATATGTTTTAGATACCTTCATTTTAATATTATATATTATATACAAGGTTATGTTGAGTGGCATTCCTTGTTCTATCCATATAAGGGTACAGTGTGTCAATATGTCGTCAACGTAGAATTATTATCCTCTATTTGGGTTCTATTTTTCATAGATTTTGTTCTGACACTCCATGAGTCCTAGGGTGGGATATTCGATTTTATATTCGTCTTTGGTAGGGTTCATGGTATCAGTGTGACCATCATGAATAGGGAATCAATCCACTATCTATAGTTTTGATCCATTAGGGTTTACAGTGTCCCCCAACAGTTCTGAGTGTTATCTCGTATTAGGATTTCTACATCATCTGTGTTTTGGTATGTAAATATTTTCCATAAACTGATGATCATGACCTCTAATAATATTATATTAGTGAAATACTTATTATTGGATTCAATTAAATAAGACAAGCATTGCCTTCAATCCTCAAGGAAAAACTTGTGGCTAGTAATATTGGATGATACCCATTGAGACAAGTTTTCTATTATGAGTATATATGGGGCTTTCCAATTTTATCATTATTGCTCATATTTTTATTGACATATCTTTTTAGTGATGAGATACATACTCTTGATTCTTTTTGTTTGGTTATTTCGGGGGGTCGTACTAAGAATTGTTATATGCACTCCTACATAGACTCTTCCATCACATGGAATGTCTTATACCGATGACATACCATTTGATAGAGTATTGGTAGGAAAAGGAGTAGGAAGATCTTTATATCTTTCTAGATTGATCTAGGCTCATACTGGTGTGGCATTTTATAGTAGTCCCATCCTCAGTAGGATGGTCTCTATGTCTAGTTTTTATGGTGGTCTTGTATTTGACCCTTTATTGATTTTAATACTTTTTATGTTCTCTGGTAATGGGATATATATTTTTACATGCATTAGTATCAATTTTACTTTACTTAAAACAATTTTTGGGCTTAGATATGTGTATGTGAATATAAGTAATATAGGATAATTCTTCCCATATGTGTGATATTTCAACTCTCTTTTGATTCCTATCCCTGATCCTATTAAAGGCATCCTTGGGGTAGTTACACATAGCTTACCACTGACCTAGAGGGTTGGGTACGGATAGAGTGTTATCAAATGAGGTTCTTTCTTTGGACCATAAAATGGAGTTTTTCTAGCTATGAAGTTTTGTTTGTGATTTATGGAAATATTGTTAAAGTGTATCATGTTCATATTTTAGGTTAGAGACTATAGTGTTGGTGTGGTTGCCGATATATCTATTCACCAATACCTTGATAACCTTTTGGTTGACTTAATGCACTTATTACATGAAAAATATTAGAACATGGATCATAATGGAATGGATTTTGGTTTCCATGTCATTCTTGAGTCACCTCCCTTAATATACTACTTAATCCTGGTGCATCTTGTTTATTTCAGGGTGTCTCTAAAAAGACAATCATCCATGATTATGTAGTGTGATCACTAGGATGATCAACCGAGTGATGAGGTTTTAGTACAAGGGAATGAATAGAAGGTGGTACCTTCAAGTAGGTTTCCAGTTATTACAGAACTAGTTGAGAAGAAGATTGTTCCATATGTACCATATGAGTATCTGAGTAGGCTAAGTGCACTCCATGAGTTTCATAGGAAGAAACATCCTTGGTTGCGAGGAGATCTAAACCCCAATGTAGCTATGGAACGAATAGAGGGAGTCTCCCTGGTTTTCTTCCTTGTGAAGACAACAATAGATCACATGGTTGTTCTAGCAGTGAGTCGTAAACATCGAATAACTGAAAAATGGTGCAGTATGGTTTCTCATTCACTTGATGAGAATACTCTCTCCAAATAATATTTTAATCATCCTTTCATGGAAGAGTTCTATCTAGCCATATTATAATCTGTGAATATCCATAACCTTCTATATTTACAGAAATGTATTATAACCATTGTTAATATTTGGTGAAGTTCACGGACCTCTCAAGAAACTTTTTCGATATGTTGTGAGATACATTCTTTAGGGAATGTACCTTTGAGTAGGGACTACATAAAGATATCATGGATTAAGTGATATCTATTTTTATTCCAAACTATAATGGAGTTATTGAGTTTGATTTAGTGGTAAATAGCTTCCTAGTAGAGAAGATGTCAACAATTGGTGTTAATAGTGGTCACATAGGTGTTGAGACCTCAATAGTGGGTAGTGGATGGTTGTTATAGAGATTAGTGCATACAAGACACTTCAAGAGATGATCCTAATAGAAAGGATAAGTGGTTCGTGGATTTCAGGATAGTTCAATTCATCCTGGAAAGAGGCGGCTCTTATCTTTTGATGATTGCGGATATCTTATTCGGGATTGTTCAACCCGCTATATATATGATAGGAAAATTGTTGATGGACCATCGAGACAAAGAAATCAATAGGGGAAGGTAGATCCATAGGGTATATGACATGGAATATGAGTGAGTATATTAGTATGAGGTGGATTTTTATTTGAACTATTTCCACCACCACCCACATCTGGTCCGCACTAGGCTTGAGGAGCTATTGGTCAACGATGAGGAAAACTACAGGCAGTGGATTCCTATTCCCTATTGGCTCTTAGAATTATTACAGGGACAATATCTCAATTCAATACATTATATATGGAATTGATATACATGGGTACAAGCCACTCTTTTCATTCCACTTTTCTAGTTCAAGATTTAACAATTTTGGATGAGCCTTTGGATCGACCAATATGCTCTGTGACCCCCGCTAGAGGTGATTCATTTATTACATAGTTATTACAATAGTATGACCTAACTCTTGGAGGTGAGTATTTTTTATGGGAGATCTATATATCATAGATGAGGCCTTGTGACATATTTTTAGGTATGGAATACTTATTTATAGTTTATTCTTGATTGAATATTTTTGATAGAGGGAGGGGTGTTTATGTGTTAATGGATAAATATTTTCCTTCGTGGGTTATAAGTAAGCTTATACATAGAAGGATGGGCTCATATATAATAGGATACATATTATTAATCACATTTTTTCAAGTTTATCTCTTTGATTAGTATATATTATTGGCTTTTAGTATCCTGTAGGGGTGGTGGAGTATGAGGATGTATTCCCTCGAGACATGTCAGGATTCCCTACCCACTAGGAGGCATAATTATGAAGAGACGTGCAAATAGGTAAGGACTTGATATCTTCTTTCACATATTAGATGGATCCCACTAAGATTTGTGAGCTGAGGGTGTAATTAGAGGACTTGTAGAGGATATTCTTCATTAGACCTAGTGTCTCACCTAGAGAATCCACAATATTATTCACTAAGAAGGGATATGGGTTCTTGAGGTTGTGTTCAGTTTACTATATCCTTAACTTGGTGACCCAAAAAAAATTAGTATCCACTGCCATGTATTGATACAATCTTCAATCATTTTAGTGGGTCATGATGGTTCTGGAATATTGACTTCAGATCATGCTATCACCGACATTGAGAATGGGATTAAGATATATCAAAGATGACATTCAGAATTCACTATGGTCACTATGGGTACTTGGTTATTCCTTTTAGTGTGATGAACAAAAGAATATTGTTCATGGGATTGATTCATAGGATATTCTGTCCTTTCATAGACCAGTTTTTTATTGTCTTCAATAATGATATCCTAGTGTACTCATTGTCCGAGGAGGACCATGTGAGACAATTGAGTGTGGTATTAGACACACTCTGAGAGAACAATATTTAACGGAGGCTCTAAAATTGTTAGTTATTAATATAAGAGGTCCAATTTCATGGACATGTCATCTCAATTGATTGTGTACTAGTGGACCCTGAAATGGTTAAGGTAGTGTTACCTTGGGATCCACCCAAGAGAATGAGGAGGATCATAGATTCATAGGGTTATCTGGATATTATAGGATATTTATGCTTCATTTCTTGAAAATATTAGCCCCTTTGACTACATTTACTTGGAAGGGGAATCCTTTCCTTTGGAAAGAGAGGTGAAAAAAAGCATTCCAGGATTTGTGGTAGAGATTCAAGAGCATGCCCATATTGGGATTTGAATTAAAGGGTGTGAAGTATACATGTTTTCTATGAACCTTAATAGAAAAAACATGGTTGTGATAGGATGTAAAGATATGATATGATTTATTATGAGTCTTGGAAGCTGAGGCCACATAACAAGAACCATGTGACCCATGATCTAGAGTTAGCACCGGTTGTTTTCTCATTGAATATGTAAAGGAAATAAAAATGGGTGGGATGTTTAATATCTATTATGACCACAAAATTCTCAACTATGTATTATTTCATAAGGATATTAACTTGAGAAATATGGGATGGCTATAGTTCCTCTAGGATTCTGAATTCATGATAGTATATACACTTGGGAAGGGGAACACAATGGAATATAATCTCAATAATAGATCTTTCTCAATGTTATTGGTTGTGCAGTCAGAGTAGTTAGCCTCATTGAAGATGTTCTTTATATACTAGTATGGTTAATCATATCTATAGTTAATGGTTTTTACCCCACCACTTCAACAAAATGTTAGAATATAAAATCTTGGAGATACCAATTTTGAGACCTTACATGTTAAAATATACACTACACATTCTCTTGAAGGTTTCTCCAAAGGTGGGGATCATGTTAACCTTTTCATAGGATATGTGATGGAACCAAGGATATTTCATGAGGTATTTTCATACATCCCCCATGGTTGTACACATAGGTGTGGAAAATATTCTCTAGGAACATCATTGTAATTTATGGTGAGTAGGTATGATGAAGGGTGTTTTAGAGTATGTCTCTTGATGACTTGCTTGTTTGAAGATGAAGGTTGAGAAATAGGTTTCAATGGGTTTATCATAACACCTTGAGGTTCTATAGTAGAGGTGGGATGATAAATATATAGAATTCATGATGAGGTTACCATGTAAATATATTGGACATGATGACATCTAGGTGTTCATAGACTAACTCACCAAGTTGTACCAATTTTATTAAATTTGATAGTATAGTTCAGTAGAGATATTGGGAAACTATTTTTTTAAGTAAAATCCATAGAATTTCATTGATTATAATTTTAGAAACTGATGTTATCTTCATCTTGTGACTACATAGAGTATTGCAAGAAAAATTTTGGAATCTTATACATTTTAGTGTGGCATTTCACCCCTAGAAAGATGCCCAGACAGAGCAGACCATTCAGGTTCTAGAGGACATACTTCAAGCTTACTTTTTTGACATTGTATATAGTTGGGGGGATCATATACCATTGTTATAGTATTAATAAAACAATAGTTACTATTCCACAATTGGTATCACAACATTCGAGGATTTTTATGGGTTCCCCTAAAGGTCAAAATTATGTTGAACTGGTCTAGGTGAGTCTGCACTCATGGGACTATAGTTTATAAGAGCTAAAATAGAGAAGGTGTAGAACACCCAAAAGTGGGCAAGGATTGCATAGAGCCATCAAAATTGTAATAAATAACAGTTATAGAGGCCTATAAATTTTAACAGGTAGACCATATGTTTTTAATGTTCATTCCTCACTTTATATTTTAGATATTTTCTAGGGTGTCAAGTTATCTCTGATATTCATTGGCCATTTCTAGATATTTCATATATTTAGGGAGGTGGTGTACTACTTGGATCTACTGCCACAATTTGACTAGGCAGCTAATATCATCTATGTGTCATTGTTATAGAAGGATGATCCAAATCCATAACATTTATTGACTAGGGTGATCTAGAAATTTAACATGGATCTACCTTTGTAGAGTACCCATTTGAGAACAAGGATTGGTTAGAGAATATCCCACAAGGATGATCAATTCCCATGGTGAATTTCTAGTGGAATCACCAAAATCTTCAGGAGAACACTTGGTTGTGGGACACCCGGATGCGAGCTCAACAACCTCATATTTTTTCCCATTTTATCATCTCACTATGAAAATCCCTAAGGTGGAGAGATTTTAACATATAAATATTTCATGGAAATATTTGGGATATCTCTAGTAATATATTTAGAGTTGTTACTGAGACGGTGTGATATTATGAAGTTTGGTGAGCCCAATATTAAAATTTGAAAAATATTAAATATAATAACACAAAACATACATAGATTTCTGAATTTTTTTGAATAAAACCGAAATTGGTACTCAAATGGAAAATCCTATAATTGCATTGAGTCTAAAATCGGTGTTTTATGCTCAGTGTGAGATAACATTGGCCAATGATAGGTGTTTGACTTGGGCACGACCATAGGAAAAATATTTAAATTAAAAAATTTATTTATTTAATAAAGGAATAACCTAATGGACATATATAAATATATGATTACTATAAAATACGAGGGATAGCCTCATAACCCTTGGGATTTGAGTGGAGGTCATGGAGGAGGACTTGGTGAATTATAATAGATAGGGGATCATCATTGATTTACCAAGGATCATTCTGCAAACATAGGACATGGGTCTCACTAATAACGATGACATAATATCATTATTATTTAGTGATCAATACAAACATGAAGTAGGATGTTGTTTTTTGGGATTTTATTCCTTATTTATTTTCTCATGATGTTTGTGATTCAAATCCACTAACAAGGTAATTCATTGGTCGATCATGCTTATTGGATTGGGTTTATTTTTCATGGGATTTGGGGGGATTCATTTTTTAATTTTTGGTTTTTTGTTATTCTTACCAATGATAAAGAATGGAGGATAACCCAAACATGTAAAAGGTTTATTCCTTATTTTTTTATTTATCCCCCATTTCTTAACACAATCATCATTGTGAGTTTATTTTCATGGTGTTTTGGTGAATACCCAGTATTCTATTATTTCATGACCATTATTTGACACTATAGATAGATACCATGGTTTCTGGTCATGATCCAGGGAATGGTCAAGGTGGTATATTGACATTGGATGATTGGAGCATGAACATGAGAATATTAAAGATCCTTATTACCCGTTTCGATTTGCAGTGATGATGAGAAGTGATAATGTAGGATTTTCAATCTAATTAAATTTCCAGATTTCATCCAACAATGATGGAAAATATTTATTAACCTAGATCAATTAGTTTCAAATGTGTTTGTTTGATGAATCGGTTGAAACCATGGTGAAATCATATGACACTTGAAGTACCCATGTTGATGAGGTTTATTAATGAATAAAATTATCATATGCCATGTGACACCTGTAACAATACTTGTGACCATGTGATGATAGCCTAAAATTTATCCCATGGGATTCATAGGAATAAACATAGCTAGGTGCATGGAAATGGATAGGGTACCCAAGCATGACTAGGTGTACATAGACATGACAAAGTTCATAGGTAAAACCATGTTCACTAGCACAATCAGGTGAACACAAGAATAGGTAGAGGAACAGAAGGATAGACACGGTTAGGTCCATTGTTAAAGGTACTTGTCGTGTACCTTCTATACATGTTGCATACTTCCTCGAAGATGGATTTGTGCCCCTTATCTCATTGTAGTCTTCTAGGTTCAATTGAGTGATTGTTCTATCCTTTTGAGTGAACAGGGAAACAATACATCATCATAATTATATTGGGATCCCCATTATGGGTTCTACTTCAAATTGATTTTTTAATTACCCTTCATTTGTCATGGGGTAGGATCCTCAATCATATCTTCATCCTAGGTTGTGTTCAGGGTATTGGTGAGACCACCACAGAAAGGGAATTGATCCCCTATATAGAATATTGATCCGTTAGGGTTTTTGGTTTCCCCCAGTAGCCCTTGGGAATATCCCAATTATTGATATATATATATATATTTACTCAATGTTCCATTGTTTACTTCTTCTATGTGACCCGATGAGAATGACCACTCAAAATAAACCATTAATGATAGCATGATTCATGGAGTGGATTCTCTTAGAAGATAATTTACACAAATCCTAGTGAAAAATCCTATGGTTGGTAGTGTTTTTTTATACCCAATAAGAATGGTTATCTATTATGATTATATATAGTATTTTCCCTATTTATCATCATGTCAAATATCTTGATTAATATAAATATGTAATAATAAGATGACCAATCTTGATGATTTATGTTTGGTTATTTTGAGGCTTCCTAATGGGTATATCTATACTCACCACGTCATTGTCTCTTCCCATACATGACATGTCTTTTGTAGATTATATGCCATTTTATGGAGTCTAGGGAGGACCAAGAGTAGATGGGTAGTTTTATCGTGATAGACAGACAGAGGTTCTGACAAGTGTTTCATTTGATAGTAGTCTCCTCCTTATGAACCAGTTCTTCTCTATATTTAGTTTTAATGGTGGGATTTTATTTGTATCCTTATCTAACGTAGTACATTTTCAAACTCTCATTCTATAATATAGATGTTTTATACAATAGTTTCTGTTGTAATTTACTTTTACCATTGTGTGAGATTAGATATGTGTGCATCCATACTTATACCGTAGGATAATTCCTACCATATGTGTGATATGCACATTCAGTGCTGGTCTCTAGCCTATAAAATATTGTTGGTGGGATTTGGGTAGTCACACTCAACTTACGACTGGCTATGTGGGCCCTGGTGGGTTGGGTCATGACACAATAGATCTATTTTTTTATACGAAAACATATTTGAAAAAATATAACTATTTCACTTTAAACCCCAGATGAGAATAATTTATCTCTCATTATTTAAAACATTTAAATATATATATAATCTAAAAAGAAAATAAATTTTTTGAACATTAATATTAAATATAAATAAAAATATTAAATTGCAATAACACATATATTAATATTATATAATGTAAATCTACATTGGAAATTTCTAATGGAATTTTACACTACAATTTTTTAGTAAAAATTTACATTATTTATTTAAGTGTCAATATATTTTAACACAAAATTTACACATGTATAAATTTAAGGTGGTTAATAATAAAATTTCTTATAGAAATTTCTTACATAAAATTCTGGGAAAATTTAAAATTTAGGTATTTATATATGAATATATATATATATATATATTAGTATAAATGTATATTATTATATTGGATTTTTAGTATGAATTTTCTCAGATAGTTCTAATTTTTCACATTGAATATTCTCTGTAATTTGTTTTTTTATTTTTTAGAGTTACCATGGAAAATTAAATTTCATATATAAATTTATATTGATAACTAAAAAGTTTTGAAATGAATTTTCGTTGAGTCTTTTAATGAAAATATTCTAATATATATGTATGTATGTATCAAAATTTCATATATAAATTTACACTAAAAATGTATAATAATATATAAATTGAAAATTTGAAATGAAAATCTTGGTGATTACTTATATGTTTGAATGTATGAAATAAAATTTATACTAAAACGTTTTTATGAAAATTATCAATTTAAATTTTGAGTGACAAATTAAAAATTTTTATGGATTAATGTATTTACATAGTAATTTTAAATGAATGGTTTAACTACAATGTTATTGTCGAAACTCACCCTAGACTTTTATTATTGAATTTTTCACTAGGAATTTCCAATTGAAATTTTCACTGGAAATTTACATGGAAATTTGGACTAAACGTTTTCTTCAAAAAATTTAACAAAATTATTCTAGTATAAATTTTCAAAAGATTTTATAGTTATGGGTACATACATTTATAGTACTCTCGTTTCAAAATTTTCTATATGGTGATCTTGGGAAGAGATTCATTTACTTACATAAATTTTAAAAAGTGTTCATACATTCATAAGAATCCATATTATTTACACTAGTGTTTTTTAGTAAAAGTTTTCCATGTGAATTACTAGTACAATTTTACATTTTTTATTTATGTGTAAATATATTTATATTGAACTTTTACGTGAAAATTTGAATTGAATATTTCATGTAAAAATTTTAATATTTAATTTTCAATGGAAATATTCTGTGAAATTTCTAGTAAAAGTTTCACTGTAATTTTCAAGAGAAATATTTAGTTTATATATTAAATGATAAATCCCATTTTTTTAATATATTAGTAAATTTATGTAGATATATATAAAAATATTTATATATATTTATAAAATTAATAAGTTTCATACTAAATATATATATATAGTCAAAATTTTAT
Source organism: Viscum album (assembly GCA_963277665.1). Classification (NCBI taxonomy): domain Eukaryota; kingdom Viridiplantae; phylum Streptophyta; class Magnoliopsida; order Santalales; family Viscaceae; genus Viscum; species Viscum album. The sequence goes on from OY728150.1 coordinate 192,898,804, forward strand.
ATAATAAATATCATAGGGACTAATATATATAAATATTATATATATCAATAAAATGATATTATATTAAAAATGAATATAAAAAATTGATATCATTCAAGAAATTAAATTATCATACCCATCATGAATAACACTATCAAGACCTCGAGTCACTAATAGGTGAGCCGTTTTTTTTCATTCTACTATGATGAATAAGAAAGATCATGCCTAGAAGTGATGGATGAGGGCCTAAATATTCATGGTCAGAATTCCAAATGATTGGTGGAATTTATATTTTTAAAAGATATCATTGATGATGTTGAAGTAATATGACTCGATAATGATAGAATTTCATCCTCTCTCAAGACTGAACTGTATTCCAACAAAAATGGCATGCACTTCAGCCACTAGAGGTACCTAGAGTGCATGAAGAAACTCTTAGATAGTGGAAAAACCACATTATAAGGGGTCATAGAACAATACTCAAAACCATGTAAGAAGACGTGGGTGATAACTTTTATTTTGAATCAGATTATCATATCACTTCCACGTTTCCAACAAAAAAGTACTCTGATTAATCTCTAAGGCAGAAGGTCCCAAAATATGACTAAAAATTGGTTTATTCCTTATAACCCATATAATGTAAGCCATGGTTCATAATGAATCCACCATCTCTATAGGAATATAAGACCCACATATCAAACGGTTTTTCAAGATTAGGTACCAGATCCATATGTTGGTATTAATTTGAGCCGCATTAATTCAACATGGCCTTGGTCCAGGGATAGTGTATGACTTCATTAATGGAGGATTACATCCATTTTGAGAACATTGGGTTGATCTAGTCATTTTTGGAATGAATAATCAAAAAAAATCCTTATAAGGAAGGATTATAATACACATATTTCTCAAAATGTTACAGTCCTTTTGAGGGACCTCTTGAAGCCACATAGTCTTCTGAATCACATTGCCCTGTGTAATATGATCTTCATTTACTAAAATATTATTGAATTTAACTTAATAATATCCCAAACTATCCTTAATCAAAAATATATTGGTATACCTCTTATCCTTCAGGCATGGAATGCTCAAAAATAATTATTATATCTCTATCATTAAACAGGGAATCTATATTTTTAGTTCACCCTCTATTTCTTTTATAATAGAAGAGGTAATGGATAATTTCTTCCTCATGAATATGGATAACTTAGGAAGTCACCAATTGTTAGAAACTCTCTTCCATCAAAGGGACCTTCCAAATGTTTTCTTTGGTGACATCATTGCTCCTCCAACAGATCCCATCATGAAGAAGTTTATATAAACCCTAATGTATTCTCTAAAGGAAGATGGGTCACAGACCGAATATACATCCTCATATGTCTAATTGGGCATAATACATTGATTGTACAATCTGTTCAGAGAGTTATTCTGGGTAGATTAGGTGATTTCAGACCTGAATGGCCAGAAGAGAATCATTTAAGAAGTTGATGTCCCGGAATACCATTCCCCCCATATAGTTTAGTAAAGAAATCATTACCTAAGCTTTCTAGTAATTTTTTTTAATATTATAACCCCAAAATAAGTTGGTGGTGTGGGATTTAAAATGGTTGATAATCAATCTAGGGAGTTTGAAATATAACATTATATAGCTTGGAATAAATTGAATCACTACCTTAAAAATATTTTCCTTTCATTCATTACAAATTATTTTTGATGTTCATCACTGTATTTTTTTCAATTCAATAAATTTTTCTTGAAAATATACCTTTTTTAATCTACTAAAAATTGTGGTTAGTATGAAGTATTTATTATGTATTTTGAAAACCTGAATACCAAAATCTTGGATGAGTTCAATTTCCATACTCAATATAACTCATATACTAAAAGATTGTTTTGAATTAATGAGGTAAATCACCGATCCAAAATCCCTAACATAGATTCAAATCATTTGATAAACTAAGATTCATTCTTCATAAGTGGCCTCTGGGAATAGAGGTCTTTTATCTACAAAAAGAGAGGAGAAATGGGTGGGATTATTCAATAAACCATTTCCCCATGAATTTTATTATAAGTTATTGAAACTAAAATAATATTATATAATACATCATCCACTAAAATGAATACGAAAGGGTAAATAGAGTACCCTACTGAAGACCCCGAGAGACGGTGAAGCCCTATGAAATGACTCTATAATTTTAATCCTAAAATACACCGATGATAATAAATAAATGATGACCTCAGTCTATTTAGAGAAGAAAAAAATAAATCAGAAAAACTAATGGAAGGGCCACTACACACTATTATATTCCTTATCCATATAACACTTCCAATCCATAATTCCTAACTTTTTATTTTTGAGACTGTTTTAAAAGAATGAAACACTACATAGACCACAATAGTGATGTTAGTGATGTGACCTATTATGAAGAACTAACATTTGTTTTTAGACATAATGGTAGGAGATGACTGGGATAATCAGATGACTAATATCTTTTAGATAATATAGGATACATTACTTAAGATAATTTACATGAAATCCGAATCAAGGTGGTTTTTTATCTTTGGAAATAGGATGATGATGGGTTTAATAAGAGAAAAATGATAATTTTACCAAACTATATATCCTTAATATGTTCCATCCATCCATCCATCCAAATATATATTTTTATTAAAAAGGCCACTTTAAGGGGAAGTGGGAAACCAAGTTCACAGGAAAAAGCACTATATGCTAAAATAGATCACATAATTACAAAAAACAAGACTAAGATGGCTTGAGTATTCCAATTTTTATAATTCCTAGTGCAAGTTTCCTAATAGAGTTTCTGGATCCTCCCTGATAAGGACTTCGAGGTGGGACACCATCCTGTCCATTTTCTGGATGAACTCTTCCATAGTGATTATGTCGCGGTTGAAACCCCAAGAAAAAATTCGTTCTTGCTTGTCAATTAACTCATATATCTTATCAGAGACCTCCCTCGGCGCCTGTCTTCCATAAATTTTTAAAATATCCTCCTCTGAGGCATTCAGTCTAATGACTTTTTCCAACATTTCTTCCTTGGAGTGAATGACGAATTTCAAAAAGTCCCTTAACTTATCCTTACTCACTCCTGTGTCTGGACTTGAGACACCACTATCCCTGTCAATTGTGCTTTTGTTCCCTTTACTTCTATCCTTCTTGGCTGACCTTGTTTCCATCGGTTTTAGCAAATGAGAATAGTCGTTGGGTCCCTTGGGCTTGTTCCCCTAGATGACAATGCATTTCCCTGCGTCACGTTTACCTTTGTTCCCTTTCTTCCTTCTTGGCCTATGGGGGCCATTGCCATAGGCAAAGTCCAAGTTGTCCGAGAAGGGATGGTTTTGACCGTCATCATGTGAGTCATCATCCACATTCTCCTCATCCTGCATTTCCAGACTATCAAAGCGATTTTTTAGAGTCACCCCCAATTCCTTTTTGGACCTACTTCTAGCGTCTGACTTTCCTTTTTGGGAAGTGATGGGAATGTTTGGGTAAAAGGGACCCAATAAACCCACCCCCTCCTAGATGCATTGACCACAATAGAAACCTGAAGACGATCCTGGCTCCCCCTGAAGTGGAACTGTGGGAGACTCATCCTCCTTTGGAAAGTAACTGCGACCCATAAAGATCTTCATGTAGGTATCCTCCCAGCCCTACCCCTTAAGGCCTTCTAGTCCTTGGCCATCACTGACTGGCACCAAATCCTCATCTACTAGACTGACAAGGGCCACTTGAGCCTCTATTTCTGAAATACCCAAGGATGGAGCCCTGGGCCCCGGCAGGTTCACAACCACAGGCGCACAATTCTCCAAATCCCCCTCCTACACTGACTCCCCCAACTGACCCCGAGACCCAGTGCTGATACCCAGGTCGTTATTCAGGCGTTCGAAGACATCAACAACCTTAGGCCCTGACTCCATCGGGGAAGAACCCTTTTCTGATCTAGAATTCACCTTCGCAAGTGCCTCCCAAGAGAAATCATCCTAAAACGCAGTAGAACAATACACCTTCCCATCTAGTTGGTGACCTTCCTTCATTGGGACCAAACCTCCCAGAGAGGCGCGATGAAGAGACTCAGATAAATGCCCCAACCGGCGGCATGTATCGCAGAAGTCAGACCACGATTCAAATAACACAGGTTGTCTGCACCAAAATTCCTCTCCAACTGTGATCCAGACACAGTCGACAGTAGGTTTCAAAACATCAACCTCCAGACATATCCATAGGGAAATCCTTAATATGTTCCAAAATTTCCTATAACAACTAGATATTCTAAAATAAGAACATTGTATTTGATTGAATATGTGACACAAAACACTGAGCCTAAATAACACATCAAAATGTTTTCTTTAAATTCAATCTCTTGGATTGTTGGCAGAACACATAACCCCGAGTATAAATGAATCTTAATATAGTATACCATTATAAACTATAAATTAAATGGGTGGTTATGAATAGAAATAAAAAAATTATAAATAATTATGGTTGCATATTTATTAGAAAGAAAATAAGAATCATTTAAAAGATAAAAATATTTTCACAAAAATAGTATTATTTATAAATAGGTGGTTTAGGCGCGCATTGCGCACATAATTTAAAATTAATATTTACCTATTATAGAAAAATTATTTGTTAAAATTTACTTCTTTTTTTAAAATATAATTTCATCATTATCTTAGGAATATGTCTTCCATTTTTTGTAAATGTTTCATTTTTCCATGAATATGGAAAAATGTTAATTTTTATAGAAATATACATTTTTGTTTAAATATTTCCGAAGGTCAAATTACATTTTAAATTATTTTAAATAGAATATTATTTTAATTATACTAAAATATAAATATTTTTGGTCATTTTAATCTACTTAATATTTATTTAGTATATTAAATCCTTTTGTACTTTTGATAATTGTTTCTTTGAAAATCAGATTTCTTGTCATATCTGTAGGTATAATTTTAAATAAAATTCATCTTATTTATTGAATTAAAATTAGAAACTAAGATTAAATTTTTTTTATTAATTATAATCTATATTATATAACAATTTCAAATTAAATTTTGACTATTATGAATACTAAAAGAAGTAAAAATTATTTATCGTGGAAGAGGTAAGAACTGATTTACCGGGTGTTAAACTAAAAAGATAAGAGCTAAAATGACCTAAAAACTTTTCAAAACCCCATTTTATGGAAATATTGAGAGCTTATAAACTCTAATGGTTGGTAATTACACATTTTAGTCCTTTTTCACAATAAAAACATGGGTGTAATATATTCTTTTGAGAACATCTATGTGTGTCCTCTCCTTTTCTTATAAAAGGCCACCCCCTCTCGTCCCCTCTTTACACCTCTAAATCCATTTAGTTCAGGCACTAATAACCAAATAACTTTTTTAATACCATAATAACATCATATAACCATTTTTTGTATTTGAAATCTATCCAAGAAAGGTTTATCTGTTCAAACCTAATGATGTTATCTGAAGAAGAGGCAATATACATAAACGATCATTTTTATTTTGTTTCTTTTTTCACCTCCAAATAATATTATTAAACAATTATAACATTATAACATCAATATCTTATATATAATTATATTTCATTTTATTAATTTTATTAAGTATATCCATCGCCTCTTCCATAAAATGGGTAAAGAAACTCTTGATCATGTGTTTGGAAAATTACCACCTTGCGAACCAATTTAATTCATTTTCTATCACCACATTTCAAGATTGGATATAATGATTGATTTTACGAAATTATAATTTATTTAGGATAATATTATATTTATGGGATTATAATATCACATACCCATTCATTACATTCCATGCTTATTAAATATGATAATGTTGCTCGTGTGTACCTTAGACTGTCGTCTCACGAAGTTATGTTGTTCATTTTTCTCTTATTCTTTACATGGAAATAAATAATGAAACATTTATCCTTTAAATGTGATATATATATGATATTATATTGACTATTTAAGATTAATATAACACCCAGGGAAGGATATTGTTGCTTGTGTGTATTTATGACCTAATATCTCCTTGAAGAGATGTGATTCTTTTTTCATGTAAAACCTTCATTAATGGTTATAAAATTAAGTATAATGAGTAAATATGATATTTATAACATTAGTATAAGTATTTTGATTATGGATCTATATATTATACCCAATAATGTGAACATTAATTATGAAATAGGCACAAAAATACAAAGCAATTAACACCCTAAAAAAAGAAAAAAAATGAAATATTATAAACAAACGGGTGGTATGATGTTATAAGAGGATCATATATGATATTTTAAAAAATTAATATTATTTTTGTATAATTTGATAACAATATTAAAACCCTTATTAATGATATTAAATCACGTTTAAATGAAATTAATCATGAGGTAAGGGATTTCATCCCAATTTTATTTCATTGAGACTTATTGTAATGTTAAACACCTAATTTCTACTATTTTGTGTAAATAAATCCACTTTTACTGGATATATAATGATTAATTTATAATTCATTATATACAAATTTTTAATTTTAATTATTTCGTCCTAATTGATTTTTACTAAAATGTTACCAAGTGATATATAATTTCAAAAGTCAATTTATTTTCATTAGGTCATATCACTTCTTCATTGTATTTAATATTCTAAGATTATGTGTGTAATGAATTTTGATTGAAAGTTTTTTTACAATTTTTTATGTGGATATATATTTTTTATATATAAACAATTCAATGGTTAATTATCACTTCAACTTTATGATATTTTTATGGGTTTATTCCACATTATTATTTTAATTAGGATTTTTTATGCTTAAATTTTCATTGTAGGAAATTATTTTAAAATTGGATATTTAAAACCATTAATATTATTTTCCTCTGCTTATTTATGATTTTTTCATGAAATATTCTTATTTTTCATCTATCTGCTGCCTAAAATGAATGAGAAATTTTTTTAATAAAATAAAACATCAATTCTCTCTTTGATTGAAAATAAATTTTCATCCAAATACATGTTTTTGTAATATATTTTCAAAAAATATATAATTATTCAAATGATTTATCAAATATATTGTTACCCAAGTTTTAGTTTCTAAATGTTTTTAAAAGATATTTTTCTAAAAAAGTACTATTTTAATTTTACTAAAAATTATAAATGAATCATTTTTTTAACATGAATGAAATGCAAACATTTTCTCACCATCATGACAAAAAAATGTTTTAAATATTCCTTTATATGTTTCAAAGGTCACTTTCAAAGAAAAGAAATTTCAAAATGTTTTGTGAAAATTAATTTTTAAAATTAGATTTCCATAATGAAAAGGATATTTTCACCATGAATTTTTTTGAAGATATTTTTATTGTATTTATATTTATCAATGAGAAATCCATTTATTTTACATATACTCCACTTGGGAGTTCTTGTATTGATGTCATCCTTATTATAACACACCATGTTTTTGTGAATGTTTATTAAAAAAATTAAATTTATTTGATGGATTGAATTTAACTCTACCCCATGCTATGATTTAGTTATATGTTACACCACGTTGAACTTGTTCTACATGAAACACTGATTGCTCTGGCGTTACACACAATAATTAGTTTCTATGAGAAAAACATTTATTTTTTTAAATTATTTAAACAAGACAGTTATGACATAGTCATCAACTTTTTGTAATCTGAATAGTAATAACAACATTTCAAATTTAATTTATAATTGTTTCATATAAATAAAACCTATTTATAATTAAATATATATTTTTCGTAAAATTCTATATGTTTTGAAAAATACCTTATTCTCAAAAGAACGGATTTTTGTGTCCTTCTATGTAAAATAGTAAAAATAATTTAAGAAAAATTTATAAATTTAATTTGATAAAATAGTATTATTGTTTTTAATTCATAATGTCAAAAAAATTAGGGTGAATTTTTTGGATTTTTCTGGAGTATTTCATTTTTTGATGAATAGTGACAGATACTAAATTTTAATTGAAAAATGATTTTCTCATTTAATTTATTTACATATATAAATTATATTTTAATTTGGTTTTAAAGTATAATTAGAAAAATTATACATAAATTAATACAATTTAGGTCATTATAACCAATTTTTCATTGAAATTGGTAATTGAAACATTTTAATCTGTTTAAACATTTTCACTTTAAAACCCCATCACCTCATCCAATTTTTGAGATAAATTTTTTATTAATTTCTACCAATTTTTTGTTTATAATATAGAAACTTTTATTAAAAATTTTGAATCAAAATAATTTATAATGTCTAATAATTTTAAAATAATGTTTGACCTAAGTTATTATTGAAAACATTTAAAATTAATTACCATGATGAAGGTAAAAACAAGATTAATTAGTGGTTAAACTTAAAACAGAAGGTGTAAAAATAGAAGTAAACATTTAAAAAACCAATTCTATCGGAATATTTAGAACATTTACAATATTATATTAAAAATTGAATATTATTGGAGGAACATGATGTAAGGTAGAGATCTCAATAGTGTTTACCTTTTTGAATTTACAAAAATGTCACTCATCCTCCCCAATAAAAGTGCACTCACCCTCGTCACTTATTCACATGTATCAGGAACTCTTTATAATCTATAACCTACCCAAAATAAACTATACACTTTCCTCCCTTCATCATATAATCCTCACATTCAGTAAAAATCCATACAAATAAATCCTTTAGTGCAAACCAAAAGGAGTTACTCAAAGAAGGGGTAATGGTCTTCAACATGCACTTTTGTTTTATTTCTCCATATACCTATTAAATTATTTTCATATAATTATTTTATAAAATACTCAGTAATAGAAATATGATGAGGTTTTATTATTTTATGGGTATCACAAAAAAACCTCACACACTTCCATTAAATGGGATACACAATCCTCTTTCGTGTGTATGGAGAACTATCATATCATTAATCGATGCTATTTTTTTCCATTACCACCTCTCATGGATGGGAATAATGACAGAAATAAAACTTTTATACTATATATATATATATTATATTAATGACTAATTTAGGACTACATAATTATTATATAACACATATATTCATGCCTCCCATTTTGTGATAATACGATAACATCGTTTGTGGACGCTTGTACTACCGCCTCATCAAAGTGATGTGATTCATTCATGCTAAACATGGAATGTATTGATGATGGGTTTAATAAAAATATTTCACATATTTGAAATTATAATTATATATATATATCATTTAATTTTCTTTCTTTCAAGATGATAAGGAAATGGAAATAGTGTTTATGCGTTTGTATGACCTACCGTCTCCATGAACGATGTATTTCATTTCCTATTTCTATATTTTATAGATTATTATAAAAACATAAATAGTAAATATATATTAAATTAATATAATTTTTATAATTTTTTATATTATAAAATCATGAAAAAAGTAAGAGGAAAAAAATATAACAAATCAAAACACATGAGAAAAACAAAGCAGTTGTTACCTGAAAAGTTACATTAAAATGTAATTATTGATAAATAATTAATAAAAAGTATTAATAAGACCATATATGTTATTATATAAGTTAATTTGGTTTTTTAATATATTTATAATAAAATTATATTTATTAAATTTTTGTTTTTAACAAGTATGACAACAGTCATGACAAATGGTAAGGGGAATTCTATTCTTACTTTTATTTCTGTGAGACTTAGGCCATATTCACCACTAGTTTAATTTTCTCAGTGTAAATACTGAAAATAAAATTATTATATTATTATTATCCTTAAATTTGTTTTCATTTACATATCTTTTTTATCATATATCTTTCATGGGGTTTACTGTTAAAAAGATACCAAATTGGTAAGGCAATTTTGTCTCAAATTTCATTCATTGACATACGTGTTATGTTATACTCCTAAATTATTTTATGAGGTTTATATTCCACCCATTGGAATATTATATTATTAATTTAATTTTATTATTGATATTTTAAGATTAATTTAATGTTATTATCTCATGGAGATTATTATTTGATGTTACAAAAGTGGTGAGAGTTCCCTTCTTTAATCTCATCGTTTATCATGATTATTTAAGATTATGATACCATTGATGTAATATTGTGATAAATATCTCAAGAAACCACATTAATATTCTTATACTATGGTTATTCATGATATTCACATGTTATCATACCGTTTTCCCACTCTTTGGAAATTAATTTAATTACAAAAATGTTTTTTAATAAAATCTAATTTTATTTCTCTCTTCATTCGAAAATCTATTTTCTCCCAAAATAATTTTTTTCTAAAATTGTTTCTTCAAATGTTCCAGCATTATTTAAAAAAATAAAATTTTACCCATGTTATAAATTTTTTCATAATTTTAAAAAAAAAACTTATTTTCAACATCAGATCAGGGATCTTTTGACTTCTACTGAAAATATGAAAGGAATCATTGTTTCTTATGTATACATCATGTATAGAATTATCTATCATTATAATCACCCCATTTGTTGAATATTCCCTTATATGTTTCCAGGGATATTTTGAAAGCTTTTTTTAAAAGTGTTTTCAAGATAACGTTATAAATTTTTAAAGTTATTTTCAAAGAAAACAAATTTCAAAATGTTTTATGTTTTGAAAAGATTTTTTTAAATAGAAAAGGATATTTTCCTCAAGAAATATTTTAAAAAAATATTTCAAAACTTTTTTCCAGCTAAGATGAAATTTGTTGGCGAATATTATTCTTTAATGGAAATATGGTCCAAGAATACCATTAATGTTATTTTAAAAATTGTTTTTGTTTTTGTAGAATAAGGTTTATGACATTAGTTTCTCTTTCATGGGTTATATTATTTTAAAACCCACTTATTTTCATGGGTTATGCTCTGATGAAATTATTTTTAAACATGTATATTTCCCATAGGTAATGATATGATGAAATTGTTATGATACCGATTTAATTTAATGGGTTATGATATGATAACCTTTTATGATATTTTTGCATATATATATACAATTTTTTTTGAGGAGTGGGACCGATATATCTCTCCAATTAATTAGGTAAAGATTTATATCTCATAAGATAATTATGGGAACAAGTCAATGGAATTTATCCTCTATGTAAAGAAGGTGTAACTTGATCCACTATAAGGAAAGGACTACAACTGTGGATGGTGGTGTGTCCCCCCAATAGGTGTATCCCTATGAAGAGACCTTATTTCTTTTTGGAAATGAACCTTGAATTATAGTGAATAATTTTATATGTTTTTGGGTTTTCCAAAATTCAATGTCTTATTCCTATGTTTTCATTTCATAGATTATGATAATGATTCCATTTTTATTCATATATTATGAACATTTAATATCCATTTATTGGATCATGTATATGATCTTTGATATGAAGGTTATATTCTAAAAATATTAAGCATATGTTATAATACCCTAATGTTCATTATATTCTTATTTATCACCCTTATTTAGCCTTAATGAAAATCTATGCTCACCCTTTCTTGTGTTTACATTCCCCAGGTTATGAAGATATATATTATGTATGATTTTTCTAATAAGGTTGTTATTCAAGAAGAACCTAGTGGGAGATGATGTGGCACACATATGGACAAGTTATTATGTTTCCATGTTTCCAAATTCACTAAACTAACATGGTCTTTTGGAATATATTTTTATAATGTATTAAATGTTCTTAAAAAAATTATTTTCTATATATGATAATAAATGGTTTCTACAGTTGGTATTAGATAAAAATTGTAGTTAATCCTTGTAAAATAAGATGTTAAAACTTTATTGAGTTCCCTAAAAACTTTTCTCTCAGGATTATTCTAATGATGAGTCAATGTATAGAAACATTCATAGAATTTAAGTAAAGTATAGAGTGAGTAGATTTATAGAAAAACATCCTTTTCTAGATTCAATAAGTACATGTAGCATTATAATATATGTTCATAGAGGTAATAACCTTGAAAACACCAGATTGAGCAAGACTTGATCGAGAAATGGTGTAAAATAATTAGCCTTGTTGTAGACATTGTTAGACACTCACGAGGTATATGAATTGGAAATTCACAAAATATTCACCAATCATCATAAAGGATTTAAATATATTATGATCATGAATATCATAGTATTAACATAAGGATTCATATTTTAGTTAATGTTTCATAACATATATATCCTATAAGTTGTTTTTCATGATTATATATTTTCCCACTATTATTATTGTTTCTCACTACATGGTTTTTAGTTTTACTCAATGGATGGATCCTGAAAGAACTATTTTATGGATGAGTGAGATAGTAAATTAAATGATTGTTCTCCTACGAATCTGAATGCTATGAGATATGGAAAGTAAGAATTTTTTCATTGCTCAACCAAAATTATCAAGCTATAAATCATGGTGGACTTCCAAATGAGAAGAGAATGAAAGACAATTATGTTGGTTTCTTTATGATGTAACATCCACCCTTATTCAGTGGGTATTATAATCCACCTATTTCTAAATAATTAATTAGGACAATGAAAATGCATTTTTCGTCCTTAAGCTTTGGGAACATGAAAATGTAATTTTAGTTGTTTATCATTTAGGAGGCGAAGTAGACCAGGGGTAGACTCCAATGAATAAAATGAGGAAGAAATATGAAATTGAATCCATGGATTGGTATGAGATCAAGAATGTAATGTTCAATAATTTAATACCTTATGTTCTTTTTATGAGGATGGATAAAGAGTTCCTTAAGTTAAATCAAATGGATAATGAATCTATTGGTAACTAAAATGATTATTTTACAAGACTTGTGAGGTATGATTTAGGTATCATCATCCAAACTCAATGAAAGGTTTATATATTATTTAGTATCTTAAAACAAAGTATCCAAAGTGTATTAGTCATAAGATACTTCAACTTCTATTAAGTGATTTTTGGTTTTGACATCTTGGTGGAAATGGAGGTTAGAGTTACATTTCAATCTCGTGGTTTTGACAAGAAATGAAGGTGGAATTAAAAGGAAAATATAAAAACCAAAGAGAGAAGAATATGAGCGTTTCTTTGTGCTCAAACTATGGGATGAAACATGGAGGAAATTATCTTAAGGGGTATAATAAATGTTTTTATGTTTGGAAGGGAAGTCCATTGGGAAATATATTACCAAACTGATGGGAATAATTTATATATTGATGAGAATATAGGGAGGTCTGCACAAATTACACCTCCCACACGTTTGTGCTTTAAGTGTAAGGAGATTGTGGATTACTCTAATTAGCCCCAAATCCAAGGGTTAATGGTGATGATTGACATCAGCAACCTCTTAATCTGAGGGATATGGGAAAATACCATGTGATCAGTGTCTCTAACAAGGGGTGAAAGAACGACTTGGTGAAAGTTAGATTTACCTTCCACTATAGATCTTCTAATTTCTAATTTTATTTTGGATATACTCACTCTGTAATATCTAGAGAATTTTATAAGGTTATTATTGTTCCATAAAAATAATTAAATGTGGAATTAGAAATGAAACCCCATAATGGTTTGATTATCACATCACAATTTTATGATTTCCCTATGGTTGATGTTTTTGGTAATTTCTTTCATTTAAATCATTTCATTATTCTTATGGATAAATTTCATATCATCCTAGGAATAGATTGTATTAATTTTTATAAATCCCACGTCAATTGTAGATGATTGGAAGTTAAATTTTATATTTCAAAATAACCGATGATCGTCAATAAATGTGAACATAATTATGAAAATCCAACAGAGATTGCATCCATTGTATGGGTCTTCATTCCCATTTAGGAGGAAGTTTTATGTCAAATGGTTGGGGAGAAACCAAAAATTGATGACATTTATGTTGTTCAGGAGCATCTATATGTATTTCAAGAAGATTAGCCTATATTTCCACCAAAATACGAAGTTAATTTATTTATAGAACTCATACCTAGTTCCAAACCAATTTCAATGACTCCCAATAGAATGGATCTGGATGAGTTGTAGTAATTGGAGAATAAAATCTAAGAAAACATTAAAAAGTGATTCATTCTCCCATGTGGGAAACCTAAGGGTGCACCTTCGCTTTTTTTTTGAAAAATAAATATATATGATTGTGACACAGTTCTGATTATTGAGAGTGTAATAAAATTATAATAAAGAACGAATTTCCTCTTCCCCGTATTGATAAATGTTTTGATCAACTACATAAAACTCAATATATTTTCATGATTTACCTTTGTTCTGGATATCATCCATTGAGGAAAAATATAGAGGATATACCCAAGATGGAATTATATATAAGTTATAAACAATATTAATATATAATTATTCCTTTTGTTCATACTATTGTCCCTTATTTCATAATGAATTTTACGAATAGAGTCTTTAATGATTACATTTTTTAGTTTGGAGGTAGTCTTCAGAGATGATATTATTGTATATTCAATGAGATAATAAGAGAATTAAGACCACATGATAATTTTAATTAATACACTATGGAATGATTAATTGTAAGAACATTTTATAATGTGTGAATTTTGGATACCAAAGGTTTCATTTTTGGGTCATATAATATCAATAGATCATATAGTATTAGATCCTTCAAAGAAAAAATCTTTTGAATGTTAGCATAGACCAAACATGGTGACTGATATCCACAGTTTTCTTGGTTTAGTTGGATATTCCTAGTTATTTACCAAGAATTTATCAAAACTATCCAATCACTTATCTAAGTTAGTTCATAAGGATGACATGTTCCACAATATATATGAATTTTATAAATGTTCAAGTAATTGATGAGAAGGTAAGTTAGCGCACATGTGATTACATTAACCTATTGTAGATAAGTATTTTTAATCTATATTTACACATCTAAGAAGGTATTGGTATGTGTTATTATGAATAATAACATGGTTATGTCCTATGCCACATGACAATTGAAGATTCATGAGTAAAGTTACCCAACTCATGATTTGATGTTAGCTATGGTTATTTTTTCATTAAGTATATGGAGGAATTATATTTATAGGAAAAAATTGTATATATCTACATATTATTAATCGTTGAAGTATATATTCACTTAGAAGGAGTTTCTCATGTTCTAGTGAAGATAGTTATAGATGAAAAATGATTTGGGTTATATAATATAATATCACCATGGGAAGGAGAACAAGTTAGATAATTAGTTGATTTGAAATGATCAGGGAAGAATATCCATGATGAGGATCATAAAATATTCAATATTTTTTATATTGGCAAAGGATTTATCTACAAATCAATAAGGAATTAGAGAAATCATGTATTTATTAATTGAATGTTTCACAATATTGCTAAGTTAAGTTTAAAGAGGTTCACAAGGAAGATATGGAAATATAGAATAAGGATATAAATATTTGTAAATTAAACTTGATCTGAATGGAATGATAAGATTCATGAACCATGTAGGTGTTCTATCCATAACGGATTTGAAGAAGGATCTATTAGAGTAATCTCATAGCTCTTAATTATCAATTTATCCTACAAGAATTAAGATGTATACATACTTGAAATAATTCTTATTATGGGATGGAATTATGATATATATGATAGTGGTGTATCTCATTTCATGGTATGTTAGAAAGTTAATGATGAAAGGAAAATGTCTAAGGGGATGTTGCATCTGTTATCCTCACTAGAATGGAAATACAAGAACATCACAATAGATTTTTTCAATGGACTCCCAAATATCTCAAAAGGAAATTATTCTATATGTGTGGTATTCAATATCTTTATTATGTCAACATAATTCATCATTATTAGGGAATACTTCTATCTTTATCTTCTTTCCATGATATATTTTAGGGAAGTGGAAAGGTTTCTTGGTTTACTAGATTCCAATGAATCTAATATGTATAATTGTTTTACCTCAATGTTTAGGAAAATTCTTTATCAATACCTCCTTACATGATTTAATTTCAACAATTCTTATCATCCATAGATGTATGGTCAGCCTAAAAGAATAATTCAAACCCTAGAGGATATGTTTAGATCTTGATCTCTATATTTCAAAGGTGATTGAGATCAACACATTCCTATAGTGGACTTTTTTTACAAAAATATCTATCACGCAACAATTTAAATAGATTATTAGGACGCCATATATGGTAATAAATTTAGACCTCCCACATGTTGGAAAGAAGCTGGAGTTAGGAATCTATTAGGACCTGGGATAGATGACGAAATAACCATGATGGTTAGAACTATTCAATAGCATATAAAATATTCTCAATGTCAGTAGAAAATTTATACTGATAACTGTTAGAGTAATATAAAATTTGAAGTTGGTAATAAGGTGTTTATATAATTCTCTCCATTGACAAGTATTATGATATTAAGGTATAAGGGGATGTTAAGCCCAAGGAATATCAGTCACATTGATATTATTGATTGTATCAGGATAGTATCATATCTCCTGTAACTTCCACCAAACCTCGCCCAATTACACAATTTTTTACATGTATATATCCTATTAAAGTGCATAGCAAATCCTTAGCTTGTAATGAATGCATAGATCATACCACGGGAGTATGATATTTATTATGAGGAAAAACTATTTGAATTTATGGATCATTCAAAGAAGGTTCTATGAAACAATACCACCCATCTATTCATATTATTATGGAGAAGCCACTGGTTAAAGGGATATGCCAACACAGGATTAACATACTTGGATATTACTTCATTTTAGAAGATTATTCTTCTCATTAAAAGTACATGCTCGAGGAGCATAATCGTTTAGGTTTTTTGGAAACATGGAAACATAATCTTAAATTTTTTGAAATATCTTCATCATTTACCTTAAAGATATTTGCTTTAAGTACCCCTATGAAAAACCTTTCTTCATAACCTAGGGAAATGAAACATAAGAAAGGGGTGAGATCTGATTCTTAGAAATGGTAAACAAGTGAGATGTGGTAGCATAAAATTAGAAAAATGGTATGAGAAAATGATTATAAGAAACGAAAATCATACCATCCATATCAAAGATCATAATCATGAATCATGGAATAAATATTATTGATTCATAATACATGAATCATACGAGAATCAAGAGAATAATCCATTATATCATAAAAGAGGAATAAGTCATAGAATATTCGCACACACATAAACATATAAAATCATATGACAAGGCTACCTACTAAGACCCTCATAACATGCTAGGTCGGGGATAATAACTCATGTAACTTCTTTAGGCTTGGGAAGACCTCTAATGAAAGAAATTATTTCTGGTTTGGGATGCTCTCTTATGTACCTTCTTGTTATGATATTGGGATTACCTCCCATGTTCCCTACTTATATGTGATTAAGATTCCCCCCCCATATATCCTCTTGTTATGGGCTTGTGTTTCCCTCCCCTATGCACTCTTTTTATGGGCATGAGATACCCTCCCATATACCCTCTTATTATCATATTGGGATTCCCTTATGTATAACATCTTGTTACAGGATTATAATTTTGTCCTATGTACCCTCTTTTTATAGGCTTGGGATTCCCTCTCCTATAACCTTTTGTTATTATATTGGGATTCCCTCCAATATAGCCTTTTGTTATAGGCTTGTGATTCCCTCTCGTGTCCCCTCTTATTATAGGCTTGGGATTCCCTCCCATGTACCCTCTTGTTTTGGTCTTCGGAAGACATCTTGTGTATATTTTGAGATCATTAAACATTTATCATTACCCAATTATTTGGAGGGAGTTATTAGTCCTACTATTTACATAATTATATCATACTTTAATATTCCACAAGATAATAAAACATTCATCAGATCTAAAACCATAAAAATAGCCTTCATAGACATCATATCAAAGTCCATGAAATGAAATTAGTAACATAAAAATGTCATCATATCATATCCTATGTAAAATATAGAATTTAAAAAATCATTTTATCAAATAATAACCCATGAAAATAAATGTTTGTCATAATAATTTATCATGGTATAACCTATGGAAGAGAAATATGTCTCATAAACAACATGTTTTCAAAATTATAAATCCTTTAGAGAAGGCCTAGGAATGGTAAATTTGGATTATAACCCCATTAAAGAATTGGTTACATCAACATATTTCATATTAAATGTAAAATCATTTTGAAATATAATTTAAAACATTTATTAAGGAAAATATCCTTTCTTCATTGAATGATTCTTTTTAAAACATTAAACATTTTGAAAAACGTTTTTCATTGAAAATAAATTTGGAATCCTAAAAAACAAGCATTGATAACCATAAAAAAAATTAAAATCCAATTCCATGAAAATGATCTTAATATTTCATATAAATAATTTTGTGGAATCATTTTTAGAATAAATGATTCTTGACTAAAAAATATTTCCTACTGAAGGGATAAATGTGGTCAGATTTTCTAAAAAACATTTTCGTAATCATATTAAGCACCAAAGAGTGAACAAACAGTACCATTATATGGGGATATATTGAAAAAATAATGGGGAATAAAATAGTGATATTTATCTAGATGTGGATCATACTATCTCAATAATGGAAGCCTAATCATAGAAAAGCGCAATAAACGATCAGTTTGTAGCAATAAACTCTTACAATTTGGTAACATTGAATCACAATATCCATGAGAGAATAACATTACATGAAGCTTATAATATTACAAAAATAATAATATTCATTATATATCATCTCAGATGGATATTAAATAAAACTCATAATATAATATGAGTGTATAGAAAAACATGGTACTCAGAGACGGAACATTAAGGAAAAATTAACTTTCTGATTTGGTAACTTTTGAACCATAAATGCCATAAAATATAGTACATAAAATGGATAGGTAAAAACCCATAAGTTTAAGTATAGGAAACATATAATTAATTTATGGGTCGTATATACAGCACAAAAAATAAATTTTTGGTGAATATGGCATAAGTCTCACAGAAATAAAAGTGAGACTATAAATCCCCTTACTGTAATAGTATCTTTCGAATCGTAGACCCAATGAAATAATAACATCAACAAAAAAAATTAATATCATAAAATTAAGTAAAATAATTATATATCATGTCATAGGTTATCATATAAACCACAAAACAAGAATAGTTGGTGAATGTATCATATATCTCACAGAAATTAAATTGAGATGAGAAAACCCTTACCTTAAGTATTGACATTATCCATACACATCCAAACCCCACTGTTTAGTGTATTTTGAAACATGGAAACATAATATTATAAATTTTTGAAACCTATTCAACAAATCCCATAAATTTATTACCCTTTGTTAATTATATTTGTAGCATTACTCTATAACATCATGTCTTGACTTTCTTCATACACGTTAAAACCTCTTATTCTGTGGGTAACTCATTTTGGTTTCACCAAAGGGATCCCTTGTTTGGATTTCATCGAAAAGTGGGGATTTTAGGTTGATAAGAGGTAATATGCGTTATTATATGAAAATGTTTTGAATGAGAAAATGTTATTTAGAGGTTTGAAGAGGTGATGGGGTTGAGTTCCCTTTTATACTGGAGGGGGAGTGACATTCTTGTAAATAAATAACAGTAAACACAATTGATAGGTATCCCTTAAAAAAATTTCTTCAAATAATAGTCCCTTTTAGAAACAAGTGAGGATATTTTTTAAATAGGTACATAAAATGTAATTTGGAAACTTTTCATGGCCATTTAGCACCTTTAGTTAATTTTAAACCACCATATAAACACATTTTTTTCGTAATCATGATAAATAATTTTAAAAACCTTTCCCCATTATTTTTGTAAAAACCTTATCTGAACTTTTATGAATTATAAATTTTTTATTATTTCTAATCTTAAATGATTTTACCCAAATTCTAATTACGTAAGTGGAAGACATTAATATAAAATTAATCTTTCAAATGTGACAAGAAGGATAGTTTTTAAAGTAAAAAGTTCTAATGTTTGAAATATTTGTTTTTTCAAATTTCAATGTGTAGTTCAATCCAATATCCTAAAATGGATTTATTTTTTTTAATTAAATAATTATAATTTAGAAATAATTTATAATATAATTTATCTCTAAAACTAAATTATATAAAAAGGTAGTTTTCAATTAAAATTCTGGGTTTTTCACTATTACTCAAAAAATGAAACTTCTCATAAATTAACCAAAAAATCACCCTAAGATAATTTTGTTGTTTATATTTATAAAATAAACATTATTTAAAAATATAGTTTATAATAGTGTTAAAATTAAAATAAATTTATTTGTTCCATTAAATGATAATAAAATTACCTTTTTAAAAAATACATCATTTTATGACAAAAGTTTGATTTATTCTTATCTATAAAAAAATAATATAGATGTTAAATATTTTATTTAATATAATATATAAATATATATATCATTAAAATCATTTATAGAATGTTTTTCAATTCATTTATTTACGTAAAAATACTTTGATTTCATAGATTTCTTCTATCAAAATATTCTCTATATTTTTTTAAAGGGTTTTATTTTAATTTCTATTGACTAGGTCACTAAATATTTCAGTTTATATACATGTGTAAACCATATTTTCATAATTTAATTTATCTTATTAATAAATTACATTCCAACATCTTGGTGGTAACTATAATAATATTTTAATAATAATATTAAATGTATATTTTTGTTTGATAAAACCCAGTCTTGTATATAACCCAAACTAATCTAAGTGTTCCATGTAGTGAAAGATTAACTCAGTGTAGTGTGTAATACAATAAAAACATAGTAACTTAAATTAAAAATATATTTATTCAGTGTTATTATAAATGAAAAATATTAAAATGAAAAAATTAATTCACAAAAAAATATTTCACAAAATCTCAAGGTGTTGCATTCTACCCCCCTTAAAATAAATCTCAGGCTGTTACATTATAACCCCTTAAATCTAATGGTTATAAAATGATTAATACATGAAATTTACATTCATATAAACCAACATGTTAAAAATGATCACTAAAACTTCCTTTATAAATGTAATGTAGGATCCCTAAAAATTACCCAATGTAACTCATAATTCGATTTTTGGCATAGGAGAACATTGGTTTGGAGTAAAGATTGGACATGGATGAAAGGAATACATAATTATAGAGAGTGGTAAAGATCATTGATCAATAGAAATTTAATGATGAATGGAATATTTAGAGCCTAAAAACAAAAAATCGTTGATGATTTATAATACCATCAGTTCAAAAAAATGAATCCATTAGGAGAAATCTATTTCAATATCTTTTTCCTATATTTGTGGAAATATTTTACTATCTAATTACATAAGGAAATACACTTACATGATTTCATTCCTTTTCATATGCAAATTCTATAAAAACAATGCTCTTTATTACACACATAGAAATGATTTATTACAAAAAATATTCACTCGATAAAACAAAGAATATCGATATGTATAGGGCCTTGTGGGATTATGAACATTACATTACGACTTGAAACACAAAACACAATATCTTTATTGTATACTTCCTTTACCTGACCACTACATTCAATCGTACATAGAATTGTATAGTATAACCTGAGGACATGCATAAGAAAAGGGTGAGCTATAAATCCCAGTAAAAGAGTAAACAAGGCATAACATGAATAATACAGTGCATGTTAGGAAATAGGCACATCAAAGAAGCATAAGATAAAAACATGAACATAAAGGCTTGATATAGCATGATTATCATAACATGGAAATGTGGCAACAACACTTAACATGGTATTAGCATGAGACAATGATCATTGCACATGGAGCATGAGTAGACCCTCATTAAAATTTAATTATAATGAGTAAACCCCCATTGAACTTTACATATCTTTATACTAATCTTTATCCATTACATTGGAGCATTGTTAGGGTGCACCCTTCTTAAACATTTCATTTCGTGCATAAGTGTGCCACATTGATCATATAACATGAATTCATTAAACATCATCATTTATTCCATGATAAATGAATGTGGAATTAATATATGAAACTATATAATAAATAGGTAAATGTATATAAATTTGAATACCCTTGATAGAGAAATGGGGATGGTTTTTACTAAATAATCACTTTTTCTTGGAAAATCGCGGTGCAATTTCTGTTGCATAATGGCGTGACATAATAATTCATAAAAATGGTTTATGAGGTAGAAATGTATCTATCATCATATGTACATTAAATTTACATTAAGAGGATCATCTAGATACAAATCCCAATAAATTCAATGGAATTTAAATTCATAATACAATAGAATTACTTGAATTTAAATGAGAAGGGAGAAATTCCTTATGGAATTTCAGCAAGGTAATGGGTGTACATGGGAGGTATTAATGAGAGAGAAAGGGGTCTATAATTATTTAAACAATGATAGGGAATTATGGGGGAGGTGTGAAATCATACCCCAACATTTATAATTAGATGTAAAAAGGCTTCACAAAATTATGAAACATGGATAAAATGAGAAATGAAGGAATCCCTTACATGGAAGTGTGATACCAAAGGCTTAAAAGAGGCTTGAGAGGGGCTTGTTAAGAACTTGGGGAACCTTTGGAGGATTATATACAGAGTGTTTCAAAGGTTGGTTGAGCTAAAAAGGCTTTTACTAAAGAGGAAGAGGGATCATGGGTGGGTTTATATTGGAAAAGAGGGGGAATTATTTATTATATAGGTTTTGGCCACCACACATTAAACTAATCAAAAACACAAACCAACCCAGGGTTCATTCCCATGTTTTTTCCAAAAAGGGAGTGGAAAACATTATTTTTTGAGGCTAATGTCCTAAATTCTAAAAATATTAGGCTTTCTTATATGGAGGTGAGTCACACTCTCAAGGAAATTATTTTAAAAAGATAAAATGTTTTATTAGTCTTGGGGAGTCTACAAAGGCTTTGTAAAATAAGTAAAATAAAAATAAAATAACATTAATTTAATGTTGAAACATATATTGGCTGAACTTAATTTTTAAAGTATTTTATTACATTATTATTGGGTCATTATGGTGTCATAAAACACATTATATATTTAAATGGTATTAAAATTTTACCCAAACATTTGACAGTCCAAGAAAATTGTGAAAAATTCACCATTGAATAATTTAGACATCCTAATTCCAAAAATAATATTCATTTTGTGTAAATAATTTTCAAAATATCGGATTTGTACTTTTAAAATAAAAACTG
The DNA here is from genome assembly GCA_963277665.1 of Viscum album. NCBI lineage: Eukaryota > Viridiplantae > Streptophyta > Magnoliopsida > Santalales > Viscaceae > Viscum > Viscum album. The sequence continues at coordinate 192,921,998 of OY728150.1, forward strand.
ACATTTATCAAAAATTCATGAGTTTTGAAAAAAAATTATTTCAAACCATAAAAAATCACAATTGTATTTCTAAATATTATATGATCATTAATATTTATTAAAAGGAAATTTTTTATTATTTCATAAAAATATTATAGAATTAAAAAAATATATTAATTCATCAAATAGATTTTTTAATTTAATAGTAACTAAAAATATTATTTGTGCTTTAAAAACTATTTAGAATGTATCAATAATAAAATGAATGTATATTCATTATTGTATACAAAAATAATTTACATAATCATAGTGCTAGGGTCTTGTTACATAACCCCTTATAAAATTTTCATAAGACTGAAGGGTAAGGTGTGCGATGGTGACCTACTCTTGCGGTGGCTCGAATAACATCACTCGGGTGAAAATATCTATCAACTTCCACTTCTCCCATAGGCCGTTCCCTTTGAGCATAACATGATGATGGTCGGCATGGGCTTGGTCAAGAGTGAAGCCTAATGACTCCACCTCCTTTACGAGCTCCAAAAGATGGGCTTCGTACGGGGAAAGTCAACTGGATGAGGTCATCGATTCCTTTATCTGAGTAAATTGGATTTGTTAAAGCCCTATATTTATACTAATCATGTGATCGTTTTTCAATCGCTATATTAGCAATGGTAACAATTCATAACTGTATTTTGAAATCCAAAATCATAAAACAAAGAAAGAACCTATTTTACATAACCATTTTATGTAATAATACATTTAATTAGATCAAGAAGAATTTTCCTTAATAAAAGGTTGGGTCATTACAATATCCCCCCCTTAAGAAATTTCACCCTCGAAATTTCCTTTTCCGTCACTAAAATAGATGAGAGTAACTATACTTCATCACTTCCTCTGATTTCCAAATTTCTTTTTCAAAATTTTGGATTCTCCACAACACCTTAATGAGGGGCATTGTCTTATTTCATTGAAATTTTTACGTATGATCTAAGATCTACATTGTCTTCCCTTCATAAGAGAGGTCATTCTTAAATTGTACCACATCTAGATTGAGTACATGTGATGGGTTAGATATGAACTTCCTGGAGAGTGATACATAGAATACATCATGTACTTGAGATAGGTTCGGTGGGTGTTCTAGTCAATAGGTCACTGCTCCAATGAGATCAAGGATCAAAAAGGGCCGATATACCTTGGACTAAGCATTAACTTCTTCCCAAATCTCATAACTCTCCTCCAAGGTGATATGCAGAGGAATACCATGTCTCCAAAATCAAACTCTAGGTCTCATCGATGATTATCAACATAGCCCTTTTGTCAACTTTGAGCATCTTTAATGTGCTGTTGTATGGCCTTAACCTTCTCCACCATTTCATCAACCGTTTTTAGACTTAGGAGTTTTCTCTCCCCAACTTCATCCCAACATGTCGGTTTTCTACACCTATTTCCATAAATGGATTCATAAGGATCCACTTCAATGCTTGTTTGGAAACATTTGTTCTAATAGAACTCAACTGTAAAAAGATTTTGATCTCATCCTCCTTTGAAATCCATTGAGCATGCCCTCAACATTTATTCAAGTGTTTGGATAGTCCTTTCAGATTGGCCACTAGTTTGAGGTGGATAAGTGGGAATGTTGTTTAGCTCAGTATTCAGTGCATGTTGAAGACTCTTCTAAAACATAGAGGAGAATCTTGGATCTCAATTGGATATAATAGATAGTGGTACTCCATGCAGCCCTACCATATCTCTGATGTATATCAGTTCCAGTTGATCTAATGAGAAATACCCCCAAATTGCAATGAAGTGTGCAGTCTTTGTAAGATGATCCACAAAAACCCAGATAGAATTTTTTCCTTTGGATGTCTTTGGATTTCTGGTGACAATTTCCGTGGTGATATTACCTCATTTCCATGTCAGTATTGTTAATGATTACATCATCATCTTATAATTATGCCTATGTGCCTTCACTTGCTGACATTCTAGGAACATTTATGTATACTCAATGATCTCCTTATTCATGTTATCCAACCAATAATGCTCTCGGAGATCTCGATTCATCATTGTGTTCCCTTGGTGAATGGAGAATTTCAAACTATGTTCATCATCCAAATCTTTTTTTCATATCCATATTTGATGGAACGCATAGTCAGGACCTAAATCTCACAATTCCATCTTCATTAACATTGAACTTTGAGGATTTCAATTTTTTCTAATAGTTTCCACTTTATTTTTAATTCCCCCATCATCATTTTGGTAATCCTTTAACATTTCCAAAAGAGATGATTGAGAAATAATTTGTGAAAGGATTGATGAAGTCCTCTTCTTTATGATTCCTATATCTTTCTTCATCAAATATAAGAACAGTCGATCCTTTTCAATTCTCATAAATGATAGAATTGTTGGATCCTTTCTACTTAAAGCATCTTCCACCTTGTTCTCTTTCCTAGGTTGGTAATGGATTGAGAAGTCATAGTCTTTGATCAGATCTTACAATCTTCATTGGAGCATATTCAACTCTTTCTATGTGAATATATACTTGAGGCATTTGTGGTCCATATATATTTCACATTTATCCAAAAAGTGGTATTGTTTCCAAATTTTTAATTGGATGATCATTGCAGCCAACTCCGGGTCATGCGTGTGATAGGTTTTCTCATAAACATTAAATTTCCTTGAAAAATAGGAAATGACATTGTAATTTTTCATTAACACATAGCCCAGACCTTTCTTCGAAGCATCAGTGAATACCACAAAAATTTATCCACTTATGGGTAGTGTGAGAATGGGTACAATAATAAACCTCATTTTCATCTCCTTGAAGCTCTTTTCACATTCATCACACCAAGAGAACATTACTCCCATCCGAGTTATCTTGGTAGGAGGGTTGGAAAATCGTGAATTTTTTTCAAAAATAGGCGATAATATCCAGCTAACCCAAGGAAGCTATGGATATCTATAGTCAATGTTGGTCTCGAGCATCCCTCAATTGTATCTATCTTAGAGGGATCCAAAGATATCTCATGGCCTGTGATGATATGACCCACGAATGAGACTTCCTTCCACCAAAACTCACACTTGTTGTACATTGCATAGATCTTGTCCTTTCACAATGTCTCTCTTAATGTTCTAAGATGCTCCTCATTCTCCTCCTTATTTTTGGAGTATATTAGAATATCATCTATAATGATGACAACAAATTGGTCTAGCTAATCTCAAAATACTTTATTCATCACTTCCATAAATATTTCTAGAGCATTAGTGAGTCCGAATGTCATTACTATGAATCCATAGTGCTCGTACCTTGTATGAAAAACACTCTTTTGATATCCTCCTTCTTTTCCCTTACTTGGTAATATCCTAACTTCAAATCCAACTTGGAGAAGTATTGGTCTCCATGTAACTGATCGAACAAGTCATCTATTTAGAGCATAGGATAATTGTTCTTTATAGTGATTTTTTTGAGCTCATGATAATCAATGCAATGGCGCATTGACATATCCTTCTTCTTGACGAAGAGGACTGGAGCACCCCATGGTGAAGCACTTGGGAATATAAACCCTTTATCTAGATTCTTCTGTAGTTGTTTCTTCATCACCTCATGCTACAAAATAGCCATTCTATATGGAGTCTTGTATATTGGAAGTGCACCAGGTATAATATCAATTGGGAATTCAACATCTCTTCAATGGGGAAGACCATGCAATTCTTCATGAAACACTTCAGTGAATTCCCTCACATTAGGCATGCCTTCAAGGATGGTTTCTTCCTTAGAATCAATCATCTACGCCAGATGTGTGTGCTTATAAGGAAGTAATATCCATGCTTGAGATGATGGTGCTATAGAATATTCATCTTACTCTATGAACCTGTATATAATTAGGGGTCGATTCTCTAAAGCGATAGTGATTTCACTCTCATGGGAATTTATGTTGGATATTTATAAGGAAATCCAATCCATGCTGATAATTGCATCAAATTACACTAGAGAGAGTATGATGAGTTTTTTAGAATTTTCTGTACATAGTTTGTGATTGGGGAGGAGTAATATTCATTGGATGAAATGATTTCCCCATTTTCTATACTCACTAACATCATTAAATTGATCATTTTTTGTGGTTTTGGGATTTTTTACTAAACTATCAGGATATAAAATAATGGGTAGAACCATGAAAAAAAGGTACGTAAATGATTATTGAATGAATAACTAGCATACTTATCAAAACCTTTTTTCGTGTTTTACTTATATGGTAGTGATGGAAAAAGTTCTTCCATGATTCCATGGTGGTTGTTGGTTGCCTCCAAAAACCCTTGTCTTAGGGCACTTATTTACAAGGATCCCTATTTCTTTGTAGTTAAATCAATTAACAATGCAATGAGGGTCAAACGGAGCATCCATATCCTCTGTTTCAGCCACATTTTTCTTTGTCTATAGTTGACGGCTAGGTTCCCTTCTCTTCTACACCTAAAGAAATTCCTCGTCTTATTCAAGAAATTTCCAGGGTTCTTCTTTCCTCACCATTGGCTAGGGGGTTCTGGATTTTCTTTTCACCATTGGATTTACCCATCGGGTACTAGAATTGAATCCCACCTTAAACTTCTTACCCCTAAGATACCCCTAAGATTCGACGATCTCCATTTTGAATTTGACAGAATATCAAACAATTTCCTCTTAGTTGTCGAAGTCACAGATTAGCATGTATTAATGTAGTCTAGGTTTCAACCAACCAAATAAGCAGTCAACCTTTCATTCTTGGGTAATGAAAATGTTGGGGGCATATCTTGCCGGTCTTGGGAGGTTTTCTGCGTACGCTATGAAGGAATCATCATCATTTTGCTTGAGGTTAAGGAAGTCTTATCTTAAGTTAGAGGTTGTGAGGAAACTATTTATCAAAAAACATTTTCCAGAAGTCCTTCCACACCAATGCCTCGATCTCTTCCTCAGGAAACATATTTTTTATCAATGTCCTCAATTGATAGGCTTCACCATCCATATGGTAATCATCCATAAGAACCTTCTCTTGTTCAGAACAATGAAGCATGGATAAGATCTTTTCAATGGAGTTGATCCATTGTTTGGTAATTGAGGGATCAGATGATCCATTAAAAGTATGAGGCCTTTGTCTCATGAAGCTCTAAATTGTGACTTGTTTTTCTTGGGGGGGGGGGGTGAAATTTCCTCTTGAGCCATGTTTATATTCAAAACATTAGTTAACTGACAGAGTATCATGGAAAAGTTCGTTATTTTCTTTCCAATTGGATTGGAAATATCATTATAATAGTCAACACAATTATCTTCACATCGGTTGTTATCCTATCTCCTCCTATTACTGGCCATTTTATGGAATTAAAGGAAAATTAGCGGTAACATATAAAGGTCCATCTAAGGACAAAAATGGATGACTTATAAATAACATTTATTTCCGTAACTTACGAATCTATTGGCTTCAATCTATGATATCCAATATCTATATCCCCAAATTTATTCTAAGGGGAATTTTTTTATTCCCGTATAATGGGTTCATAATAAGCTTGTGAATTTATCATACCAAAAACATATCCCCCGAGAGTGTTGTAACCAAGAGTGAAGTAAGGCCCGTTGTCATTTACCAAGATACCTCGGGTTATTCCTGAAACTCCTTTTTGGATTTTTCACTCCTTGGTACATCTGTGCCAGAGCCACCTCTACCTACCCGTTTACAGACAGTTATATATTTTCTTGATAAACCACTTAATAAATACTCACCAAAACATTGGTATGTTTTTATTTTACTTAGTCTAATCCCTAAGGATTCTACTAGAGTTTTCTAATCCTAATACCAAAAGAAATAAATCTACCTCTATTATCAACTATAACAAACCTTCTCTTTATTATAAACATAACCATGATTTATTAGATAAAATATTCATTTGATAAAACATAGAACATCGAGAGTTCTACTGTCATTGAGGAATGGGAATGTTACATACAAAATTAAAACACTAAATATAACATCTTTATTGAAAAAATACATTACATGACCACTACATTCCCTCGTACATAGTATTTCATGGGATAAACTGAGGACATGCATAAACAAAGGGTGAGCTATAAAGGCCAGTAAGGGAGTAAACAAGGCATAACATGAAAAATATAGTATTTGTTAGAAAATATCCATATCAAATGATCGTTATAAAAAATTAACATAAAGGGATGATATACCATGATTATCATAACACGGACATGTGGTAACAACACTTAACATGGTATTATCTTGATCCAAGGCTCATTGAACATGGAACATGAGTAAACCCTCAATTCACTTGAATTAGAATTAGTAAACCCTCATTGCACTTGATGTGTAATGCACCGACCCCAGTTACCCAGATTCAGTGCATTATTACAAAACATTGGCATGATCACAAAAGATCAAGTCTCGAAAGACCGATCAGTTTAGTAGCCTTGGAAACACTAGTTATATTCATAAGTCTTACTTTACATCATAATATGAAAAAAATAAAACAACATAGTCTCCATAGTCCACACCCATATCCCCTCAGACTATCCATGTAGGTCAGTCATAAAATAATTCTTCACATCCTTGTAAAAATAAAACATAGAAAGGGGTGAGGTCAGATGCTTAGTAATGATAACAATATAGCGGAAACATTCATAAATAAGCTTAAACATTTAAGGCAATGTATAACTAAAACGATATATTTTTACACTTGAAATTCATAATAATATGGAAAAAATAAAATGAGATAATTCTATTTACTTATTCACATGGATATTCTACTAGTCGAATCATCACATGCAATATCAATAACTACTTTCATAATGACGAAATGCATAATGCCAGACTATCATAACCACATTTTTAAGGCCTTATACCAAGACTACAAATAATATTTTTTCAAGGCCTTGTTCCAAGACACTATTTTTTCTCATGAGTCCTACTGATGGATTGAGAAGCTATAGCGGGCTCCACCCGTAACTTACTAAGTCCAATGAATTCCTCATATGAAGAGGTTTAAACATAACATAAACATTCATATTAAAACTAGCATATGAAATATCAATACATTCTCTATAAACCATTAATGGTATAAAAATAACACATCCACAGTCAAACATATCACAAAACCTTCAATACAACATGGAAGTTTTGTATCATAATAAATCAACTTCCAATAATCTTAAAATCCATCAAAGGATGTTGACTTAGATGAAATCAAAACTATTTGAGAGAAATATCACTTTTTTTAAAATCATTTGAACCTCACAAAATTATAAAAGAAAAAATTCAATTTGAAAATATTATTTTAAACTTTTAATGGAAGCTTTGATGATTTTTTAACGGCTGAAAATATCCGCACCCGTGATAAAAGTTAAAAAGAAAAATTCTTACATTAATTTTGTCTAAAAGGTTCTAAATGACCTTTTTTGGAAAATGATGGAAATATTCCTTTATAAACATCTTATAAAAAGTAAAACAAGGTTATAAATGAATTTAACCCATAGCATATAAAATAGTAAAAATGTTTTGGAATACATTTTAAAGAATCATGTATGTGGATGATAAAGAGGTCCCAGTAGATAATTGCATATAAACAACCTCGGACAATGGAGAGATTGTAGAATTAACCCTTACCTTGTACATTTCCTTGGTAGGGGGTAGGATAACCTCTTGTATAATGGTGAAATAATTTTTATTAAATTATACAAGAATCATATACATTAATATGATATCATATATGATCTTTTAACATTGTTTTGTTAATAATATCTTACTATTATCGTTGTTTTGGGTGTTAACGGGTTCATTTTCCTTTATATTACTTGTTATGTGAGTCATATTTGTTATGGATGGGATGTATCTTATTAATATCCAGAATGAAATCAAGTCTTTAAACATTATTTTTAATCATAAAATTAAAATTAGTCTTGAATGGATACGATGGGGAATGAATATCATCACGTTCGTGGGGACGTTAATCCGTACGTACGCACAAGCGATAATATTATTATTTTGATATTAAAGTAATATATAATTGGATGGTATATCATATATACAGAATAATAATCATGTTATATTTATTATTTACATTAATTACACATCATTATTTTTCCCATCCAAATAATAATGTATTGAATAACAATTACACCACTACGCGGAGACGGTAATCCATACGTACGCACATGTGGTGAGATGTCATTGAAAGGATGGATAGAATAATTAATATGGTTGTACGATATTCGTAATAACATCACAGTATATATAAGATACTGGATTTTTTATTTTATAATGGAAATAACAAAGAAAGAAGAAGTGGAAGGAGAAAAGAACATGAAAGAGGTAATGAAATATTTACCTCGGCTTCGAGTTCTTCATGTTGATTTGATCAAAAGGGCTCCTTAGGTTGGATTTCTGACTAAAGGAGGGCCTATAGGATGAATTGAGGATAGTTTAGAGGGTATTTGGGTAGAGTTTGGTTGCAACACCCCAATATTCCATGATACGCTTCTCTTTCAATAATTCAATAGCTTGTATTGTATGCAAGTTCGAGTTCTAACACACCGCGACCAATCAAAGTAGCCATTATGAATAGTAATACCCACTTTTTGAAATTATATAAATTTAATATTTCAAAATGGACTTCATTTTTGGATTCAGAATACCGAAATTATCCTATGTTGATTTTTTTGTATTTTTCTGAGAACTTCAAATTTTTGATGAATAGTGAAAAATACTTAAAAACTACTTTTTTAATCAAAATATTTTATAGTGATAAATTATAAAATTTAGTGGTTTTAAATTATAATTATATTATACTTTTACCATTTTATCCAATGGTTGTCATTAGAATTAATTTCACTTTGAAATTGGACATAAACAATTGTCAATCTTTTGATAGATGTTGTTTCTAAAAAACACGCTATTTGTTTTGACAACAAGAATTAATTATAAAATTAATTAATCCAAATTATATGATTGGAATTTTGTAAAATAGATACCATTTTTTTAATTCAGAATATCAATTATAGCTTAGGGTGAATTTTTGTTATTTTTCTGAAAAACATCAATTTTTGATGAATAGTGAAACCACTAAGTGGTAGTTTAAAAACTAATTTTTTGTGTAAATGAAACATTACCACTTCTGTGGTTTGATTTTCAAAAATCCAAAATACATGGTTGTCATTAAAAAGTAAAATTTGGTTCACTGGGAATAAAATAATTTTTTGGTGAATCGTAACTTTTAAGGTTTATTAATCACGATTAAAGGTAATTAGTGAAATTTAAGGTAAAAATGATATTATAAAAATATGAAAATATCTTGAAACTTTTTCTACACTTATTGAATGAGTCATGACCGACCAATAAAATCCTTGGGACAACTTCGGGACCCCATTGAGCCACTTGGGTAAGTAAATGACATTAAGAACTTTTTATTTAAAGTAAAAATAACATTGTCACAAACATGTGTTGTTTTACTAAAACAATTATTACATGGGGTTAAATAAGTTAACTATTTGACTATAAATATTCATTGGAAAGATAAAAAGATTTAATACATCATGATAGTTTTTTTTATAATTTTTAGACATTAAATAAATTAAATTTCTCATGACACCATGATGATGCAGCAATTACATCATTAATTAACGATTTAAATAAAATGAAATGATAATGTAAAATATAAGGCTTACACTTGTCGAAAAACTATTTTATGGGAATATCTCAAACCCTTATCACCTTATCCTAGAAATATATCATTGTGGGACCTTTGAAATCCGAAAATCATTTCATAATAATGTAACATGTCATGCCTTTCCAAGAGTGCCCCTCTTCTCCTCTTATAAAAGGCCCCCACCACTACCACCTTATTCACACCGTCAAGACATTTGGCTCGGCCAAACTCTGCCCAAATACTCTATCAACTTCCCTCTATTACTCCTAGAAGCCTCACTTTGGGCAGAATTCTTCCCAAGGAAGTCTTTGGCTCAAATCAAAAAAGAGTTACCCGATTTTAAGGTAATGTCTTCTCTTATGTTATTTTGTTTTATTTTGCTTCTCCAACCCCTTAAACTCTATTTATTCCATTATTTTGTAACAACACCAGTATATTTAATATACTAGGATGTTTTTATGAGAAATATTTTATTTAAACTTACACACACCTAGGTCTAATGGTTAAAGAACATACTGTTTCTGTGGTTGGAGAATTTCTGCCTCATGAAACGATAATTGTTCAATCTTATTTTAACACCTCTCATGGTGGCCATTAAGATGTCAATATATTTATATATGATATATATTATGCTTATTTTTTCCTTATGCTTCTGTATTTCTCATTTATGGCATACCTTTATGATTTTCATTATGGGTAAACGCGATAATTTCATTTTAGAAGTGCGGACTACCACCCCCTCAAAGTGATTTGAATCGTTAATGCCATATATGGGATGTATAAAGGATGGAGTAAATTATATTATATATGATATTATACTGGAATTATAATATACATTTATATAATTATGATTACATTGCATTAAATACGAAATAGAAATGAATGTAGCGTTCATGCGTACGTATGGCTTACCGTCTCCATGAACGGTGCATTTCATTTCTTACCTCTAAATGTTACTTAATATTATGAATGAATCTATATACTAGATATATATGATATATATTATATGTAAATCATTAATATAATTCTGTATATAATGAATATTTTACCACATGAACAACTTGTAATTATAAGAAGTTTATTTCTGACTCTAGTACAAAAGATCGAAAAAATGACCGTTATTAACATAAATAATTACATAATGTTCATAACATGGTAATAAGTGATATAAATTGAATAATAAACTTTAAAAGGGATCTTAAGAAATTATAAATTAACTCTAGTTTATTATTCAGGAGGTTAAAGAATGGTCGAGTCAAGTCAGACACGAGGTAAGGGAACTTCTTAACCCAATTTCTATTCTTTGGGTTAATCTCCTACTTTGAAATTATGTCATGATATTATTATGTCCTTGAAACGCATGGCCAATTGTCACCTATTGACCGGTCAAGGTTTCGGTGCTCATCTAATGTGTATAGCAGCACTCGGGTCGAATCCTCATCGATGGTAATTCGTAATAGTCATTTTTTTAGTTGATTGTATTGTGATTAGGGGGTTTGTTTGCAGATCTTAATTGAAATGATTGATTGTATATAATTGATTTAATAAATTGATAAATATTGGGGTGAGTTCATCATTAGGTAGTTATGTTTGTGATATCCTTGAGCTTTTATTTATATTTCATTTAAATTAACACCCACTTCACAAGTTGACGTCGATTAGAATTTCAAAGTGTTAAAGCTTTAATCCAAGACTTAACTTAATTTGGATTCTAATCTCAATCAGTACATGTTTATGGTAGTGTATTTTTGGTTCCAATAATCCATGGAAAACTCATGCTAAACAAAATATGTCATTAATCCATGACATATTAAGTCCAAGATACACAATGTTAAATTGAAGAATACCAATCGAGCAAATAATCTCAATCTCTTAATATCCCTAAATTATAACTCACACCAATGAGATATTTACTCATAAATTTGGGTTTTTAAAATTCTGGTTATAATAATTATGATGATAAATTAAGAATAGAAGAAAAATAAAGGTATTAGAAATGATTTTTGCATCGAACACACACACACACACACACCGACAGTGATGATAATTAAAAACAGATTTTCAATTGAATGAGGAAGAAAAAGAAGGGAATGGGATTAAACTGAATTTAAACTATTTTAAGAACATAAATATTAAACTACATAAGGAGGATGATAATAAGAGATATTGAAGAAGAAACTTGCATTTAAACAGAATTACAAAAGTAAGGTATTGAAAAATTAAAAAAAACGAAGAACACGAAAGTAAGTGAAAACAAAGAGAGGAGGAAAGGTCTATCAAGTGAAAAATTGAGTATAGAAGATCCTCCCAAGACTTTGTCAAGGCTTTGGTCGTGCCAATATGTTATCCTATCTTCTGAAATGCCAACCCCTCTCAAGGAGAGAAGGGGAGAGTATTTATAGCCCAAGGACCGGACTGTTTTCATTCCCATTCTGTCCTTCCACTTTCATCACCAGTTTGGATATTCAGATATCCTAATCTCCAAATATATCCTTCTTAAAAATTGTATATAATAACGTTTTATGACTACTGTCAAATTTTGGAGGCATTTGGACAAGTGTAACCAAAGTTATGGCGGTTTTATTAAACAAAGGTAAATTGTCCATTTCTATCCATGCTTTTTCGATGGCCAAAATGTGAACGTATTTTGAAACAGTAATATGCCTTCAAATACGAATGATTTATTCAAAAAAGTCTTCCATCAATATCTTCTCTTTCACACAGAAAAATATCAGCTCGATTTGATGCTTACATCATGAGATATGTCATGAATACTATACTGATTTTATTTCTCGACAAGAATGGTGGGCAGGATTTCAATGCATCATTTGGGCCCCTTGTACTTGGATTGGCGAATTGAAATTTTTATCCAAGATGACATGTAGTATCCTAAAAAGTATGGTGGAGAGTTAAGGTTTTTGGACTTCTGGATTGATCCCAGTAAGTCAATCTTCAATGTTGGTCCAGTTTGTTCACAGATTATGTAGTTCATCTTGTGTGGTAAATGTGATCCTTCAAATGGAAGAATTGGCCATTGATCCCTTATAATGAAATGTTTTATATTTATAGTAGAATCCTAAATAATCAGATCCATACAATTTGGATCAGTATAGTGATTGTTATAGTTAAAACAGTAAACTGACTCAATTGGACTACTTCAAAAAATGCTCAAAAATTATACTTAATATTTAAACACTAATATTTTACGAAAATTATGCACATTTCATATAAAATAAGTAAAGGGAGTATATAATAAGTAATGAAAATATTAATAACATAAACTCCCCCACACTTATTCTTGTGCATGTCATCATGTGCAATAAATATAAAAACATGAAAAAATCATTTTTACTCACCAAAAAATATTAAAATTTTGTTTTCTTCAATCAGGGGAGGTTTAGACTATTTCACTCATCCATTTTGAAATCCACCACAAGTTTTTACAGAAACAATGTTCCAAAACTAATTCATTTTTTCATGCTCAAATTTAGAAATGGAAAATGTGGACACTCAAAACTCACACCTCTAAAGATGATAAAATTCATTTGTGGAGGTTCACTCTTTCACCAACCAAAAGTGAAAATCATAGAGTTTGTAAGAGCTCTCAGCTTCCACTCACTATCCAAAGTGATCAAAAATCAAGAGGTCTTTTTAAGGGGTTTTTCGGTGGCTATGTTATGGTAGGAATATAATTTCCAATAGAGAGAAGAAGAGGGTTAAAATACCAACATAGAAAAAGCAATGCACATTTTTTTTGAAATAAAACATGGAAGGAAATGAAAAAACATACTTACAAGGGCATGACTGTGTGAATAAAGACACAAAAGAGGGGGGAAAATGTGATGGGAATGTGAATATGGAATATTTAAAAAACACACCCACTTCTCCCAATGTTATAAGAATATATATGGAAAGTGTTCTTTTTTTTGTATTTATTCAAAAGTTGAACTTGAAACAGATCTCACACTCATCTCCCAACCCATGTTTGATCTCCTCACAATACTAATTGTATTAGTTATAACAAGATCAAAGGCTGATTAAGAGTTTTTTTTGACCCATCCAAGACACAACCCATTCTTATATTCATTTTTTTTCTTTTTTGAACACTTTTCAATATCATTTGTACAATACATTCCCAAATCCCACTGAATGACAACCTCCCCCCCCCACACTAAAATGTATGCTTTCCCTCAAGAATATTATAACACACCAGAATGTAAAGAAATGATACCCATAAATGAAATCCATTCCCTCCCAAACTTAAATTTCAAAAACTTATGTAATGAAAATCCATGTTGATATTAGGTGGGATAAGGTATTGGGATTGTAAGGTGGCAATCAACGAAAATGTTTTCATTGGCTTGAAGAGGAATTCAAAAGGAGGATTAATGTAAGGGTAATGAGAGACTATTTGGCTATTGTGATTCTCAGGTGGTTTAGAAAATGCCTCTATCATATAAATGCACACTAAGGCAGGAAATTCAGCTCGAAGGTACAAAAACTCAATACTCACAAATGGGGGTGAAAACACCCATTCTAAAAAGATATCCATAGGTGTCCTTGGCATGAAATTAAATGTTGTTCCACACGGTTCGGGAAAATCATTTTCCAAATAAAAAATTGAGTATTCAAAATTTGTTAATTTTGACTCAAAATTGATTATCCAAAGTCATGATGAAAATACAAAAATTTTGAGATGAAAACATATCTGTTAACTCCCCAAAATTGTTGGACAAAATTTCAAAACTCTATTGTGAGTAAGCATGACTCTATAATTTTTTTTATTTTTTTAAGTGATTGTTTTCTTGGTTTTTTTTAGGTTTTTAGGTTTGTATATTTTTTTTTTAATAAAGATACACCCACACAAAAGAGAAAGTGAAAAAGAATGGTTTTGATAAAGAAAGTGGTAAAAAAATTGAAGAGAGAGGAAAAAAGAAGAAAGATGTAGAGAGAGGAAGAGATAGAGAGAGAGTTAAAGGGAAAGAGGTTCCCCCTGGTTTAGACTTGGTGGGTCGTCGTCTCCATCCGGTGGTGGGTTGACTGGAGAAGTTGGGTATCCAATGGAAGTAGATGATGATCCAGGATTGTGTGTCCTCTCATAGTGATGCTTTAACTGATGTCCATTCACCGTGAATGTCCTTTTTGAAGAGGGGACTTCGACTTGCACTGCACCAAATGGGTTAACATTAGTAATAACAAAAGGACCTTCCCAACGAGAATTAATCTTACCTGGGTGATGTCGGAATCGATAATTGAAGAGCATTACATTTTTAACTTCATGAAATACCTTTCTCAAGATGTGTCTGTCTTGGAGTACCTTAGCCTTCTCTTTGTACAGAATGGAATTCTCATAGGATTCAAGTCGAAGCTCCTCCAGTTCAGCCAATTGAAACAATATTTCTTCACCCGATTTTTCACAATCAAAATTATAGGTTTTCACAGCCCAAAAAGTCTTATGTTGGATTTCAACTGGTAGATGACATGATTTACCAAAAACTAGCCTAAAAGGGGACATCCTAATGTGTGTTTTATAGGAATTTTGATAAGCCCAAAGTGCATCCCCAAGTCTTTCAGGCAAGTCTTTTCTGGTGGGTTTTCCAATTCTATCAAGCACTCTTTTCAATTCTCTATTAGAATGTTCAGTCATGCCATTTGTTTGGGGGTGATATGATGTTGAGTTTTATAAACAAACCCATTCTTTTTCAAAAGATATTCCATGGTTTAGAAACGGCTTGAGGAAAAGGAATTAGGTTCCTAAGTGGAATTGAAGGAGGTGAGGGAATGGTTTCAGGTTCCTTTTCAAGTTTCTTTTTATTTTCATTTTCTAGTTCAACATTCAAAGGAGGGCTAGAGGACTTATCTTGAGGCATAGCAAGTTGCTTTTCTGATCAAAGTGAAATCACACTTACATTACCCTTGGGGTTGGGTAATGGTTGAGCTGGGAGTTGGGAAGATTTGGATGGTTGTTGCTGACTAAGGTGGGATGCAAGTTGAGCGATTTGGCATTCAATGTTCTTAAGACTAGAACAGGTGATGGAGGAAAGATCATCAACAACACATTCCCATGGTTTCTTGGAGGAATAGGCTTGTCCCAGATTGGGATTTCCTTGATTTTGGTTCTTGTGAAAGAGATTGTATTGGTTTTTGAATTGGGAAGGCTCACTAGGATAATGGAATCCAGGAAGAGGATTGTTCCTTTGAAGTTGAGGAAGAAAATGATAAGGTTGTTGGAAGTTACCAACACCTTGACCATATTGGAACTGGTTTGGGTTTTGAGGAGGGAATTGAGGGGGATAAGAAATGGGATTACCATACCTAAGGCCTTGGTTATTGGATGAAGAGAAGGCCTCAGAGTGAGGTTGGTTGAAGTTTCTAACAAACTGACCTGATAGTTGAGGGTTGGTGTTCCGCTGAGCATATGTAGCATTGAGCTCCATTTGGTCCAGATGAATCGGATTGATCCTCTTTAATTTGTGGATATGTGTCAGTTGGATGGGATGGAGAGTTTCAGATTCCACAGTTTTGGATAGGTCCAGGAAACATTGATTGTGGAGAAGACGAGGTTCGGGATTTGGTGGCCACAGCTAGCTGTCGCAGAAGACCTGTAAGTTCAGTCATCCACTCGGTCATCTTGTTCAGCTCAATTGATTGATTCTCTTGGGCTTTTTTAACTTGATCATGTGCTCGAGTATGGAATTGTTGTGTGTTTTCATCCATGTTACTTTTGAGATCTCTTGCTGCTGTATGAGTTTATCAACAAGAGCACCGCCACTTGCGGCATCTATGAGAGTTCTCTCCATTTCCAATAAAACCTCATAGAAGTATTGGATCAAGAGTTAGTCAGGGATTTAGTGATGTGGGCCGGTTTCCACAAGCTTTTTGAACCTCTCACAGAACTCATGGAGTGATTCACTTGGGAATTGATAGATATCACTTATTTCCTTTCGGATAGAAGCAGTACGAGAAGCAGGAAAGAATTTCTCTAAGAAGAGTCGCTTCATGTCATTCCATGTGGCTATGGAACCAGGAGGAAGTTAGTAGAGACATGACTAAGTAGTGTCATCTAGGGAGAAAGGGAATGCTCGGTGTTTGATTTGTTCTTTAGAAACCCCTTGAGGCTTCATGGTAGAGCACACCACTTGGAACTATTTAAGGTGAAGATGTGGATCCTCACCGGCTAGCCCGTGGAAATGAGGGAGAAGATGAATCAAACCTGATTTGGGTTTGAAGTCAGCTTCTTTGTTTGGATATTGAATACCCAGTGGTTGGTAATTCAAATCAAGGGCAGCAAGTTCTTTGAGGTTTTTTTCCCTAGGATTGGCCATTTCTAATTCAACTGGTTGGACAGAGACTAGTTCTTGAATTATTTGATTATCTCTGATGTTTCTCCAAATTTGGCGAAGTGTTTGCTCAATTTCAGGGTCAAACAAATCTGAGGGATTTTTTGGGAGGCTATGGGGAATTCAGAGAGATCTTGGAAGAAAGTGGAAGATGAGGTTTTTGTATTTTTTCTGTTTATGATTTTTAAGAGGAAGACGGGTTTTTCGTTGTGTTTTTTTATTTTTTTTTAAATTTTGTTTTTTGGGGTTTTTTTACAATAACCAGAAACTAATGACTACATAAAGCACCATCCCCGTCAATAGAACCATTTGAAATGCACGGCCAATTTTCACCTATCGAGTGGTCAAGGTTCCGGTGCTCTGCTAATGTGTATAGCGACACTCGGGTCGAATCCTCAGCGATGGTACTTCCTAATAGTCGTTTGTTTTTAGTTGATTGTATTTTGATTAGGGGGGTTTGTTTTCCGATCTTGATTGAAATGATTTATTTTATATAATTGATTTAACAAATTGATAAATATTGGGGTGATTTCATCATTAGGTAGTTAACTTTGTGATATCCTTGAGCTTTCTTTATATTTCATTTAAATTAACACCCACTTCACAAAATCACGTCGATTAGAATTCCAAAGTGTTAAAGCATTAATCCAAGCCTTAACTTAATTAGGATTCTAATATCAATCAGTACATGCTTATGGCAGTTCATTTGTGGTTCCAATAATCCATGTAAACCACATTCTAAACAAAATATTTCATTAATCCATGACATATTAAGTCCAACATACACAATTTTAAATTAACGAATACACATCGAGAAAATACTCTCAATCACTTAAAATACCTAAATTATAACTCACCCCAATGATATCTTTACTTATCCATTTGTGTTTGTAATATTATGGTTATAATAATTATGATGATAAATTAAGAATAGAATAAAAATAAAGCGATTAGAAAATATTTTTGCGTCGAACACACACACACACACGAACAATGATGATAATTGAAAACGGATTTTCGATTGAATGAGGAAGCATAAGAAGGGAAGGGGATTCAACTGAATTTAAACTATTTTAAGAACATAAATATTAAACTATAGAATTTGGATGAGAATAAGAGATATTGAATAAGAAACTTGCATTAAAACAGAATTACAAAAGAAAGGACTTACAAAATTACAAAAACGAAGAACAAGAAAGTAAGTGAAAACAAAGAGAGGAGGAAAGGTATCTCAAGTGAAAACATGACTATGGAAGATCCTCCCAAGCCTTTAGAAAGGCTTTGGTCGTTCCAATATGTTCTCCTCTCTTCTAAAATGCCAACCCCTCTCAAGGAGAGAAGGGGAGAGTATTTATAGCCCAAGGAGTGGACTGTTTTCATTCCCAATCTGTACTTCCAATTTCATCGCCAGGTTGGCTATTCATAAATCCGAATCTCCAAATATCTCCTTCTTCAAAGTTGTATATAATCAAGTTGGCCAACTACTATAAAAATGTGGAGGCATTTGGACAAGTGAAACCAATGTTATGGCGGTTTTATTAAACAAAGGTAAACTGTCCATTTCTGTCCATGCTTTTTCGATGTCCAACATGTGAATAGATTCTGGAATAGAAAGTTTCCTTCAAAACCGAATGACTTCTTCAACAAATTAGGCCGACTATACCTCCTCTTTCACACTGAAAAATATAAGCTCTATTTTATTCTTACATCATGAGATAGTTTATGAATACTATACTGATTTTATATCTCGTCTAGAATGGTGGGCTGGAATTAAAAGCATCATTTGGGCCCCATGTAGTTGGATTTGGGCCTTGAAATGTTTATCCAAGATTAGATGTAGTGTCCCCAGAATTATGGTGGAGAGTTAAAGTTTTTGGATTTCTGGATTGAGCCTAGTAAATTAATCTTCAAGGCTGGTCCAGTTTGTTCACAGATTCTGTAGGTCATCTTGTGTGGTAACTGTGATCCTTCAAATGGTAGAATTGGCCCATGATCCCTTCTAATAAAATGTTTTATATTTAAATTGTAATCCTATAAAATAATAACCATACAATTTGGATCATTATAGTGATAGTTATAATTAAAACAGTAAACTGACTCAATTGGACTACTTCAAAAAATGTTCAAAAATTATACTTAATATTTAAACATTAATATTTCACACAAATTATGCACATTTCATATAAAATAAGTAAAGAGAGTTTATAATATGTCAAGAAAATATTAATAACATAATTCCTATCTTTTATTTGTACTTTATTTATGTTTAATTATATTGAATACACATAATAGATTTATTTTATTTTAAAAAATGATCTTTTTAAGGGACTTCCTCTCAATCTCCTTTCATTGAGTCATATTTTGTTTTATTCACAAATTTCTATTATACAGTGTATAAAACCATTTGAAGTTTATTTTTATTCAAAAGGAATATTTTTTATATAAAGAATTTTACTAAACGACAAAAGGGAATGTTTTTTTGTCGTACGTATGCGGCGACAACGACTTCTCCGCCGCCGTGACCATTATTTGAGTTTCGGCTTCCTCTACAAGCCGTAACTTTTTTTAAATGAAAAATAATTACAAAGTTTTTATTTTATTTAATTTTGGTATTGAAAATGGTTTTGGAAGTGTTTTTTTATATCATTGTGTTGTATTGATATCTTGTGATTGAAATGTGGAAATGTCATGTCTTCTTTATGCATGTTTTATGTGATACGATTATGTTATTGATTATGATATGTTTAAAACTGTTCATATGAGGAATTCATTGGACTTAATAAGTGACGGTTGGAGCCCTCTATAGCTCCTAGATCAATCGGTACGTCTCAAGAGACAAACTAGTGTCTTGGCATGAGGCCTTGACAAAATATTATTTCTAGTCTTGGCACGAGGCCTTGGCTACGTGGTTATGATAGTCTGGAATTATGCATTCCATCATTATGAAAGTGGTTATTGATATATCATGTGATTATTCGACCAGTATAATATCCATGTGAATAAGTAAATGGCATTATTTCATTTTCCATATTATGCTAAAGTTCATGTTTAAAAGTCTTTTTTTAGTTATACATTGCCTTAAATGTTTATGTTTATTTATGAAAGCTTCCGCTATATTGTTATCCTTACTGAGCTTCTGAGCTCACTCATTTTAATGTTTTAATTTTTCAAGGATGTAAAGAAGTATATTATGAATGACCGGCAAGGATAGTATGAGGAGATATAAAGACAAGATGTTGTTGTAGTTTTGTTTTACTTTGTAATGTAATGTATGACTAATGAATGTATCTAGTGTTTCCAAGGCTACTAAACTAATCGGTCTTTCGAGACATGATCTTTTGTGATCATTCCAATGTTACTTAATAATGCACTGACACTGGGTAACTAGGGTCGGGGCGTTACATTTGGTATCAGAGGCAGTTTAGTACTAACCTTGGAAGCTAGATTTAGATAAACTATGATTAGAGCACATAGACCTAAGAAAAAATTTGAGGATTAGTATAGAAGAACTTCTTAGAATTTTGGTATTATAAAGATTTTGTGAGTTTTCCGAGCAATACATCCATGTCTGGATACAAGCAGGTAGAGGCGGCTCTAGCACAGATGTAACTAGGGGTAAAACCCGAAAACACCGCTTTGAGCTAGACTCGAATGGGAACTGGTGCATGACAACGGGACTTGCTACACTCTTGGTTACGACACTCCCAGGGGGATATGCTTAGGATAATTCTCATTTTCTTTACAAATAATTATGAAGGGTTTATGAGTATATACTTCCTCAAAGAAAACATTTTTATGATTATGGATTATATCCATAAATAGTTCAATTTATGTTAAGTGTTTTTCATGTTTGTTATTATGTATTTTGATTCATAAACTAATATAGTTTATGCCATTGTTTAGAAATTGTGCCTAGTGGGAGGAATAGAAACTGTATCAATGCACGCACTCCATGTAGGGATTTCCCTCCTTCTCAATGTAATTATATTTGAGCTGGAGATACAACTGGTGCTGATCAACTTATCACCATACTGGGACAACTCACTCAGGTTATGAATAATAACCTTACTTGTATGGAGCACCCTAATCCGCAACGTGGAGGATCAATGTTAGACCACTTCATGAGGAAACAACCACAATCATTTAATGGGGGTACAAATCCATTTGTATATGAGAAATGGATAAACTCCTTAGAGAAAATATTCCACACCTTGGGGAGTAACGAAATGGAGAAGGTTATCATGGCAGTTTACCGCCTCACTAGAGATGTCGATCAATGGTGGTCACTGATTCAAAACACAAAGGAAGATGAAGAAGTATCAAGTATGGAATAGAGGTTGTTTAAAGATATTTTCTTAGAAAAATACTTTCCTCATGACCATCGAGAAGATATGGAAAGGCAATTTCTGAGTCTGATACAAAAGGAGGATGAGAATGCCGCAAAGTATGAGGCTAACATTACAAATTTAGTGAGGCATGCATTAGATTATATATGTAACCCAAGAATTAAGATTGATCATTTCTATTATGGGTTAAAACCATTTCTCCTCCGAGCATTATAATCACACTCCTTCTCATCGTACGAAGATATTGTCTCGTGTGCTATCAAGATAGAAAAAGAATTCTCTAAATCTTATGACAACAAAGTAAAGCAAGAGAAGAAGATAACAGTGGAATAAGAGGCAGATAAAGGGGAAAAGGGAAAGAAGGATTTTCCATTATGCGATAATTGTGGGAATAATCACCTCGGTACTTGCCTAAAAGGAGTAGGAGTTTGTTATAACTGTGGAGAAAAAGGTCACCAGGCTCGAGATTGCAAGGGAAACAAAGAGGCTATCAATGTTGAATGCTTAAATTATAGGGAAATGGGGTATTATGCAAATGAATGTCCTAAGTTTCAGGGAAACTTACATCAGAAAGGCCAGGGTATCAAGGACAATCTTATGTTGTTACTACAGTTGAAGTGGAATAATTAATGTATTGGTTCTTTTGGACTCAAGGATTATATTCTGGTTATAAGAATAATGTGTTATATATAAGGATTATACTACAGTACTTTTTGTATTCATTAAGGGTTTAATATGATGAAGGTAATCATATTTTTGTATGTGGAAATAAGAGAAACTTTACTTTGTTTGAGGAATCTGATGATACAATTGATTTTGAAATTTAGAGACCTTTTAGAGAAAGTTTGGACGAAGGTATTTTGGATAACTATAAAGGTTGGAATGGTTTAAGTTGAACATTGGATAGTATTGTTTAAGGATAAAACATTTGTAAAGATTATTTTTGAAATATTATAATACTATAGTTTTTGGAAAAGGAAAACCTACAGGTTGGGGGAGAACCCGTCGCGTCGGACAAAGCTGTAGGAATTGAACCCACAACCATAGTGCGACAGGCCTTTATTACCTACCACTAGCCTACAGGAGGTCCCTGGTTATTAAAAAATAGTTTTCCTAATCTAAATGGTATGTGTTAATATTTGGAACCTTATACAATTGGGATAAATAGAATATTTTGAGTTCTATTACCTTTTGGAGTGAATAATGGGTTTATAGTAAGAATTTATTATAGAATGAAAGTCTATATGACAAGTAAGTATATTTCCTTACGTTCTTAGTAAATCTCCTAAATAAATTCCTCAACTTTATTAAAGGTAACATAAAACAAAAACATTGTTGGTTAAATTTTCCAACAGGGGATTCAATGACCATTTAACCAATCACAAGTTTGTGATTTTCTTGTGGTTAACTTTCTCCTAATCCTGTTTTCTACAACTCTCCATCAGACTTTGATGATTTGTTTTTCCTCCATATCCATATTTTCATATAATCCTAGTATGGGTTATCTTGGGTGTCCTTTGTACTTCTATTTCTTTTATTTAATGTTATATTTTAATTAACCCTATTTCCGATGTGGGTTTTCAACAAAGGTATTTTCTATTTTCAACCTTTTATTTTCGAAAAAAAAATTCAAAATGCGAGGATGAAATTTATTGAAGGATGGTATAATGTAACTCCCCAAGATTCCATGATATGCTTCTCTTTCAATAATGCAATAGCTTGCATTGTATACAAGTTCGAGTTCCAACACACCGCGGCCAATCAATGTAGCCGTTATGAATAGTAATACCCAATTTTTAAAATTATATAAATTTTATTTTTCAAATTGAACTTCATTTTTAGATTCGTAATACCAAAATTAGCCTATGTTGAATTTTTGGTATTTTTCTGAAAACTTCCAATTTTTGATGAATAGTGAAAAATACTTAAAAAGAACATTTTTAATCAAAATATTTTATAGTGATAAATTATAAAATTGAGTGGTTTTAAATTATAATTATAATATATTTTTACCATTTTATCCAATGGTGGTCATTAGAATTAATTTCACTTGGAAATTGGACATAAACAATTGTCAATCTTTTGATTGATATTTTTTCTTAAAAACACGCTATTTGTTTTGACAAAGGGAATTAATTATAAAATTAATTAATGCAACTTATATGTTTGTAATTTTTTAAAATAGACACCATTTTTGAATTCAGAATATCAATTATAGCATAGGGTGAATTTTTGGTATTTTTCTGAAAAACTTCATTTTTTGATGAATAGTGAAACTACTATGTGGTAGTTTAAAAACTAATTTTTCATGTAAATGAAACATTACCATTTCTATGATTTTATTTTTAAAAATACGACATACATGGTTGTCCTTAGGAAGTAAAATGTGGTTCAATGGGATTAAAATAATTTTTTGGTAAATAGTAGCTTTTAAGTTTTATTAATCGCGATTAAAGGTAATTAGTTAAATTTAAGGTAAAAATGATATTATAAAAATATGAAAATATCTTGACACTTGTCCTAAACATATTTGATGAGTCATTACCGACCAAGAAAATCCATGGGTCAACTTGGGGACCCCTTGGAGCCACTTGGGTAAGAAAATGACATTAATAGCATTTTATTTAAAGTAAAAATAAAATTGTCACAAACATGTGTTGTTTTACTAAAAAAATTATTACATGGGGTTATATAAGTTAAATGTTCGACTATAAATATTCATTGTAAAGATAAAAAGATTTGATACATCATGATGTTTTTTTATAATTTTTAAAAATTAAATAAATTAAAATTCTTATGACACCATGATGATGCAGGGATTACCTCATTAATTAACGATTTAAATAAAATGAAAATATAATGTAAAATCTAAGCCGTACACATGTCTGAAACCTATTTTATGGGAATATCAATAACCATTATCACCATATACTAGAAATCTATCATTTTTGGACCCTTAAAATCCAAAAATCATTTCATACTAACGTAACATTTCATGGCTTTCCAAGAGTGCCCCTCTTCCCCTCTTATAAAAGGCCCCCACCACTACCACATTATTCACACCTTCGTGCCATTTGTCTCGGAAAAACTCTGACAAATTACTCTATAAACTTCCCTATATTACTCCTAGAAGCCTCACTTTGGTCATATTTCTTCCCAAGGAATCCTTCCTCTCAAATCAAAAAAGAGTTACCCGATTTAAAGGTAATGTCTTCTCTTATGTTATTTTGTTTTATTTTGCTTCTCCAACCCCTTAAACTCTTTTTATTCCTTTATTTTGTAAAACCACCATTATATTAAATATACTAGGATGTTTTTATGAGAAGGATTTGATTTACACTTACACACACCTTGGTCTAATGGTTATAGAACATATTGTTTCTGTGGTTGGCGAATTTCTGCCTCACAAAACGATGATTGTTCAATATTCTTTTAACACCTCTCATGGAGGCCATTAAGATGTCACTATATTTATATATGATATATATTATGTTTATGTTTTTCTTTATTCTTCTGTATTTCTCATTTATGTCATACCTTTATGATTTCTGTTATGGGTAAACGCGATAATTTCATTTTAGGAAGTGCGGACTACCGCCCCCTCAAAGTGATTTGAATTGTTAATGACATATATGGGATGTATAAAGGATGGAGTAAATGATACTATATATGATATTATACTGGAATTATAATATACCTTTATATCATTATTATTTCATTCAATTAAATACGAAATAGAAATGAAAGTAGCGTTCATGCGTACGTACAGCTTACCGTCTCCATGAACTGTGCATTTCATTTATTACATCTAAATGTTACATAATATTATGAATGAATGTTTTTATTGGATATATATGATATATATGATATCTAAATCATGAATATAATTCTGGATATAATGGATATTTTATCACATGAACAACTTGTAATTATAAGAAGTTTATTTTTGACTCAAGTACCAAAGATCGACAAAACGACCGTTATTAACATAAATAATTACATAATGTTCATAACATTGTAATAAGTGATATAAAATGAATAATAAACTTGAAAAAGTTTCTTAAGAAATTATAAATTAACTCTATTTTATTATTCAGGTGGTTAAGGAATGGTCGAGTCAAATCGGACACTATATAAGGTAACTTCTTAACCCAATTTCTATTCGTGGGGTTAATCTCCTAATTTCTAATTATGTCATGATATTATTATGTCCTATCTTGTATTTGTAATTTCTTTATGTGTAATTATATTTAATACACATAATAGATTTATTTTATTTTAAAAAATGATCTTTTTAAGGGACTTCATCTCAATCTCCTTTCATTGAGGCATATTTTGTTTTATACACAACTTTCTTTTATATGGTGTATAAACCCCTTTTACTTTTACGTTTATTCAAAAGGAATTATTTTTATACGAAGAATTTTACTAAATGACAAAAGGGAATGTTTTTTTTCGTACGTATGCGGCGACAATGACTACTTAGCCGTCGTGACCATTATTTGAGTTTTGGATTCTTCTACAAGCCGTAACTTTTTTAAATGAAAAATAATTACAAAGTTTTAATTTTCTTTTATTTTGGTATTTAAAATGGTTTGGAAAGTGTTTTTTATATCAATGTGTTGTATTGATATCTTCTGATTGATATGTGGAAATTTTATGTTTCCTTTATGTATGTTTTATGTGATACGATTATGTTATGGATTATGATATGATTAAACCTGTTCATATGAGGAATTAATTGGATTTAATAAGTGACTGGTAGAGCCCGCTATAGCTCCTCGATGCATCGGTAGGTCTCATGAGAAAAACTAGTGTCTTGGCATGAGGCCTTGACAAAATATTATTTGTAGTCTTGACATGAGGCATTGGCTACATGGTTATGGTAGTCTGGCATTATGCATTCCATCATTATGAAAGTGGTTATTGATATAGGATGTGATTATTCGACCAGTAGAATATCCATTTGAATAAGTAAATGGAATTATTTCATTTTATTTTTTCATATTATGCTGAAGTTCATGTTTAAAATGCTTTTGTTTAGTAATACATTGCCTTAAATGTTTATGTTTATTTATGAAAGTTTCCGCTATATTATTATCCTTACTGAGCATATGAGCTCACCCCTTTCATTGTTTTAATTTTTCCAGGATGTGAAGAAGTATATTATGAATGACCTGCAGCGATAATATGAGGGGATATGAAGACAAGATGCTGTTGTAGTTTTGTTTTACATTGTAATGTAATGTCAGACATATGAATGTATCTAGTGTTTCGAAGGCTACTAAACTAATCGGTCTTTCGAGACTTGATCTTTTGTGATCATTCCAATGTTACATAATAATGCACCAACTCTGGGTAACTGGGGTCGGGGCGTTACATTGGCCGAGCCAAATTTCTTTGAAGGTGTGAATTAGGGAGAAGGGAGGGTACCCTTTTATAAGAGGGGTGAGAGGCACCTTAGGAGAAGATAGAAATATTATTTTTATAATAAAATCATTTTAGGTTTCTAATGGCTCCAAAATGGATTATTTAAAGGCTAAGATGGGTATGGGTATCAAAATAATCAACCTATAGGTTTTAGATAGGTTTGGGTCACTATATTAACTTTATATTTTAGATTTAACTCTTATTTAAATAGTGCGACATTTACCATGTCTCTTTGTATTTTTATATTATATGGTTAAAAAACATACTATATATATTCAAGAGAACTTAAATTGGTTCATGAATGATACACCTATAATTATATAAGTCCTTTGGATGAACCTTAGATTTTTTGTATTAGAATACCAATTAATAATATAATATTTGTTTTAAAAACTCTTTTATGTCAATTTTGACAGTATTCAGTAATTGATTTTTGTTAAAGTCATTAAAACATTATTAATTAGAAAAAAATTCATTTAATCAATCCTATAATGTCATAATAACCTAGAAAATTATTGGATGGCATCAAAACATTCAAATTGTAATTATTGTAATGTTAATAATTCCATTTATTTGATTCATTCATTAATAAGGAAAATACTCCATCATTATTGTGTCATAAATAAATTTAAATATTAAATTTCTAAAAATTATAAATAAAATAATATTATGATGGAAATCATTTTATATTTCTAATAAATATTTATAGTTGAAAAGATAACATATATAACCCTATATAAAATGTTTTTTCTAAAAGATATATGCTTATGTCATTTTTGTATTTACTTTAACTTAATTAATATAAAGTTTCATTATCACTTACAAGTGGCTCCATGGGGTCCCAAAATCGTCCCAAAGATGGCCATGGTAGGACATGTATCGGAAAATGTGGTTAATACATGTGTTAGGGTAATTTAATATTATTATAATATTAGTTCTTTACCCTTATTTACCATATTTACACTTTAAGCATGGTAAATAAAATATTTACCAATGTAATTATTAAAAATGTCCAAAAATAAAAGTTATCTATTTATACTATTTTTACCTCATTATTATAAATATGGAATCCATTTTTCTAAATTCAAGACACAGAAGTGGCAGAAAATTATTTAAAATTAATTCTCATTGTCAAAAAAAGAGAGTGTTTTTTAAGAAATAATAACTATCAAAATATTGACACTTGTTTATGTCTCGTTTAAATGTGAAATTATTCCCAATTACCAACATTGGATTAAATGGTAAAAATATATTCTAATTATACTTTAAAACCACTCAATATTACAATTCATCACTATAAATTGTTTGATTAAAAAAAGTTGTTTTTAATTAATATTTAGTATTTTTCATTATTCATCAAAAATTGAATGTTTTCTAAAAAAATACCAAAAATTTACCCTAGGATAATTTTGATATTCTGAATCCAAAAATGAAGTCCATTTTGAAAGATAAAATTTAAAAAATTTAAAAATTTTGGTATTAATATTCATAATGGCTAGTTTAATTGGTTGTGGAGTGTGTTAGAACTTGAAGTTGGGTACAACACACGCTATTGTATTATTCAAATAGAAGAATATTGTGGGAGCTTGGGGTGTTACATTCTCCCCTCCTTGAAATAATTTTGTCCTTAAAATTTATAGGATACTACCACATGAAAAGACTTGGGTGGTTCTTCATCATAAGTTCCTTGGGTTCCCACATTGCCTCTTCCATCTTATGGTTTCTCCATAGAACTTTTACCAGACAAGTTGTTCGGTTTCTCAATACTTGTTCTCTCATATAAAGAATCCTGACGAGCTCTTCACAATAAGACATATTGGGTTCTAGTTCTAATTCCACATAGTTGAGTACATGTGTTGGTTCATGCTTGTATTTTCTCAACTATGATACATGGAATACATCCTGATCATTGGAGTGATTTGGCGGCATTTCCAAATGATAAGCTACCACCCCAATTAGTACTAGAATTTCAATAGGTCTGATGTACCTGGGACTCAATTTTCCCTTCTTACTGAAATGTATAACACCCTTCCATGGAGATACATTCACGAAAACATTATCTTCTACCTGAAATTCCAAATCCTTCCTTCGGTTATCGGGATATCTATTCTACCAACTTTGATCTTCTTCGATTTGGTTTTGGATTACCTTCGCCTTTTCAATCGTTTCCTCCACAAGTTCTGGGTCTACATGTTTTCATTCAATAACATCATCCCAAAAGGTTGGTGTGTGACATCTCTTTCTGTATAATGCTTCATATGGTGCCATTAGAATACTTGAATTGAAGTTATTGTTATAGGAAAATTCTACCTGAGGTAAATATTGATCCCACATACCTTGAAAGTTGAGTGAGAATGATCTCAACATGTCTTCTAAGGTTTGAATAGTCCATTATGATTGTCCATCAGTTTGGGGGTGGTGGGAAATTCTCAAATGAAGTTCAGTATCAAGGGATTTCTGAGGACTTTTCCAGAATCTTGATGTAAAATGTGGATCATGATCAGAAACAATCGATAGGGGTGCATGATAAAGTCTCAAAACTTCAATAATATATAGTCTTTCTAGACATTCAAGTGGTAAATCCTCTATTATAGAAAAACAAATGTGCTAACATGGTTAGACGATCAACAATGACCCATATTGCGTTGTTCCTTCTAGGAGTCTTTTTAAGTCCCATGAAAAAATTTATCGTAATATTATCCCATTTCCACTCATGTATGAGAATAGGTTGCATGACTCCTCTAGGATGTTGCCTTCCAGCTTTCACTTATTGAAAAACCATACATCTTGACACAAAATTAACAATCTCCCTCTTCATGTTGTCCCACCAAAAATGTTCCTTCAAATCTCTATACATCTTGGCAATCCCGGGGTTCATAGATAAATTCGAACTATGAGCATCGTATAACAATTCCCTTTTTAGATCAGGTATATCGGGAACACAAATTCCCTTCCCAAATTTCAAAATTTCATCTTCATACAAAAAGTCACTCAATCTCCCATCATTCACTGCTTTAATCTTCTTTTGAAACTCTTCATCATCAGCCTGAGAACTTTTTATCCTTTCTAGTAAAGATAGTTTGGAAACCATTTGAAAAAGCATTGATGTTTCACCTTCCATGGTTATTCCCATATCCATTTTACTAGTTCCATGAGAATAGGATCCCATTCAACTCTCATCTTGTTCAAAACTCCTTGATCATTTCCGCTCAAATCATCTTCCACCTTATTATCCTTCCCTAAGTGGTTGTGTATCGTGAAGTCATAATCATTGAGTAGTTCATGACATCTCCTTTGCCTCATGTTGATTTCTTTCTGTTAGAAAATATACTTCAAACTCTTGTGATCGGTATATATCTCACATTTTTTACCATAGAGATAATGTCTCCATATCTTCAAAGCATCTATTACAGCAGCTAACTCAAGATCATGATTTGTATAGTTTTTCTCATGAACGTTTAGCTATCGTGATTCATAGGCAACAACCCTATCATTCTGCATAAGGACACAACCAAGTCCATTCTATTAAGCATCACTATAAATAACAATCCCATCATTCCCTGATGGTAGAGTCAATATAAGAGCATTGAGAAATATTCTCTCTATTTCTTCGAAACATTCTTCACACTCTTTTTTCCAAACAAATTTAACCCCATTACATGTGAGCTTTGTTAATGAGTTAGCCAATCGGGAAAAATTCTGGATGAAACGTCGATAATAACCTGCTAAACCAATAAAACTGCGTACCTCAGTTATATTTGTTGGTGTTGGACATTCTTGGATCGCACTTGTCTTAGAAGGATCAATATATATTCCATCCGTAGAGACATTATAGACATGAAAAGAAATCTCTTGAAGCCAGAATTAACACATGCTAAGCTTCCCATATAATTCGTGTCTTCTCAAAGTCTTCAGGATAATGCGCAAGTTATTTTCATTATCTCTGTAGGATTTGGATTATACCAAGATATCATCAATAAATACCACTACAAAGTCATCAAAATATTCCTTGAAAACATTGTTAATTAGATCCATGAAAATAGAGGGTGCATTAGTCAGCCCAAAAGTCATTACTGTAAACTTGTAATGCCCGTATCTGGTTTGAAATGTTGTTTTTAGAATGTCTTCCTTCTTCACACAGAACTGATGATATCCAGATCGAAGTTCAATATTTGAAAAATATTGACCTCCATTAATTTGGTCGAATAAATCATCAATGCGAGGTATGGGATACTTGTTTATTATTGTTATAGCATTGATCTCCCTATAGTCAATGCACAACCTCATAGATCCATCTTTCTTCTTGAAAAAAAGAACAGGGTCTCCCCCTGGAGAAACACTAGGGAGAATAAATCCCTTATTACACAATTCATATAGTTGTTTCTTTAGTTCTAATAATTCCATAGTGGTCATTCTATAAAGGGTCTTCGATATTGGCCTTGAACCAAGAATAAAATCAATAGAAAACTCAATTTCTCATTCTGGAGGATGTCCAGGTAAATCTTCTCAAAACACATCAACATATTCTCTTACAATAGGTACATACCCTTTTTGAAAATTCCTTCCCTCAGTCACAGTCATTTCATTCTCTTCCCCACAATAATTGAATTTAGTTGAGCTGCTTGGGGTGGATCTTGATAAGAATTTTGTGCTAAAGATTCTTCTCTATAAATAAGATGTTCTTTATCATCATCACCAAAAATCGTACCCTTCTTCTTCTTATAAGAAATTTTCGCATACTGGACTGAATTCCAATCCATATCAAGAATTATATCCAACTAAATCATAGGTATGAGGATGAGATCAGCTGATAAAGAACATTTATATGCTCTAATGGGAACAGATTCACAAAACTATGTTGCAATGATACTTCCCTTAGGAGTTTTGACCGACAACTCCCTTGTTAAATAAAATTGTAAATATCTAATTTTTTGGCAGACTGGGAAGATATGAAACAATGCGATGATCCTGAATCAAATAAACAATTGGCTAAACTTGAGGAACCCATCAAATTACCGACCACCACATCATTTGGAGCTTCTACCTCAGCAGTAGTGATAGCATAAGCTTGGCCTTGATCCCTTGTCCTTTTCTGAGGTTAGTTCCCCTAACGCTTAGTACATTCATTTGCATAATGTCCCATCTCCCAGCAATTGTAGCATCGAACATCGGTAGCTTCTTTCTCCCACTTGTAATCATGAGCTTGGTGGCCATTTTCACCACACTAGTAACATGCTCCCATTACCTTCAAGCAAGTACCGGGGTGTTTATTCCCACATTTACAGCAGGATGGATATTCAACTTTTCCATTATTCCCCTTATTTCCATTTTCATAGTGATCATCACATATCTTCTTCTCTTTCTTTGCTTTAAAGTCATAAGACTTAGAGAATTCATTTTCTATCTTGATAGCACTTGAGACAATATCTTCGTACGATGAGAAGGATTGTGAGACTAATGACCGACAGAGAAACGGTTTTAAACCATCAATGAAATGATCAATCTTACTTCTTGGGTTATGTATATAACCTGCAGCATGCCTTGTTACCCTTGTAAATTTAGACTCATATTTTGCAACATTCTCGTCCTCCTTTTTCCTCAAACTCAGAAATTGTTATTCCATATCCACTCGATGGTCATAAGGAAATTATTTTTCTTAGAAAATATCTTTAAACTCCCTCCATTCCATATTTGATACTTCATCATCATCCTTCGTGTTTTGAATCAATGACCACTATTGATCAGCATCTCCAGTGAGGCGGTAAACTTCCCGGACAACTTTTTCCCTTTCGCTACTCCCCAAGGCGTGGAATATGTTCACTATGAAATTTATTCATTGCTCAAATACTAGCGTATTTGTATCCCCATTGAATTTTGGTACATTTTTCCTCATTAAGTGATATAACATTGATCCTCCACGTTGAAGATCAGGGTGCTCTATAAGAGTATGGTTATTATTCATAACCTGGGTGAGTTGTCCCAGTATGGTGATTAGTTGATCAGCACTAGTTGTATCACCAGCTCCACTATAAATATCTTGAGCAGGAGGGAAATCCCTGCATGGAGTGTGTGAATGGATACAGTTTCCAATCCTTCCAATAGGCGCCATTTCTAAACAATGGCATACACTAGATTAGTTTATGAATAGCAAATCATAAATCCAAATTGTAAAACTCTTAACAAAAATTGAACAGTTTATGGATATAATCCATATTCATAAAAATATTTTCTTTGAGTAAATATAAACTCATAAACTCTTCATGATGGTTTGTAAAGAAAATGATAATTATCTTAAGCATATCCCCCTGGAGTGTCGTAACCAAGAGTGCAGTAAGGCCCGTTGTCGTGCACCTGTTCTCGTTCGAGTCTACCTCAAAGTGGTGTTTTCGGGCTTTACCCCTACGTACATATGTGACAGAGCCGCCTCTACCTGCTCATATCTAGACAGGGATGTATTTATCGTGAAAATCAAAAAATATCTAAAATACCAAAATTCTAGGAAGTTATTCTATACTAATCCTTAAAGTCTATCTTAGGTCTATGTTCTCTAATCCGAGTTTATCTAAATCAAGATTCCAAGGTTTATACTAAACATCCTCTGATACCAACTGTAACACCCTGACCTCAGTTACCCAGAGTTGGTGCATTATTACATAACATTGGCATGATCACAAAAGATCATATCTTGAAAGACTGATTAGTTTAGTAGCCTTGGAAACAATAGATACATTCATAAGTCTTACATTACAGCATAAAGTGAAAAACTACAACAACATAGTCTCTATAGTCCACAATCATATCCCCTTAGACTATCCTTGAAGGTCAGTCATAAAATACTTCTTCACATCCTGGGAAAATTAAAACATAGAAAGTGGTGAGCTCAAATGCTCAGTAAGGATAAAAATATAGTAAAAACTTTCATAAATAATCATAAACATTTAAGGTAATTTATAACTAAAACAAAAGCCTTTTAAACATGAAATTCAGCATAATATGGAAAAAATAAAATTAAATAATGCCATTTAATTTTTCACATGGATATTCTACGAGTTTAATAATCAAATTCAATATCAATAACCACTTTCATAATGATGGAATGCATAATTTCATACTATCATAACCATATAGTCAATGCCTTATGCCAAGACTACAAATAATATTTTTTCAAAGCCTTGTGCCAAGACACTAGTTTGTATCATGACACCTACCGATGAATTGAGGATCTATAGTGGGCTCCACCCATCACTTACTATGTACAATGCATTCCTCATGTGAACAGGTTTAAAAATAACATAAACACTCATATTAAAACTACCATACGAAATATCAATACTATCTCCATAAACCATGAATGGTATAAAAATAACACATCCATAGTCAAACATATCACAAAACCTTCAATACAATATGGAAGTTTTGAATCATAATAAATCAACTTCAAATAATCTTAAAATTCATCAAATGATGCTGACATAGATGAAATCAAAACTATTTGAGAGAAATATCTCTTTTTTTAAAATCATTTAAAAGTCACTTAATTATAAAAGAAAACAATTACTTTGAAAATATTATTATAATCTTGTAAGGGAATCTTTGAAAATTTTATAATGGAAGAGAATAGCCTCACCCAGTGTACAAGTTTAAAAGAAAACATTCTTACCTTAATTTTGTCGAAAATGTTATAAAGGACCTTGTTTAGAAAATGACTGAAATATATCTTTATAAACATCTTATAAAAATTAAAACTAGGGTATAAATGACATTAACCCATAGTCTATAAAATAGTAAAAAAAATGGAATAAATTTTTAAGAATCATGGATGTGGATGATAAAGAGGTCTCAGTAGATAATTATATATATACAACCTTGGATAATAGAGAGATTGTAGAATAAACCCTTACATTGTAAATTTCCTTGGTCAAGGGTAGTATAACCTATTTTATAATGTTGAAATAATTGTTATTAAATTATAAATTATCAATATACATTAATATGATATCATATATGATCTTCTAACATTGTTTTGTTAATAATATCCTAGTATTATCGTTGATTCGGGTGTTAAGGGATTTGTTTTCCTTTATATTCATTGTTATGTGAGTCATATTTATTTTGGATGGGATATATCATATTCAAATCGAGAATGATATAAAGTCTTTAAACATTATATTTAATCATCAAATTAAAATTAGTCTTGAACTGATACGATGGGGAATGAATCTCATCGCGTTCATTGAGACGGTAATCCGTACGTACGCACGAGTGATAATATCATTCTTTTGATATTAAAATAATATATAATTGGATGGTATATCATATATACATAATAAATATCATGTTATATTTATTATTTATATGAATCATACATCATTATTATACCCATCCAAATAATAGTGTATTGAAAAACAATTTTACCACGACGTGGAGATGGTAATCCGTACGTACGCACGTGTGGTGACATGTAATTCAAAGGACGGATAGAATAATTAATATGGTTGTACCATATTCATAGTAGCATAACAGTATATAGAATATACTGGATTTATTATTTTAGAATGGAAGTAACAAATAATGAAGAAGTGGATGAAGGCAAGGACATGAAAGAGGTGATGAAATATTTACCTCTTCTTCGGGTTCTTCCTTTTGATTTGATCAAAAGGGAAACTTAGGATGGATTTATGAATAAAGTATGGACTCTTGGATGAATTAAGGATAGTTTATAGGGTAATTTGGTAGAGTTTTGTTGAGCCAAATGGCTTTTAAGGTATGAATTAGAGAGAAGGGGGAGTGCCCTTTCATAAGAGGGGTGAGGGGAACCTTAGGAAAAGCTACAAATATTATTTTATAATAAAATAATTTTCGGTTTATAATGTCTCAAAAATGGATTTTTTATAGGATAAGGTGGGTATGGGTCAAAAACCACTCAACCAATAGGTTTTAGATAGGTTTTGGTCACTATATAAACTTTATCTTTTAGATTTAACTCTTAGTTAAATAGTTTGACACTTTCCATGTCTGTTTGTATTTTTTATTATATGGTTAATAAACTTACTATATACTACCAAGAGAACCCCAATTGGTTCATTAATGATACATGAATAATTATATATGTCCTTTGGCTGAACCTTATGTTTTTAAGAATAGAATATCAATTAATAATACAATATTTGTTTTAAAAACACTTTTTTGTCAATTTTGACACTATTTAATAATTGATTTTTGTTAAAGTCATAAAATCATTATTAATTCAACCCAAATTAATTTAAAAAATATTAACATGTTAGAACAACCTAGAAAATTTCTTTATGGCAACAAAACTTTAAAATTTTACTTATTGTAACATTTATAATACCATTTATTTGATTCCTTCATTAATAAGTAAAATACTCCATCATTATTGTGACATAAATAAATTTAATTATTAACTGTCTAAAAATTATAAATAAAATACCATTATTTAGTAAATCCTTTTTTCATTCTAATTAATATTTATAGTCTAAAAGATAACTTATATAAAACTATGTAAAAATTGTTTTTCTAAAATATATATGCTTATGTCATTATTGTATTTACTTTAACTTAATTAATATAAAGTGTCATTATCATATACAAGTGGCTCCATGGGGGCCCCAAATCGACCAAAAGTTGACCATGGTCGGACTTGTGTCATCTAATAGGGTTAGGACACATGTTCGGGTAATTTAATATTATTATAATATTATTGTTTTACCCTTATTTACCAAATTTACCATTTATCCATGGTAAAAAAAATATTTACCGAAGAAATTATTTAAAATATCTAAAAATAAAAGTTACCTATTTACACAATTTCTACCTCCCCATTATAAATATGGAATTAATTTTTCAAAATTCAAAACACATAAGTGGTAGAAATTATTTTCAAATAAATTCCCGTTGTCAAAACAAAGAGCGTGTTTTTTAGAAATAATAATTATCACAAGATTGACACTTGTTTATGTCTAGTTTAAATGTGAAATTACCTCCAATTACCAAAATTGGATTAAATGGTAAAACTATCTTCAAATTATAGTTTAAAACCACTCAATAGTACAATTTATCACTGTAAATTATTTGGATTAAAAAAAGTTGTTTTTAATTAATATTTAGTATTTTTCACTATTCATCAAATATTGAATGTTTTCTAAAAAAATACCAAAAATTCACACTAGTCTAATTTCAATATTCCAAATCCAAAAATGAAGTCCATGTTGAAAGATAGAATTTATAAAATTTCAAAAAGTGGGTATTACTATTCATAATGGCTAGTTTGATTTGTTATGGTGTGTGTTAGAACTCGAAGTTGCATAAAACACAAGATACTGTATTATTCAAAGAGAAGTGCACCATGGAAGATTGGGGTGTTACAGGATGTATCATGATACTAATATTTACCCAAATAATTGGAGTGATGTCAAGGCACACCCTTCTTAAACATTTCATTTCATGCATAAGTGTGCCACAAGGATCATATAACATGGATTCACTAAACATCATAATTTATTACACAATAAAGGAATTTGAAATTAGTACATTAAAATCTATGATCAATACATAAATGTGAAAAAAGTTGAATAACCCTGATAGATAAATGAGCATTGTATTCACTACACAATGACTTTGTCTTGGAAAATCGCGGTTCAATTTTGGCTGCATAAAAGTGTGACATAAGATTTACTAAAAATGTTAAATGAGAGAAAAAGGGATGTCAAATAACATGTACCTGAAATATAAATTAATTTGTTAATATATATACAAGTATAAACAAATTTAATGAAATTTAGATTCATTATACAATAGAATTGCTTGAATGTAAATGAGAAGAGGGAAATTCTTTATAGAATTTTGGCATGGTAATGAGTGTACATGGGAGGAATTAATGAGAGGTAAAGGGGTCTTTAGTCATTGAGAAATAAAGAGCCCAGTATGGGTGATTAGTTAAATCATTCACCCACATTTATAATTGGTAGTAAAAGGTCATAAAAATATTAAGAAACTTGTATAAAATGAAAAAGGAAGGAATCCATTACAAGGAGTGTGATCCCAAAGGCATAGAAGAGGATTGAGAGTGGCTTCTTGGGAGCATGGGGAACCTTGAGAGGATTTTAGAGAGAGGAGGGAAGAGTTTTTTCAAGCTATAAAATCATTGATTGATAAGGAATTGGTATCATGGGTGGATTTATATAGGAAATGTTAGGGAATTCTTTATTATTTATGTTTTGGACACCACACATTAAACTAATGTAAACCAAAAACCAAACCATTGTATTTTACCATGTTTTTTTTCAAAGGGGAGTGTAAAACATTGTTTTATAAGTCAAATTTCCGAATGTTTTATAATATTAGGCTTGCTTGTGTGGAGATGAGACACACTCTCAAAGAAATCATTTTAAAAAGATAAAATGTTCTATAAATCATAGATGGTCCACTTAGGATTTTTAAAATAAATCAAATAAACCTAAAATCCCATTATTTTAATGGTGAAACATTTATTTTCCAAAAAAAATGTTTATATTATTTTATTACCTCACTATTGGGTCATTATGATGTCATAAAACACGTTATTTATTTAAACGGTATTAAATTTTTAACCATAAAAATTGACTGTCACAGAAAATTATAAAAAATTACCCATTAGATTATTTTCACGTCCTGATTCTCAAAATAATATTAATTTTATCTAAATAATTTTCTAAATATGTGAATTTTTTACATTTAAAATAAAAACATACATCTATCAAAAATTCATGAGTTTTGATAAAAAATGCTTTCAAACCATAATATAAATCACAATTGTATTCATAAAAATTATACTATCATTTGTATTCAATAAAAGATAATTTAGAAAAAAATTATTAAAATATTATTTAATTCAAAAATAAATTAATTTATTAATATATATTTCTTAATTAAATATCTACTAAAAATACTATTCATGCATTAAAAACTATTTAAAATTAACAATAATAAAATGAATGTATATTCTTTATTATATACAAAAATTATGTACATTATCATAGTGATAGGTCCTTGTTACAAAACCCCTTATAACAACTGAATAAGACCGAAGGGTTAGGTGTGTGATGGTGACATGCTCTTGGGGTGGCTTAGATAACATTGCTCGGGTGGTAATCTCAATCAACTTCCACTTATCCCGCAGGTGGTACCGTTTGAGCTTAAAGTGTTGAAGATTGGCTTGTGATTGGTCAAGAGTGAATACCAATGACTCCACCTCCTTTCCAAGCTCCAACATAAGGGATTCGTATGGTGAAAGTCTACTGGATGAGGCCATCTCTTCCTTTGTCTGAGTATATTGGATTTATTAAATCCCTATATTTATTATAATCATGGAATCACTGTTCAATATCTATATTAGAAACGGGAACAATTAATAATGGTATTTTGAAATCAAAAATTATAAAACCAAGGAATTTCATATTTTATATAACCATTCTACAAAAATCTGAATTTAATTAGATCAAGAGGAATTTTCATTAATAAATGTTTGGTTTGTTACATAGTCTCACCCTTTGGTTGTGCCTTACTCGACTTCCACTTCATCTCTTACTCCAGGAAATGATGGTGAATTTTTCATTCTTAAGGTAATGACAGATCATGAGGAAGTATAATTAGTTATTCAATATATATTTAGTTATAATAATATAAAAATTGTTAGAACATGTTTTACAACATGCATAAGTCCTCATATGGGAAGATAATACATTAATGTCACAAAAGTAATTCAAATTTTAACTTAAACAGTCCATAAAGTGTTAAAAAATCACCATTATGAAATATGAAAATCCAAAAATACAGTAATATAGTCTCTGAATTTCTCAAAATCAGCTTAATATTGACCCCTTGTATTTCATAATGCAGCTCTTGATTTTCACATACCAATCATGTAAATACTTTCATCATATGTTATCTTGAAACATTGTAATAACCTAAATTTCCATTAATCAATATTGAGAACAAAGGTTTTTCTTAATATAAAACAAAGATTATTTGATATATTACTTAAATCCAAAAATGTTGTAAAATAAATCCATGATAAAATATACCACTTTGTCAAAAAAAATATTAACAAATTATAAGGTAATTAGTAACGGCCAATTCACTTAATCATATCCAACATATATATATTCAAACATCATTATCTCAATATAGGGAAAATATCAAGGGTTTTCTTTCCATTAATCAGGTGTTTCCATGAATAAAACTTTTCTATTAAATAACATTCCAAGCCTATCAAAACAATTCAACATATTCTTGTAAATCCATAGTAAAAAACATATAGTAAAAAATCATTATATAATTAACCATTCATAATTTCTGAATCCAAATACATAAATAATTCAATCCTTCCACTTCAATGATTAGAATGTAATAATTACTTATTTTTCCTTGAAGTAAATTTCTAGGTCAGGGTAATGATTTGGGTAATGTCCTTATGCTCTATCGATTAGACATTGAACTCCTTGATGATTTTCCACTCTATGACCCTTTTTTCCACACATATAACTTCTTCCTCTCCATTTGACATATTTATTCTTGTCTTTATTCCCACATTAATGACATGTAGGAAGACGAGTCTTATTTTCTATTTGTGTATTACCACATGAACTTTCATAAAATACAATCTTCCCATTATTCTATGTGTCAAAAATCTCACTAAATTTCAATCTTTTATTCATATATCATGATAAATAATAAGGAAAATCACAACATCCTTTACTCATATCATCATTACCCTTGTCTGCTCATCAAAAAATATTCCATCATATTCAACATTAACCTAGTCCATTATAAATCTCTCCATTTACTAAAACCAGACTGCATAGTGTCACCAACACTTATTATATTAGAAAACGTAATAATCATGAAAAATTACATATAGGATTTATAAATAATGATACATACTTTATTAATTCATGAAACATTAGGTTTATCCAAGGTAATTAATAGTAATCTTATATTTAAATCCTTTATGGTGGACATAAAAATACATTACATAATTTTATATTATTATTATGTACATTAAAAAAGTCCATACCTGAGGAGTGTAATATTTTAGTATATTTGGAAACATGGAAAAATAATATTCTAACATGGTAAAATATCTTAATCTTATCATTTAAATATCACCCCCTTTAGTACTTCTACATAAAAGCTTTCTTCATAACCTTGTGAATGGAAGATTAAGAAATGAGAGAGCTCAAATGTATAGTAAGGCTAAACAAGGGAGATATGTAATCATATCCTGAGCATATGGGTATGAGAACATGATCATAACATTAGAAGATCATACCCTTCATATCAAATATTATAATAAAGTTCAATTTCATATATATTGATGGTTCATAAGAAAAGAATAATAAATTAATTAAATGAATAATCTACAAGAGCATGAAAGAGGAATAAGGCATGGAATTTTAGAATACACATAAACATAGAAAATCCTATTTCATAGACACCTACCAAGACCCTCATAACATGTTAGACCTGGGATAATCACTTTTGTACCTTCTCTAGGATTTGGATGTACTCTTGTGTACTATCATTTTTTGAGCATGGAATGTGATCCTGTGTACCCTATTATTACTAGCCTGTGATTCCCTCATGTGTACCCTCTTTTAATAGGGTTGGGATTACCTCTGGTATATCCTCTTATTATTTTCTTAGAATTATCTCCCTTATATCCTATTATTATGATCTTGGGATTCCCCACCTTATACCCTCTTTTTACAAGCTTTTGATTCCCTTCAGTATACCCTATTGGTACAGGTTTGGGATTCACTCATGTATACCATCTTGTTAGGGGATTAGGATGCACAACCAAATAACCTCCTGTCGTAGGCTTGGGATTCCCTCCCATGTAACCTCTTTTTTTATTATTGGAATTCCATCCTATTTACCCTCTTTTTATAGGCTTGGTATTCCTTCTCATGTACACTTTGGTTTCAAAAATGGTATTCCCTCCAGTGTACCCTCTTATTATGGGCTTGGGATGCCCTCTCATGTACCCTTTGAGATCATTAATCAATTAAAATTAATCAACTCATTATACAGAGATATAGGTCCCACCTATTACATAATGATATCAAACATTCATGTACCAAAATATAATAAACCATTCATCAAATCATGACCCATAAAAAATGGGATTAATACGAATCATATCATATCCCATGAAATGAAATAGTAACATATAAAATTAATCATAAGATATCCTACAGAAAATAGATATGTTTGATAACAATTTCATCATAGAATAACCCATGAAAACAATACAGTTTCACAGGAATTTACAATGGTGTAACCTGTGGATGAGAACTGGGTCTCACAAACAACATGTCATCAGAAGCATAAATCATTCAAGGAAGGAATAATAATGGTACATTGGGATCATAACCCCATTAATTAATAGCTAAAATAAATGGATAAAATATTAGATGGAAATTAATTATGAAATATCATTTGAAACATTTCTTGAGGAATATAACATTTACTCTTTAAATGATTTTTTTTATAATATAAAATATTTTGAAAACATTTATTTCTATAAAAATAACTTTGGAAACATATAAAGAAGATTGGAAAACCATAAAAAATTTATAAAACATTTCCTTGGAAATGATTTTAAAATATTATTCAATGAAATTTTTGAAATCATTTTTATAGAACAAGATTTTTTTGATAAAATAGATTTCTAACCTAATAGAGAAATACGGTCAGGTTTTCTAAAATATATTTAATTAATCCTATTAAGTACCAAAGAGGGGGAAATTGTATCATTACATACGTATATCATGATTAAATATAGGATAAGTAAAATCATGATATTTATTGATAGGTGTATCTTAATATTTCACCAATTGAAGTATAATCCTATACTATCATGATAAACCATGGGATTGGAACAATAAACTCTTACCACTTTGGTAACTTCGAATCATAATCCCCCTGAGAGAATAACATTATATGAGGCAAATAATATCTTGAAAATAAAAATATTCATTATATATCTTTTAATAGGGATATTATATGAACATTGTAAAAGAATATGGGTTAAAAACATGGTTTTCAAAGAAGCCAAATTGAGGGAAATTTACCTTAACGATTCGGTAACTTTCGAACGGTCAACCCCATGAAAAAAGAGAATGTCAAATGGATATGTAAATTAAAATAAATATAAGTATAATAATCATAAAATAAATTCATGGGTAGTATATACATAATAAAAAATAAATATGTGGTGAATATGGAATAAGTCTCATAAAAATAAAAGTCAGACTAAATATCCCTTTACTACATGAGTATCTTTTGAATCATGCTCCCTGTGAATGAATATCATCAATTATAAAATTAATATCATTAAATAAATTAGATTAATGATCTGAAATGTCGTAATTAAGTGTATAAAACATATAAAAATAGTAAATGGTGAATATAGAATATATCTCACACAAATAAAAGTTGGATTAGAAAACCCTTACATTACGTCTTTACATTCTTCACAAATGTTCAGAACACATTGTTTTGTGGATTTGGAATCACTGAAACAGAATATTATAAGATATTTAAAGATATATAATTTTAACATAAATATATTATCATTTATTACTACTACTTAAAACCATTATTTGAAACCTTAAGTGAGTACTTCCATCATACACCTTCAAACCTCTTCTACTTTAGGTAACTCTTTTAGGTTTTCCACAAAGGGATTCTTTTGTTAGATTTCTGCCCAAAGAGAGTATTATAGGTATATAGAAGGTAATATTTTAGCATATTTGGGTAG
The DNA here is from genome assembly GCA_963277665.1 of Viscum album. Classification (NCBI taxonomy): domain Eukaryota; kingdom Viridiplantae; phylum Streptophyta; class Magnoliopsida; order Santalales; family Viscaceae; genus Viscum; species Viscum album. The sequence goes on from OY728150.1 coordinate 192,965,587, forward strand.
GTGTTAGACTTGTAAGAGGGCTTGAGACTTGTGTATAATTTAGGGGTGGTGAGTTCCCTTTTAAAGTGGAGGATGAGTGGCATTCTGGTAAAAACAAGAAAAAGACTATTGAGAGGTCTCCTTTATATCATGTGCCTCCAATAGTTGTACTATTTTTATAAACGTGAGTATATGTTAGAAATATTTACATAAAATGGATTTTTTGACATGTTTTTAAGCCTTTTTTCACCTGAAGTTAATGTTTATCCACTAAGTAAACTCTTTTTTACCTTAATCGCTATAATTAATATTAATTTCATTAAATAATTTTTTTTAAAGAAAAAATTAATTTTGACCTCATTAAAAATTTTAAGTTATTTTGATTCCAAATATAAAATAAATTTTTCAAAATTACAATCACATAATTGGCAGAAATGAATTTAATATTAATACCACAGATGTGATGGGAAGCAGATTTTAAAAGTAAAAAGTTTAGAAGATTGAAATGTTTTCAGTTCTAATTTCAATGTGAAATTAATTGTAATGACATAATTTGTATTTATTGTTTTATAATCGAACTAATTATACTTTAAAACTAAATTAAAATATAATTTAACTATATAAATAAATTATATAAATAATAAGATTCAAATCAAAATTAATTCTTTTTCACTATTCTTCAAAAAATGAAACTTCATAAAAAATACCGAAAATTCACCCTAAGATAATTTCTAAATTCTTATTTCCAAAATGAAGTTTATTTTATCAAATATAATTTATAAAACTGTCTAAAATTATTTATTAAATAGGTTCACCGTTAAAAGGTGGTAAAATTAACTTTTATAAAAATACATCATTTTACTCAAAAAGATGGATTTTTTTTATCTCTAAAAAACAAAAGATGATTGTTCAATAGTTTATTGAATAATATATATATATATATATATATAATTTAAAATAATTTGTAAAAATTGATTAAATTAATATTATGCACAGGTGTAAACCATATTTTAATAATTTAATTAATCCTATTAATAACTCTCATTAAAAATTCTAGGTGGTGACTATAATAATATTTTAATAACAATATTAATATTAATATTATCGTTTTGCAAAAATAATTATTATGTGTTCTGAAAGATACTTTAAGTGTTGTGTGTACTGAAAACATAACATATTGTTTCTTGTAACACAAGCCAAACTTAGTTATTTAAAATAAATAAATATATATTTAGTGTTTTTTTAAATTAAAAATATCAAAAAGATTAATTTAATTCAAAAAAACATTTCACAAAAATCTTGCAGTGTTACAAAAAAGCTATATGGGAACATGAGGATAAGATGAGGGAGAACTATACTCATTTATTTGTATTAGAATGATGAATTTTGTGGGTGAAATTTATTTTATGGGGGGTACAATGTAACACCCTTAGTTTTTATGAACCATTTTTAGAGTAAATTATGTTTATTTGTTGGATTTCATTCAATGATACACCATTTTAAGCACTCTTTATATGCTACACCAAGTTAATCTTGAACTACACAGAACTCTGACTTTTCTTGTATTACTCTCAATAATGAATTCCTATGAAAAAACATTTTATTATTATAATTTTTCAAAAAACATAGCTATAAAAAATCCATAAAACGTAGTAATATTAATATTAATAACTAATTTGAAGTATATTAATATAATTTTTTTATGTAATCAAAACATATTGATTACAAAATATATATTTTTCATTAAATCCTATATTTTTAGAAAAACATTACTATTTTCTCAAAAGAACTACATTTTATGTCCATTGAAAAATAATAAAATTTAGTTTAAAACATTTTCAAAATTATTTCTGATAAAATAAAAAAAAGTAACTCATAATTTCCAAATTATATTATGGTGATTTCTTGGTATCCTTTAAAAAAATTCCATTTTTGGGTTTAATAGTTAAAAATAGTGAATTTTAATAGAAAATTTATATTTTGTTTATTTTATTTATATAGTTAAATTATATTTTAATTTAGTTTTAATGTATAATTATATCACTTATACAAAAAATAATCCAATTACGGTCTTTGGAACAAATTTCATAGTGAAATTGTTTTTAAAAACATTTTAATATTTTTGATCTTTTTCAACATAACAGTTGTTGTCTCATCTTATTTGTGGGATTAAATTAAAATTAATTTATGTGACTTATATATTTATAATATAGAAAAATTAACTCTATATTTCAAATTAGAATAATTTATAATAGCTAATAATATCAACTTTATATTTCATCAAAGTGATTAGTGAAAACAATTGAAATTAATTAGAGATATTAAGGTAAAAACTGGATTACTTTGTTATTAAAATTAGAACATAAGAGGGTAAAAATGGTGTTACACATTCTAAAAACCCATTAGATGAAAATATTTTTGACCTTTCATTGGAGTTACATGATTTAAGGGAAACCTATAAATAGTGTTTACCTATTTTTATTTAGAAGAATTCCACTCCTCCTCCCCTATCAAAGGTCACCCACCCCCACCCCACCAACACTTTTTCACTTTTATAAATCACATTGTATCATAAAAAACATTCCCAAATAAAATCCCCAAATCCCTCAATTAATTATATTATCCTAACATTGGTCATAAATCGAAAAAAATTATTCCTTTGGAGAAAGCCCAAAGGAGTTACCCAAACAAGATGTAGTGTTCTTTAAAGAGCCCTTTTGTTTTATTTCTTTATCCACCCATTCAATTATTTTTATATAATTATTATATAACAACCACATTATCTAAAATATATTAATATTTTATTATTTTATTTTTAGTAACTAAAAATTCATACACTTCCATCAATTGGGATACCCAACAATCTTTCTTGTGTACGGAGGACTGCCGCCTCACGAACTGATATCATTTAGTCTTCCATTACCACCTCCCAAGGTTGATAATAATGATTGAATTTCTATTTTTATATGATATAAGTTATATTTATGGTTTATTAATTATTATTTAATTATTATATAACACATAACTACATGACTTCTATTTGTGGGAATACGATAACATCATTTGTGGAAGTGTGAACTACCACCTTCTCAAAGTGATTTTATTTGTTCATGATTTAAAAGGAATGTATTACATATGGGTTTAATTTAAATACATGATATATATAATATAATAATCATACTATGGATATTATATAAATATCATTTAATTTTATTTCTTTCAATATGACAAGGAAATGTAAATAGTGTCCATGCTTACGCATGGCCTACCGTCTCTATTAATGATCTATTTCATTTCCTATTTATATATTTTATACATTATAATAAATATATATGTAATAAATATATATTATTTTTACATCATGCCTTTTAATGTTTTCTATTATAAAATATTTATATAAGTAATTGGAACTAAAATATGACAAATCAAAACACGTGCAAAAAACAATGAGGTTAATACCCAAAACATAACATTGACATGGAGTTATTGTTAAATGGGTAAAAAAAGGACATAATAAAATCATATATGGTAGCATATAAACTAATATAGTTATTTGATATATTTATAAAAAAACATATATTTGTTATACATGATTTTTTATTGAGTACAATGACAGTCAATACATAAGGTAAAGGGATTTCAAGTCTCACTTTTGTTTCAGTGAGACTTATACCATATTCACCACTCATTTGTTCTATATGGAGTACATACTACCCATGAATTTATTCTATGATTAATATCCCTAAATTTATTAGTATTAAAATATCCATTTTATGATCTATCTTTCATGGGGTTTACGCTTCAAAAGTTACCAAATCAGTAAGGGAATTTTGGCTATTTTTTCCTTCTTTGAGACACATGTAGTGTTTTGCACCTATATTATTTTATAAAGTTTATATACTACCATTTTACTTGTTATATCCTGAATATACTTATTTTTAGGAAATTATATGACTCCTGTAATGTTATTATCTACCAGGTACTATTTGTAACGCCCCGACCCTAGTTACCTAGAGTCTGTGCATTATTACATAACATTGGCATGATCATGAGAAAGATCAAGCCTCGAAAGACCGATTAGTTTAGTAGCCTTGGAATAACTAGATACATCCATAAATTCATTACATCATAAAAAAAACATCTTGTCTTCATATCCCCTCATACTATCCCTGTAGGTCATTCATATATTACTTCTTCATAATCCTGGAAAAAAAATAAAACATTGAAAGGGGTGAGCTCGGATGCTCAGTAAGGATAACATTATAGCAAAAGCTTTCATAAATAAGCATAAACACTTAAGGCAATTTATAACTAAAACAAGAGCCCTTGAAACTTGAACTTCAGAATAAAATGGCAAAGGTAAAATGAAATAATGCCATTTACTTACTCACATGGATATTCTACTAGTCGAATGATCACATGCAATATCAATAACCACTTTCATAATGATGGAATGCATAATGCCAGACTATCATAACCACATAGTCAAGGCCTCGTGCCAAGACTACAAATAAGATTTTGTCAAGGCCTTGTGCCAAGACACTAGTTTGTCTCATGAGACCTACCGATGCATCGAGGAGCTATAGCGGGCTCCACCCGTCACTTATTAAGTCCAATGCATTCCTCATATGAACAGGTTTAAACATAACATAAACATTTGTATTATAAATAGCATACGAAATGTCAATACTTCTACCACAAACCATGAATGGTATAAAAATAGCACATCCACAGTCAAACATAACTCATTTGATACAATATGGAGGACTTTATTGTATCACATTAACCTCAATCAAGAATAATGAAGGATGTTGACATAGATGAAAATAATCATCAAAACTTTTTGAGAGAAATATCCCCCTTTTCTTGAAAACATTTAAAAGTCACACTATTTGTCAAGAAGCCATTTAAAAATAGATTTTTGAATCAAAGTGTCCCATACCACTTTGAAACTTTTAAAACGAGTTTTAATTTTAAAACTTTAATGTCCATATAAATAAATCCTTAAAACCATTTTTAAAACATGGACATTAATGAGCAAGATTTAGAAGAATAACTCTTTAAAACATTTAAAAATGGTATTTTAGTTAGAGATTCTAACCAAAACAAACACTTGAATACAAATAATTGAGGTAATCAAAACCTTGTAATATCATGAGAATAAATGGAATCATGATATTCTATGTCAAAGTACATTATATACACCACATAAAAGTGATTTGGTTTATATCATCAAAGAAGTCTCAATGGAATGTAAATTGAGATGAAATCTCTCATAAAGGTTGTATCCTTAGGTTAAGGATAAATCAACGACATAATTATGTGTGACAAATATAAATACACTAAATATGATTGGATATTCAGTGTAAATCAATCAAAGGATATTCACACATATTCTTGTAAAAACAATACCAACGAATTGGATGTTTAACTCAACAAATGGAGAATGAGTTAAAATTACTCTTATCAAATTCATATCAATGAATTGAGAATTACCAATGGAGTGATTATGTGTATCAAACTTATATCCACAGAAAGGGGAGTGGAAATTATGACATAATCAAATGAATAGTAATTCCACACATAATCTTGGGGTAATATAATCAATGAAATATGCGTAAAGCCAAATGAGTGGGAATTGAAATCTCAAATTCCCTTGTCGATTAGGTAACATACGAAACATACACCCATGAAAGAAGTATCATACCATGATGATGTAAATACCCATAAATTAAAGTATATTACACAATGAATACAATCATGGGCAGTACACATACACCACATGCAATAATTAAGTGGTGATCAATGGAAATCTCACGAAATTAAAAGTGAGATAAGAAACCCCTTACCACGTTAATCAACTGAGTCGTATGGCCAAAAGTTAATAACCATCATATGATTTACAGAATAACATGAATATAAATAGAATCATGAATATATATCATATGGCAGTACACAATACACCACTTTCAATAATTTAGTGGCGAAAAATGGAAATCTCATGGAATTGAAAGTGAGATAAGAAAATCCCTTACTTTGTACTTTTTCCTTGGTCGATGGTAGGTTTACCTCCTGTATAATGGTGAAATAATTGTTATTGAATAATACAAGAATCAGTTACTTTAATATGATATCATATATGATCTTTTAACATTGATTTGTTAATAATATCTTAGAATTATCGTCATTTCAGGTGTTAACGGGTTCATTTTACTTTATATTCTTTGTTATGTGAGCCATATTCGTTATTAATGGGATGTATATTATTCATATCCAGAATGGTATCAATTCCTTAAACATCATTTTTAAATCATCAAATGATAATTATACTTGAATGGATACGATGGAGAATGAATTTCATCGCGTTCGTGGAGACGGTATTCCGTACGTACGCACGAACGCTACTTCCATTTAATTTTTATTTTAAAAGAATCGAATACAAATGATACATAGGTATATTACTATTCCAGTATAATATAATATTTTATACATGTTACTTGAGTTCATTAACACCATCCTTTATACGTTCCATGTGTGGTATGAACGAGTCATATCATTTTAAGGGGGCGGTAGTCCGCACTTCCTCAAATGAAATTATCGTATGTATATACAACATGAAACGAATAATGGTATGAAATAAAATGGAATTACAGAAGCTTATATATAAAATATATATCATTAATATCATATTTAATTACAGTGCCATCATAATGGCCACCATGAGAGGCGGTAAGATGTATTTGAACAATCATCGTTTCGTGAGGCGTTAGTTTGCCATCCACAGAAACATTATGTTCATCATCCATTAGATGGAGTTGTGTGTATATGTAGTTTGAATCCTTCTTATAACAACATCCTAGTATATTGAGGATACTGGTGTTGTTACAAAATAAAGGAAATAAAAAGAGTTTGGGGGTTGGAGAAGCAAAATAAATGAAAATAATTTAAGAGAAATCGTTACCTATAATTTAGGTAACTCACTTTGGTTGGAACCAAAGGACTTCTTGAAATGCTTTCTGCCTAAGGGGAAGCTTCAAGGAGGAGGAGAGGGATGTGGGGAGCTTATTTGGGCAGAGTTTGGACGAGCCAAGTGGCTTGAGAGGTGTGATGAATGAGTATAAGTGGTCTCCTTTTATAAGGGAGAGGAGGGGCTCTTTAGGAAAGAGTGAAAGTATTACTTTATAATATAATTATATTCGGTTTATAATGGTCCAAAAATCATTGAGGTCGAAGATAAGATGACTCATATTCTAAATAACATCAACCAATAAGAATTGGACAGGTTTTAGATAATATTATAATCATTATAATCTTATTTATTTAAATGATTTATTAATGAGGTAAACATTGCATCATTATTGTGTCATTAATGATTTAACTTACTTGATGTCTAAAAATTATAAATAAAATATAATCATGTAGGAAATCTTTTTATCTTTCTAATGAATATTTATAATCGAAAATCCAACATGTATAACCCTATGTAAAAATTGTTCTTCTAAAAGATGTAAGCTTATGCCATTTTTATTTTTATTTTAACTTTATTAATATAATGTGTCCCTACCACATACAAGTGGCTCCAAGGGGTCCCCAAATTGCCCCAAGGATGCTCATGGTCGGGTATGTGTCCACCAATAAGGTTAGGACACGTTTTAGGGTAATTTTGTATTATTATAATATTATTTTTTAACCCTTATTTACCGGATTTACCCTTTAACCATAGTAAATAAAATATTTACCGCAGTAATTATTCAAAATGTGTAAAAATAAAAGTTACCTATTTACATAATTTGGACATCCTGATTCCATATATGGAATCCATTTTCCTAAATTCAAAACACAGAAGTGGCAGAAATTAATTTAAAATTAATTCCCGCTGTTCAAAACAAAAAGCGTGTTTTTAAGAGATAATAACTATCAAAAGATTGACACTTGTTTATGTTCGGTTTAATTGTAAATTTATGTCCAATGATAAAAATTAAATTGAATGGTAAATATATATTCTAAATATACTTTAAAACCACTCAAATTCATAATTTATCACTATTAATTATTTTGATTAAAAAAGTTGTTTTTAATTAAAATTTAGAAATTTTCACTATTCATCAAAATATGAAAGTTATCCGAAAAGTACCAAAATTTCACCTTAGGCTAAATTTGATATTCCAAATCCAAAAATGAAGTCCATTTTGAAATATAAAAAATATATAATTTCAAAAAATTAAGTATTACTATTCATAACGGCTAGTTTGATCGGTTGTGGTGTGTGTTAAAACTCGAAGTTGCGTACAACACACGCTACTATTTTATTCAAAGGAAAGCGTACCATGGAAGCTTGGGATGTTTTATTTTAAATTTTTTGATGTCCCCATTTAGTCAAATAGTTTAAAATATTTTATTTTAAAAAGGGTTCACTATTAAAAGTTGGTAAAACTACAATACTGAAGATGAATTATGTCTAAGAAACTCATAATATGGATTCTAAAATTATAAGGATTATATAAAGTTTAAAATTTAGTTAATACTATTCATAACCTTTTTTGAACGGCTTGTTTGGTAAGTCATGGTGCGCTTGAACTCGGTGTTGCGTGTAGTGCAAGTTATTGAATTATTTTGAAGAAATAACACACTATGAAATCTTGGGGTGTTACATTCTCCCCTCCTTCAATAAATTGTGTCCTCGCAATTTGAAATTGTTCTTCGAAAATAAAAGGTTGAAAATAGAAAATATATTTGTGGGAAAACCCACATCGGAAATTGGTTTACTAAAATTTAGTCTTAATATGAGGAAAAGATAAATGAAAGGGTCACCACCAAATTATGATCTCGATTAGGAGAACATTGGTGGCAATTAGAGTCATATAATTGGAGGAAAAACGTAAATATTTATAGGCAGTGGTTGAGGTCATCAATCACAAACAAGTATAAAATTGAGGTCCTTAAACTCATCAATCTATAATGATTTGAAGTACCATCGGTTCAACAAAATATAGGGTATTGGGATCACACATTTTTGACATTTCAAAATATCTTAGTTGAAATTCCACATCGAAAAATGAATTAATGAGGCCTCTATTTAAAATAAAGAGTGGAAAGTATGAAGATTACCGAAAATAACACGTACTAGGGTTCCATGTAGGAAAATATGGATATGGAGGAGAAATCTAACCATCAATTATCTGATGGAGAGTGGTAGAGAACATGGCTATGAAAAGGCCAACAATCCCAAAGCCATAAATTAGTGATGATTTAAGGTACCATCTAGGACAACATTTTTTTTTAAGTTACATTACATAAGGAAGAGGAATTCATTTATGATATTGACTAAGAAAATTATGATATATACTTAAATTTTAAGTAGATTTTCATTCTTTAATAAATTTCCACCACTAACTCAATTTTTTTTAAACGATGAGTATTCAAGAAGACTTGGTCACACTGGAAGAGCTAGAATAAACTTCTATAGAATCACATGATCCATGCAGGATAAACCATATATTTACATTGTCTTTGAAGATTAATCAAAACCAAAATGGTTAGTGAATGATCTAATGATCCCCCAAAAGGATATTCATTGAGATAAATATGCACTAATCTTAATTTCTAAAATTAAACCAACAATACCCCAAAGTTAAATAGATACCATTCAATAACCAACTGTCCTTAAAATCCTTTAATATAATCCAAACTAATATTGAAACCCAAAACATAGAAGAATTTGATTATGTAGTCTCCCATGTTACATTGTATCTCCAAATGACATCAAATACTCTTAAAGTCACATACTTAAAAGTAATTAACATCATCACATATTTTCTGTTATAGGTTAATCATTTCCATAAATAACCCAAATCACTATAAATCAACAATAAAAATGTAGATAAAAATTCACCATTACTCTACAAATGAAACCTCATTGTATTCTATTTTCCTTGGGTATATAGTGTTCCTAACAAAACGAACATCTTCCAAAATAACATTTATCACTTAATCACCAAATCATTTTCCTATACCAAGGGTATTCATTTGATAAGACATAAGAACCCAAATCATCTTATTATTGATCAATAAAATCATTTAACAAAAAAAATAGTCATACTAACCAGGGACTTCACGTAGTCCAGTGGTAGGCGATAAATCCCAATCGCACTTTGGTTGTGGGTTCGATTCCCACAGCTTTGTCCGAGGCGACAGGTTGTCACACGGTCTACGTGTTGTCCTTTTTCAAAAACTATATTCTATAATATTACCAAAATGAGATAAATTTTTCAAAATAACATAATTTAACCACAAATGTTATATCATACTTTGCATTTTCATCCCAAATTATAATAACTTATCATTTTCTCAAACCACAATGATCATATAAAACCAAATGGTTATTTATACCTATATCCACAAGAGAAGAGACAATTATTCCTCAAATATCATTCTCACATGGAAAACTGAGGGGTTACAAATACAAGAGAAAATTATTCCAAAGTAAACCCATCAACAAGGAGTGCTAATACTTTTTAAATTTGTCTCCAACCATTTATTTCCACATAACTTCTTCTTTCAGCAAGAAAATATCCTATAAAATAGGACATTCACTCGGGTAATGGCCAGGTCCCCTACATTTACCGAAAATGACTGTAAATGGACTCTTGGGACCATTTTTATCTTCTTCCATAGTACTCTTCATTTTTCTTCGGCAATTCTTCACTTTATGTCCTTCCTTCCCGCACGTAAAACATTTCGTTGTCCCATTGAGACACTTTCCTGGGTGTCTCTTTCCACAATTCCTGCATGATGAAAATTGAGGTTTCTTTTCTCCATGGTCTCCATTGCTGGAGATCTTATCATTTATAACCTTTCTCTTCCTTGTTGAGTCTGGGAGTTGGTTAATATATATGTTGTTGATCATATTTTTGGAAAACTGATTTGGCATAAAGACGATATCTTTTACGCCTATCAACATTCCATTTTTTTCTCATTGCCACCACCGTTCCAACCTTGTACATCATTCTCAAAGTCACTATGACTTCCTTGGAATCCATCCATTGACTAAAACCATAAAGCATTGTGTGAGTAATAGTAGTCGTAAAATCATTTAGAGATTAAAATGTCACCATATTCTCAATTTGAAACATATTAGGATTAACCAAGGTCATTTACTCTCATCTTATGTATATATTACTTAAATTGGTTTGTAAAGAAAATGCAAATTATCCTAAGCATATCCCCCAGGAGTGTCGTAACCAAGAGTGCAGCAAGGCCCGTTGTCGTGCACCAGTTCCCGTTCGAGTCTAGCTCAAAGCGGTGTTTTCGGGTTTTACCCCTAGGTACATCTGTGCCAGAGCCGCCTCTACCTGCTCGTATCCAGACAGGGATGTATTGCTCGGAAAACTCACAAAATCTCTACAATACCAAAATTCTAGGAAGTTCTTTTATACTAATCCTCAAAGTTCATCTTAGGTCTATGTGCTCTAATCAGAGTTTATCTAAATCTAGCTACCAAGGTTTGTACTAAACTTCCTCTGATACCAACTGTAACGCCCCGACCCTAGTTACCCAGAGTCTGTGCATTATTACATAACATTGGCATGATCATGAGAAAGATCTAGTCTCGAAAGACCGATTAGTTTAGTAGCCTTGGAATAACTAGATACATCCATAAATTCATTACATCATAAAAAAACATCTTGTCTTCATATCCCCTCATACTATCCCTGCAGGTCATTCATATATTACTTCTTCATAATCCTGGAAAAAAAATAAAACATTGAAAGGGGTGAGCTCGGATGCTCAGTAAGGATAACATTATAGTATATGCTTTCATAAATAAGCATAAACACTTAAGCCAATTTATAACTAAAACAAGAGCCTTTGAAACTTGAACTTCAGCATAAAATGGCAAAGGTAAAATGAAATAATGCCATTTACTTACTCACATGGATATTCTACTAGTCGAATGATCACATGCAATATCAATAACCACTTTCATAATGATGGAATGCATAATGCCAGACTATCATAACCACATAGTCAAGGCCTCGTGCCAAGACTACAAATAAGATTTTGTCAAGGCCTTGTGCCAAGACACTAGTTTGTCTCATGAGACCTACTGATGCATCGAGGAGCTATAGCGGGCTCCACCCGTCACTTATTAAGTCCAATGCATTCCTCATATGAACAGGTTTAAACATAACATAAACATTCGTATTATAAATAGCATACGAAATGTCAATACTTCTACCACAAACCATGAAAGGTATAAAAATAGCACATCCACAGTCAAACATAACTCATTTGATACAATATGGAGGACTTTATTGTATCACATTAACCTCAATCAAGAATAATGAAGGATGTTGACATAGATGAAAATAATCATCAAAACTTTTTGAGAGAAATATCCCCCTTTTCTTGAAAACATTTAAAAGTCACACTATTTGTCAAGAAGCCATTTAAAAATAGATTTTTGAATCAAAGTGTCCCATACCACTTTGAAACTTTTAAAAGGAGTTTTAATTTTAAAACTTTAATGTCCATATAAATAAATCCTTAAAACCATTTTTAAAACATGGACATTAATGAGCAAGATTTAGAAGAATAAGTCTTTAAAACATTTAAAAATGGTATTTTAGTTAGAGATTATAACCAAAAGAAACACTTGAATACAAATAATTGAGGTAATCAAAACTTTGTAATATCATGAGAATAAAGGGAATCATGATATTCTATGTCAAAGTACATTATATACACCACATAAAAGTGATTTGGTGTATATCATCAAAGAAGTCTCAATGGAATGTAAATTGAGATGAAATCTCTCATAAAGGTTGTATCCTTAGGTTAAGGATAAATCAACGACATAATTATGTGTGAAAAATATAAATACACTAAATATGATTGGATATTCAGTGTAAATCAATCAAAGGACATTCACACATATTCTTGTAAAAACAATACCAACGAATTGGATGTTTAACTCAACAAATGGAGAATGAGTTAAAATTACTCTTATCAAATTCATATCAATGAATTGAGAGTTACCAATGGAGTGATTATGTGTATCAAACTTATATCCATAGGAAGGGGAGTGGAAATTATGACATAATCAAATGAATAGTAATTCCACACATAATCTTGGGGTAATATAATCAATGAAATATGCGTAAAGCCAAATGAGTGGGAATTGAAATCTCAAATTCCCTTATCGATTAGGTAACATACGAAACATACACCCATGAAAGAAGTATCATACCATGATGATGTAAATACCCATAAATTAAAGTATATTACACAATGAATACAATCATGGGCAGTACACATACACCACATGCAATAATTAAGTGGTGATCAATGGAAATCTCACGAAATTAGAAGTGAGATAAGAAACCCCTTACCACGTTAATCAACTGAGTCGTATGGCCAAAAGTTAATAACCATCATATGATTTACAGAATAACATGAATATAAATAGAATCATGAATATATATCATATGGCAGTACACAATACACCACTTTCAATAATTTAGTGGCGAAAAATGGAAATCTCACGGAATTGAAAGTGAGATAAGAAAATCCCTTACTTTGTACTTTTTCCTTGGTCGATGGTAGGTTTACCTCCTGTATAATGGTGAAATAATTGTTATTGAATAATACAAGAATCAGTTACTTTAATATGATATCATATATGATCTTTTAACATTTATTTGTTAATAATATCTTGGAATTATCGTCATTTCAGGTGTTAACGGGTTCATTTTACTTTATATTCTTTGTTATGTGAGCCATATTCGTTATTAATGGGATGTATATTATTCATATCCAGAATGGTATAAAGTCCTTAAACATCATTTTTAAATCATCAAATGATAATTATACTTGAATGGATACGATGGAGAATGAATTTCATCGCGTTCGTGGAGATGGTAGTCCGTACGTACGCACGAACGCTACTTCCATTTAATATTTATTTTAAAAGAATCGAATACAAATGATACATAGGTATATTACTATTCCAGTATAATATAATATTTTATACATGTTACTTGAGTTCATTAACACCATCCTTTATACGTTCCATGTGTGGTATGAACGAGTCATATCATTTTAAGGGGGCGGTAGTCCGAAATTCCTCAAATGAAATTATCGTATGTATATACAACATGAAACGAATAATGGTATGAAATAAAATGGAATTACAGAAGGTTATATATAAAACATATATCATTAATATCATATTTAATTACAGTGCCATCATAATGGCCACCATGAGAGGCGGTAAGATGTATTTGAACAATCATCGTTTCGTGAGGCGTTAGTTTTCCATCCACAGAAACATTATGTTCATCATCCATTAGATGGAGTTGTGTGTATGTGTAGTTTGAATCCATCTTATAACAACATCCTAGTATATTGAGGATAATGGTGTTGTTACAAAAGAAAGGAAATAAAAAGAGTTTGGGGGTTGGAGAAGCAAAATAAATGAAAATAATTTAAGAGAAATCGTTACCTATAATTTAGGTAACTCACTTTGGTTGGAACCAAAGGACTTCTTGAAATGCTTTTTGCCTAAGGGGAAGATTCAAGGAGGAGGATAGGGATGTGGGGAGCTTATTTGGGCAGAGTTTGGACGAGACAAGTGGCTTGAGAGGTGTGAGGAATGAGTATAAGTGGTCTCCTTTTATAAGGGAGAGGAGGGGCTCTTTAGGAAAGAGTGAAAGTATTACTTTATAATATAATTATATTCGGTTTATAATGGTCCAAAAATCATTGAGGTCGAAGATAAGATGACTCATATTCTAAATAACATCAACCAATAAGAATTGGACAGGGTTTAGATAATATTTTAATCATTATAATCTTATTTATTTAAATGATTTATTAATGAGGTAAACATTGCATCATTATTGTGTCATTAATAATTTAACTTACTTGATGTCTAAAAATTATAAATAAAATATCATCATGTACGAAATCTTTTTAGCTTTCTAATGAATATTTATAATCGAAAATCCAACATGTATAACCCTATGTAAAAATTGTTCTTCTAAAAGATGTAAGCTTATGCCATTTTTATTTTTATTTTAACTTTATTAATATAATGTGTCCCTACCACATACAAGTGGCTCCAAGGGGTCCCCAAATTGACCCAAGGATGCTCATGGTCGGGTATGTGTCCACCAATAAGGTTAGGACACGTTTTAGGGTAATTTTGTATTATTATAATATTATTTTTTAACCCCTATTTACCGGATTTACCCTTTAACCATGGTAAATAAAATATTTACCGCAGTAATTATTCAAAATGTGTAAAAATAAAAGTTACCTATTTACATAATTTGGACATCCTGATTCCAAATATGGAATCCATTTTCCTAAATTCAAAACACAGAAGTGGAAGAAATTAATTTAAAATTAATTCCCGCTGTTCAAAACAAAAAGCGTGTTTTTAAGAGATAATAACTATCAAAAGATTGACACTTGTTTATGTTCGGTTTAATTGTAAAATTATGTCCAATGATAAACATTAAATTGAATGGTAAAAATATATTCTAAATATACTTTAAAACCACTCAAATTCATAATTTATCACTATTAATTATTTTGATTAAAAAAGTTGTTTTTAATTAAAATTTAGAAATTTTCACTATTCATCAAAATATGAAAGTTATCCGAAAAGTACCAAAATTTCACCTTAGGCTAAATTTGATATTCCGAATCCAAAAATGAAGTCCATTTTGAAATATAAAATATATATAATTTCAAAAAATTATGTATTACTATTCATAACGGCTAGTTTGATCGGTTGTGGTGTGTGTTAAAACTCGAAGTTGCGTACAACACACGCTACTATTTTATTCAAAGGAAAGCGTACCATGGAAGCTTGGGATGTTTTATTTTAAATTTTTTGATGTCCCCATTTAGTCAAATAGTTTAAAATATTTTATTTTAAAAAGGGTTCACTATTAAAAGTTGGTAAAACTACAATACTGAAGATGAATTATGTCTAAGAAACTCATAATATGGATTCTAAAATTATAAGGATTATATAAAGTTTAAAATTTAGTTAATACTATTCATAACCTTTTATGAACGGCTTGTTTGGTAAGTCATGGTGCGCTTGAACTCGGTGTTGCGTGTAGTGCAAGTTATTGAATTATTTTGAAGAAATAACACACTATGAAATCTTGGGGTGTTACACTATTATTCAAAGTTACCAAAGTGGTGAGATTCTATTACACCAATCTCATTGTTTCTAGGGATTTTTTACAATTATAGTACCATTGATGAAATAATATAATCTATATTTTGATCAATATAATTAAATTTATTGTCTTTTGGTTATTCATGATATCATCATGTAATGATAAATTTTTCCACTACTTTGTTAGTAATATAATTAATAAAATGTTTTTATGAAAATATTACTTTACTTCTCTCTTTAGTCAGAAATATGTGTTCTCACAAAACTATGTTTTCTAAAAAAATTGAAAATTTTATACCATGATTTTTAAAAAATACTTTTTTACCCATGTTTTAACTTTTTAATTTTGTTAATAGCAGTCTTCATTTCATCTTCTGATCGAGGCACATTTGAATTATTCTAAAAATATAAAAGGAATCATTATTTGTTTATATATACGGCATGTACGTAATTCTCTTGCATAATGACCACTCCATTCCTTGAAGATTCCTTTACAAGTTTAAAAGTATATTTTTAAATAAAAATTCCTTTAAAATGATTTAAATATTCCTATAAAATTTTAAAAAAAAATCAAATAGGAAATGTTATTTTTCTCAAATTTTAAACAAATGATCATTCAAAATTATTTTACATATAATATGGCTTGTAATGGTGCTAACTATTATAAAATGGAGATATGATCCAAGAATTTCATTAATAATCATACTCAAATGGTTTATCTTTTTATGTGATAATATTTAGCACACATTTTCATCTTCCATAAGTTATATTCTTTGAAAGCCCGCTTTTTTTCAAGGGTTGTGAATTGAAGAAATGATTATGAAACATGTCTATTTTCCACAAGTTATGATATGATTACATATTTATGATACCTATTTCATTTAATTATCTATGTTATGATGATTCTTTAAGATATTATCACACACATATATATTATTTTATTATGTGAGATATGGAACATATATGTCCCTATAATGCATTGGGTAAAGATTTATATCTCATAAGATAATTAAGGGAAAAAGTCTACGTACTCGATCCACTATAGGAAGATTGTATAACTTGAACCACTATATAGGAAGGACTATGATTGGGGTTGGTGTGGTGTCCCTACTAATAGGTTTATCCCCTATTAAGTTCCTTGAAATGTTTGGAAAATGACCATTTACTTATAATGAATGATTTTATATGTTTATATGTCTACCACAATTCCATGTCACATTCCAATGGTATGATTTCGTGGATTATTCTCATGATTACCTTAAGATTCATGTATTATGAAAATCCAATATTTATACCATGAATCATGTATATGATCATTGATATGTATGTTGTGATCTTAAAATATTATGTTTATGTTCCCATACCCTTATGTTCATGATATGCTTAAGTTCCTCTCTTTTTTACCATTACTAAGCATAATTTATCACCCTTTATTATGTTTTTCCCAGGTTATAAAGAAAAGAATTATGTAAGATATTCCTAATAAGGGTTAATGTCAAAGAGAACATAGTGGGAGATAATGTATCTCACTCACAGAGCAGGGTTTATGTTTCCATGTTTCCAAATGCACTAGATATTTTATGATTATTTTTACCAATGATAGTATTAAAACTCACTGCTTTGATCCATTTTTTAGTCATTTACATTCCCTTACATTATTCACAAAACTATGCTAATTGGACATTAAATTTCTACAGAATATATATATTATTTATCATTGGTAATTGTATTTTATAAATTTTATCTCATTTATATATAGAGAGTTTTATATTGAATTTTACTTGATTTAAGAGGAAAATATTGATAATACATATTTTTTATGCAATACATACATTTAGTGGTACTGTATATTATTCATGAAATAAATTTATTATTCTATACATGAGGAATGATTTGGACAAGTAGATATGGGTTGGCCCATTTATATATAGCCCCCCATTGCATCGATTTTCGCGTGAGATAAATAATTTTTCTAGCCTTTGTTAAATGGGATTATGGTATATAACTACCCATCAATTTTAAACATTCTCATGAAATTTCTTGACAACAGAGGCCTCATGATGTATAAGATACTAAAATACATTAATTATGAAATTCCTTCATGAAGAATTCAGTTATTATTATCCATGATATTTAAACACATATATTATCTATAGATGCATTTTATTATAATTTTATTGGTTAAAGGGAATGTATTTTGGTTATTTTCCTTGAAATGTTGATTATGCATTTTCCAATTATGATAATCATATTATATAATGAATCTAATGTGTTTTCAGTTATTTATATTTCTATATTAATTGTGAAGTTCAAATTTTTTTTAAGTGGAATGTGTGTTCAGTTATATACCATTCCAGGATTATTATTATTAATTCATGCTTTTGTATGTTATACTTAACCCTTATTTCGAATTTGAGCTCACCCTTATTTTGTTTCCATTCATTGAATCCATGAAGTTATTAATAATGATATGAAATTATATTCTAGAGGTTATACTGATATACTTCAAAAACATGTTGTCATTTGTGTTTTTAAAATGTAAAATGGGAATCACGTAATTGTTTATTTTTCTATGGTTATTAAAATATTATTCCCTTAAATATATGATTCTTGTATCATTTTACAATTTATTAATTAAGACATCGATTCTAGGTTTCTAGATTCTAGGTTTTTGCATTTTGTATCAAAGTAAATTTAGTAGAAACCCATGGAACATGGTTTAGGGAAACATATATTGGGAAAGATAACCCTATGATAAACATTAATGATAAGTATAGAATAACATCCTAATGTTTTTATAAGAAATATATTTAGTGGTTTTTCCTAGAAATAATAAAAGGACTTATAATTAAACAATAAATATCCAAGTCTTTTTAATCTATAATTCACATTCAAGTATCTTTTCAATATAGAAATTTAGAGAGTTTGGAAAATCTATAACAATGTAACACATACATTACAAATGGCCACTTGTACACAATATCCATTTTTTTAAATAAAACAAAAGAAAAAAACTATAATAAAACATTATTTATTTTAAATAAAAAACATTAATACTGTAATCATGACATCTACATTGTCCTAAATAATTGTAAGACCTGTGAAAACATTTTAAAATTTCGGGTGAAAACAAATAAACACAATAAGGGATATAAAAAATTGTTAGTTCAGTAAAAACATGAAAACCTATATAATGTTTAACTTTATAATCAAATTTCACCAATATTATGAAATAAAAAAATTTCATGATTAACAAACACAAATTTTCTCAAAGAAAATCATTAAAATTCATAGAATGAAATTTAAACTTCATTATGTGACTTAGTGAATCATATATATAAGACCCTTTCAAAACCCTTTTAATTTGTATAATCATATCACTGAATACAATTAATCTATTACAGGATTACTCGATACCATACTGGCCACCCCATCATAAGCTATTATGGGCTTTCCTAGCGCTATCAGGGTTATCCCATGTTAAGATATAATGGGATTTGAAACCCTATCCGAGCCACCCCAGGCTAAGCAATAAGGGGAGTTCCTAGCACTATCTAGGCCACCCCTTGTATAAGATATATTGGGATCACCTATTTCATATAATTCTCAAGTACCATTAAAAAAATAAAACACTTTAATCAGAAAAACCTTTTTAAAATTTCTTTTACTCCCATATGAAAACACATTTTGATAAAAGTACCCATTTTTCAAGAACCCATTTTCAATACCAAAACATTGTTTTCATTGAAAACCCATTTTCAATACAAAAATAACCAAAAAGTTAATTATATTTTTTAGTTTAATGAAACATGAAATTTTGAAAAGGAAAAAATTATAAAATTACAGCCATAGTGGCCGAAAAGTCATTATCTTCGTATACATTAATAATATAACACTATTTTTGTCATTTATCATAATATTTTTTATGAAACACCTAAAAAGATTCCTTTTTGAAAAATTTTGAGTGAAATTAACAATTTAAAAAAATACCTTATTAATCATTTTATATTCATGTAAATATATATGTAAAATTATATCAAGAATGATTACTTTGAGAAAAATATTTGGTAATTACATATTTAAATATTCAAGGAGTATCATACCACTTACATTTAAATGATAATATCCATAAAATAATAAATATACCAAATCATTAAATAATATGAGTATATATAAAATAGGTGAAAGTTCCCAGTTGGATTAATGTAATTATGAGAGGGGGAGGGGTGAATCAACAATGATCTTTTTATTTTATGTTTCTTTTTAATTGAAACAACATTCGCCTCCTATGGGAGAATTCAATATCCTACTAAGAACAAACTCAAAAAACATCCACATGAACATAAATATTTACAAGGTCCACTATTCAATAAGAATAGCTACCTCTTTGGTATGGTTTGGAAATTATCCAATACCACACAATCAACTAAGAAAACAATATTTATAATAAAACTAGTAGGAAGTACCCGTACACTCTTGTAGCACTATGAAACAATAAAACTAGTTCATGTGCATCCTCTTTGTATAATAGGGTAATAAAATTGTTTTATAATAACTCATGTTACCAAAACTTCTTTTCAATTTCACAAATGTACTCAAATTGTTATATAATTCATCAATTCCTTACATAAAAAAATGTATGAATCACCAGTACTTTTTTATGAAACACTGAGTTTGATCTTTTCTGAGTCCAATTCCACTATGTACAATTATTTCGTGTATGATTCCTCCATGCCTGATTCTTTTGAGTCTGATTCTTACAAAAAAATGCTCCAAGTCTGATTTTCTAATAGAAAAAAATATACCAGAATTGGCACAACTTCAATTATCAAATACAATTTTCAAGATGAAAATAATACAAATGAATCGACCCCACCCAACACAATTGATAATCTGAATGGAATTGATCTCTTATTCTCTCAAGAAACATGAAGCATCTCCCTATTTTATAGTAAACAGTGAAAGCATATGAAAAGTACATTGTACTTGTTGACATTTCATAGGTGACCTAAAAGAAGATTATAGAGGAATCCCAAAATGTTTCTCACTCAAACAAACACACCCACATTTGAATTTCACCTTAAATATCAGAGTAATTATGGCTTCTTCAATGATTTTCGAATCTTCTCAAAACATCTAAAATCTTCATCTATTATTTTCTAGACTCCCATATCAAATATCAATAAAATTACAATTGATGAGAAATATATGGGTCTGATCATCTAAATATGATTCTTTCAAGATGATTTCTTCAAAAAAATACTTGATACCATACAAATTGAATGTGTTTGAATAAATTCTATTCTATAATTGAGATGCGGTTACTATTTTAAATGAAAGGATCCCCCTTAAAAATTTATTCAACAATAACTACATTTTTTAATTTTCTCTAGAACCACTTGAGGAAACACGTCATCAAATTCCAAACATGTGCTGGAATCATGAATTACTTCATGAAATTAAAGGCATTGAGGATTAGATTTATCATCGTTTGAATAAAATTGGAATTTATTTTAAATTTCAATTTTTTCTAGATTATTTATTTTTCATATCAACACTACAATGGTATTTTCTGTATATGAATGGTCCAGATAAGATCATCTTGAATAGTCTCATTGTGGATATGATCATTTCTTTTTGTGATCATTATGGTTGAAATTGCTAGTTATGATCATTTGGGATAGTATTTCTGGTTAAGATCATTCTAGTCAGGATTGTTGGTTATGATCAATCTGGTTATGATTTGTTGTTATGATCATTCCAGTTATGCTTTCTAGTTACAATCCTTCTAGTTATGATTGTTGGGTATGATCATTTTGATTACGATTGTTGGGTATGATCATTCTGGTTATGATCATTCTGGTTATGATTGATGGGTACAATCAAATACAATCTAAAAATGATGATCTTCCTAGATACGATAAAATCTGAAAACAATAATCTTCTCAGATACGATAAAATCGTAATATAATGATCTTCTTAGCTATGATAAAATGCATTATGAATATGATTCCTTTTTGAAAGGTATCACCACTTCTCTTTTACCTAGATCTGATCAATTATAATATGAATATGATTCATTCTCAATTTATACCATATCTTTCCATTCTATCTACACAAATATGATTGTTTTTAAAACAATTCATGTCACATCTTCGATCGGCATCACTTCTTCCATCAGTACCACTTCGACCAGAACCACTTTCCATCA
The DNA here is from genome assembly GCA_963277665.1 of Viscum album. Classification (NCBI taxonomy): domain Eukaryota; kingdom Viridiplantae; phylum Streptophyta; class Magnoliopsida; order Santalales; family Viscaceae; genus Viscum; species Viscum album. The sequence goes on from OY728150.1 coordinate 192,987,975, forward strand.
ACATCACATTTTTCATTGGCATCACCCTTTTTATCGGTACCTTCCATTCCTTCAGCACTACCTTCATCGGAACCACATTTCCATTGGTACAACTTTTTTACTTTCACCCAAAATCCAATTTTTTTAAAATCAATCGATACAATCAAGATACGATTGTTTCGAAAGACAATCGGCACTGCCTTTTCAATCTGAATGCGATTTTTTTCTAATTGTTTCGAAAAACAATCAGTATAAAAAAATTTCTCTCCCATATAGATATAATAAATTTGAATATAATTATTTTCTGATTGTTTTGAAAATCAATATGAATATGATTCTTTTCTGATTATTTTGAAAAACAAATCTGAATATGATTCTTTTCTGATAGAACGAATCTCTTTTACTCCCACTTTATTCTATCAATATTTCATCACAAGTTCTCAATTCAACTCTTGATTTATATGAAATACAAACCAAAAAAGCATCATGACAATTGAAATACAAGTTTCACATCAGTTCCAGTGTGAAACCGATAAAAATTCACTTCAAACATGGTACATTATCCTGTGAAACATATTCTTCCTGAAACCGATCAATTCTTTTATAAAACAAAATCTAAAATCCAATGTTTCATAAACAAAGTAATGTGATTTTGTTTCAAAACCAATCATGGAAACCAAAGACAAATCTTGAAACCTTCATCACATTTATCATCTTCTTGGTCCCAAAAATCTCCCCCTTTGGATTGTTTTCTCAACGAAGTTTCAAAAATCATTGAACACTGTAACCCCAGTCAATGGATTACATTTCAACAATTATAAACCTACATTAGCTAATTCATTATAGGAAAAAAGAATAGTCTATAGAAAAACAATGCAATCCAAAAAATGATCATGATAACCTCATTATTTTCTCTACAATTTCTTCATTATCTCATGAAAACAATTCAATTTCCTTTCCTACAACCAATCCAACAAAATGTAAGAATAGTTCACACACTAATCAATGCTGAATTCATAGCTTACTCACAAATCTCTCTTTTGTGAAATAGATTTATAAAACAAAACAATTCTCCCCCTTGAAAAAACAATACAAAGGTAGGATGAGAGAGGGGACATGTACACATACCTCACACTTCAAGAGAAAACGGTTGGACACCCATATTACAACTTATTTTTTAGAATGATTCATTCGATAAGGGTTTTTTGAAAATATCAGCAACTTGTTCTGATGAAGAAACATACTACAAATTCAATTAATTCTTCTCCACATGATCTTTGATGAAATGATATTTGATATCAATATGTTTGGAATGATAATATTACACTGGATTCCTAGTGAGATTGATTTTACTTTTATTGTCACTACCCAAGAGCAAGTGTAACATCACTTCTACAAGTAAATCTTCTAATTGTTTTTTCATCCACATAAGTTGAGTAGTGTCTTGAGTATCAGAAACATACTCATCATCATCCATACTAAGAGTTACTGACTTTTTCTTCATTGAATGCAAACTACCATAGTTATTTTCCTAGGAATAATACCCCACCAGATGTGGATCATCTATCAACATGTCCAGATTAATCTACATCAAAATACCCCAATAAATCAATACCATCAGATCTACAATATCTGATTCTGAATTGTTTTGTACCTCAGATGTATCTGAGAGTTATATTACTAGCAATAAAATGTGATTCTCTTTGCGCACTCTAAATTCTTTCACATAAGGTAATACCATAAACAATGTTGGGTCTTGAGGCAGTCAAAAACAACAGACTTCCAATAACCTTATAATACTCTTCATGATCCACTTAATTTCAATGTCCATCTTTACTCAACTTTGTCCATAATAAAATGGGTATTGAAACAGGTTTTGAATTTTCCATGCCAAACCTCTTGAGAAGTTCTTTTTCATACTTTTCATAGGACAGGAAAATGTAGTCTTTATTTTGTTGGATTTGAAACCCAAGAAGGTATTTCATTTCTCCCTGCATGTAAATTTCAAATACATTCTTAATTTATTAATTAATTTCTTCACAACTACCTTTATCATTCCATGATAAGATAATATCATCAACATAAACAATTAAAATTAGGGAATACTCTTGACATTCTCTGATATAAAGATTGTTATCCACTATTCTTTGTTAAAATTTATCTGTCTTAATCATGGATCAAATTTCGAAAACCATCCCCTCAGATATTGTTTTAGGCCTTCCTATTCCTTTTTCAATATTCATAGATAATATTTGTCTTTTCCAATAACAAATCAACAAGGTTGTTTGATACAAACATCTTCTTCAAGATCACCATTTAGGAATGCAGAGTTGAAATCCATTTGAAATATCTCATTGTCTCATTGGGCGTAAATAACAAGAATGATTCTAATTGATTCAATAATTTTCACAGGACCAAAGGTTTACTCAAAACCAATACTCTCAATCTGTGAGTACCCTTTACAAACCAATCTGACTTTGTTTCTTAAAACATCACCTTTTTCATTCAGCTTGTTTTGGAAAACCCATTTTGTGCCAATGACATTTGTGTTTTCAGACTTGGGTATGAGTTCTCATGTATTATTCTTTTCAATATAATCCAATTATTCATTCATGTCTTGATCCCATTCCTTATTATCAAAAACTTATTTCACATCATTCAGTTTTATGTTTGAATACAAAGAAGTGTGTGCAATGGAATTGGTTGTTCTTCTTGTTTGATCCTTCTGAGGTTGATCACAAATTATATTATATGCTTCCAAATTTTTCCTCCTCCGATGATAAAACTTTTGATTTTCAACCTCATCATTTGAAATAGTTGAGTCCAATTGTTTACGTTTACTAGGATTACAATCATTTGTATCCTTATCAAAATTATCTTCTTCAACCTTCTCAACTTCTTTGGCTACTTGGATATGATTATCTTTCTCAGAGATTTCAATAATTTGTATATCAATATTATCAACAATTATTCATGTTTCATTGTTGAAACATCTATATCCTCTTCCTTTTGGAGTGAAGCAGATAAATATTCCGTCCTCACCTTTATGCTCAAACATACCATAGTTCCCACCTTTCTTCTATATAAAACAAGGACTCCAAAAATCTCTAAAGTGGTTAAAACATGGAGTTTTCCCTAAGAAAAATCAAATGGAATCATACCTGATTGAGGTTTTTAGAAACGATGATTCTGAATATAAACACCAGTACTCATGGAATTCCACCAAATGTATTGAAAATGGATATGCTCAAGTAACATGGTTCTTCCACTTTCCACTAGGATTCTATTATTTCTTTCAGCAACCCCATTTTGTTCAATAGTGTATAGAGAGAAATACTCATACTGAATTCCATGCTTCTCGAGATAGTCTTAAAACTCTTCACTTCTATATTTCCCACCATTATTAGTTCTCATGTTCTTCATAGAATACTCACATTCTTTCTCTGCTTTTCTTCTGAAACTTTTAAACATTTTCAAAGCATCTAATTTGAGTTTCATGTATATAACACAAGTAAAGCGAGTAAAATAATCAATGAAAGTAATGAAGTACTTATCTCTATGTGTTTATTGTTTGCTCATTGTCCCACATATATCGGAATGGATCAACTCCATGGGTCTTTTTGAAAAAAATATCAAATTTCATAGGAACATCATTTGTAATTTTTCCTTTTTGGCAGATAGTGAAACACTAATCTCTTCGTCATGGAAAATCAGGAATGTATCGAACAGTATATCTTTTAGATGACATGATCATGTTTCTCTAACACATATGTCTATGAATTTTATGTTATAACTGATTCTCTACCACAATATTCATGTATTAAGAGTTTTTTGAATCACCAACCCAAAACAAATTTCCTTTTCTATGTTGTCTGCTTATAACAATCGTTCCATTTTCTTCACTCATTACAAAAAATGTAACGCCCCGACCCTAGTTACCCAGAGTCTGTGCATTATTACATAACATTTGCATGATCATGAGAAAGATCAAGTCTCGAAAGACCGATTAGTTTAGTAGCCTTGGAATAACTAGATACATCCATAAATTCATTACATCATAAAAAAAACATCTTGTCTTCATATCCCCTCATACTATCCCTGCAGGTCATTCATATATTACTTCTTCATAATCCTGGAAAAAAATCAAACATTGAAAGGGGTGAGCTCTGATGCTCAGTAAGGATAACATTATAGCAGAAGATTTCATAAATAAGCATAAACACTTAAGGCAATTTATAACTAAAACAAGAGCCTTTGAAACTTGAACTTCAGCATAAAATGGCAAAGGTAAAATGAAATAATGCCATTTACTTACTCACATGGATATTCTACTAGTCGAATGATCACATGCAATATCAATAACCACTTTCATAATGATGGAATGCATAATGCCAGACTATCATAACCACATAGTCAAGGCCTCGTGCCAAGACTACAAATAAGATTTTGTCAAGGCCTTGTGCCAAGACACTAGTTTGTCTCATGAGACCTACCGATGCATCGAGGAGCTATAGCGGGCTCCACCCGTCACTTATTAAGTCCAATGCATTCCTCATATGAACAGGTTTAAACATAACATAAACATTCGTATTATAAATAGCATACGAAATGTCAATACTTCTACCACAAACCATGAATGGTATAAAAATAGCACATCCACAGTCAAACATAACTCATTTGATACAATATGGAGGACTTTATTGTATCACATTAACCTCAATCAAGAATAATGAAGGATGTTTACATAGATGAAAATAATCATCAAAACTTTTTGAGAGAAATATCCCCCTTTTCTTGAAAACATTTAAAAGTCACACTATTTGTCAAGAAGCCATTTAAAAATAGATTTTTGAATCATAGTGTCCCATACCACTTTGAAACTTTTAAAAGGAGTTTTAATTTTAAAACTTTAATGTCCATATAAATAAATCCTTAAAACCATTTTTAAAACATGGACATTAATGAGCAAGATTTAGAAGAATAAGTCTTTAAAACATTTAAAAATGGTATTTTAGTTAGAGATTATAACCAAAAGAAACACTTGAATACAAATAATTGAGGTAATCAAAACTTTGTAATATCATGAGAATAAAGGGAATCATGATATTCTATGTCAAAGTAGATTATATACACCACATAAAAGTGATTTGGTGTATATCATCAAAGAAGTCTCAATGGAATGTAAATTGAGATGAAATCTCTCATAAAGGTTGTATCCTTAGGTTAAGGATAAATCAACAACATAATTATGTGTGACAAATATAAATACACTAAATATGATTGGATATTCAGTGTAAATCAATCAAAGGATATTCACACATATTCTTGTAAAAACAATACCAACGAATTGGATGTTTAACTCAACAAATGGAGAATGAGTTAAAATTACTCTTATCAAATTCATATCAATGAATTGAGAATTACCAATGGAGTGATTATGTGTATCAAACTTATATCCACAGGAAGGGGAGTGGAAATTATGACATAATCAAATGAATAGTAATTCCACACATAATCTTGGGGTAATATAATCAATGAAATATGCGTAAAGCCAAATGAGTGGGAATTGAAATCTCAAATTCCCTTATCGATTAGGTAACATACGAAACATACACCCATGAAAGAAGTATCATACCATGATGATGTAAATACCCATAAATTAAAGTATATTACACAATGAATACAATCATGGGCAGTACACATACACCACATGCAATAATTAAGTGGTGATCAATGGAAATCTCACGAAATTAAAAGTGAGATAAGAAACCCCTTACCACGTTAATCAACTGAGTCGTATGGCCAAAAGTTAATAACCATCATATAATTTACAGAATAACATGAATATAAATAGAATCATGAACATATATCATATGGCAGTACACAATACACCACTTTCAATAATTTAGTGGCGAAAAATGGAAATCTCACGGAATTGAAAGTGAGATAAGAAAATCCCTTACTTTGTACTTTTTCCTTGGTCGATGGTAGGTTTACATCCTGTATAATGGTGAAATAATTGTTATTGAATAATACAAGAATCAGTTACTTTAATATGATATCATATATGATCTTTTAACATTGATTTGTTAATAATATCTTAGAATTATCGTCATTTCAGGTGTTAACGGGTTCATTTTACTTTATATTCTTTGTTATGTGAGCCATAATCGTTATTAATGGGATGTATATTATTCATATCCAGAATGGTATCAAGTCCTTCAACATCATTTTTAAATCATCAAATGATAATTATATTTGAATGGATACGATGGAGAATGAATTTCATCGCGTTCGTGGAGACGGTAGTCCGTACGTAAGCACGAACGCTACTTCCATTTAATTTTTATTTTAAAAGAATCGAATACAAATGATACATAGGTATATTACTATTCCAGTATAATATAATATTTTATACATGTTACTTGAGTTCATTAACACCATCCTTTATACGTTCCATGTGTGGTATGAACGAGTCATATCATTTTAAGGGGGCGGTAGTCCGCACTTCCTCAAATGAAATTATCGTATGTATATACAACATGAAACGAATAATGGTATGAAATAAAATGGAATTACAGAAGCTTATATATAAAATATATATCATTAATATCATATTTAATTACAGTGCCATCATAATGGACACCATGAGAGGCGGTAAGATGTATTTGAACAATCATCGTTTCGTGAGGCGTTAGTTTGCCATCCACAGAAACATTATGTTCATCATCCATTAGATGGAGTTGTGTGTATGTGTAGTTTGGATCCTTCTTATAACAACATCCTAGTATATTGAGGATACTGTTGTTGTTACAAAAGAAAGGAAATAAAAAGAGTTTGGGGGTTGGAGAAGCAAAATAAATGAAAATAATTTAAGAGAAATCGTTACCTATAATTTAGGTAACTCACTTTGGTTGGAACCAAAGGACTTCTTGAAATGCTTTCTGCCTAAGGGGAAGCTTCAAGGAGGAGGAGAGGGATGTGGGGAGCTTATTTGGGCAGAGTTTGGACGATCCAAGTGGCTTGAGAGGTGTGAGGAATGAGTATAAGTGGTCTCCTTTTATAAGGGAGAGGAGGGGCTCTTTAGGAAAGAGTGAAAGTATTACTTTATAATATAATTATATTCGGTTTATAATGGTCCAAAAATCATTTAGGTCGAAGATAAGATGACTCATATTCTAAATAACATCAACCAATAAGAATTGGACAGGTTTTAGATAATATTTTAATCATTATAATCTTATTTATTTAAATGATTTATTAATGAGGTAAACATTGCATCATTATTGTGTCATTAATAATTTAACTTACTTGATGTCTAAAAATTATAAATAAACTATCATAATGTAGGAATTTTTTTTAGATTTCTAATGAATATTTATAATCGAAAATCTAACATGTATAACCCTATGTAAAAATTGTTCTTCTAAAAGATGTAAGCTTATGCCATTTTTATTTTTATTTTAACTTTATTAATATAATGTGTCCCTACCATATACAAGTGGCTCCAAGGGGTCCCCAAATTGACCCAAGGATGCTCATGGTCGGGTATGTGTCCACCAATAAGGTTAGGACACGTTTTAGGGTAATTTTGTATTATTATAATATTATTTTTTAACCCTTATTTACCGGATTTACCCTTTAACCATGGTAAATAAAATATTTACCGCAGTAATTATTCAAAATGTGTAAAAATAAAAGTTACCTATTTACATAATTTGGACATCCTGATTCCAAATATGGAATCCATTTTCCTAAATTCAAAACACAGAAGTGGAAGAAATTAATTTAAAATTAATTCCCGCTGTTCAAAACAAAAAGCGTGTTTTTAAGAGATAATAACTATCAAAAGATTGACACTTGTTTATGTTCGGTTTAATTGTAAAATTATGTCCAATGATAAACATTAAATTGAATGGTAAAAATATATTCTAAATATACTTTAAAACCACTCAAATTCATAATTTATCACTATTAATTATTTTGATTAAAAAAGTTGTTTTTAATTAAAATTTAGAAATTTTCACTATTCATCAAAATATGAAAGTTATCCGAAAAGAACCAAAATTTCACCTTAGGCTAAATTTGATATTCCGAATCCAAAAATGAAGTCCATTTTGAAATATAAAATATATATAATTTCAAAAAATTAAGTATTACTATTCATAACGGCTAGTTTGATCGGTTGTGGTGTGTGTTAAAACTCGAAGTTGCGTACAACACACGCTACTATTTTATTCAAAGGAAAGCGTACCATGGAAGCTTGGGATGTTTTATTTTAAATTTTTTGATGTCCCCATTTAGTCAAATAGTTTAAAATATTTTATTTTAAAAAGGGTTCACTATTAAAAGTAGGTAAAACTACAATACTGAAGATGAATTTGTTCTTACATTATGTCTAAGAAACTCATAATATGGATTCTAAAATTATAAGGATTATATAAAGTTTAAAATTTAGTTAATACTATTCATAACCTTTTTTGAACGGCTTGTTTGGTAAGTCATGGTGCGCTTGAACTCGGTGTTGCGTGTAGTGCAAGTTATTGAATTATTTTGAAGAAATAACACACTATGAAATCTTGGGGTGTTACATTCTCCCCTCCTTCAATAAATTGCGTCCTCGCAATTTGAAATTGTTCTTCGAAAATAAAAGGTTGAAAATAGAAAATATATTTGTGGGAAAACCCACATCGGAAATTGGTTTACTAAAATTTAGTCTTAATATGAGGAAAAGAGAAATGAAAGGGTCACCACCAAATTATGATCTCGATTAGGAGAACATTGGTGGCAATTAGAGACATATAATTGGAGGAAAAACGTAAATATTTATAGTTAGTGGTTGAGGTCATCAATCACAAACAAGTATAAAATTGAGGTCCTTAAACTCATCAATCTATGATGATTTGAAGTACCATCGGTTCAACAAAATATAGGGTATTGGGATCACACATTTTTGACATTTCAAAATATCTTAGTTGAAATCCCACATCGAAAAATGAATTAATGAGGCCTCTATTTAAAATAAAGAGTGGAAAGTATGAAGATTACCGAAAATAACACATACTAGGGTTCCATGTAGGAAAATATGGATATGGAGGAGAAATCTAACCATCAATTATCTGATGGAGAGTGGTAGAGAACATGGCTATGAAAAGGCCAACAATCCCAAAGCCATAAATTAGTGATGATTTAAGGTACCATCTAGGACAACATTTTTTTTTAAAAAGTTACATTACATAAGGAAGAGGAATTCATTTATGATATTGACTAAGAACATTATGAGATATACTTAAATTTTAAGTAGATTTTCATTCATTAATAAATTTCCACCACTAACTCAATTTTTTTAAACGATGAGTATTCAAGAAGACTTGGTCACACTGGAAGAGCTATAATACACTTCTATAGAATCACATGATACATGCAGGATAAACCATATATTTACATTTTCTTTGAAGATTAATCAAAACCAAAATGGTTAGTGAATGATCTAAGGATCCCCCAAAAGGATATTCATTGAGATAAATATGCACTAATCTTAATTTCTAAAATTAAACCAACAATACCCCAAAGTTAAATAGATACCATTCAATAACCAATTGTCCTTAAAATCCTTTAATATAATCCAAACTAATATTGAAACCCAAAACATAGAAGAATTTGATTATGTAGTCTCCCATGTTACATTGTATCTCCAAATGACATCAAATACTCTTAAAGTCACATACTTAAAAGTAATTAACATCATCACATATTCTCTGTTATAGGTTAATCATTTCCATAAATAACCCAAATCACTATAAATCAACAATAAAAATGTAGATAAAAATTCACCATTACTCTACAAATGAAACCTCATTGTATTCTATTTTCCTTGGGTATATAGTGTTCCTAACAAAACGAACATCTTCCAAAATAACATTTATCACTTAATCACCAAATCATTTTCCTATACCAAGGGTATTCATTTGATAAGACATAAGAACCCAAATCATCTTATTATTGATCAATAAAATCATTTAACAAAAAAAATAGTCATACTAACCAGGGACTTCACGTAGTCCAGTGGTAGGCGATAAATCTCAATCGCACTTTGGTTGTGGGTTCGATTCCCACAGCTTTGTCCGACGCGGCGGGTTGTCACGCGGTCTACGTGTTGTCCTTTTTCAAAAACTATATTCTATAATATTACCAAAATGAGATAAATTTTTCAAAATAACATAATTTAACCACAAATGTTATATCATACATTGCATTTTCATCCCAAATTATAATAACTTATCATTTTCTCAAACCCCAATGATCATATAAAACCAAATGGTTATTTATACCTATATCCACAAGAGAAGAGACAATTATTCCTCAAATATCATTCTCACATGGCAAACTGAGGGGTTACAAATACAAGAGAAAATTATTCCAAAGTAAACCCATCAACAAGGAGTGCTAATACTTTTTAAATTTTTCTCCAACCATTTATTTCCACATAGCTTCTTCTTTGAGCAAGAAAATATCCTATAAAATAGGACATTCACTCGGGTAATGGCCAGGTCCCCTACATTTACGGCAAATGACTGTAAATGGACTCTTGGGACCATTTTTATCTTCTTCCATAGTACTCTTCATTTTTCTTCGGCAATTCTTCACTTTATGTCCTTCCTTCCCGCACGTAAAACATTTCGTTGTCCCATTGAGACACTTTCCTGGGTGTCTCTTTCCACAATTCCTGCATGATGAAAATTGAGGTTTCTTTTCTCCATGGTCTCCATTGCTGGAGATCTTATCATTTATCACCTTTCTCTTCCTTGTTGAGTCTGGGAGTTGGTTAATATATATGTTGTTGATCATATTTTTGGAAAACTGATTTGGCATAAAGACGATATCTTTTACGCCTATCAACATTCCATTTTTTTGCTCATTGCCACCACCGTTCCCACCTTGTACATCATTCTCAAAGTCACTATGACTTCCTTGGAATCCAGCCATTGACTAAAACCAGAATGCATTGTGTGAGTAATAGTAGTCGTAAAATCATTTAGAGATTAAAATGTCACCATATTATCAATTTGAAACATATTAGGATTAACCAAGGTCATTTACTCTCATCTTATGTATATATTACTTAAATCGGTTTGTAAAGAAAATGCAAATTATCCTAAGCATATCCCCCGGGAGTGTCGTAACCAAGAGTGCAGCAAGGCCCGTTGTCGTGCACCAGTTCCCGTTCGAGTCTAGCTCAAAGCGGTGTTTTCGGGTTTTACCCCTTGGTACATCTGTGCCAGAGCCGCCTCTACCTGCTCGTATCCAGACAGGGTTGTATTGCTCGGAAAACTCACAAAATCTCTACAATACCAAAATTCTAGGAAGTTCTTTTATACTAATCCTCAAAGTTCATCTTAGGTCTACGTGCTCTAATCAGAGTTTATCTAAATCTAGCTACCAAGGTTTGTACTAAACTTCCTCTGATACCAACTGTAACGCCCCGACCCTAGTTACCCCGAGTCTGTTCATTATTACATAACATTGGCATGATCATGAGAAAGATCAAGTCTCGAAAGACCGATTAGTTTAGTAGCCTTGGAATAACTAGATACATCCATAAATTCATTACATCATAAAAAAAACATCTTGTCTTCATATCCCCTCATACTATCCCTGCAGGTCATTCATATATTACTTCTTCATAATCCTGGAAAAAAAATAAAACATTGAAAGGGGTGAGCTCGGATGCTCAGTAAGGATAACATTATAGCAGAAGCTTTCATAAATAAGCATAAACACTTAAGGCAATTTATAACTAAAACAAGAGCCTTTGAAACTTGAACTTCAGCATAAAATGGCAAAGGTAAAATGAAATAATGCCATTTACTTACTCACATGGATATTCTACTAGTCAAATGATCACATGCAATATCAATAACCACTTTCATAATGATGGAATGCATAATGCCAGACTATCATAACCACATAGTCAAGGCCTCGTGCCAAGACTACAAATAAGATTTTGTCAAGGCCTTGTGCCAAGACACTAGTTTGTCTCATGAGACCTACCGATGCATCGAGGAGCTATAGCGGGCTCCACCCGTCACTTATTAAGTCCAATGCATTCCTCATATGAACAGGTTTAAACATAACATAAACATTCGTATTATAAATAGCATACGAAATGTCAATACTTCTACCACAAACCATGAATGGTATAAAAATAGCACATCCACAGTCAAACATAACTCATTTGATACAATATGGAGGAATTTATTGTATCACATTAACCTCAATCAAGAATAATGAAGGATGTTGACATAGATGAAAATAATCATCAAAACGTTTTGAGAGAAATATCCCCCTTTTCTTGAAAACATTTAAAAGTCACACTATTTGTCAAGAAGCCATTTAAAAATAGATTTTTGAATCAAAGTGTCCCATACCACTTTGAATCTTTTAAAAGGAGTTTTAATTTTAAAATTTTAATGTCCATATAAATAAATCCTTAAAACCATTTTTAAAACATGGACATTAATTAGCAAGATTTAGAAGAATAAGTCTTTAAAACATTTAAAAATGGTATTTTAGTTAGAGATTCTAACCAAAAGAAACACTTGAATACAAATAATTGAGGTAATCAAAACTTTGTAATATCATGAGAATAAAGGGAATCATGATATTCTATGTCAAAGTACATTATATACACCACATAAAAGTGATTTGGTGTATATCATCAAAGAAGTCTCAATGGAATGTAAATTGAGATGAAATCTCTCATAAAGGTTGTATCCTTAGGTTAAGGATAAATCAACGACATAATTATTTGTGACAAATATAAATACACTAAATATGATTGGATATTCAGTGTAAATCAATCAAAGGATATTCACACATATTCTTGTAAAAACAATACCAACGAATTGGATGTTTAACTCAACAAATGGAGAATGAGTTAAAATTACTCTTATCAAATTCATATCAATAAATTGAGAATTACCAATGGAGTGATTATGTGTATCAAACTTATATCCACAGGAAGGGGAGTGGAAATTATGACATAATCAAATGAATAGTAATTCCACACATAATCTTGGGGTAATATAATCAATGAAATATGCGTAAAGCCAAATGAGTGGGAATTGAAATCTCAAATTCCCTTATCGATTAGGTAACATACGAAACATACACCCATGAAAGAAGTATCATACCATGATGATGTAAATACCCATAAATTAAAGTATATTACACAATGAATACAATCATGGGCAGTACACATACACCACATGAAATAATTAAGTGGTGATCAATGGAAATCTCACGAAATTAAAAGTGAGATAAGAAACCCCTTACCACGTTAATCAACTGAGTCGTATGGCCAAAAGTTAATAACCATCATATTATTTACAGAATAACATGAATATAAATAGAATCATGAATATATATCATATGGCAGTACACAATACACAACTTTCAATAATTTAGTGGCGAAAAATGGAAATCTCACGGAATTGAAAGTGAGATAAGAAAATCCCTTACTTTGTACTTTTTCCTTGGTCGATGGTAGGTTTACCTCCTGTATAATGGTGAAATAATTGTTATTGAATAATACAAGAATCAGTTACTTTAATATTATATCATATATGATCTTTTATCATTGATTTGTTAATAATATCTTAGAATTATCGTCATTTCAGGTGTTAACGGGTTCATTTTACTTTATATTCTTTGTTATGTGAGCCATATTCGTTATTAATGGGATGTATATTATTCATATCTAGAATGGTATCAAGTCCTTAAACATCATTTTTAAATCATCAAATGATAATTATACTTGAATGGATACGATGGAGAATGAATTTCATCGCGTTCGTGGAGACGGTAGTCCGTACGTACGCACGAACGCTACTTCCATTTAATTTTTATTTTAAAAGAATAGAATACAAATGATACATAGGTATATTACTATTCCAGTATAATATAATATTTTATACATGTTACTTGAGTTCATTAACACCATCCTTTATACGTTCCATGTGTGGTATGAACGAGTCATATCATTTTAAGGGGGCGGTAGTCCGCACTTCCTCAAATGAAATTATCGTATGTATATACAACATGAAACGAATAATGGTATGAAATAAAATGGAATTACAGAAGCTTATATATAAAATATATATCATTAATATCATATTTAATTACAGTGCCATCATAATGGCCACCATGAGAGGCGGTAAGATGTATTTGAACAATCATCGTTTCGTGAGGCGTTAGTTTGCCATCCACAGAAACATTATGTTCATCATCCATTAGATGGAGTTGTGTGTATGTGTAGTTTGAATCCTTCTTATAAAAACATCCTAGTATATTGAGGATACTGGTTTTGTTACAAAAGAAAGGAAATAACAAGATTTTGGGGGTTGGAGAAGCAAAATAAATGAAAATAATTTAAGAGAAATCGTTACCTATAATTTAGGTAACTCACTTTGGTTGGAACCAAAGGACTTCTTGAAATGCTTTATTCCTAAGGGGAAGCTTCAAGGAGGAGTAGAGGGATGTGGGGAACTTATTTGGGCAGAGTTTGGACGAGCCAAGTGGCTTGAGAGGTGTGAGGAATGAGTATAAGTGGTCTCCTTTTATAAGGGAGAGGAGGGGCTCTTTAGGAAAGAGTGAAAGTATTACTTTATAATATAATTATATTCGGTTTATAATGGTCCGAAAATCATTGAGGTCGAAGATAAGATGACTCATATTCTAAATAACATAAACCAATAAGAATTGGACAGGTTTTGGATAATATTTTAATCATTATAATCTTATTTATTTAAATGATTTATTAATGAGGTAAACATTGCATCATTATTGTGTCATTAATAATTTAACTTACTTGATGTCTAAAAATTATAAATAAAATATCATCATGTAGGAACTCGTTTTAGCTTTCTAATGAATATTTATAATCGAAAATCCAACATGTATAACCCTATGTAAAAATTGTTCTTCTAAAAGATGTAAGCTTATGCCATTTTTATTTTTATTTTAACTTTATTAATATAATGTGTCCCTACCACATACAAGTGGCTCCAAGGGGTCCCCAAATTGCCCCAAGGATGATCATGGTCGGTTATGTGTCCACCAATAAGGTTAGGACACGTTTTAGGGTAATTTTGTATTATTATAATATTATTTTTTAACCCTTATTTACCGGATTTACCCTTTAACCATGGTAAATAAAATATTTACCGCAGTAATTATTCAAAATGTGTAAAAATAAAAGTTACCTATTTACATAATTTGGACATCCTGATTCCAAATATGGAATCCATTTTCCTAAATTCAAAACACAGAAGTGGCAAAAATTAATTTAAAATTAATTCCCGCTGTTCAAAACAAAAAGCGTGTTTTTAAGAGATAATAACTATCAAAAGATTGAAACTTGTTTATGTTCGGTTTAATTGTAAAATTATGTCCAATGATAAACATTAAATTGAATGGTAAAAATATATTCTAAATATACTTTAAAACCACTCAAATTCATAATTTATCACTATTAATTATTTTGATTAAAAAAGTTGTTTTTAATTAAAATTTAGAAATTTTCACTATTCATCAAAATATGAAAGTTATCCGAAAAGTACCAAAATTTCACCTTAGGCTAAATTTGATATTCCGAATCAAAAAATGAAGTCCATTTTGAAATATAAAATATATATAATTTCAAAAAATTAAGTATTACTATTCATAACGGCTAGTTTGATCGGTTGTGGTGTGTGTTAAAACTCGAAGTTGCGTACAACACACGCTACTATTTTATTCAAAGGAAAGCGTACCATGGAAGCTTGGGATGTTTTATTTTAAATTTTTTGATGTCCCCATTTAGTCAAATAGTTTAAAATATTTTATTTTAAAAATGGTTCACTATTAAAAGTTGGTAAAACTACAATACTGAAGATGAATTTGTTCTTACATTATGTCTAAGAAACTCATAATATGGATTCTAAAATTATAAGGATTATATAAAGTTTAAAATTTAGTTAATACTATTCATAACCTTTTTTGAACGGCTTGTTTGGTAAGTCATGGTGCGCTTGAACTCGGTGTTGCGTGTAGTGCAAGTTATTGAATTATTTTGAAGAAATAACACACTATGAAATCTTGGGGTGTTACAAAAAATCCATATTTCTTGAAGATAAACATATTAGATTCATCACAAAATTGTGAGACACTTAGCAGGTTGGGTTTCAGACCATCGACATACAATGTTTTCTTAGATTTTATCTTTTCTTTTTTGATAATGGATGACGCAACACCTTTGATTTTCAACTATTCATCATTTTCAAATGTCATTGTACCTTCTTAATAATCTTTAACATCCTTCAATAATTTCATGTCTTATTTCATGTGTGATAAACACCCACTATGAAGTATCCAGGTTCATTTTCGTTTCCTGGCTTTTAATGAAGTTTCAACAAAAAGTGTCTATTGCCCATTCTTTTCATTATTCACCTTAGAATTTTGAGAATTGAGAATATTTTTTTGAGATGATAAAACTACAAGAAATCCTTTTTTAAGGTTTCAATTTTGTTCACATCTTTGACAAATAGTTTCCCAATTTTGGAACCTATTTTCAATCTTTACATCATTCATTTCATATTTCATCAAGGCAACATTCTCATTTTTCTTTCCTTGAGGAGATTAACTCACACACGATCTATTCCATTCATAAACTATGGGATAATAGTAATTTTTTTATTGAACCAACTCATACTTGTTGTGTTCCCAAATCTCCTACAATACAAGCAATAGCCATAGAAAGAGTATTTTCCTCTAAAACCTCCATACTGAACAGAATTGTGAAATAATTTCTCAACCATATTCTTATCACTTTCAATAGGATTCTTCTTCTTATTTTTAGAATTAAAATGATTAGAGGTATTTGGAAATATTCTAGATCTATAATGTTTTGAAACATTTTCAGATTTAGGTTTCAATATGATTTTAGAACTTCTATCATTCTTATTTTCATAAAAAACTTCATTATACATCTTACCCTATGAAGTTATATTTGGTTAAACCTTATCAAGTTTCTCATTATGAGAACATGTAATAAATTTAGTGAGAGTTTTGGAAACACATTCATTTTTTCATCTTCAAAGTGTTTTTTCAGACATGTTCCAACTCTTCTTCTTTTACTTCCATCTTAACCTCTAAATTCTCATTATGATTCTTTTCTTCTCTAAGATATTTGTTCAAGTACTCAATATATTTATCCAGATTTTCTTTCTCAACAGTGAAACATTCTGGGTTTCTTGAGCCTTCATATTCCAAATGGTTCTTTTTTACTTTCAATCCTTCCAATCTTTCACAAACATTATTTCAACACTTCTTTAAAATGCATTTAAATATGAGTTTCTTCTTCTTTAGAACTAGTGCTTTTGAATTTTTCATCACTCATTATTGAAATTAAATTATTTTCATTACCATACTCAATAGAATTTTGGATTTAGCATCACTATCTTCTTCTTCTTCATATTTATAAAGAAACTTCTTGTTTTTATTTGAATAATTTCTTTTTTTTCCTTTGTCTCTCATTTTCATCCATGGTGTTCTTGTCTTTATTTGTTCAGTATCACTATCCTCTAATTTATTTCTTTGAGGAAAATTATCTGCAATGTTTCCAACACCTCCATATTCAAAAAATATCAAGGGAAGATTCCATTTTTATTTCCAAGTACCTCTTTTCTCATTATTTGAAAATAATGACATGATTTAATTAATATTTTTATATACCTCATTTTTAGAGTTAGAATCACCAATAAAATCTTCGGTAAAAAAATTCTTTGAATTTTCAATCATTATAGCCTTGAAAGAAACATCTTTATCAACATTTTTTTCTCTTCATATCATTCTATATTCTCATTTCTAAACTGATAAGAGTACCATGTAAGTCAACTAGAGATACTATTTCAAGATCTTTGTCTTCTAATGTAGAATGTTTTTCATGGAATTTGTCATGTAGGATTATCAAGATAAATTCAAAATTGTAGAATATTTCAATTTTTGACCAAGACATCTGATAATATTCATTATTTCATTCACCTTGTTGAATAATTCTCCAACAAATTCTCGTTCACAAATCATCAAATCATCATACTTCAATCTCTGTATTTGTAACTTTTCCTTATTCACTTTTGTATAACATTCAAATATATTTTTCAATTTATCCCATATACCATTAGGTGTGGAAACACCATTCGCTCTCAAGAATTCACTTTCATAAAGTGATGATAATATATCATTCTTGTCCCTTCCATCATTCTCAAGAAAAATCTTTTCAAAAGATATAAGCTGAGAACTATCATCAATGGGAGGAAACCCAACTGTTGCAGCTTTAAGAAAATAATAAATTATAGACATAAGATATTGGAGTATTCTATATTTCTAGATATGATAGTTCATTCCATTAAATACTAGAAGACCTTTACTATTCACAAAATTCGTGTTCTCCGTCCGCAAAGAATAGTGAAGGTAAGCAGCCTCTGATTCCACTTGAAAGTGCCAAGTCAAGGTATTGTATCACTTAGAGGGGGAGGGTGAATTAATGATACTCTTTTTATTTTATTTTTCTTTTCAACTGAAAAAACATTCGCCCCTATTAGATATTTAAAATACCTTCTGAAAACAAACTCAATACACATCTATAGGGACACATTGATTTAAAAGGGTCACTATTCAGTAAGAATAAATATATCCTTGGTATGTTTTGGAAATGATCTAATACCATAAATCCACTAAGAAAAAATCACTTTATTATAATGAGTAGGATGTACCCTTAAACTTGTATAGCACTATGAAACAATAGAACTAGTGCATGTGAATCCTCTTAGCATAATAGGGTAGGACAATTGTTTTGTAAAAACTCATGCTACCTATGCTTGTTTTCAATTCAAAAACTTTATTCAAATTAGAAAACAATTCATCAAATCCTAACCCAGAAGAATGTTAAGAACCACTGAGACTTTGTTATGATACACTGAGTCTGATCTTGTCTAAATCTGATTCCTCCAAGTCCAACTCTTTCGATTCTGAATCCTCCAAGTCTAATTCATATGAGTTTGAATCTTATAAAACAATGCACCCAGTTCAATTTTCTGATAGTAAACAATAGGGATGAATCAGAACCACTGAAATTACCCAATAGAATTATCATATAATAAAGAATATGAATGAATCAGCACCGCCCAAGATAATTGTCAATCCAAACAGAATTGTTCTCTTCTTCTCTCTAGAAACCTCGAGCCTCTCTCTCTTCTGTAGTGAATAGTGAAAGTGTACGGAAATTATAGTGTACTTGTTTCCATTTTATAGGTAAACCAAAACAGGTTTAGGTGGGAATCACAAAATGTTTCCTACTCACACAAATTCACCCAATGCTTCTTGATTCTTCTCAAAACATCTACAATCTTTAACTCTTCTTTTCTAAACTCCCATATCAAATTTCAACAAAATTACAGTTGATAAGAAATAAATGGGTCTGATCATATGAATCTAATTATTTCATGATGAGTTCATTAAAATAATGTTTGTTACCATACCAATTGAATGTGTTTGAATAAATGCACTTCTCTACTTGAGATACAATCACTCTTTTAAATGAAACTCACTTCCTTGAAAATTATTTCATCAATCACCACTTTATTTTCTTTTCTCATAACCCACTTGAGAAAACTCTTCATCACATTAAAAACCTATGCTTGAATGATTAATTCCTTCAGGTATTTGAATTCACTGAGGATCATCTTTTGCATCATCTTAATTAAATTGGAAAGTATTGTAACATTCCATTCACTTCTGCTTCCTTCTTTTTCATCTCAACCCAACTGTGATCTTTTCTGAATAAAAATGGTCCGGATAAGATTATCCAGAATATGATAGTTATGGATATGATCATTTTTGTCACAATAATTCTAGTTAAAATTGCTGGTTATGATCATTCTAGTTATAATTACTCGTTACAATCATTCTGGTTATGATTGCTGGTTATGATCATTCTGGTTAAGATTTCTTGTTACAATCATTCGGGTTATGATTGATTGTTATGATCCTTATTGTAAAGATTATAGCGTATAATCATTCTGGGTAAAATTGCTAGGAATGATCATTCTGGTTATGATCATTCTGGTTACGATTGCTGGGTGCGATCAAATATAATCTGAAAACAATGACCTGCCTAGATATGATACAATATGAACACAATTATCTGCCCAGATATGATACAATCCAAAACCAATGATCTTTCTATATATATTAAAATGAATTATGAATACGATTCCATTTTAAATGGTATCCCCACTTCTCTTTTACCCAGATCAGATCAATTACAATCTTAATATGATTCATTCTCAATCGATGCCATATCTTTCCATTTCTTCTAACCAAATATGATAGTTTTGAAAAACAATTTGTATCTCGTCTTTCATCAGTACCACCTCTTCCATCGGCCCCACTTCAACAGGAACCACTTTCCATTACCATCACTATTCCCATCAGCATCACCCTTTTTATCAGCACCACCTTTTCATTCAACACCACATATTTTGGTACCACCTTAACATCAGTACCACTTTTTTACTTTCAACCAGAATCGAATTGTTTTGAAAGACAATTGATACAATCTAGTTAATGTTGTATTGAAAGGCAATTTGGAATATAGTCTTAAATCTGAATAGGATTGTTTTCATTTAAAAAAACAATCGGTTCCACTTTTTCTCTCTACCATTCGGATATAATAAATCTTATTTATATTCTTTTCTGATTGTTTCGAAAAACAATTTGAATACGATTTTTTTCCAATTGGAAACATCTCTTTCATTCGCACCTTTTTCTATCAAGCATGCATCATATGTTCTCAATACAACTCATAATTTATATTAAATAAAACTAAAAAAGCATCATCACAATTGAAACACATGTTTGACATCATTTCCAGTGTGAAGCTGATGACAATTCAATTCAAACATGATATATTCTCCTGTGAAACTGATTCTTCCTAAAACTGATCAATTCTTTTATAAAACAAAATCTCGAAACAATTGTTCCAAAAAAAATTGAAGTGATTTTTTTTTCGAATCCAATATTGAAAACAAAAGACAACTATCAAAACCATTGTCACCTTCATCATCAACTTGGTCCCGATAATGTGGATTTTAAATGTCATATTATCTATATATACACCTTATAAAAAACTAAAGGTGTGTATCATCATGAAATGCCTTAATGAAAGGAGATTGAGATGAGATCCCTTAACTTCAGTCCGACTTATAACGTAAAATCATCATCTTTCTGAATAATAAAATTTTAATTGATTTACAACATTTTTTTAAAAAATCTTTTATATAAATTTTTACCATGTTATAATAATTACTAAATTATTTAAGTTCAGGTCGGACGTTGATGATATTCGATACTTGTGTCCAAAACAACTATGGTATGATTTCAATAGTCAAAGTGGTCATTATTCCACCATATATAGGATAATATTAATAAAATTATAATAAAATTTATATATCAATTTTACTTGTAAATCAAATCAAAAATCATGGTTATTGAAAATAAACTATGTTATAATCATGGAGATGGTAAGTTGTATGAACACATGAGTAATGTTTTCATTTTCAATGATCATTATGGAAAGAAGGTTAGTATTATTTAGTATTTCTAGAATGATCATAATATAATTAATATAATATTAATAAGTTAAATACAAATATAAATTATCCATGTGTTGTGTGGATAAAAACCAATCACATCGCTTCTTGGAGGTGATTGTTCACACATACGCACGAAGGCCATTATCATATTATGTGCATCGAAAGTAAGAATGTAATTGATATATTTTTAAAATATAATGATAAATATGTCATTAATATAATATATAATCATTAATTATATAATTATATAATTATAACCAGTCTGGAGAGATGGTGATGGAAAACAAATTATATTAATTTGTGCAGGTGATAGTTCACACGTATGCATGAACGGTTAATTATTTTCCTATTTGATGGAAAAAGAGATGTATATAGGTGTTGATTTTAACCTAATAATATCTCAGAATATTCTAGATACTAGAGTAATTATTTTAGCATGGTTTTATAATATTTTCTGTAATATTAGAAAGAAATAAAAAAACACTTAATTAAAAATGATACATCTTCTTCAGATGATCTCCTTGGATTAACACCTTAACACATCTAAGGACGGTTTTATGACTATAATAAGAGATCTATAATGTTAGGAGGGATTATAGGAATTAAAGTTTCTAGTTATTGGTAGATCCAAAAATTCCATGAAGTGTGAATAAAAGAGAATAATGAGTTCCCTTTTATAAGAGAGGGGAGGGGCACTCTTGGAATTATTCAAAATATGAAACTAATATAAATTAATTTTCTAATACATATAGTTAAAACTAGTTTACTTAGAATATATGATTAGTTTTGGGATAATAACATTTTTCCAAATAAAAATAGATAGGTTTTGGCTATTTTTAAATCCATATCTTTTTGTTTTAACCCTTTTTAACTCTTGCTATGATATCACGTAATTTACAATTTGAGGGTTAATATAATTTCTATAACATGAAAAAAGACCAAAAATGAGTCTTTAATGAAATATTTATACTTATAAAAATAATATTGACTAATTTTAGATTTTTATAAATATTATATCATTAAACAAAATATTATCTATTTTAAAATATCATTAATGTCAATTTTGATAGTTTTCATTATTTGAGTTTTTAACAATATCATAACAACATGATATCTTAGAATAACTATATTACATCAACCATAACCTTTCAAATTAATCCATAAAACTCATTAATGACATAAATTATATCAAATAATATTTATTTTAATATTTTTAATATCTTTTAATTGACTCTATCCTTAATTAAACAATTACTACATTACCATTGTGTCGCCATTTAATTTAATTAGTTATTTCCTGAAAATTATAAATAAATTACCATAATGTATATATATGTTTTATATTTACATAGAATATTTATAGTCATATATTTCTCATATCATAACCCATATTATTATTTTTTATTTTTTAAGAATAAAAGTGTTTCAAAATTGAATTTTATTTTAATATAATATTATTAATGTCATAATCACACCTAAGTGTCTCAAGAAGGAAGTAATATTATATAAAGGAATATTTTGGGGGAAAATTACTCATCCAATTAAATTAGGAAATTTTTTAGGGGTATTTTATAATATATATAATATTTTTTTTACCCTTAATTACATGATTTACCTCTAACCACGGTAATAAAAATAATTACTAAAGTTACTATTCACATTTCCCAAAAATTAAAGGGGCATTTTTCAAATAATATGGAAATTATGATTTGAAATATTGAATCCAGTTTTTTATATTCAAAATATATAATTGGAAAATTTTAATAAATAATTAGTCGCATTGACAGTACAAGAAAATGGGTTTTTAAAGAAAAAATGTTCAAAAGTTCACATAGTTTTTATATCCAATTACAATATGACATTGATTCCAATGATATGAATTATATTAACTGATAAAAAAAATTATCTATTCATAGAATAACCCCATTCAAATATATAATTCAAAACTAAAAAATTAATTTGTTTAAAATGCAGCTGTTAATTAAAAATGCAATAATTTTTCAATATTCATCAAAAAATTAATCTTATCAAAAAATACCCAAAATATATCCATAGTAAATTTTTATAATAATGTTTAAAATAATAATTTTATTTTTTCAATGGGAAATTATATAAGTTTTAAAAATAGATTTGAAATAGTTGATCCGTCTAAAGGTAGAAAAACTATCTTTTTTGGAAAATAATTATTTTATGTGTAAAATTTGATATGTTCTCATATCATGTATAGAAAACATATAATATGAATGTGTAATATTATATTTAATATATTATATATATATTCCCTTAATATTATTCAAAAATGTTGTGTTTTTGTTCTTATTTGTAAAAATATCACTTTTTCACATTTTAATTGTTTTTCAAAAAAACATTTCTTTTTATTAAAAAAATATTAAATTCATTTATAATTATTTTTTCACCAAATAATTAAATATATATACACACATGTGAACTATAATACCCACCATTATTATGGCTATGTGATAACTATCATATTAAAAAAATAATATTTAGTTGTTCGTTTAAGCTCGCTATGGCACATTGTGAATGTTATCAAACATAAAGTTTTTTTTTAAAACCTAGGATTACTACATTATCCCCCTTTAATAAATTATTTCTTCACAATTTCAACCCAATATTTAAAACTAGGGGATTTACTTTTCAATATACCATTGTTAAAATCCCATACTAAGTTTCCATATAAGAAAACAAGGATATGGAATAGAAAACTAACCTTCATGCCTTGATTTAGTGTGAAATAAAACATGGTCAAGAGAATGTTAACAATCATAAATCCGTAAATATGTGAATGGTTAAATGGTAATTGATTTTTTAGTAAGAAAAATAAATGGATAACATTATTTTTTTAATATATGTTACATAGAGTATATGAATTATTATAATACATTTACTAAGAACATTAGAAAATATACTTGATTGACAAGTATACTTTAATCCATTAATCAAATTCCTCCACAAACTCAACTTTTTTCTTAAATGATGAGTTTGAAAGATGAATTATTCATGCCTGAACCACAAGAATAAACGTCTAAAGAATTGAAAAATGCACAAAATATTTACTACCTATTTATCCTTTCATTTGACACCAAAACCAAAATGGTTAGCAAGACATAGTATAATTTTCAAAAATTAATAATCCATTATATAATTAAAAACTGCATTATTTTATAAAATTCAACATTAATACTTCAATTTTAATAAAGACCATTCAACAAAGAACTATACATAAAATTCCAAAAAATAATTATTATACCTAAGATTAAAAAACATAAAAAAATAAATTATAAGTATTTGATAACATGTCCTTACAAGATAACTTTTAAGAATTATCTCCAAATAACATCAATTACTATTGAAGCCTCATACCAAAAATTAATTTCCCTAGTTATCTTCATGATATTCTAACCATTTATATAAACATCATAAATCAAAAAAAGTCAAAAATTAAATAATAGATTCTTCCAAAATTAAATTCAACATTTATCCTACAATAAAATTTAATAGTATATTATTTACATTGATCATATAGGATTCCAAAAATATTGAACATCTTCTAAAATAACATTCATCACGTAATCCCCCAATAATTTTTTAATATGGTAATAATTGTTTTTCACAAAATCAAATTATTTTAATTTCATCAAATCATTTTTCTAAAAATAAAATGTTGTACTAACCTGATAATTCAAATATACTAGTTATAGAAGATGCACTATTATATCCCTATGGTTGTGGGTTTGATTCTCGTGGCCTTGTCGTAAGTAATATGATTTCACCAATCATGTGGTTTTTCCTTTATATAAAACTATATGATTCTTATAGCATTCCCAAAATATGAAAAAATAAAAATAACCATAACCATAACATGTTTTAACATCAAATATTATCTCATTCCTTTCATTTTTCATCCCAAAATGTAATAACCCAGAATTTCCTTAAAATGAATGTCTCCAAAAAACATTAATAACCTTAGAACTTCATAACTTAAAGATTAAAATGGGGTTTCTAAGAAATTGAAATTATGATAAACCTTAAAATTATAAACCCATGATGATAAAAATAATTTTTAAGAAAAAATCCAAATCTCCAAATATGTCTAGACCATCCTTTACTACCACATGAATGGCCAAAAACATAAACATTACATATCCTAGTTTTTTGAAGTAAAATTCCCATTCAAATATATTTTCATTTTAGAGTTTTAAGGAATTAGTTCAATCTCTTACATAGTAACCCATACATAACTAATCGACACTTATACTCAGTATCCATTTTTTTCATAAAACATTAAAACTAAAATAAAACATTATTTATTTTCAAGACAAATATGCAATACTCTAATCGTGAAATCATCTTTGTCCATACAATTCTTAAGACCTGTAAAAAACCTTTTAAACCATCGAATGATCAATAAAATATTTATAAGGGACATTAAAATAAATAAATATGTTAGTTCAGTAAAAACATGAAAAGATATATAACATTTACCAATATATTCAATGTTCATTAAAATTTGAAATAAAACATTTCAAAATGATAAAAAACACACATTATTCACAAAGAATATCATTAAAATCCATAAAAGTAATTTAAACACATTTATGTGTATTTGATCATTATATACATAAAACCGTTTAAGAACCCTTTCAATAGGAATGACCATATGTATGACTTATAATTATGCTATTATGAATATACCTGGTGCTATCTAGACCACCCACGTTAATCTATAATAGGTTTTCCTTTTGTTATCTGGTCCACCCCATGTTAAGTTATAATGGGCCTTCATGGTGCTATCTAGGCCACCCCATGTTATGTTATAACTGTCTTTTCGGTTCTTTATATGTCACCCCATGTATATGTTTTATCAGGATCACTCGTTTCATATAATTATCATGTACGATATCATGAATAAAACACTTTCCTCATAAAACCCTTTGAAAAACTCTTTTAATCCCATATAAAAACACTTTTATATAAGAATACCCTTTCATTCACGAACCCATTCTCAATACCAAAAAATTATTGTAATTGAAAACACATTTTCCATACCAAAATAACAAAAAAGATAAATCTAGTTTTCCAATTAGAGAAACATAAAATATTTCAATGAAAAATAACAATAAAATAATGGTGATAGCGGTGAACAAGTCATTATCACTGTCTATGTTAAGAATATAATATTATTTTTTTTCAAAACGTTCTATATAAAATGAAATCAAAATACTTATTGAAAATTTTTAAATGAAATTTATAATATAAATAATAATTATTTTATAATCCATTTTTATCCATATAAATAAATATGTAAAATAATAACAAGAGTATTGACATGTAGAAAAGGACATGATAATTAAATATTTAAACATTCAAGGTGTTCCATGCCACTATAAAAATTTTAATAATAATATACATGAAGTAATACATTTAAAAAAACATTAAATAAGACTAGTATGGATTAATTATGGACATGAAATTCCATAGTAGTTTTATATACACCTAATAAAAGAATAAAGGAGCATATCATCAAGAAATGCCTCAATGAATGTAGACCGAGAAGAAATACCATAATTTGAGTTTGAATCATCACGTAAAATATTTATCTTCCAGAATAATAAAATTTTACTTTATTTAGAACCTTTTTTAAGAGATTATAATTTATTTTATACCACTTATTATCATGTTATGAAAATTACTTAATTTTTTATCTTTATGTCGGATGTTTTTATGGTATTCAGTAATTGATTCCAAAATGACTATGGTATGATGTCAATTTTCAGAGTAGTCATTAGTCTGTCATCCCAAGATTAATTTTCATGAAATATTAATAATTTATATATATAAATTATAGTTTTAAATCAAACCATTAATTATTGTCATGAAAAATGGACTACATTATAATCATGGAGACAATAAGTTGTACGTACACATGAGTAACATTTCAATTTTTCAATGATCATTACTGAAAGAAGGTTTGTATTATTTAATCTTTCAAGAATGATCATAAAATCATTAATATCATATTAATCATTTAAATAATAATATATATTACCTATTCAATGTGGTAATTAAAAACGAATCACATCGCTTCGTTGAGATGATAGTTCACACATACGCACGAACGACATTATCATTTTTATGTTCATGGAAAGTAAGAACGTAATGTACATATTATTGACGTTTAATTATAAATATTTCATTAATATAATATATAAAAAATAATTCCATCTTTATAACCATTGTTAAAAGATAGTGATTGAAAACTAATTGGATCAGTTTATTGTGGTGATAGTTTCCACGTACGCATGAATGATTAATTATTTTCCCACTTGACAGAAAAGGATATTTATATAGATAATGATATGAACATAATAACATATAAGTATATTTATAATACGATAGTTATTATTTAATCATGGTTTAAAAATATTTGATGGAATATGAAGATGAAATAAAATAGAAACACTTAATTAAAAAAATACCTCTTATTTGGATAATATCCTTTGATTAACACCTTCACACCTCTATTTTGATATTTACTCCAAAAATAAGATCAGTAGAATATTGAGAGAGATTCTCATATGTTATTTGGTCCAAGAGTTACCAAATAAAAAATTTTATGAAGTTTGAATAAAATAGAGGATTGGATGCCCTTTTATAGGAGAGGGGAGGGGCACTCTTGGAATTCATCAAATTATTAAATTAATATAAATTATTTTTCAAATCCAGATTAGACCAAACTGATTTAGTTGGAATATATGATTATTTTGGGTATAATACCATTCATAAAATAAAAATTGTAAATGTTTTGACAATTTTTAAATCCTTATATTTTTGTTTTAACCCTTTTTAAATATTAGTGTGATGTCATGTAATTTACACATTCAAGGTTAATATAATTACAATAAAATTCCAAAACTAAAAAATGATTTCGTAAAGAAAAATTTTAGATTTATAGTAATCATTGGGCTTAATTTTATAATTTTATAAATTTTACATCTTTTAGTATAATATTATTTATTTTAAAATATCCTTAATGTTAGTTTTGAAAATTTTCATTATTTGACTTTATAATAATATTAAAAAAACTTTGTATCTTCAAAAAAATTTCAAATAATCCATAAAATGTAAAATTCATCAATAAAATTATTTTATGGCCTCAATTATTTAAAAGAATATTTATTTAATATTTTTAATATAATTTATTTGATTATCAAATTAATTAAAAAATTACTGCATAATCATTGTGTCAACATTTAATTTAATTACTTATTTCCTAAAAACTCTAAATTAATTACCATGTTGTATATAAAAATTTTATATTTACTAAAAATATTAATAGTTAAAATTATCCCTTATATAACCACATATTAAAAAGATTGTACTTGGTAAAAAAACATGTGACAAAATTGACTATTCTCTAAATATAATATTATTAATGTCACACACACATTCAGGTGGATTAAAAATTATATAATCACTTATTAAGGATTATTTTGGTCAATAAAAACTTGTAAAATTAAATTATTACATGTTTTAGTGTGATTTTACAATATATATAATATTATATTTACACTTAGTTAACCGATTAACCATTATATTTGGTAAAAAATAAAAAATAAAGTTTCTATTCATATTGTCGAAAAATAAATGGGACCTATTTACATATTTTTGACAATATTATTCCTAATATATGATCCATTTTTCAAATTCAAAATACATAATGATAATACATTAATTAAAAATTAATCTCTTTGATGGAACTGGAAAACGAGTATAAAAAGAAAAAAATGATCAAATGTTCACAAAGTTTTTGTATCCAATTTCAATGTGAATTTTATTATAATAACCTAAAATGAATTAAATGATAAAATATTGATCTAATTAATCTTAAATCAGTTAAAATATATTATTAAAAAATATTAAAATATTTAATGAAAAAACAGTTTTCAATTAAAAATGAAATATTTTTTCCCTATTCATCAAAAAATTAATCTTACCAAAAACAATATAGAACCTTTAACCAATGTAAATTTTGATACTCCATAGTGAATTAAGAAATATTGTTTTTTTAAAATAAAACTATTAAATGCTTAAAAATATATGCATAAATTGGTGTGCCATCAAAAGGTGACAAAACTACCATTTTTGAAAAATACTTCTTTTTTGTAAAATTGAATTTTATTAATATATCATGTACATAAAAATTATAATATGGATTTTAAATATTATATTTTATATAATATATAAACTTAATAAATATAATCCAAAACTATTTATTTGTTTATTTATTGGTATAAACCATACTTTTTCCTATTTTAATATTTTTTTTCAGAAAAGCTTTTCTTTTTATTTTTTAAAAAGGATTCATATTATTTTATAATTATTTTTTCAGAAAATAATTAATTGTAAGAACATATTTAAACAATAATAATTACCATTATAATGGATATACAATAACTTACTTATTAAATAATAATATTTAGTGGGTCATTGAAACTCGATGTGGTGAATCATGTTTGATACCAAGAATAGCATTTCTTTCTTAAAAACCCAGAATATTACATACACATCCCAGTATAGATATTAAAAGTGGACATGGTTTTAGAACATATGTACCTAGGGTTAATAACTCAAAAGGGTGATTTTTATTGACCTAATTCTCACCTAGTGTATGAAAAAATGGCTTTAGTATGGACTTAGTTTCACACTCTCATTAGATTTTCTTAGCATAATTCACATTTTATTTACAAACCATTATGGAGGATTTGAATATATGATAGAAATGAATGAATATGGTTAAACCTATTCTTTCATAAATTAAAACAAGGTTTTATGATATTAACATCCTATAAATTATTATTTATTATTATATGGTTCTCCTACTAAGATTTTTATATATCACACTATTTATTTTGGTATTAGTCAATGGATTACATCCCAAGTAATTGTGTTAACATTGAATATGATGGAAATAGTGTAGAATGTGAGGAAAAAAATGGTATGATTATAGGAGTGACATTTATTTTTATAATTATTAACCAGTTATCCTAAATATGATTAACAACTTATACCTTATCCAATATTAGTACTCGCCAAATAAGAAAACAATGGAGTTCATTAAGAGCTTCAGTGGTGGAGACCATGGATAAAATAATGATTAATTTACTTAATTTTAGAAATAGAAAAATAAGCACCATGTAAAGTGTCTCAAAAAAATAGGAAATTATTTTACTTGGGTAAAATAAGGTCATAAATCAATGAACATTCCATGAAAAATGATGAGTACAATGAAAAAAAATAAATTTCATCCTAGGGATATATTTATATTTTGTTATCCTAAATGTGGAGATCCTAATCATTATTAGAGTAAATGAAATATTATAAATTCTATCCCCTTGACCAAGAAAGGACCTATGTTGTAATGAAATGGATAATATATTTATGTATTGTGGTTTAAGAATTAAATTGTAAAAGTTTTTTTTCCAAATGGTATTTTGGTTATAAAACTCATAAAACAGATATGGATTGTGTAAGATTTCTAATGAATATATATATTCACTAATATAAGAGTTATGAATAACATCAAGGGTTTATGAGTTTTAGGTTAATTAAAATTTGAAACACTAAAACACCCATTTGGAAAACTTTTTTGGTAAGTACATAACATCATTGAGTATATTTTAAGAATGCATTTATTGCAATACTATCTATTGGTTTAGTATATGAATGAATTATCTCATGAATGACATTAATTTTTTGGAAATAATTTTAAAGGTATTGTAAACATTTAATTTTTATATTATCCTTGATGTTGTATTACTATAGGTTATCACAATTTGGGAATGTTATATTAATTACATTAAAATAGTTTTGGAAAAAAAAGAAACATGTTTTATATAGAGATGTCAATGGGGAATAAAACCAAAACTAAAGGATGATAAGCGTTTAGCACCTACAACTGGCATATGTGATTTCCTGATTAATATATCATTTTTTTAGTTAAAATATTTGACAAGTACATACTAATAATGAACCAATGGTATTACTATTGAGGGTTTGATATTAATGTATTATATTCGGTAACATGTGATAAAAATATTGGATTTCAAAAATATTTCAAAACAGATGGAAAGACTTTTCATTATATTATGGATCATTTGATCCTTTAAAAGTAAATTTTAGGTATTCAAGAAAAAATCATTTTGGATATTCATTTCTTGGAGTATGTGATGAAGTGGAAATTTATCGAAGCATAACCAAAGTATGTAATTATTCTTATGAAAAAGAAAGATATAATGTAATTATATTTCTTTATATTATCATGCTGTAAAATAATTCTTCAACTTCAAGAAAATGATATTGAAAAAACATTCATCCTATTATATTCATATCTGATTAATCAAAGGATATTATAAATTATCGTAGATTTGTGGTTTTAGGTCCTTTCTATTCCATAGAATATTCACTTTCTTGTGATCAATGACTGCTACAAATATCTATAATTATTGATGTTTTTCTTTGATGTCCATATATTCACATTAAAAAAATGTTCTCCTACTTATTAACCAAGTTATGTGTTATTCCATATAATATTTTTTACTTCACTATACCTCTTATTAATAGGATATTTTGTTATCCCTTTTTAAAAAGTGGGTTTCAATAAATAAATTATCAAATATAAACCCCTTTATTTCCGACCATGTGATCAAATTACGAAGATAATATTTAGTTAAGATTGTTATAATAAAAAACCATGGAATTATAAAAAATGAAAATTTAATTTTATATATTACATAAAACAAAACACCAAGATTAATCAACTTACATAATATATTTCTTTAAATATTATCTTCGACAGCCAGTTGTACACGCAACCCCAACTCTAAATGAAACATTATGTAGTATATCTTTATAACCTAGACATTAAATTGTAGGGTTTTAATTCCACTTTATAAATTATGAAAATTATGGTTAATTATTTATTATAAATAAAATAATAATAATTTAAAATATAAAAAACGTTTTTTGAGAAAACCCTATTTTTCTAAGAGAATGTTTTTTCTCTATTTGCACACTTAATTTAAAATTAATATTTATCAATTTTAGAAAATTGATTTTTCAAAATGAAAATAAATTTTTAAGTAATAATATTAAAAATATATATGGGTTACTATTTGGTATTTTTTTAAAAATATCATTTTTTATGATTAGTGAGAATACTTATTTTTGTTGAAATCTTCTATATCATTTAAATAATTCACAAGGATAAATTGGTTTTTAAATTGGTATAAAAGTAAATATTGATATATTATATTGAAATTTAACTATTTTATGTCATTTTAATCAATTTAATAATTAATTTTGATATTAAAACCATCTATAATTATGATAATTTTCCCGTTGAAAACCATCTTTTTCTTCGTGATTGAGAGTATAACTTTAAATTGGAATCAACCCCTTTTGTGAAATTAATTCAGAACAATGGATTAAATATTTTTTCTGTATAATTTATATTATCTAATATGTTCAACATAATTTTTTACCATTTTGAATAGTAAAATATGTTAAATTAATTATCGTGTTAAGGTAAAAACTGATTTAACAGGGGTTAAACTAAACTAATAATAGGAAAAATGTACTAAAACATGTATAAACCCAATTAAATGGACATATTGCGACCATATCACTACAAATTGTTGAAATGTAACCATTTTTTAGGATTATATAATTTTAAAAACGTGGTTTTAATAGATTCTTTTGAAAATATCCATGTGTATCATCTCTACCACTTATAAACAGCCACCCTCTATCATCACCTCTTCTCACCTCGAAAGCAATTTCTAACCGCCAATAACTACCCAAATAAAATCCTTACTCCATTAACAATATCCTAGAACATTTGTTTATCATAAATACAACCCATTAAAGATATTGGTGTAAACCAAAATAATTTTTCTAAAGAAGAGATAACATTCTTAAAATAGCATCTTTTTTCTATTTCATATGCCACCTCATTAAAATATTATTAAACCATTAATATAGATTAAAAATAATATAAAAAATATATTTATATATTGTTATTTTAAGGTAATGACCTATATCCATCTCCTATTCTATCAAATGGGAAATTAAATCATCAATCGTGTGTACATCGGAAAACCGCCTCACGAAACGATGTAAATTGTTCTACATCACCAAATTTCAATGATGGATTTAATGACGTATTTAACACCTATATATGATATTTTTTATCTTATTATTCTTTTTTAATTATAATATTACATATATATTTTTACTTTCCATTCTATTTAAAATATGATAATGTCACTCTTGTGTATGGAAAACTACTGTCACCAGAAAATATATGATTCTTTTTTCACTTCCTCTTCATATAAAGAGAAATAAGGATAAATTAAATTAATATATTTGATATGAATTAGATGGTATTTATTTTTTATGATTAATAAATCTCCCAATTCCTTATCTTTTGACTTGTTAAGGGAAAGACATCATCGTTCGTGCGTACATATGGCCGACCATCTCCATGAAGCTATGCGTTTCATTTTCCATGTATAAAATTCAAGAATGATTTAAAAAATGTATATAATGAATAAATAAAATATTTATAACCTTAATATATATCACTATATTATGGATCTATATAATATACCCACAAACTATAACTTTCATGACAAATCATGCTTGGGAATTCAAGGTAATTAACACCCAAAAAATGTAAATAATAAAATATAAGTAATATATAGATGGTAAAATGTTATTAGAGGATAGTATATGAAATATTTTTTTTTTGTTTTTGGTAAGAAAAAATAACATTCTTAAAACCATTATGTAGGATATTAAACAACTTTTGACCACAAAAAAGTGTTAGGTGAGGGATTTGGTCTCGATTTCCTTTCATTGAGGCATATTGTAATGATATACTGCTAATTTATTTCATGTGGTTCAAATAATTATATTTTGAAATGTAATATAATTATTATTTAATAATTCATGGTATTTTATGTTCTAATTTTATTTATTTCAATCAACTGTAATTTGAATAAAAGGATACCAAGTGATAATTAATTTCATAACTCAACTTCCTTTTGTTGGTTTATATTCATGAAAACTTAGTCAGGGATTTAGAGACCAAACCCATGACTCAAATTTATTTAAAATTATCAAAATTATATGAAATTATAAAGTACATATAAGGAAAAATATTCCACACCAGAGTCCAGGCATAATAAATTAACACTTTCTAATCCCTTGGAATCCCAAATTACTTGAATATTTTACCCTTACCTTTGTATTTCGAACTCTCCTACTTGTCTTATTTTGTAGGACATCATCTTCTCTAAACAATAATTCAAATGAGTCCCCAAAATTGGAAAAAAATATATTTAATTTTGAAGATAAATCCTAAAAATATATATTTGGATCACTTCAGAATCCATAATTAACATTTATTGATAGAAAACTTATGGACTAGTAACTAATCATTTAAGATAATGAAATTAGGCTCCATCATAGAATAATTAAGTTCAGGTTGTGCAAAAAAAAATTGTATCTTCCTTGGTAAGAACATTTCTAGGTCTTTCACCTTCCTCGTCCTTAGGGGTTATGATGATTTAGTTATTTTCTCGTGGGTTGTCACATTCCTAAACAAATTATTTAGTAAAATATTCATACAAATATTTATTTAAATCATTTAATTTCGTTGGTTAAAACCACTAGGAATTCTCATTAGCATATTTATGTACAATAAGAAATCGTGAAACCTGCACAGATGTTCAACTTAGAGGGTCAAGTGATTTGGATTTCCAATAGGGTGGCTAGTTGGAATCCCTCTTAATCCACAAATTTTTTTTAACATTATGATTCCTTGGTTAGACACCTCTAACTATGTCACTAAAAATATTGGGATCATGATATTTCCCATGATCAGGTACTGGAAACATTTTATAGCTTCCCATCATGTGTATCTCATCAAAATTATTTTCACGTGTAGCATCTAGAGAACTATTGATACTAGTATAAACCTTTGTCTGATCCTTCTATAACTCATTTTTATATATTTTATACACTTGAGTTTGAAAATGAATAATCGAACATGTAGGGGACACAAACTCCAATTTTTTCTTACCCTTACATTATTTTAAAGAAATCAGTTGTTCTTATCATAGTTATTGGTCACCTTTCTCTTGTGAATCCATTTTTTTATAAGATTCACTTTACATATCCTCCCTATAGAGATCACCCTAATAGTACACAATATCTCCCATCTTGTGGGTAAATTATCCTCTAAGCATGAACTCATCAAATGTTCACATGTTCATTAACTCTACTATGTGATGATTCTTGACCTTCATCTTTAATGTTTCCCAATATCTAGGTAGATTCATCACCAAGTAGCAGGGACTGACCAGTCGTTCATGATAATGGTTAATCATAAAAAGCTACTCCATTTCCTTTCCCTCGCTCAACAAACTCAGCCCATAATTTTCTAGAGTGTTAATCATTAGATTCCCTTAGTCACACACAAATGGACTTTGAAGTAGCCACGCCATCCTCCATCATTTGACCAGATTCAAATAAAATCTACGTTCCTACTAGGGGAACTCAAGTATAAAATACTCCATCTAGAGGGACCTTTGGACTAGCATTACCTGGAGACTTAAAATTATGAATTTTCTTATTTTTTAAAGACTCGCTTTCATAATTCCCCTATATAGAGAAGTAATTACCAGAAACATATATCTTAAAAGTTGAGAGATCATGGCCTATTACCTTACAATCTTGATATAATCTAAGATTTTTTTCATATTCAATTATTATCTCAATATCGTATTCATCATTATAAAGAAAAACTATATCAACCAATGTATAGAGTAAGTATACTTCCACAAATAAACTGACCATAGTTCCCAAATCTAGTTTCCTCTTTCTCTCTTTACAATTCTATGGGCACGCCAATGGAAATTTATATATCATAAATAATATTTGCATGTTAATGGATCTAGTTTAATCTTTATACCTTTTTCATTTCTTCATAGAGGAGTTTACATCATCTAAAGGGTTAAAATTAGTATCTCATTCGAGAACATGTAAAAAACTAGGACTGATCATTATTAATCCAAAGTTAAAAGTGATTTTTTCTCATCTCCTCAAAAGAGAATAGAAGGGGAAAACCGTGGCATCGAAAAAAAATTCATATTTTTGAATCCCAAGTTTCCAACAACTAAGCCACTAGATCACCTATTTTCCAAGGCATCACTCCCTTTTGAAAAATAATTCAGTAAATGATAGAGTTCTCATAAATTTATAGGCTCTATGAGATTATAATTTTATCATTAAAATAGAGTAAATACTTCCCTTTCTACAGATTACTCCATCTACCAATCCCTTGTAGAGATATTAAAATAACCTCAACTCATCATGTGGGATAGCTGCAATAATACCTACATGAAAAGAATGCCTGCATTCAGATTTTTTAACCACATATCTGTTGTAATAAAAACAACCATTTTTTAATGATTAAATCATCTTAAGGGATTTAATTTTAATGATAAAATAACAAGAACACCTAATCATTGAATAATCATAGTGATTGAAGCTCCCATAGTCGACCGATATCTTCATTATCTTGTTGGGTTATATTACTTATCCTTTCTCTTTAATATTCTATGATTATTTGTTTCATGAATTTTGACTTTAATATTTGTATTTCAACTTTTTTTTTATGTGTATTTCCATTTTATAAATTTTTTTTGATTCATTGGTTATATCACACTATAACGTTATGTTCTTTGTAAGGATTTATTTAAAAACATCGTTTTAATCGAGATAGTTTATGATGTAATTTACATTGAAGGAAATTAGTTGATCATTTTTTAAAAACCCCATTAATTTTATTTTACTATGTTTATTATCTATTTTATCAATTAATAGATCCACTTTTTACACTCTTTCGTACATAAAATGATTTGAGATAATATTTCTTATAAAATCCTACTTCATTTCTCTCTTCAGTCATAGTTATTTTTATTCCAAATCAATGTTTTCAAAAAATGTTTGTAGATTTTTTTGAACCTTATTTAAATGGTTTATTAAAGACATTTTTACCAATGTTTTATTTTTTAAAAAAATCAATTTAAAATAATCATCATGTCATTTTTCAAACTAAGAAAATATGAATTTTACTAAAATTTTGAAAATAATATTTGTCTTAACATGTAAGGTAATAATGGAATGTACCTCCTCTATGAACACATTATGTTCTAAATATTCATTTACATATATCAAATTTTATTTTAAAAGAAAATTATATTCAAAATTTTTTGTAATCTTTTAGTTTTAAATGGTTATTTTCAAAATTAAAAGGATATTTTTTCAACAATGTTTTTAAATATATTTTTATGGTATTTCTATTCATCGATAACAAAAACCCTTTATTTTACATATACTCAACTAGATATATTTTTTATTGATTCCATCCTTATTCTTCCTCTAGATGGTTTTTGATTATTTTGACGAATTATAGTATTGATACTCACTTAATTATTTCTTCTAGGAATTACCTTTAACTTTTACTATTCATATTATTTTGATCATGGGAAATTACATTTTCCCTAAATATACATATTATTTATCTTGTATATTCTTATTTATTAAACCGTATATCAATTATTAATAAGGTTTTTAAATTTTAAAGATATCTGATTGACTAGTAAAATTTTTAATATGTGTATTTTGTATTTGATATGGATAATTAATTGTTATGAATATTTTTCCAGAATTAAATCGACTATTTGATATAAGAGTAATGATTAGATCATAAAGATATTAGTGAAAAATGGTTATATATATCCCCTCAATGCATCAGTAGTCTAATAATATGAATCTGTTGGATAGAATTAGTTTAATGGGTTTTTAGTGTATACCTACCCATCATTATAAATTTGTCTTATAAATGGTCATGATAGTAGATGTATCATGATGTAAGAGATCATGATGTCCAATAAATAATAATTCCTTCATCAAGAATTTAGTTTTTATTATCCATGATATTTTCATAATCATATTATCTATGGATGCATTTCATTTTAAATTTATTGTTTAAATGGTATTTGTTTTAGTTATTTGCATTTCCATATTGATGTTTCTATATCCAGCTATGATATTTATGTTATTGATTAATTTTAATGTTTTTTTAGTTATATACCTTTATATATTTATTATTATAGTCAAATAATTTAAAGATAATGTGGGTTCAGCTATTTACCTTTCTATGATTATGCTTATCGAGTTAGGATACCATCGGTTGTACTTAACCCATACTAAGAATTTTTTATATCCCTTATTTTTTTATATTAATATGAATCCATGATGTGTACTAATAATTGTATGAAAGGATATTCTAAATGTAATAATGATGTTCTATAAATAAATTATAATTTCTATTTTAAAATGTAATATGGGAATCATGCATATAGTTAGATTATCAAGGCTATAAAAATATTTGGTCCTAAGGGATGAAATTACTTCTATCTTATAAAAATTTAATAAAGTAACACTTCGGATACTCTTTTCGAGAATCATGACTATAACATATCTGGCCCAATAAAAATACAATAAAATTTCAAAAAATTTAATGGAATCCATCTGGCCATAGGGCTTTTGTAGAGTATATTTTATTGAGGGGCCTCAATATTTCCTTGTCAGAGAAACCCCTTGTGATTTGATGGTTCATTTAATCTATAATCGTGGGTTCAATGAAAGATTATATTTCATCCGAAATGAAATATTCCCATACTGTGTATGTCTTATGTGAGAATAGTGTGATAATACCATGTATCACATCCTCAATGGTTATAGGTCTACAAGTATGATTTGTAAGGCTGAAGATGGATTTCTTATGGTTCCTCATGGAGGAATTTTTATACAAATGTGGATTATTATAGTCACATTATTTAATGTGTGTTTTGTGAACATACAATGACTAGAGGCTTACCTTAACAATAATAGAATCATCCAGTACTACAGTAAGTCTTTTGATTCTATAAAGGTTGGAATCTAAAGTGGTATGATAATAAAAATTATTAAAATTCATATTGTTCACATCTCAATAATTTTTACCTTGTCAATATTTGAAGTTGCTCCAAAATTATATCATGGATGACACATTTTGAATATTCATAATTTTTCCTACGTCTTTACCCTTCTATCATGAATGGATTATGTCATTTTATTTTCTATCTTAATCCTAGATGAATTTAAATTTGAAAGGTACCACGTATTTTGGTTTTCCGAATCCACGTGAAACATAAATAATGATAATGTAGTTGTATGAAAAAGTTGGTTCCATGTGAGGGAATTTGGAGAACCTAAAGTGGTTGGTCCAATCGGTCGACCACAAAAATCTGTCTAGATGCTCTCTAATGCGAGTGATTTATGATTTACCAAGAAACTGAGTAAGAGGGATTCCTTCATATCAACGCCACAGAGATCCTCCATCGAAGATAATTTCTCAAATTCCAATATTAAGGCATAAAATTGAATTGTTCCACCTATTTTAAATTATTAAAAATGATTTCATAGATGTATCCATCAAGTAGGATATGTCCTAGTATTCTTTCCCATATAGATTTGAGAAGTTTAAAAGACATCCACTTATCCCTCCAGGGATTCCATTTATAAAAAGATTTCAAAATCCCATTGAATGGTATTAGGTTGGTCGATATTGGTAGTAATGTGGTTTTATGAAAATTATTTTACCCTCAAATCATATTAATCCTTATATAGAAGACAAATACCACCCTAGTGGAGTTACTAGGGAACAGGGAAGCATCCTTGGAAACAAATGTTTTTTACCACTACCATTGTCCTTTACTTATAATATGGTTTTAGACAAGAAAACCTTATCAAGTGAACTTTTATAAAAACATGGAGAATCATTCAAACTGATCCTGGGATATTAAGAACATGGTTATTCTATCTTTTAATAATCATTGGAATAAGTGAGGTTGGCTCAAACCAACATAAACCTCTAAATAATATAGGAACATTCCATCCCCTTCAATATTCCATCTCTTAGAGTACCTCTCATTAGTCCGTGACCCCTCCACACATCTTTTGGAACCACTGGTTTCCATCATTATCATGTCAATATCATAATCACCTCTTTCCTTAATCCTCCACATTTTTAGTTTTTAGGTGTATAAATTATGGATACATTGGAATTATCTCTTGGAGATGATGATAGTAATGGTTCATCATGTTGTGGTGGATTTCTGAATCAACGGATCTGAGAAAATATATTAGGATGGGTGACTACGGTTTTAGATTTGTCTTCTGTAGATGCATGGTTTTAGATTGGTTGGAACAAAATAACCCATATTTCCTTAAATAAGGACTCATGAATATTTTCAAGACCATTTTTTCTACATTTAGAAGCTTTGGGATTCATATGTTTTGATCGAGGATGAATTTTCTTGTCTACATGGAAGATTGACAGTCCTAGCATAAAACTTTTACATTGTTCTTGATCAAATTATGCACATAATTCATTAGAGAGTCTGTTCCAATCCTTATGTTTCCCTTCATTCATAAAAAAATATGTCCCCATATTTTTCCCCCATATCCACGGACCATATAGAATGATGATATTTCATTCTCCATTTACAGCAATTTTATTATAGTCTTTTTCCAAATTAATAAGGCAACCCGAAAAGAAATAGAAGATTGTTATTTTTTTATACTAAAAAAATATAGATAGTGTAATATTATATTTATAGAAACATCCCTATCATAAGTGGCTTCCCAAAATTGACCTAAATCTTAATCCTGACCATCGGCTCCTAGTGAAAGATTTTTGAATTGTCTCATTCCCTAAACATTACAATTTCATTTCTAATTCCATGAATAATGTGATCTGATCTTCTATAGAATGGAATTCCTATAATTTGAATCTATAAAGTGTGTTTGGAGAAATTTATATAATTTATATCACTTCTTTTTAATATATCCTCTAATAATAGTAGTTATTTATCAAAAGACTATGA
The DNA here is from genome assembly GCA_963277665.1 of Viscum album. NCBI lineage: Eukaryota > Viridiplantae > Streptophyta > Magnoliopsida > Santalales > Viscaceae > Viscum > Viscum album. The sequence continues at coordinate 193,029,730 of OY728150.1, forward strand.
TCACCCATAGGGATCCTTCCATTTTTCCATGTAATTAAAGAATTAAAATATCATAAGGCCTTCTCATGTTTACCTTATCTACACACCATCATATATGTACCATATTTAGTATATCATGTTATTTATTTCAATCAAGTTAATTTTATAGTTAATTATTAATTTTCGTATCATAATAGGGACATGTGGTGTAGTAGGAACAAGTCCTCATCGTTATTCGCCACCATTGGTACTTTCTTCTTGTCTATTAGTAAGAGTTCTTATGATAAATTTATTTTACTAGTCTCAATTTCACCATAAATAAGAGGTATCATATAGAATAAATTCAAATAGAGGGTTTTCGATTAAATCCTCGGTTACAGAGTTTCCATTGGTGCCCCACTGATCCAAGGGAAATCTTAGAAATCATCAACCCCAGGAAACCCTAGGACCTTTCTATCAACCCATAAAGATATATTTTTTAGGAATGTTATAACATTAATGTCTTGATTTTTTCATATATATTATATAAATATATATAATTATTCTCATTGAATAATAAACTATATATACTAATTTCATTATAATAAAATTTAAAATATACATAATACCTTCAATAATAAAATTTTTATTATTATGTATATTTTTAATATTAACAAATATCTGATAATAAATTTATGTAACAAATATTATATATAATAAATATCATAGTGAATATATTTTTATATGTTATAAATATATATTTTAAATATTACAAGTTATATATATTTATATATATATGAATAATAAGGATGAGTAATATAATAAAAAATAAGAACAAAAAAAATGGGGTTATTTGCATCAAAAAATTCAATTTGAGGGTCAGGTTAGATACCCTGACTTGAGATGATATAAAAACATTAATATTAATATAAAATAATTTAATCCATAACATGAGAATTTTTATCCAGAATGCCAGTTTGAGCGTTATTTGGACTCCCCAACATGAGATGCGATATTAATCCATGGTAAAGGCATGGATCTTATTTCAATGATTCAATTAAATGTAAAAATTTATCTTCTTAATAACCCACCTAAAATGGTAGTTTAATTAAAGTTTTTCACATAGTGACTCATGGAAAAGAAGTGGGGGATTATATTTACTTCTGTCTCCTTTTTAAAAAATGATATTAAATTTAATTATCTGAACACCCCCTCACCTGCCCCACCCATACCCGCAAATTCATCTACTCCCCCATCAATCAAAACAATCACTGATAATATATGATCTAAGATATAATTTTAAAATGGTATCAAAATTACAATATATCACCACCAATTTGATTGTAACATTTATGTGAATAATTCTAGTCCCTTATATGATTTTTTTAGAATTTTAATTTTTTCATATACTGGTATAGATTTTTTCCCGGTAAATTTACAGTACATTTTTTAAAAACTATAATTGGATATAAATATAAGATTGTAATATATATATATATAAGTATATATTAATATACATAGAACAATGAAAAATCTCATAGTGGAGAGTTTTCGTATGAATCTATCATTCGATATTGACACTGAGGATATTCTATTTGAGATTTTCCTCACAAATCTCTAATGGGAGATTTTCCCTAAAAGTATTCCATGTGGATACACATAATTATATGTATATAAAAATGTACATAGGATATTGAAAATTCAAATATCTGAGTATGGATTTATTCTATGAATCTCCCAATGGAAAATGGCCATATGAATCTGCTATTAGAGACTAGCCCTGTCAATTTTCCACTATAGAATTTTCGTACGAATCCCCCATATCACATTAATATTATATATATATATATGCATTCTGGTATATATGAAATTTAATGTAATTCCCCAACCCCAGTTACCCAGAGTTGGTGCATTATTACATAACATTGTCATGATCACAAGGGATCAAATCCCGAAAGACCAATCTATTTAGTAGTCTTTGAAGTAGTAGATAAATACATAAGTTTTACATTACATTATAAAATGTAAAACAGCTAAGAAATTGTCTTGTTTTAACAAATTCATATCCCTTATACTGTCCCTACAGGTCAGCCATAATATACTTCTTCGCTTCCTAGGAAAAATAAAACCGAGAAAGGGGTGATGTCACATGCTCAGTAAGGACAACAATATAGCGGAAACTTTCATGAAGAAGTAGAAACCTTTAAGGGAATGTATAAGACTAAAACAAAAGACTTTTAAACTTAAATATCAGTATAATATGGAAATGATAAACCAAATAATTCCACTTACTTATTCACATATATATTATACTACTCGAATAATCACATGTAATATCAATATCAAATTACATAATGAAAAAATGCATAATGCCGGACATCATAACCACATAGTCAAGGCCTCGTTCCAAGACTAAAAAAATTCTAGGCCTTAGGTCAAGACACTATTTTTTCTCATGAGCCCTATCGATTCATTGAGAAGATACAGCGGGCTCCACCCATCACTTACTAAGTCCAATGCATTCTTTATTTGAAAAGGTTGAACCATAACATAAACATTTGTATGAAAACTAGCATATGAAATCTTAATACATTAACCATAAACCATGAATGGTATAAAAATTACACAGCCACTATCAAAACTATCACAAAACATTCAATAAAATATGGATGATTAGATCAGAATAAATCAACTTCAAACAAGTGTAAAATCCATCAATGGATGTTGACATAGATGAAATCAAAACTATTTGAGAGAAATATTTTGTTCTATTTTGAAATCATTTAAAAGTAATATAATTAATAAAATATAAATTTTTAAAATATTCTTATAAGATTTTAAGGGAAGAATCGAAGGTGTTATAATAACAGAATATAGTAGCACTCTTCGTATAGGTTAAAAAAAATTCTTTCCTTAATTTTGTTGACAAGGTCGTAAAGGACCTTGTTTGGAAAATGACAAAAATATTCCTTTAGATATTTTTTTAAAATAAAGAACAAGGGTATAAATGAATTGAAATTATATTATAGGAGATACTAAAAATTTTCTGAAATATATTTTTAAAATTGGATGTGGATGATAAAGAGGTCCCAGTAGATACTCACGTATAAACAACCTCGGATAATTAGAAGACTGTAGAATTAACCATTACATTGTATTTTTCTTTGATCAAGAGTAATTTAAACACCTGTATAATAGTTAAATAAATTTTATTAAATAATAAAAAACCACATACATAAATATGATATCATATATGATCTTCTAATATTTCTTTGTTAATAATATTTTAGTAGTATCATCGTTTCAGGTGTTAACTGATTCGTTTTCCTTTATATGTTTGGTTACATAAGCCATGTTTTTAATGGATAGTTTGTATTTTATTCATATACAGAATGATATGAAGTTCTTAAACATTATATTTATTCATATAATGAAAATTATTCTTTAATGGTTATGGTAGGTAGTGAATTTGATCATGTTCGCGGAGACAGTAATCTGTACGTACGCACGAGGGACAATATAATTCTATTGACGGTGAAATAGTATGTAATTGGATGTTATATAATAAATTCATAATCCTAAAAATATTATATTTATTATTTACATTATTTATACTCACTATTATACCCATTCAAATAATGAAGCCTTTGAACAACAAACTACACCACGACGTGGAGACAGTAAGTCGTACGTACGCATGTATGGTGACATGTCATTCATAGGATAGATAGAATAATGAATATGGTTGTACCATATTTATAATAACATCATAGTTTGTATAAGTTATTGGATTTTCTATTTTGTTATGGAATCAACAAAGAAAGAGGAAGTGGGAAAAGAAAAGAACTTTGAAAGAAGTTGTGAAATTGTTATCGCTTCTTTATTTGTTTCCTTTTGAGTTGATAAAAAGGTCTCATTAGGTTGAATTTCGGATGAAAGTAAGGCCCCTATATATAATTGAGGGTAGTTGGGAGGATATTTGAGCATGGTATGGCCGAGAAAGACGGATTTGGAAGTGTGATTTTGAGAGAAGGTTAAGTACCGTTTATAAGAGAGGTGAGGGTCGCTTTTGGAAAATCTTGAAATATTATTTAATTATACAATCATATTCGGTTTATAATGCCTCAAAAATGATTTATTTCTCGTATAAGGGGGGATGGGTTTAAAACCTCTACACAAATATGTTTTAGATAGGTTTAGGTCACTATATTAACCTTATCCATTAGATTTAACTCTTAGTTAAATAGTTTAACTTTTACCATGTATTCTTGTATTATTATAATAAATGGTTAATGAATTTACTATAAAAAGAAAAGAAAACCCAAATTAGTTAATTACTGATATATATAATCTTATCTATGTCCTTTGGCTAAATAGTATATTTTTAAGAATATTATATCAATTAATAATATAGTATTTGTTTTAAAAACTCATTTATGTCAATTTTGACACTATTCTGTATTTTTTTTTTTTTGAAAGTCATAAAAACATTATCACATTGAATAAAAAATTATTTAATAAACTCTAAAAGGTCATATGAACCTATAAAATTAGTGAAATTCATCAAAAGTCTCAATTTACTTTTATTTGGATATTTATAATAACAATTAATTTAATCTTCCATTAATTAGGTAGTTACTGCGTCATCATTGTGTAACCAATAAATTTAATTATTTAATGTCCAAAAATTTTAAATATAATACCCTTATATAAAAAAATATTTTAATTTTTCAAATGAATAAATATATTCAAATTTGTCTTATGCATAACCCTATATTAAAATTTGTTTTTTATTAAACATATAATTTAACACTTTAAACTCTTCTTTAAAAAAAATAATAATAAATGTCCAAATCTAATACATGTGAACCAAAAGTATCCTATTTTATTTCTAAGGTTGATTCTTATCGCAATACACTTATCCAATATAATTAGGACATGTGTTAGGATAATTGTAATATCATTATTTACCTTTAATTACCCTATTTAATTTTAACCGTGGTAAATAAAAGTCAAATTCTGCGATTTATCAAAAATTATTTTCCTCTTATTGAACCAAATTTTACTTTCTGATGTCTACCATGTCCCTTGGAATTGTGAAATTCAATTCATAGAAGTGGTAAAATTACATTTCATTCAAATTTCCAAATGCGCCTAGAAGGTGGGTAAAAGATGGTAAAAAGTTCAATAAAATTATATATATAATTTTATTACAAAATGTATCCATTGAATTACATTAAACATATATAGGTATTATATATATATTTTTACCAAATATAATTTTAAATAAAATAACTAATTATGTAAATAAAAAGTCAGTTTTAAACAATAACGCATTGTTTTTCACTATTGTAACACCCAAGATTTTATGAGAAATATGTTTCTTTTATTTATAATGTTTTATAAAGGAATATTTCACTACCCACAACACTATATTGTCTTGTGTAATACGCAAGAGAAACCTTCCTTGATAGCTTGTGTTGTACGCAATACCGAGTTTCACTAAACAACGATATGCTATTAAAATATTTTTAAAACTAGCTATTATGAATAGTAATACCCACTTTTTGAAATTTTATAAATTTTATCTTTAAAAATAGACTAAATTTTGGGATATGGAATATCTAAATTAGCCTGGGGTGAATTTTTGGTATTTTTCTGAAAACATTCAATTTTTGATGAACAGTGAAAACACTAGGATACTATTTAAAAACCAACTTTTTATTTAAATAATTATTTATTTTACTTAAAAAAAAATTAGTTCAAAACTAACACATAATACATATATAAGTTCAATGTCATTCATTGGAGTAATTTTATAATAATTTTAGATATATAAAAAAAAATTTGAACTTTTCACCGTCTTTTACCCACCTCCTAGGAGACTATGAAAATTTACATAAAACATTATTTTACCGCTTCTGTGAGTGGAATTTTGAAAATCCGAGAGACATAGTTAATATCAAGGAGTAAAATGTGATTCAATAATATAAAAATAATTTTTGGTGAATTGTAACTTTTAACTTTAATTTACCACGATTAAAAGTAAATAGGGTAATTAAGGGTAAAAATGATATTATTATTAACCAAACACATGTCCTAATTATATTTTATAAGTGTAATTCGACCAAAAAAACCTTAGGGATAAAATATTAACCTTTAGGCCCACTTGGATTGGGTTAGGACATTTAATATTATTTTATTTAAAGAAGAGTTAAAATAGTAAAAATCAAATTTTAATAACTAAAACATTTGTAATATAGGGTGATAAAAAAGATAAATTCGACTATAAATATTAATTAGAAATATAAAAATATTTCCTACATAATGGTATTTTATTTATAATTTTTAGACTTTAAATAATTTAATTTATTTATCACACAATAATGGTTCTATAATTACTTTATTAAGGAAATATTAACATAATTGATATTATAAATACCCAAATAAATGTAATTTGAAACTTTTTATGAATTAAACTAATTTTATAAGATAATAAGACATGTTATTATTGATTTAATTATCTTTTATTGAGCTAATCATGCTATTATAATTTTCACAAAAATCAATTACCAAATAGTGTCAAAATTGACATAAAATATTTTTTCAAACAAATATTATATTATTAATTTTTATTTTATTCCAAAAAAATAACTTTGGACAAATGACATAGATAATGTTATATATATTAATAATTAAACACTTGGGGTTCTTTTGGATTGTTAAGGTAAGTTTATTAACAATATAGTGTAAGAAAACCAGAAGACACTGTAAAAGATAAATTATTTAACTTAGACTTAAATCTAAATTATAAGGTTACAATAGTAACCTAAACTTGTCTAAAACCTGTTGGTTGAGAGTATTTCGACCCATATCCACTTTATCTCTGAAATAAGTTACTTTGGAGCCATTATAAACCGAATATGACTTTATTATAAAATAATATTTTATGTTTTTTCTAAAGTGCCCCTCTCCTCCCTTATAAAAGGGAACCTCATCCCTCTCCTCCTCACACCACTTTGAGCCTTCAAGCTTGTCAAACCCCTGCCAAGTTCTCTTCTCCACTTCCCTAGAAACATCCTAGAGGTTCTGGTCTTCTTTAAAGACCATCTTCAATGCCCTAAGAGAAGGTTAAGAAGAGGCGCTTCAAATAAGAGGTAATGTCCATTACCGATTATTTTAACATAATTTCTTCGTCAAATTCTTCTTCTTTAGTTGTTTCATTATGAAGTAATAACCTAAGTATAAAACATATATGGATATGTTATTATAAATATGAAACAACCCTATTTCATCTTCAATATATCCTAAGGAAAACAAAATCATCGCGCGTGAGTACGTACAGAATAACGTCTCCACACCGTGGTGTAATCTGTTTTACACCACCACCTTACTTGGATGGGTATAATGGTGTAAATAATAACTATATATGATTATTTGAAAGTGATATTTATTCTGAAATACTATACATAGACTTCAATACCATTCCACTATCATGGGAATGATATCATCGCTCGTGCGTTCGTACGGCCTACGGTCTCCACGATGTGATGCGAGTCGTTCTAAATGATCTTCATTGTATAATGATTATATAAATGAATTGAATGAATAAATATGATATATATTACACAAATATCATTATGGAAATGATATATCTATAAACTAAAAAGAAGAATACTAATTTATTCGCCAAAACACGCATAAGAACAAAAAGCAATAAACACCCAAATAACAAGTAGCAATGAAATATTACTAATAAGAAGCTAAGAATATGACCATATATGACATCATAAAAATTATTAAAATTATTTAATAATTCAATAAAATTATATAAATCATTATACAGGAGGTTCGGACATGTACGAAGCAAACCGGACCTAAGGTAAGGGAATATCTCGCAATCTCATTTTTATCCGAGATTGTTTGTACTTCAGAATTTACTAGGGAATATTTATCACCCACATCCATGTTTCCTCAATAATTAATATTATTTCTATCCTCCTAAAATTTTTTAAATCCAATTTTACACTTCAGTGATTTTTTAGTAAAAGATATGAAAGGAATCCTTTGTTGTTTTTAGTACGAGGTACTTTTCTGGCTTTTCTGACCAAAGTATGAGAAGAATGTTTTTTTAACTTATACGACCTGAATGGATTTTAGAACATTATTTCCATGAATATTCCTTTAAATTTTTTCAAGTTTATTTTTAATCAACTTCTTGTCGTTTAAAATTGTGTGACATGTTAAGAAAGGAAAAATGTTTTTGAAGTAGAAAAGATATTTTCTTCAAAAATGACGTTCAAGTGTCTTATCAAAAAACATTTCCATCTAAGATAATATAGGGTTTTGTTTCTATCCCTATTTTTACATTTATTTGATTATGTTATGATGGAATTATCTTTATGAAGTCCTTTTATCTTATAAAGATTATGTTATGATGGCACGATGTTTAAGAATCCCATATTTGTTACATGGGTTATGCTCAGATGTATGATTTATGATTTTGTGGCACACATAAGAGTGGTTTCATTATGAGATGGGTGGGGTCTATATCTCCCTCCAATTCATTGGGTAAATATTTATATCTCATGAGTTATACATGGTTGTAATGGTATGTTAATCCGGTTCAGTGAAACAGGACTGAAATATGGAGTGAACTCGGTTCAGAAATGGACTTTGTCTGCTAAGATAGTCTTGGAAATAAGTCATGACTATAAAGAAATGATTATCTATGATTATCTGTGTATGAAAAAAAGTTTCATGTATCATGTTTTGATTATTGGGATTACATTTCACTACTATGATTTATCCCATGTTATGAAATTATGATATCTTTTTCAGGTTATGATTTCCAAAATGTAATGTTCTTATGAATATGATGTGATTGATATTTCTTTTGTTTACCCTTACTAAGAATTTGAGCTCACCCTTTTGTATGTTTTATTTTCCCCGGGCGAGGAAGAAGGGTATTACGTGGGATATTCCAAAAAAGGATTCTAGATATGATGAAACAAATGGGAGAAAATATAGATTCTTTATGAACCAGTTTTTTATGATTCCCAGTTTTCAAAAACATTATACCTATATGGTCCTATTGCGGTTCTGTTATATGTTGTAATAAGTATGCTTCAATTATCAAGTAATAAAAATATATTTAAAGTATGGGTTGTTATAACTATTCATCAAAAATTGATGGTTTTCATAAAAATACCACAAAATATCCCTATGATAATTTTGATAATATGAATCCAAAAATGATGTCCATTTTGAATAATAAAATTTATACAATCACAAAAATATGGTATTACTATTCATAATGGCTAGTTTTATTGGTCCTGGTGTGTTAGAACTCGATGTTACGTACAACACAAGCTATTTTATTATTCAAAGAGAACCATATTGTGGAATCTTGGGGTGTTAAATTTTTTCCTCCTTCAAATAATTTCTTCGTAGAAATTTTTAGAATATTACTGCATAAAAAAATCAGGTGGTTGTTCATCATAGGTTCCTCAGGTTCTCACGTTGCCTCTTCCATTTTATGATTTCTCCATATAACTTTTACCAGAGGAGTCATCTGGTTTATCAGCACTTGTTCTCTGGTATTAAGAATCTTAACAGGCTCTTCAAATTAAGATAGATTGGGTTTCAGTTCTATTTATACATAGGTGAGTGCAGGCATTAGGTCAGGCTTGTATTTTCTTAACAGCGATATGTGGAATACATCATGATATTTGGAGAGACTTGGCGGAACTTCCAAATGATAAGATACATCTCCAATTCTTTCTATAATTTTGAAAGTTCCGATGTACCTGGGACTTAATTTTCCCTTATTACCGAATTTTATAACACCCTTCCATGGAGGTACCTTCAAGATAAAATGTTCTCCTACTTGAAATTTCAAATCTTTCCTTCATATATTGGCATAGCACTTTTTCATACTTTGAGCTACTTTGATGAAGGTTTGGATAACCTTAAACATTTCCATTTTTCCTCTATAGGTTTTGGGCCTACATGTTTTCTTTCACCAACATCATCCTAACAAGTTGTTGAATGATGGTTTTTAGTTTAAAGAAATATGAAATATTGAAAAGGAAAACAATAATAAAATGACAGCCATAGTGGCAGAAAAGTCATTATCTCCATATACGTTATGAATATGACATTATTTTTGGCGTTTTTCAAAATATTTTGTATGAAACACGTAAAAATATTCCTTTTGGAAAAATTTTTATTGAAAATCACAATTGACAAAAAAAAACCTTTATAATCATTTTATATTCATATAAATATATATGTAAAATTATATCAAGAATGTTTACTTGGAGAAAAATATTTTTTAATTAAATATTTAAATATTCAAGGAGTATCATACCATTTATATTTAAATGATAATATCCATGAAATAATACATATACCAATTCATTAAATAATATGAGTATATATAAAATAGGTGAAATATCCCAGTTGGAGTAATGTATCAATTAGAGGGGGAGGGGTGAATCAACAATAATATTTTTCTTTTATGTTTCTTTTTAATTGAAACAACTTTCACCTCCAATTAGAGATTTCAATTCCCTACTACGAACAAACTCAACACACATCCACATGAACACAAATATTTACAAGGTCGACTATTCAATAAGAATAGCTACATATTTGGTATGGTTTGGAAATGATCCAATACCATAAAATCAACTAAGAAAACAATCTTTATATAATGACTAATAAGATGTACCCATACACTTGTGTAGCACTATGAAACAATAAAACTAGTTCATGTGCATCGACATAGTATAATAGGGTAATAAAATTGTTTTGTAATAACTCATGTTACCAACACTTATTTTCAATTAAACAAATGTAATCAAATTGATATAGAATTAATCAATTCCTTACATAGAATAAAGGTCTGAATGACAAGTACTTTTTTATAAAACAATGAGTCTAATCTTTTCTAAGTCCAATTCCTCCATGTAAAATTCTTTCTTGTATGATTTCTCCATGCCCAATTCTTTTGAGTCTGATTCTTACAAAAAAATGCTCCAAGTCTGATTTTCTAATAGAAAATAATATATCAGAATTGGCACAACTTCAATTATAAAATACTATTGTCAAACTGAAAATAATACAAATGAATCGGCCCCACCCAACACAATTGTTAATCGGAATGTAATTGATCACTTCTTCTCTCAAGAAATGTGGAGCCTCTCCCTCTTCTATTATGAATAATGAAAGCGTACTAAAAGTACATTGTACTTGTTAACCTTTCACAGGTGACCTAAAATAAGTTTATACAGAAATCCCAAAATGTTTCTCAATCAAAAAAATTCACCCACATTTGAATTTCACCTTAAAACTCGTAGTAATTAGGACTTTGTCAACGATTGTCGATTCTTCTCGAAACTTCTAAAATATTAATCTCTTCTTTTCTAGAGTCCCATATCAAATATCAATAAAATTGCAATTGATGATAAATACATGGGTCTGATCATCTAAATCTGATTCTTTCATGCTGATTTCTTCAAAAACATACTTGATACCATACCAATTGAATGTGTTTGAATAAATTCAATTCTCAAATTGAGATACAGCCACTCTTTTAAATGAAAGGATCCCCCATGAAAATTTATTCAACAATCACCACATTTTTTTCTTTTCTCTAGAACCACTTGAGAAAACACCTCATCAAATTCCAAACATGTGTTTGAATCATGAATTACTTCATGACATTGAAGGCATTGAGATTCAGCTTATGCATTATCTTAATTAAATTGTAAAGTATTGTAAATTTTCTTTCATTATTGTTTCTTTCTTTTTCATCTCAACACAACCGTGGTATTTTCTATAAACAAATGGTCTAGATAAGATCATCTTGAATAATTTCATTCTAGATATGATAATTTCTTTTTATGATAATTTTGGGTTCAATTTCTAGTTATGATCATTTGGGTTATGATTTCTGGTTAAGATCATTCTGGTCATGATTATTGGTTATGATCATTATGGTTATGATTTATTGTTACGATAATTCAAGTTATGATTTCTAGTTACAATCATTCTAGTTTCGATTGTTGGGTATGATCATTCTGGTTACGATTTCCTGGTACGATCATTGTGGTTATGATCATTCTAGTTATGATTACTGGGTACAATCAAATACATTATAAAAATTATGATCTTCCTGGATAAAATACAATCTTAAAACAATGATCTTCCTAGATATGATATTATCTGAAAACAACGATCTTTTGGGATCTGATAAAATGCATTCTGAATACGATTCCTTTTTGAATGTTATCACCACTTCTCTTTTTCCTAGATCCAATCAATTATAATATTAATATGATTAATTCTCAATTTACACCATCTCTTTCGATTTCTTCTATACAAATATGATTGTTTTGAAAAATAATCCATGTCACATCTTCCATTGGCATCACCTCTTCCATCTGTACCACTTTGACCGGAACCATTTTCCATCGGCATTCAATTTTTAATTGGCATCACCCTTTTCATTGGTACCTTCTTTTCATTCAGCACTACCATAATCGGCACCACATTTCCATTGCTACATCTTTTTACTTTCACCCGGAATCCAATTTTTTTGAATGTCAATCGATACAATCTAGATACGATTGTTTCGAAAGACAATCGGCACCGCTTATTCAATCTGAATGATATTTTTTCAGATTGTTTTGATAAACAGTCTGTACAACTATTTACTCTCTCCCATATGGATACAAAAATTTTAATGCAATTATTTTATGATTGTTTTGAAAATCAATATGAATATGATTCTTTTTTGATTGTTTTGAAAAAAAATATTGAATATGATTCTTTTCTAATAGGAAGATCTCTTTCACTCCAACTTTCTTCTATCAGTCTTGCACTACAAGTTCTCAATGAAACTCCAGATTTATATGAAATAAATACCAAAAAATCATTATGACAATTTAATCACAAGTTTCACATCAGGTATAGTATGAAACCGATTAAAATTTTCTTCAAAAATGGTACATTATCCTGTGAAACTTATTCTTCCTAAAACTGTTCAATTAATTTTTAAAACAAAATCTCAAATCCAATGTTTCCAATACAAAGTAAAGTGATTTTTTACAAAACCAATCATGGAAACAAAAGAAAACTCTTGAAACCATCATCACCTTTATCATCATCTTAGTCCCAAAAATCTCCCCCTTTGGATTGTGTTGTCAATAGAGTTTTATAAATCACTGAACATTGTAACCTCAATCAATAGATTATATTTCAACAATTCTAAACCTACATGAGCTAATTCATAGTAGGAAATAAGAATTGTTGATAGAAAAAAATCTATCCAAAAAATGATCATGATAACCTCTTTATTTTCCATATCGTTTCTTCATTATCCCAAGAAAATAATTCAATTTCTTTTCCTACAACCACTCCAACAAAATGTAAGATTAGTTCACACACTAAACAATGTTGAATTCATAGCTTACTCAGAAATCCCTCTTTTTGAAATAGATTTATAAAACAAAACAATTCTCCCCCTTGAAAAAACAATAAAAAGGTAAGATGAGAGAGGGGACAGGTACACATACCTCAAACATCAAGAGAAAAAGGTTGGACACCCATATTAAAACTCATTTTGGAGAATGATTCATTTGATAAGGGTTTTTTGAAAATATCAGCAACTTCTTCTGATGATGAAACATGCTCCAAATTCAATTCATTCAACTCTACACGATCTTTGATGAAATGATATTTAATATTAATATGTTTGGAACGATAATATTGCACTAGATTCTGAATGAGATTGATTTTACTTTTATTGTCACAACCCAAGAGCAAGTGTACATTCACTTATAAAAGTAAATCATCCAGTTGTGTTTTCATCCACATTAGTTGAGTAGGTTTTTAGTATCAGCAACATACGCATCTTCAGCCATACTGAGAGTTACTGAATTTGGTTTCCTTGAATGCCTACTACCACAGTTCTTTTCCCAGAAACAATACCCCACAAATGTGGATCTTCTATCATCAACATTTCCTTCCTAATCTAAATCAAAATACACCTATAAATTAATACTATCAGATCTAAAATATCTATTTCTGAATTTTTTTGTACCTCATAATTATCTGAGAATTAGTTTAGTAGAAATAAAATTTTATTCTCTTGGTGCACTATGAAATCTTTCACATAAGGTAATAGCATAAACAATGTTGGGTCTTGAGGTAGTAAAAAACATTAGACTTCCAATCATCTTCTACTACTCTCTCTGATCCACTTAATTTCTATCTCCATCTTTACTCAACTTTGTCCCAACTAAAATGGGTGTTGAAAGAGGTTTTGTAATTTCCATTCCAGACCTCTTGAGAAGTTCTTTTTCATACTTTTCATAGGAGTGGAAAATGGATTCTTTATTATGTTGGATTTAGAACACAAGAAGGTATTTCATTTCTCCCTGCATGGAAATTTCAAATATATTCTTCATTTATTCATTAATTCCTTCACAAAATCCTTTATCATTCCAAGAAAAGATAATATCATCAATATAAACAATTAAAATGAGGGAATACTCTTGACATTATCTGATGTAATGTTTTTTATCCACTATTCCTTTGTTAAAATTTATCATTCTTAATCATGTATCCTATTTTGAAAACCATCTCCTCAGATCTTGTTTTAGGCCATCGAATTCCTTTTTCGATATGAACACATAACATTTATCTTTTCCAATAAGAAATCCACAAGGTTGTTCAATATAATCCTCTTCTTCAAGATCACTATTTAGGAATGCAGATTTGACATCCATTTGAGTGATCTTATTGTCTCGTTGTGTGGAAATAGCTAGAAAGATTCTGATTGATTCAATTATTTTCACTAGAGAAAATGTTTCCTCAAAACCAATACCCTAAATCTGTGAGTACCCTTTGCAAACCAATCTTTCTTTGTTTCTTAAAACTTAACCATTTTCATTCTGCTTGCTTCGGAAAACCCATTTTGTGCCAATGATGTATTTGTTTTCAGGCTTGGGTATGAGTTCCCATGTATTATTCTTTTCAATTTGATCCAATTCTTCATTCATGTCTTGATCCGATTCCATATTCTCAAAAACTTATTTCATATCATTCAGTTCCATGTTTGAATACAATGAAGTGTGTGCAATGGAATGGGTTGTTCTTCTTGTTTGATCCTTCTAATGTTGATCACTAATTATATTCTATGCTTTCAAAAAAATTCCTCTGTCTTGGATAAGATTTATGATTTTCATCCTCATCATTGGAAATAGATGAGTCTGATTCTTCCCCTTTATTAGGATTACAATCGTTTGTATCCTTATCAGAATTATCTTCTTTAACCTTATCAACTTATTTGTCTACTTGGATATGTTTATCTTTCTTAGAGATTTCAATAATTTTTATATCAATATTATCAACAATTCTTCATGTTTCATTGTTGAAACATCTATATCCTCTTCCTTCTAGAGTGTAGCTGAGAATGATTCCATCCTCACCTTTATGCTCAAACATACCATAGTTTCCACCTTTCTTATTTATAATACAAGGACTCCCAAAAAATCTAAATTGGTTAAAACTTGGAGTAATCCAAAAGGAAATTCAAATGGATTCATACCTGATTGAGGTCTGTAGAAACAACAATTTTGAATATAAACAGCAGTACTCATGGAATGCCTCCAAAAGTAATGAAATAGGCTATGCACAAGTAACATGGTTCTTCCTCTTTCCACTTGGATTATATTATTTCATTCAACAACCCTGTTTTATTCAAGAGTTTATACAGACCAATACTCATACTTAATTCCATTCTTCTCAAGATAGTCTTCAAATTCTTCACTTCTATATTCACCACCAATATCAGTTTTCAACTTCTTCACATGATACTCATATTCTTTCTCAGCTTTTCTTCCGAAACATTTAAATATTTTCAAAGCATCTAATTTGATTTTCATGTATAAAACAAAAGTAATGTGAGTAAAATAATCAATGAATGTTATGAAGATTTTACCTGTATGTGTTGATTGTTTTCTCATTGGCCCACATATATCGGAATGGATCAGCTCCATGGGTTTTTTTGAACAAATATTAAATTTCATAGGCACATCATTTGTACTTTTTCCTTTTTGGAAGATAGTGCAACACAAATCTCCTCTTCTTGGAAAATCAGGAATGTCTCAAACACTTTATATTTTAGATAACTTCATCATGTTTCTCTAACACATATGTCAATGAATTTTATGCAATAACTAGTTCTATTTCACAATATTCATGTATCAAAAGTTTTCTGAATCACCAACCCAAAAAAAATTTCCTTTTGTACGTTGTCCTCTTATAACAATCTTTCTATCTTCTTCACTCTTTAAAAAAATTCATATTTCTTGAATACAACCATATTACCTTCATCACAAAATTTTGATACATTAAGCAGGTTGTGTTTCAGACCATCAACAAATAATGTTTTCTTAGATTTCATCTTTTCTTTTCTAATAATGGCTGACCCAACACCTTTTATTTTCAACAATTCATCACTTTCAAATGACATTGTACCTTTTTAGTAATCTTTCACATCCATCAATAATTTCATATCTTTTTTCATGTGAGAAAAATACCCACTATCAAGTATCCAGGTTCATTTTCCTTTCCTAGATTTTAATAGAGTTTCAAAAAAAGGCCTATTCTCCATTATTTTCTGTCTTCAATTTAG
Source organism: Viscum album (assembly GCA_963277665.1). Lineage (NCBI taxonomy): Eukaryota > Viridiplantae > Streptophyta > Magnoliopsida > Santalales > Viscaceae > Viscum > Viscum album. Next base: position 193,046,396 of record OY728150.1, read on the forward strand.
AATTTTGAGAATTGAGAATCTTTTTTTGAGATGATAAAAAAAAAAGAAATCTTTTTTTAAGGTTTATATTTTATTAATATCTTTCAAAAATAGTTTCCCAGGTTTGGAACCTATTTTAAATATTCACTTCATTTATTTCATATTTCTTCAAGACAATATTATAATTTTTCTTTCTTTGAAAAGATTAACTCCCCCTTAATATCTTCCTTTCATAACCTCTGGGATAATTGTAATTTTATTGATTGAACCAACACATACTTGTTGTGTTCCCAAATCCCCTACAATACAAGAAATAACCATAGAAAGAATATTTTCCTCTAAAACTGCTATACTGATCAGAATTGTGAAAGAATTTCTCAACCATATTCTTATCATGTTCAATTGGATTCTTATTATTATTTTTAGAATTAAAATAATCAGAGGTATTTGGAAATATTCTGGATATAGGATGTTTGGAAACATTTTAAGATTTAGGTTTCAATAATATTTCAGAAATTCTATCATTCTTCTTTTCAGAAACAATGTCATTCTACATCTTACCCTTTGAAGGTATATTTGGTTAAACCTTATCAAGTTTCTCATTATGAGAACATTTAATAACATCACTGAGAGAGTTTTGGATACACATTCATTTTTTTCATCTTCAATGTGTTTTTATGGGACAAGTTCCAACTCTTCTTCTTTTAATTTCAACTTCACCTCTAAATTCTCATTAAGATTCTTTTCTTATTTAAGATATTTATTCAAGTCATAAATATATTTATCCAGCCTTTCTTTCTCACCAGCAAAACATTATTGGTTATTTGAGCCTTCATCTTCCAAATGATTCTTTTCCTTTTCAATCCTTCCATTATTTCACAATCATTCTTTCCACTCTTCTTTCAAATTAATTTCAACATGAGTTTCTTCTTCTTCAAAACTACTCCTTCTGAATTTTTCGTCACTAATTATTGCAATGAAAGTATTTTCATTACCATAATCAATGCATTTTCATATTTAGCATCACTCTCTTCTTGTTCATCATCTTTATAAATCAACTTCTTATTTTTATTTGAATAATTTCTTTTCTTTTCCTTTGTCTCTCATTTTCATCCACGGTCTTCTTGTCTATATTTCTTCAGCATCACTATCCTCTTATTTCTTTCTTCAAGAACAATTATCCACAAAGTTTCCAACACCTCTATATTAAAAACATTTCAATGTAAAATTCCCTTTGTATTTCCATGTACCTATTTTCTCATTATTAGAAAACAATGACATGATTTCATTGATATTTTTATATACCTCATTTTTAGAGTCAGAATCACCCACAAAATGTTCGGAAAAAAATATCCTTTGAATTTTCTTTCATCACAGACTTGAAAGACACATCTCTGCCAACCTTTGTTTCTCTTCATATCATTGTCTCTTCTCATTTCAAAACTGATAAGAGTGACATGTAAATCAACTAGAGATACTATTTTATGATCCCTATCTTCCAATGTAGAATCTTTTTCATCGAATTTTTCAGGTTGTATTCTCAAGATATATTCAAAAACTATAGAATATTTCATATTTTAACCAAGAAATCTAATAATACTCACAATTACATTCACCCTGGATAATAATTCTCCAACATATTCATGCTCACCTATCTTAAAATATTCATTATTCAATCTCCATATTTGTAACTTTACATTCTTCTCTTTTGTATTGCATTCAAATATATTTTTCAATTTATCCCATATACCTTTAGGTGTGGAAACACCTTTCACTCTCATAAATTCACATTCAAAAAGTGATGATAATATATAATTTTTGTCCCTTCCCTCATTCTCAAGAATCTTCTTATCAAAAGATATAAGTTGAGCACTATCATAAATGGGAGGAAACCCAACTGTTACAGCTTCAATAATATCATAACTTATAGACATAAGATATGGCAGCATTCTATCTTTCCAGATATGATAGTTCATTCCATCAAATACCAAAATACCATTAGTATTCATACATTTCACGTTCTCTATCATCAATGAATAGTGAAGGTAAGATGCCTCTGATACCACTTGAAAGTGCTAAGTTAGAGTATTGTATCACTTAGAGGGGGAGGGTGAATTAGTGATAATATTTTTATTCTATGTTTCTTTTCAATTGAAATAGCCTTCGCCCCCTATTAGATATTCCAATTACCTTATGAAAACAAACTCGATACACATCTATAGGAACACAATGATTTACAATGTTCACTATTCAATAAGAATAGCTACGTCCTTGGTATGGTTTGGAAATGATCTAATACCACAAATCCACTACAAAAAAATCATTTTATTACAATGAGAAGGTAGTGCCCTTAAACTTTTATAGAACTATGAAACAAAAGAACTAGTTCATATTCATCCTCTTAGCACAATAGGGTAATATAATTATGTTGTAACAAATCATACTACATGTGCTTGTTTTCAATTCAACAACATTATTCAAATTGTAATACAATTCATCAAATCCTTACCCAAAATAATGTTAAGAACCACCTAGACTATGTTATGAAACACTGAGTCTGATCTTTTCTAAATCTAATTCCTCCATATCTATGTATTTTGAGTCTGATACCTCCATGTCTTATTTGTATGGGTCTGATTCTTATAAAACAAAGCTCCCAGTCCGATTTTTTGATAGAAAAAAATAGTGCAAAATTGGAACCACTAAAATTTCCAAATAAAATTATCCTGAAAAAAATTAATATGAATGAATAATCCCCTCCAAAGATAATTTTCAATCCAAACCAAATTGTTTTCTTCTTCTCTCTAGAAACCTCGTGCCTCTCTCTCTCTCTTCTTTAGTGAATAATGAAAGCGTACAGAATATACAATGTACTTGTTTCCATTTTATAGGTAACCCAAAACAAGTTTAGGATGGAATCCCCAAATGCTTACTGCTCACACAAATTCACCAAACACTTCTTGATTCTTCTCAAAACATCTATAATATTCGTCACTTCTTTTACAAACTCCTATATTAAATGTTAATAAAATTTCAGTTGGTGAGAAATAAATGGGTCTGATCATATGAATCTAATTTTTTCATACTGATTTGATTAAAATAATTCTTGATACCATACCAATAGAATGTGTTTGAAAAAATGAACTTCTCCACTTCATATACAATCACTCTTTTAAATGAAAGTCTCTCCCTTGAAAATCAATTCATCAATCACCACTTTCTTTTATTTTCTCTTAACCCACTTGAGAAAAGTCTTCATCATATTAAAAACCTATGCTTGAATCCTGAATTCATTCAAAAAATTTAATTCATTGAGGATCATCCTTTTCATCCTCTTAATTCAATGGGAATGTATTGTAACTTTCCATTCATTCCTGCTTCTTTCATTATCATCTAAACCGAACTTTGATCTTTTCTAATTACAAATGGTCTAGATAAGATCATCCAAAATATGATCATTCTGGATATGATCATTTATGGTCATAATCATACTAGTTACGATTGCTGGTTATGATAATTCTAGTTATAATTACTCATTGCGATCATTCTGGTTATTATTGTTGGTTATGATCATTCTGGTTAAGATTGCTGGTTACATCCATTCTTGTTATGATTGATGTTTACAATAATTCTGGTAATGATTATAGGGTACAATCATTGTGGTTACAATTGCTGGGTATGATCATTATGGTTATGATCATTCTGGTTATGATAGCTTGGTATGATCAAATACAATCTGAAAACAATGATCTGCCTAGTTACAATACAATCTGAAAACAATAATCTTCACAGATATGATACAATCCAATACCAATGATCTTCCCATATATGATACAATTAATTCTGAATATGATTCATTTTTGAATGCTATCACCACTTCTCTTTTACCTGGATCTGATCAATTACAATCTGAATATGATTCATTCTCAATCAACACCATATCTTTCCATTTCTTCAACCCAAATATGATTTTTTTTAAAAACAATTGGTATCTCATCTTTTGTCGGCATCACCTCTTCCATCGGCCCCACTTCGGCCAGAACCACTTTCAATTAGCATCATCATTCCCATCAGCATCACCCTTTTTATTAGCACCACCATTTTATTCAGCACCACCTATTTCAGCACCACCTTAACATCGGTACCACTTTTTTACTATCACCCAGAATTGAATTGTTTTTAAAGAAAATCGATACAATCTAGATACTGTTTTTTTTTAAAGATAATCGGCATATCCTCATAAATTTGAATATTATTGTTTTCATTGAAATAAACAATCAGTTCTACTAATTTCTCTCTACCATTTTTATATGATAAATCTTAGTTATATTCTTTTCGGATTATTTTGAAATACAATTTGAATACAATTTTTTTCCAATTTGCAGCATCTCATTCACTCCCCCTTTTTTCTATCAAGCATGCATCAAAATATATCAATAAAACTTATGATTTATATGAAATAAAACAAAAAAAGAATAATTACAATTGAATAAAAATTTTCACATCAGTTCTAGTGTGAAATTGATGACAATTCACTTCAAACAAGATACATTCTCCTATGAAACTGATTCTCCAGAAAACTGATCGATTCTTTTATAAAACAAAATCTCAAAACAATTGTTCCCAAAACAAATTAATGTGATTTTGATTTTTGAATCCAATATTCAAAAGAAAAGACAACTCTTAAAACCTTTGTCACCTTAATCATAAGCTTGGTCCCGACAATATGGATATTAAATTTCATAGTATCTATATATACACCTTATAAAAAACTAAAGGTTCGTATCATTAAGAAATGCCTTAAGGAAAGAAGATTGAGATGAGATCCCTTAACTTGAGTCCGACACATCACGTAAAATCATCATCTTTCGGAATAATAAAATTATAATTGATTTACAACATTTTTTTAAAAAAAATCTTTTATATCACTTATTAACAAGTTAAAATAATAACTTAATTATTGAAGTTCATGTCGGATGTTTTGATGATATTCGGTACTTGTGTCCAAAATGACTTTGGTATGATGTCAATAGTCAATGTGGTCATTAGTCCACCATCTACAGGATAATATTAATAAAATTATAATAAAATTTGTATATCAATTTTACTTTTAAATCAAATCAATAATTATGCTTATTAAAAATAAACTATGTTATAATCATTGAGACGGTAAGTTGTACGAACACATGAGTAAAGTTTTCATTTTCAATGATCATTATGGAAAGAAGGTTAATATTATTTAATATTTATAGAATTATCATACTATAATTAATATAATATTAATAAATTAAATATAAATATATATTATCCAGGTGTTGTGGGGATAAAAAACGAATCACATCACTTCTTGGAAGTGATAGTTCACACGTACACACAAAGGCCATTATCATTTTATGTGCATCGAAAGTAAGAATGTAATTGATATATCATTAAACTATAATGATAAATATTTCATTAATATAATATCTAAACATTAATTATATAATTATAACCAGTCTGGAGAGATGGTGATTGAAAACATATTATATCAATTTGTGCAGGTGATAGTTCACACGTATACACGAACGGTCAATTCTTTTACTATTAGATGGAAAAGGAGATTTATATAGGTGTCGATATTAACATAAAAATATCTCAGAATATTACGTATACTAGATTATTTATTTCAACATGGTTTCAGAATATTTTATGAAATATTAAGAAGAAATAAAATAAAAACACTTAAATAAAAATGAAACATCTTCTTCAGATGATCTCCTTTGATTGACACCTTAACACTTCTAAAGAGGGTGTTTTGACTAAAATAAGAGATATAGAATGTTAGTAGGGATTATAGAAATTAAATTTTATAGTCATTGGTTGATCCAAAAATTCCATAAAGTGTGAATAAAAGAGAATAACGAGTTCCCTTTTACAAGAGAGGGGGCGGGTACTCTTGGAATTATTCAAAATATGAAATTAATATAAATTAATTTTCTAATAAAAATGATTAAAACAAGTTTATTTATAATATATGATTATTTTTTGGATAATAACAATCATCCAATTAAAAATAGATATGTTTTGGCTATTTTTAAATCCATGTATATTTGTTTTATCCTCGTTTAACTTTTACTATGATATCATGTAACCTACAATTTGAGGGATAATATAATTTCTATAACATGACAAAAGAACAAAAATGAGTCTCTAATGAAATATTTATACTTATAAAAATAATATTTACTAATTTTATATTCTTATATATTTTATATCATTTAAAAAAATATTATTTATTTTAAATATCATTAATTTCAATTTTGATAGTTTTCATTATTTGTGTTTTTAAAAATAACATAACAACTTGATATCCTATAATAACTCTATTAAATCAACCATAACCTTTTAAATTCTTCTATAAAATTTATTAATGACATCAATTATATAAAATAATATTTATTTTAATATTTTTAATATCATTTAATTGACTCTATCATTAATTAAACAATTACTGCATCATCATTGTGTCAACATTTAATTTACTTAGTTATTTCCTAAAAATTGTAAATAGATTACCATGATGTATATTTATGTTTTATATTTCCATATAATATTTCTAGTCAAATATTTCTCATATATTACTCCATATTATTATTTTTTATTTGTTAAGAATAAAACTGTTTCTAAATTGACTTTTATTTTAATATAATATTATTAATTTCATACTTACACCCAAGTTGCTTAAAAAGGAATTAATATTAGATAAAGGAGTATTTTTGTAAAACCTTACTCATCCAATTTAATTAGGAAATGTTTTAGGGTTATTTTATAATATATATAATATTATTTTTACCCTTAATTACCTAATTTACCTTTAACCATGATAATAAAAAGAATTACTAATGTTACTGTTCACATTTCCCAAAAATTAAAGGGACCTTTTCAAATAATTTGGATATTATGATTTCAAATATAAAATCCATTTTTCATATTCAAAATATATGATTGGATAATTTTAATAAAAAATTAGTCACGTTTATAGAACAAAAAAATAGGTTTTTAAAGAAAAAATGATCCAAATTTCACATAGTCTATATATCCAATTTCAATATGACTGTAACAAGCCGAGATTTTATAAGATACATTATTTTTAATTTCAGTCATATCTTCTATTTTACGACACACCAAGATTATCTTGCGCTATACGCAACACTGTATTAGCTTGCAGTATATGCAATACTTTTTTGGCTCTTGTTACACACAATTTCAAGTTCGTTTGATAGAAGTTATTCTACGCAACATTGAGTGTATATATATATATATTCAATGTATTAATAAAATATGGTTGGATTCTGTTATACGCAACAACAAAAGAGTTTTTCACTACATGCAACCCTGGCTTGGTTTGCATTACACGCAATCGCGACCTTCCTCGATAGCGTGTGTTGTACGCAATACCGGGTTTTACTAAACAACGATATATTATTATAATATTGTTATGAACTAGCCATTATGAATAGTGTTAACTAAATTTTGAATTTTATAACATTATTATTCATCTTACACATTTCTAGAACATGGTATAAGAACAAAATAAATTTTTCGGGTAAAATAAGTATTTTTAAAAAAATGCAGTTTTGCCTCCTTTTGATGGCACACCCACATTAAATCTAGTTTTTGACATGTTTATAAGTTAAATTTGACAAAATAAAATTCTTATTTTGAATCAGGATATAAGAATTTACATTAGATAAAGTTTTGATATTTTTCCGATAACTTTCATATTTTAATGAATAGTAAAAATACGCTATATTTTAATTAAAAACAACTTTTTTCTTCGTAATATCTTATGTGGTTAAATTATAATATTGAATGGTTTTAAAATATAAATACAATATATTTTTACCATTTAATATAATGTATGTCATTAGCATTGATTTTACCTTGAATTCGTAGGTTAAATCAATTCAATCTTTTGCAATGTTTTAAAGAAAAACCCATTTTCTTTCGACAACGGGATTAATTTTAATTTAATTTCTACATCTATTGGGTATTGAATTTGGAAAAATGGATTCTATATTTGGAATCATTGGGTCCAAATTATGTTAATAAGCTACTTTTTATTTTTGGGCATTGTGAATAGTAACTACGGTAAATTTTATTTACTATAGTTAAAGGTAAATCGGGTAATTAAGGGTAAATATAAGATTATAAAATTACCCTAACACTTGGAAAAATCCTATTGGATGGCTAAAAGTATACCAATATAACCTAAGGGTCGGATTAGATTCATTTTATGGACTTTTGTCCATGAAAATAATTTAATTATTATTAAACCCAAAGAATGTGACAACATGTCACTTTCTTAAATATTATAAGTATATTAATTTTAATTTAGTGATAAACTACATGAAACTTCCAAACTAAATAGTCTCCAGAAATCTAATACAATTATCTACATCATAAAAATTTATTTATAATTTTTAGGGATTAAATAGTTATCATTTATTATGACACAAAGATGATGCTGTAATTGTCTTATTAATGAAATATTGACATAATTGATGTTATAAATGCCCAAATAAATGTAATTTGAGACTTTTTATGACTTGAATTAATTTTATAGGTTAATATGACATGTTATTGTTGATATATGTAACTTGGTTCGAACTTATCATTCTGTTATGAATTTCATAAAAATCATGTACCAAATAGTGTCAAAATTGACATAAATTAGTTTTTAAAACAAATATTATATTATTAATTGTTATTTAATTCCTAAAAATCTAATGTTTGGAAAAATGACTTAGATAAGGATATATATATTAATAATAAACAACTTGGGGTTCGTTTTGCTTGTTATGGTAAGTTTAGTAACCATATAGTGTAAAAAAAACAAAAAGACACGGTAAAAGTTAAATTATTAAACTTAGAGTTAAATCTTATTGATAAGGTTAAAATAATAACCTAAACTTGTCTAAATCCAATTGGATGAGAGGCTTTAGACCCATCCCCACTTTATATAAGAAATAAGACCCTTTGGAACCATTATAAACCGAATTTTACCTTAATATAAAATAATATTTTGAGATTTTCCTAAGGTGTCCCTCTCCTACCTTATAAAAGGGAACCTCCTCCCTCTCCTCCTCACACCAATTTGAGCATTCAAGCTTGTCCAAACCCTGAAAAAATATCTTCTCCAATTCCATAGTATCATCCTATAGGTCCTGGTATTCTTCAAAGACCATCCTTAGTTCTTTAAGTGGAGGTTAAGAGAAGGCGCGTCAAAAAGAGGTAATATCCATTACCGATCTTTTTCAATTTCTTTCTTCTTCAACTTCTTCTTCTTTAGTTCTTTCATGATAAAGTAATAACATCAGTATTTCTTATATACTGATATGTTATTATAAATATGAAACAACTCTAATTAACCTTCTATCCATCCTACGGAAAAAAGGAAATCACCGCGCGTGCGTACGTACGGAATACCGTCTCCACGACGCGATGTGATTCATTCTCCATATTAACCATTCATGAATGATTATAAAGTATATATAATGAATAATAATGAAATATATGACATGTTAAATCTAATGGATTTATGTATGTATATATATATATATATATGTGTATGTCATCTACTTACTTCCATTCAAGACAATAAGGAAAGGAAAACAATGTTCATGCGTACGTACGGACTACCGTCTCCATGAACGGTGTGTTTCATTTCATTTATCTATATATTATATATATATATATACTGAATATATATGATATATAAATAATATTTTATATTATTTAAGTAAGTAAATCATGATATAAGTAATAATAATGTCAAGAACAACAAGTCCAAACACCTACGATAAATGAAACGATTTTACCCAAAACGCTTCTTTAATATGGAATTTACAAAAGAACGGGTAATATAAAGTCATAAGTGAACCATATATGATATCATAACGGTTAATATGATTCTTTAATAAGTTAATTACATTATTTAAATCATTATAAAGGAGGTTCGGATACATAAAAAGCATATCGGACATAAGGTAAGGGAAATATCACAATCTCATTTTTATCCGAGATTGTTTATACTTTGGTATTTACTGGGGTGTATTTTATCATCCACATCCATGTTTACTCAATATGTAATATTATTTCCATCCACCTACAATTTTTAAATCCAATTTTACCCTTAAGTTAGTTTTTAGTAAAAGATATGAAAGGAATATTTTTTCATTTTTTGTACGAGGTACTTTTTGACTTTTCTGACAAAAGTACGAGAAGAATGTTTTTTTAACTTATACGGAATGAATGGATTTTTAAAAAATTATTTCCAAGAAGATTCCTTTATAGTTTTCAATTTTATTTTTAATAAACTTCTTTTAGTTTAAAATTGTATGACATGTTAAGAAAGGAAAATGTTTTTGAATTTGATTGGATATTTTCCTCAAGAATGGAGTTCAAGTGTTTTATCAAAATTATTTTCCATCTAAGATAATATAGTGTTCTGTTTATATTACTATTATTACATTGAATTGATTATGTTGTGATGGAATTTTTTTTATGAATTCCTTTATCTTATATGAATTGTTTTATGATGGCATGTTGTTTAAGAATCCCATTTTTATTACATGGGTTATGCAATGATGTATGATTTATGAATTTGTGGCACACATAATAATGGTATCATAATGAGATGGGTGGGACCTATATCTCCCTACAATGCATTGGGTAAAGATTTTATATCTCATGAGATAGACATGTCTGGAACGGTAGGTTATACCGATTCAGTGAAACAGGACTGAAATGAGGGTGACTCGGTTCAGAAATGGACTTTGTCCACTAAGATAGTCTTGGGAATGAGTCTTGACTAATAAGATATGATTCTATATGATTATGTGTGTATGACACAAAGTTTTAGGTTTTAAGTTATGATTATTGGGATTACATTTCACTTCTATGATTTATCCCATGTTATGATATTATGATCTCTTTTGCAGGATAGGATTTCCAAAAGTTATGTTCTTATATATATGATGTGATTGATATTTCTTTTGTTTACCCTTACTGAGCATTTGAGATCACCCTTTTATGTTTTCTTTTCCCCAGGATATAAAGAAAGGTTTTAGGTAGAAAAAAAGGAATATTTTTATGGGAGATGTTGAAGATCTTTCACCACAATTAGAAGATTATATTCTGAGTTTCCAAAGACACTAAACTATTACGATCCTTGTGTGTGTGTTTTTGTTATGTAATAAGTATTTTGCAAAAGTAATGTAATGTCCATGTACGTCAAGATTTGGGTCTCTACAGTTGGTATCAGAGGAAAGGTTTAGTCAACCTTTGGAAACTAGGATGTGAAAACATTAGTGAGATCCCTAGAGATATTTCTAAGGTGTGTCTAGGGATGTCCCTAAGGATAAGTATATGTATAGGATACAGTCCTAGAAACTACGGTAATGATGATAGAATTTAACCTAATATGTTAGATATTGAGGATACTCCCCTTTATTATGTTGTTTTCCCTATCATGATTTTTGCCTCTCACACTATTTTTTTGGGTTTTAGACGATGGCTGGAACCCGAAGGAACCGTGTTGATCAATGCAATGGACAATGCAATGATTGTCCTCCTGAACAAACAAATGTTATGGGAGATGGAGTGAAAAATCTTATTGCTATACTTACACAAGCTATGAATCATTCTGGACATCCAAATGAGCAGAGAAGGGAACAATATTCTATTGAGTCCTTCATGAGGCAACGTCCACCTTCTTTCAGTGGGTCTTCTGGTCCACTTGTTGTTGAACAATGGATCAGTACTACTGAAAAGATATTTTCAGTTCTTCAATGTTCTGAACATGATAAAGTCATCTTAGCAGTATATCGTTTGGAAGGTGAATCTGATCAATGGTGGAATCTTATCTAGAATACGAGGCCAAGAGATGAAATTGAGTCCATGGAATGGGACGAGTTCAAGAACTTATTTTTCAATAAGTACTTCCCTCGTATTCTTCGAACAAAGATGGAGAAGGAGTTTCTGGAACTAAAGCAAAAGTATGATGAATCTTTTGGTATATACGAAGCGAATTTTACAAGGCTTGCAAGGTATGCATCTGGATTTATCATCCAACCTGAAAGTAAAGTTGATCGATTCTTCAATGGATTAAACCCAAATCTTCGAAGGGCATTAGCTATAAGAGACTTCATTAGCTATGAAGAAATTGTGCGTTGTGATATCAAGGTAGAAATGGAAGTTGGTGTTACTTATCCATCTCATAGTTTTGACAAGAAACGAAACATGGAGTTTAAGGAGAAATCTCAGAATAATGGTGAAAATAAGATGAATGTTTCCTTATGCTCAAAGTGTGGAAAGAAGCATGGTGGGGATTATCTTAAAGGGACAAGTAAATGTTTCAAATGTAGAAAGGAAGGTCATCGGGCATTTGAATTCCACAATGATGGGAAGAAGATGTCTAATGATGCAAACAAAGGAAGGGATACACAGAATGAACCTACTACACATCAATGTTTCAAGTGCAAGGAGATGGGACATTATGCCAATAAATGCCCTAATCCAAGGGTTAGTGATGATCGACATGAGCAACAGCTTAAGGAAAAGGACAAAGGGAAGTCACATGAAATCACTATTGGAGATGTTGAATATGACAACGATGTGGTGGAATGATTAAGTGTTTATATAATGGGCTTCCAAAATAATGTTGTATCATGTAGTATTGGAATATTTATGTATTGGTCTATTGTGGTTTTCAATAATTTTATGGTACCGTTAACCATGGAAAGTGATTGAGATATTTTTGGAAAAAAGATGATATGCGGATAATGATGGGATAAGGAAAAAATGAAATGTTTGACAGTATTCATGAGCTCATGATTGATATAAGGGCTAAGTGATTTCATGGATTGAGTGTATAGAATAATGAGGATTTTTGTATGTGGAAAGTGTTAACTTTTAACTGCATTCATGTTTTCACTAAGGTTCAATGGGTATTCAAGAGAATAAATGATTAAGGCCTTTGGATGTTTGGAATGTGACCAACAAGACATATCTTATGATAGATGGGGATGAACAATGGTATTAAATCTCTTGTAATCATTTTCACTATATTATGAGAGTGGAATGCAGTATTATGGATAAGCCTAAAGACTGGAATGGATTATGTTGGACATAAGTTAGTATTGTTTTAAGGATAGAACCTTTTTTCGATGGGATGATATAGTAATGTAGTTTTAGAAAAAGGACAACATGCAGGATGGGCGACAGCCCATCGCGTCGGACAAGGTTGTGGGAATCGAACCCACAACCGAAGTGCGACTGGCCTTTATCACCTACCACTGGCCTACAGGAAGTCCCTGTTTAGTAGAAACTAGTTTTATTATATTAAGCAGTACGATATATGAAGTATAAGTCCATTTTAGGAACTATATATGATTAATCTCACTATAGATGGACTTATGTATTTTTTTGATAACTTTTCTAACCTTTTGTTTGAGACAGATGGAATGACCCATTATTCTATCACATGATCTGCTAACATATCACGAATGACAAATTCAACTTCATTTCTTTAAGAGATGAAGTGGAAATTGTCTAACGAACGACAAACGGTGAGACTATACCAAAATCACGAAAGTATTTCTTCTAATTCCAATTTCATCAACTTTTGGGAAATGATCTTGAAAACCAAAAATGTTTTCCTAGTGCTCTTATATCTGATGAATTAGATGTTACCTTAGATCGTCACAAATTTATGGCTTTGTGATTGCTGGCTTTTCCATAGCCATGTTCTCTACCACTCTCCATTAGAAAATGATGGTTAGATTTCTCCTCCATATCCATATTTTCACCTATGTGGAGACCCAGTGATTAGTTTATTTGGGTAATCGTTACATTTCATACTTCAGTTTTTAAAGCCAAGTTTTGGTATTCCTTTTTACGATGTGGGTTTCTATTAAATAAACTTTCGAGTAGTAAACCATTTATAACCACTACAAATTTCGAGGGCGAAATTCATTTTAAGGGGGGTAGAATGTAACAACCAGAGATTTTATAAGATACATTATTTTTAATTTTATTCATATCTTCTATTGTACGACACACCAAGATTATCTTGCACTATACGCAACACTCTATTAGCTTGCAGTCTACGTAGCACTTTTCTTGGCTCTTGTTACTCACAATTTCAAGTTCGTTTGATAGAAGTTATTCTATGCAACATTGAGTGTATATATATATATATATATATTCAATGTATAAATAAAATATGGTTGGATTCTATTATACGCAACATAAAAGGAGTTGTGCACTACACGCAACCCTGACTTGGCTTGCATTACACGCAATCGCGACCTTCCTCGATAGCGTGTGTTGTACGCAATACCGGGTTTTACTAAACAACAATATATTATTATAATATTGTTATGAACTAGCCGTTATGAATAGTGTTAACTACATTTTGAATTTTATAACATTATTATTCATCTTACACATTTCTAGAACATGGTATAAGAACAAAATAAATTTTTTGGGTAAAATAAGTATTTTTCAAAAAAATGCAGTTTTTCCGCCTTTTGATGGCACACCCACTTTAAATCTAGTTTTTGACATGTTTATAAGTTCAATTTGACAAAATAAAATTCTTCTTTTGAATCAGGATATAAAAATTTACATTAGATAATGTTTTGATATTTTTCCGATAACTTTCATATTTTAATAAATAGTAAAAACACGCTCTATTTTAATTAAAAACAACTTTTTTCATCATAATATCTTATGTTATTAAATTATAATATTGAATGGTTTTAAAATATAAATAGAATATATTTTTACCATTTAATATAATGTATGTCATTATCATTGATTTTACCTTGAATTCGTAGGTTAAATCAATTCAATCTTTTGCAATGTTTTAAAGAAAAACCCATTTTCTTTCGACAACGGGATTAATTTTAATTTTCTTTCTGCATATTTTGTGTATTGAATTTGGAAAAATCGATTCCATATTTGGAATCAGTGGGTCCAAATTATGTTAATAAGCTAATTTTTATTTTTGGGCATTGAGAATAGTAACTATGGTAAATTTTATTTACTATAGTTAAAGGTAAATCGGGTAATTAAGGGTAAATATAAGATTATAAAATTACCCTACCACATGGAAAATCCTATTTGATGGCTAAAAGTAGACCCATATAACCTAAGGGTTTTATTAGATTCATTTTATGGACTTTTGTCCATGAAAATAATTTAATTATTATTAAAACCAAAGAATGTGACAACATGTCACTTTCTTAAATCGTATAGGTATAATAATTTTACATTATTGATAAACATCATGAAACTTCGAAAATAAATAGTCTCCAGAAATATAATAAAATTATCTACATTATAGGAATTTATTTAGAATTTTTAGGGATTAAATAAGTATCATTTATTATGACACAAAGATGATGCAGTAATTGTCTTATTAATGAAATATTGACATAATTGATGTTATAAATGCCCAAATAAATGTAATTTGAGACTTTTTATGATTTGCATTAATTTTATATGTTAATATGACATGTTATCGTTGATATATGTAACTGGTTTAGAACTTATCATTCTGTTATGAATTTCATAAAAATCATGTACCAAATAGTGTCAAAATTGACATAAATTAGTTTTTAAAACAAATATTATATTATTAATTGTTATTTAATTCCTAAAAATCTGTGGTTCGGCCAAATGACTTAGATAAGGATAGATATATTAATAATAAACAACTTGGGGTTCGTTTCGCTTGTTATGGTAAGTTTATTAACCATATAGTGTAAGAAAACAAAAAGACACGGTAAAAGTTAAATTATTTAACTTAGAGTTAAATCTAATTGATATGGTTAAAATAATAACCTAAACTTGTCTAAATACTATTGGATGAGAAGATTCAAACCCATCCCCACTTTATCTTCGAAATAAGACCCTTTGTAACCACTATAAACTGAATTTGACCTTAATATAAAATAATATTTTGAGATTTTACTAAGGTGCCCCACTCCTCCCTTATAAAAGGGCACCTCGTCCCTCTCCTCCTCACACCAATTTGAGAATTCAGGCTTGGCCAACCCCGGGAAAAATATCTTCTCCACTTCCCTAGTATCATCCTAGAGGTCCTGGTCTTCTTCAAAGGCCATCCTTAGTTCTTTAAGTGGAGGTTAAGAGAAGGCGCATCAAAAAGAGGTAATATCCATTACCGATATTTTTCAATTTCTTTCTTCTTCAACTTCTTATTCTTTAGTTGTTTAATGATAAAGTAATAACATCTGTATTTCTTATATACTGATATGTTATTATAAATATTAAACAACTCTAATTAACCTTCTATCCATCCTACGGAAAAAAGGAAATCACCGCGCGTTCGTACATACGGAATACCGTCTCCACGACGCGATGTGATTCATTCTCCATATTAACCATTCATGAATGATTATAAAGTATATTTAATGAATAATAATGAAATATATGACATGTTAAATCTACTGGATTTATGTATATATATATATATGTTTGTCATATACTTACTTCCATTCAAGACAATAAGGAAAGGAAAATAGCGTTCATGCGTACGTACGGACTACCGTCTCCATGAACCGTGTGTTTCATTTCATTTATCTATCTATTATATAAATATACTGAATATATATGATATATAAATCATATTTTATATTCTGAAAGTATGTAAATCATGATATAAGTAATAATAATGTCACGAACAACAAGTCAAAACACCTACGATAAATGAAACGATTTTACCCAAAACGCTTCTTTAACATGGAATTTACAAAAGAACGGGTAATATAAAGTCATAAGTGAACCATGTATGATATCATAACAATTAATATGATTCTAGAATAAGTTAATGACATTATTTAAATCATTATACAGGAGGTTCGGATACGTACAAAGCATATCGGACATAAGGTAAGGGAAATATCACAATCTCATTTTTATCCGAGATTGTTTATACTTTGGTATTTACTGGGGTGTATTTTGTCATCCACATCCATGTTTCCTCAATATGTAATATTATTTCCATCCACCTACAATTTTTTAAATCCAATTTTACCCTTATGTGAGTATTTAGTAAAAGATATTTAAGGAATCTTTTGTCGTTTTTTGTACGAGGTACTTTTTGACTTTTCCGACAAAAGTAGGAGAAGAATGTTTTTTAACTTATACGGCATGAATGGATTTTTAAAAAATTATTTCCAAGAAGATTCCTTTAAAAGTTTTCATGTTTATTTTCAATCAACTTATTTTAGTTTAAAATTGTATGACATGTTAAGAAAGGAAAATGTTTTTGAATTTGATAGGATATTTTTCTCAAGAATGGAGTTCAAGTGTTTTATCAAAATTATTTTCCATCAAAGATAATATAGGGTTCTGTTTATATTCCTATTATTACATTGAATTGATTATGTTGTGATGGAATTATTTTTATGAATTCCTTTATCTTATATGAATTGTTTTATGATGGCATGTTGTTTAAGAATCCCATTTTTATTACATGGGTTATGCAATGATGTATGATTTATGAATTTGTGGCACACATAAGAATGGTATCATTATGAGATGGGTGGGACCTATATCTCCCTCCAATGCATTGGGTAAAGATTTTATATCTCATGAGATAGACATGGCTAGAACGGTAGGTTATACCGGTTCAGTGAAACAGGACTGAAATGAGGGTGACTCGGTTCAGAAATGGAATTTGTCCACTAAGATAGTCCTGGCAATGAGTCTTGACTAATAATATATGATTCTATATGATTATGTGTGTATGCCACAATGTTTCAGGTTTTAAGTTATGATTATTGGGATTACATTTCACTTCTATTATTTATACCTTGTTATGATATTATGATCTCTTTTGCAGGATAAGATTTCCAAAAGTTGTGTTCTTATGTATATGATGTGATTGATATTTCTTTTGTTTACCCTTACTGAGCATTTGAGCTCACCCTTTTATGTTTTCTTTTCCCGAGGATATAAAGAAAGGTTTTAGGTAGATAAAAAAGGAAGATCTTTATGGGATATGTTGAAGATCTTTCACCACGATTAGAAGATTATATTCCGAGTTTCCAAAGACACTAAACTATTATGATCTTTGTGTGTGTGTTTTTATTATGTACTAAGTATTACGCAAAAGTTATGTAATATCAATGTATGTCAAGCTTTGGGTCTCTACAATGACATTGATTCCAATGATATTAATTGTATTAACTAATAAAAAAATATATATTGATACCTTAAAACCATTGAAATATAAAATTTAAAACTAAAAATTAATTTTTTGAAAATGCTGCTATTAATTAAGAATGCAATACTTTTTCACTATTCATCAAAAAAATGAATTTAATTAACAAATACCCAAAATATAGCCAAAGTAAATTTTTATAATACTATTTAAAATAATAATTTTATTTTTTCAAATAAAACTTATATAAGTGTTAAAAATATATTTGAAAAAGTTGATCTATCTAAAGGCAGCAAAACTATCTTTTTTTGAAAATAATTATTTTATGAGTAAAGTTTGATATGTTTCTATATCACGTCTATAAAACACATAATATGAATGTTAAATATTATATTTAATATATTATATGTATATTCCCTTAATATATTCCAAAATTATTGTGCTTTTGTTCTTATTGGTAAAAACAACACTTTTTCACATTTTAATTGTTTTTCAAAAAAACATTTTTTTATTAAAAAAGATATAAAATTCATTTATAATTAATTTTTCACCAAATAATTAGATATATATATATATACCTGTGTGAACTATAATACCCACCATTATTATGGCTATGTGATAACTATCATATTAAAAAATAATATTTACTTTTTCGATTAAGCTCGATATGGAACATTGTGTATGTTATCAAACATAGCGTTTGTTTCTTAAAAACCTAGGATTGCTACATTATCCCCCTTTAATAAATTATTTCGTCACAATTACTACTCGGTATTGAAAACTACGGGATTTAATTTTCAATATACCTTTGTTAAAATCCCACATTGGATAAAGGATTAGTAACACTACAACTTTAAAAGAAAGAAAGTGAAGTACTAATGTCACCTGAGATAATACATACTCAGTTTCCATATAAGAAAACAAGGATATGGAATAGAAAACTAACTTTCAAGCCCTGATGTAGAGTGATAGAAAACATTTTCAAAAGAATGTTAACAATCATAAAACCATAAATATGTGAATGGTTCAAAGGTCATTGATTTTTTAGTAGGAAAAGTAATTGGATAAAATTATTGTTTTAATATATGTTGCATAGACTATAGAAATTATTATAATACATTTATTAAGAATATAAGAAAATTTACTTGATTGACAAGTATACTTTAATCCCTTAATTAATTTCCTCCACAAACTAATCGTTTTCCATAAACGATGAATTTTCTATATTAATTTTTCATGCCTGATCAACAAGAATCAACTTCAAAAGAATAGAAAAATACACCAAATATTAACTACCTGTTTATCCTTTCATTTGACACCTAAAATGAAAAGGTTAGTAAAAAATAAAATAATTTTCCAAAATTAATAATCCATTATATAATTAAAAACTATATTAATTTACAAATTTCAATATTAAATCTTCATTTTTAACAAAGGTCATTCAACAAAAAACCATACTTAAATTTCCAAATAATTATTATTATACCTATGATTAAAAAAACCAAAAGATAAATTATAATGATTTGATAACATGTCTTTACAAGATAAATTTTAAGAATTATCTCCAAATAACATCAATTACTATTGAAGTCTCATACCAAAATGTAATTTCCCTAGTAATATTCTTGATATGCTAACCATTTCCATAAGTAACATAAATCAAAGTAAGTGAAAATTTTAATAATAGATTCTTCCAAAATATAATTCAACCTTTATTCCTACAATAAAATTTCATAGTATTTTACTTACATTGACCATATAGGATTCGGAAAATAGTGAACATCTTATGAAATTACATTCATCACTTAATCCCCAAATCATTTTCTAATATGGTAATAATTTTTTTCACCAAATCAAATTATTCTTATTCCATAAAATAATTTAAATGAAAATAAAATATTGTACTAACCCAATAATTCAAATATACTAGTTATAAGTGTTTCACTATTATCTCCCTTTGGTTGTGGGTTCGATTATCATGGCCTTATTATACGCAATGTGATTTCACCCATCCTGTGATTTTCCCATTTTATAAAACTTTATGATTCTTATGACATTCCCAAAGTATGAAAAAATAATAAAAAATAATTATAACATGTTTTAACATCAAATATTATCTCATGCCTTTCATTTTTCATCCCAAAAGGTAATAACCCATAATTACCTTAAAATGAATGTCTACAAAAAACATTAATAACATTAAAACTTCATAACTTAATGATTCAAAATGGGTTTCTAAGAAATTGATATTATGATAAACCTTAAAATTATAAACCCATGATGATATAAGTAATTTTTAAGAAAAAATCCAAATCTCCAATGATGTCCACACCATCATTTACTATGAAATTTAAGTCCAAAAACATAAATATTTCATATCCTAGTTTTTTGAATTAAAATTTCCATTCAAGCATATTTTCATTTTAGAGTTTTAAGGAATTAGTACAAAATCATACATAGTATCACATACATAACAAATCGAAACTTATACTCAGTATCCATTTTTTCATAAAACAAAAAAAAACTAAAATAAAATAAGATTTATTTTCATGACAAATATAAAATACTATAATCTTGAAATCATCTTTGTCCTTACAAATCTTAAGACCTGTAAAAATCATTTTAAACCATCGAATGAGTAATAAAATATTTGTAAGGGATATAGAAATAAATAAATACGTTAGTTCAGTAAAAACATAAAAACTTATATAACATTTACCTATATATTCAAAGTTCATTAAAAATATGAAATAAAACATTTTAAAATGATAAAAACACACATTTTTCACAAATAAAATAATTATAATCTATAAAAAGTAATTTAAAATCATTTTTGTGAATTATATCATCATATAAATAAAACCATCTAAGAACCCTTTCAATTGGAATAACCATATGTATGACTTATAATTATGCCATTATGATCTTACCTGGTTCTATATAGACCACCCCTGTTAATCTATAAGAGGTTTTCCTAGTGTTATCTGGTCCACCCTATGTTAAGTTATAATGGGCCTTCCTGGTGCTATCTAGGCCACCCCATGTTAAGTTATAACGATATTTTCCGGTGCTCTATAAGTCACCCCAAGTATAAGTTTTCTCTGGATCACTTGTTTCATATAATTATCAAGTACCGTATCATGAATAAAACACTTTCATCATAGAACCCTTTGAAAAAATCTTTTAATCCCATATAAAAACACTTTTGCATAAAAATACCCTTTCATTCAAGAACCCATTTTCAATACCAAAAAATAATTTTAATTGAAAACACATTTTCCATACCTAAATACCCAAGAAGATAAATTTGGTTCTCCATGTAGAGAAAAATAAAATCTTTCAATGAAAAATAACAATAAAATAATTTTGATAGCGGTTAAAATATCATTGTCACTATGTAAGTTAATAATATAATATTCTTTTTTTTTAAACATTCTGTATAAAATGAAAACAAATTCCTTAATGAAAATTTTTAAATGAAATTAATAATATAAATAATCATTCTTTTATAATACATTTATATCTATATTAATAAATATGTAAAATAATATCAATAATATTGACATAGAGAAAAGGATTTGATAATTAAATCTTCAAACATTCAAGGTGTCCCATGCCATGTTAAAAATTTAAATAATAATATAAATGAAGTAATACATTAAAAAAACATTAAATAACACGAGTATAGATTAATTATGGAAATGAAATTCCATAGTAGTTATATATACCCCTTATAAAATAATAAAGGTGCATATCATCAAGAAATGCCTCAATGAAAGTAGACAGAGAAGAAATACCTTCATTTGAGTTCGAATCATCACGTGCAATGTTTATCTTCCAGAATAATAAAATTTTACGTGATTTAGAACAATTTTTTAATACATTATAATTTATTTTATACCACTTATTGTCATATTATAACAATAACTTAATTCTTTATGTTCATGTCAGATGTTTTGATGGTATTCAGTAATAGATTCCAAAATGACTTTGGTATGATGTCAATTGTCTAATAAGTCATTAGTCTATCATCTCGAGATTAATTTTAATGAAATACTAATAATTTATATATATAAATTTTAGTTTTAAATCAAATCATTAATTATGTTCATGAGAAATGGACTATGTTATAATCATGGAGACAATAAGTTGTGCGTACACAAGAGTAACATTTTAATTTTTTAATAATCATTATTAAAAGAAGGTTTGTATTTTTAAATATTTTAAGATTTATAATAAAATAATTAATATCATATTAATCATTTAATGATACATTTATATTACCAATTCTATGTGGTGATTAAAAACGAATCGCATCGCTTCATTGAGATGATAGTTCACACATACGCACGAACGACATTATCATTTTTATGTTCATGGAAAGTAATAATGAAATGTATATATAATTAACTTTTAATTATTAATATTTTTTTATATAATATATATAAATTAATTCCACCATTATAACAATTCTTACAAGATAGTGGTTGAAAACTAATTGTATCAGTTTATGGTGGTGATAGTTCACATGTACGAACGAATGATTAATTATTTTCCCACATGACAGAAATAGATATTTATATTGGTGATGATATTAACATAATAACATCTCAGTATATTTATAATACGTGAGTTGTTATTTCATCATGGTTTAAATATATTTGATGGAATATGAAGATGAAATAAACTAGAAACACTAAATTAAAAACAATACCTCATCTCTGGATAATCTCTTTTGATTAACACCTTCACACCTCTATTTTGAGATTTACTCCAAAAATAAGATCAATAGAATACGGGGAGGGATTCTAGTAAGTTATTTGGTCCATGATTTACCAGATAAAAAATGTTTTAATGTGTCAATAAATTTGAGGAATGGGTGCCCTTTTGTAGGAGCGGACAGGGGCACTCTTGGAATTATTCAAATTATTAAATTAATATAAATTAATTTTCAAATCCAGATTGATCCAAACTGATTTAGTTATAATATATGATTATTTTGGGTATAATACCATTCATAAAACAAAAATTATAAATGTTTTGACAATTTTTTAATACTTATATTTTTGTTTTATCCACTTTTAACTATTAGTGTGATATCATGTAATTTAAATTTTTAGGGTTAATATAATTAAAATAGAATTCCAAAATTAAATAATAATTCCTTAAAGAAAATTTTAGATTTATAGAAATCATTGGGATTAATTTTATATTTTTATAAATTTTAAATCTTTTAGTAAAATGTTATTATTTTAAAATATCCTTAATGTCAATTTTGATAATTTTCATTATTTGACTTTAAAAATATTATATAAACTCAATATCTTCAAAAAAATATCAAATAATCCCTAAAATGTAAAATTAAACCATAAAATTATTTTATGGCATCAATTATATCAAATAATATTTATTTAATATGTTTGATATAATTTGTTTTATTATCATATTAATTATAAAATTACTACATCATCATTGTGTCAACATTTATTTTAATTACTTATTTCCTAAAAATTATAAATTAATTACCACGTTGTATATAAACATTTTATATTTACTAATAGTATTTATATTTGAAATTATCCCTTATATAACCGCATATTAATAATATTGTACTTGGTAAAAAACGTGTTGAAAAATTAACTATTCTTTAAATATAATATTATTATTACCGTACACACATTCAGTAGGACTAAAAATTATATAATAAATTATTAAGTATTCTTTTGGTCAATAAAAACTTGTGAAATTAAATTATTACATATTTTATAGTGATTTTATAATATATATAATATTATTTTTACCCTTAGTTAACTGATTAACCTTTAAGTGTGTTAAAAAAATAATTAATAATGTTTCTATTCATATTGTCGAAAAATAAAAGAGACCTATTTACATAATTCTGACATTATGATTCCAAATAAATGATCCATTTTTTAAATTCAAAATACATAATTATAACACATTAATTAAAAATTAATCGCATTGACGGAACTAGAAAATGAGTATCTAATATAAAAATTGATCAAAAGTTCACAAAGTTTTTGTATCAAATTTCTATGTGAATTTAATTATAATAACCTAAAATTAATTAAATAATAAAATAGTGAACTAATTAATCTTTAAAACCTTTAAAATATATTATTTTACAATATTAAAAAGTTTAATAAAAAATAGTTTTCAATTAAAAGTGAAATATTTTATCACTATTCATCAAAAAATTAATCTTACCAAGAAAATATAGAACCTTTAACCAAAGTAAATTTTGATACTCCATATTCAAATAAAAAGTTTATTTTTTAAAATAAAATTATAAATTTTTAAAAATCTATACATAAAATTGGTGTTCCATCAAAAGGTGACAAAACTACCTTTTTAGAAAAATACTTCTTTTTTGTGTAAAATTGTATCTTATTAATATATCATGTATATAAAATAATAATATGGATTTTAAATATTATATATAATATAAATTATAAATTTAATGAATATAATCCACAAATATTGATTTGTTTATTTATTGGTATAAACCATACGTTTTCCTATTTTAATAGGTTTTTTGGAAAAGCATTTCTTTTTATTTTTAAAAAAAGGTTTCATATTATTTTATAATTATTTTTTCACCAAATAATTAATTGTAAAAACATATTTAAACCATAATAATAACCATTATAATGGATATAAAATAACTTATTTACAAAATAATAATATTTCATGGGTCATTGAAACTTGATTTGGCGAATCATGTAGGCCATCGAACATAGAATTTCTTTCTAAAGAACCCAGGATATTACATAAAAATACCAGTCTAGATATTAAAAGTGGACATGGTTTTATAACATATTTACCTAGGGGTAATAACTCAAAAAGGGTTCATTTTTCTTGACCTAATTCTCACGTAGTGTTTGAAAAAAGGGTATTACTATGGACCTAGTTTCACACTCTCGTTAGATATTCTTAAAATAATTCACATTTTATTTACAAACCATTTTAGAGGATTTGATTATATGATGAAAATGAATGACCATGGTTAAAACTATGCTTTCATAGATTAAAATAAGGTTTTATGATATTAACATCTTATAAATTATTATTTATTATTATATGGTTTTCCCACTAATAATGTTATATATCACACTATTTATTTTGGTTTTAGTCAATGGATTCCATCCAAAGTAATTGTGTTTACATGGAATATGGCAGAAACAATGGAGAATATGAGAACAAAAATGGTATGGTGATAGGAGTGAAATTTATTTTTATAATTCCTAATCAGTTATCCTAAATATAATTATCAACATATACTTTATGAAACAATAGAACTCGCCAAATAAGAGAACAATGGAGTTCTTTAAGAGCTTCTATGGTGGAGAACATAGATAAAAGAAGGCTTAATTTACTTAATATTAGAAATAGAACAATAAGCACCATGTAAAGTGTCTCAGAATAAGGGGAAATTATTTTACTTGTGTAAAATAAGGCCATAAATCAATGAATTTTCCAAAAAAAATGAAGAGTACAATGAAAAAAAAATAAACTTCATCCCAAGGATATATTTATATTTTTTTATCTTAAATGTGGGGATCCTAATCATTATTATAGTAAATGAAATATTATAAATTTTATCCCCTTGACCAAGAAAGGACCTATGTTGTAATGAAATGGATAATATATTTATGTATTGAGGTTTAAGAATTAAATTGTAGAAGTTTTTTTCTGAATGGTATTTTGGTTATAAGAATCATAAAATATATAAATATTGTGTAATATTTCTAAACAATATATATATATATATATATTCATTAATATAAGAGATATGGATGGCATCAATGGTTTATGAGTTTAAGGATAATTAGTATTTGAAACACTAAAACACCCCTTTGGAAAACCTTTTTTGTAAGAATATAACATCATTGAGGATATTTTTGGAAAGAATTTATTGCAATACCATCTATTGGTTTAGTATATGAAATAATTATTTCAAGAATTCCATTAATTTTTTTGATATAATTTTAAAGGTATTGTAAACATTTATTGTTTATATTATCCTTGATTTTGTATTAATTATAGGTTATCAAAATTTGGGAATGTTATATTAATTACCTTAAAATAGTTTTGGAAAACAAAAAGAAACATGTTTTATCTGGAGAAGGCCATGGGGAATAAACCCACAACTAAAGGATGATAAGGGTTTAGCACCTCCAACTGGAATATGTGATTTACTTGTTAATATGTCATTTTTTTAGTTAAAATATTTGACAAATACATACTAATGATGACCCAATGGTATTACTATTGGGGGTTAAAGATTAATTTATTATATTTGGTAACTTGTGATAAACATGTTGGATTTCAAAAATATTTCCAAATATATGGAAATACTTGTCATTATTTTATGGATCATATGATAAATTAAAAGTAAATTTTAGGGATTCAAGCATAAAAATTATTTTGGATATTCATTTATTTAATTAATTAATGAAGTCGAAATTCATCGAAGCATAACCAAAGTATGTAATTATGCTTATGAAATAGAAAGATATAAAGTAATTATATTTCTTTATATTATCATGCTGTAATATAATTATTCGACTTCAGGAAAAAGATCTTGAAAAAAATTTCATCCTAACATATTCATATCTGATTAATCAAAGGATATTATAAATTACCATAGATTTATTGTATTTAGGTCTTTTCTATTCCATATAATATTCACTTTATTGTGATCAATGACTGCTAGAAATCTCTATAATTATTATTTTTTTTTCCATGTCCATATCATCACATTAAAAAAAATTCTCATAGCTATTAACGAAGTTATGTTATATTCCATATAATATTTCTTACATCACTTTACCTCTTATTAATAGGATATTTTTTAATCCCTTTTTAAAAAGTGGGTTTTCAATATAAAAATTGTCAAATATAAAACCCTTTATTTCTGACCGCGCGATCAAATTATGAGGATTAAATTTAGTTATGTTTCTTATAATAAAAAACCATGGAATTATAAAACATAAAAATTTAATTTTATAAATTATATGAAGCATAACACCATGATTAATCAACTTACAGAATATATTTATTTAAATATTCTCTTTGATGGCTGGCTATACACACAACCCCAACTCTAAATGAAACATTATGTAGTATATCTTTATAACCTAGAAATTAAATTGTAGGGTTTGAATGCTGCTTACTAAATTATTAAAATTATGGTTATTTTTTATTATAAATAAAATAAGAATAATTTAAAATATAAAAACAATTTTCTGAAAAACTGACTTTTTTTAAAAGAAAGTTTTTTCTCTCTTTTCACACGTAATTTAAAATAAATATTTATCAATTTTAGAAAATTGATTTTTCAAAATAAAAATAAATTTTAAAATTATAAAATTAAAATTACATAAGGGTTAATATTTTGTATTTTTCTAAAATATTACATTTTTTATGATTAGTGAGAATACTTATTTTTATGGAAATCTTCTATTACATTTAAATAATTCACAAGGATAAATTACATTTTAAATTGGTATAAAATTAAATATTTTTATATTATATTGAAATTTAACTATTTTATGTCATTTTAATCAATTTAATAATTAATTTTTATATTAAAACCCTCTATACTTATGATAATTTTCTCTTTGAAAACCATATTTTTCTTCGGGACTGTGAGTATAATTTCAAATTAGAATCACCCCCTTTTGTGAAATTAATTCAGAATAATGGATTAAATATTTCTTATCTGCATTATTTATTTTATCGAATATGTAAAACATAATTTTTTACCATTTGTAATAGTAAAATATGTTAAAATTAATTATCATGGTTAAGGTAAAAACTAATTTATCACGGTTAAACTAAACTAAAAATTGGTAAAATGTCCTAAAACATGTATAAAAACAATTAAATGGACATATTGTGACCATATCACTACAAAGTTTTGACATGTAACCATGTTTTAGGCTTATATAATGTTAAAAACGTAGTTTAAATTGATTCTTTTCAAAACATCCATGTGTATCCTCTCTCCCACTTATAAACATCCACCCTCTATCATCACCTCGTCATATCTAAAAAGAAATTTCGATCCTCAAATACCTATAAAAATAAAATCTTTACACCATTACCAACAACCTAAAACATTTTTTATCAAAAATACAACCTAGTATGGATTTCGGTGCAAACCAAAATAATTTTTCTAAAGAAGAGATAACATTCCAAAAAGGGAACATTTATTCTGTTTCATATTCCACCTTATTAAAATATTATTAAACCATTAATATAGAGTAAAATTATATATAAAATATATTTATATATTGTTATGTTAAGGTAATGACCTATATCCATCTCTTAATCTATCAAATTGGAAATGAAATCATTGATTGTGTGTACATCGGACTACCGTCTCACGAACCGATGTAAATTTAACTACATCACCAACTTTTAATGATAGATATAATTATGTATTCAACAGATATATATATGATATTTTTTATATTTTTATTCTTTTTTAATTATAATATCAAAAATATATTTTTACTTTCAATTATATTTAAAATATGATAATGTCACTCATGTGTATGGAAAACTACTGTCTCATGAAAATATGTGATTCTTTTTCAAATACGATTTATCTAGAGAGAAATAATGATAATCTTAATTAATATATGTGATTTAATTATATGGTATTTATTTTTTTATGATTAATAAATCACCCAATTCCTTATATTTTGACTCATTAAGGGAAAGACATCGTCGCTCGTGCGTACGTATGGCCTACCATCTCTATAAAGATATGTGTTTCATTTTCCATGTATAAAATTCACGAATGATTTAAAAAATGTATATAATGAGTAAATATTATATTTATAACCTTAATATATATCACTATATTATGGATCTATATAATATACCCACAACCTATAACTTTCATGAAAAAACATGCATGAGAATGCAAGGTAATTAACATCCAAAACAATGTAAATAATGAAATATTAGCAACATATAGATGGTGAAATGTTATTAGAGGATACTATATGGAATATAAAATTTTAATTTGTTTTTTTAATGAAATAATAACATTCTTAAACCTATTATATAGGATATTAAAGAACATTTGACCATAAGGAAGTGTGAGGTGAGGGATTTGGTCTCAATTTCATTTCATTGAGGCATACTATAATGATATACTGCTAATTTATTTTATTTGGTTCATATAATAATATTTTTAAATGTAACATAATTATTATTTAATAATTAATGGTATTTTAAGGTATGATTTTATTTATTTCAGTCAATGGTAATTTAAATAAAAGGATACC
Organism: Viscum album; assembly: GCA_963277665.1. Lineage (NCBI taxonomy): Eukaryota > Viridiplantae > Streptophyta > Magnoliopsida > Santalales > Viscaceae > Viscum > Viscum album. The sequence goes on from OY728150.1 coordinate 193,075,934, forward strand.
AAGTGATAATTAATTTCATAACTCAATTTCTTTTTATTGGGTTATATTCAAGAAAACTCAGTCAAGGATTTGGAGACCAAACCCATGACTCATATTTATTTAAAATTATGAAAATTATATGAAATTATAAAGTACATATAAGGAAAAATATCCCACACCATACAAAAGAGGACAAACATAATAAATTAACACTTTCCAATCCCTTGGAATCCCAAATTACTTGGATATTTTACTCATCCCTTTGTTTTTCAAAGTCTCTTCCTTGTCTTATTTTTTAGGACATCATCTTCTCTATCCAATGATTCAAATGAATCCCTAAAATTGGAAAAAAAATATTTAATTTTGATGATAAATCCTGAAAATATATATTTGGAGCACATCAGAATCCATCATTAACATTTATTGAAAGAAAACCTATGGACTAGTAACTAATCATAGAAGATAAAGAAATTAGGCTCCATCATATAATAATTAAGTTTAGGTTTTGAAAAAAAATCTGTAGCTTCCTTGGTATTATTTATTATAGGTATTTCACCTTCCTGGTCCTTAGTGGTTATGATGATTTAGTTCCTTTCTCATGGGTTGTCACATTGTTGAACAAATGATTTAACAAAACATACATACACATTATTCATTAAATAATATAATTTGGTTGGGTAAAACCACTAGGAATTCTCATTAGCACATTGATGTACAACATGAAATGGTGAAACCTTCACAAAAATTCAACTTTGAAGGTCAGGTGATTTAGATTTCTAATGGGGTGGCTAGTTGGGATCCCTCCTAATCCACAAAACATTTTCTTAACTTTATGGCGCCTGGGTTAGACACCTATAACTGTGTCACTAAAAATAGAGGGATGATGATATTTCCCATGACCAGGTACTGGAATAATTTTGTAGCTTCCCATCATGTGTATCTCATCAAAATTATTTTCACTGGTAGCATATAAAGAACTATTGATACCAGTAGAAACCTTTTTATGGTCCTTTTATATGTCATTGTTATACATTTTATACACTTGAGTTTGAAAATGAATAATTGGACATGTATGGGCCACAACATCCAATTTTTTCTTACACTTTCATTATTTTAAATAAATCAGTCATTCTTTTCATGGTAATTGGTCAAATTCCTCTTGTGAATCCATTTTATTAGAAGATTGACCTTTCATAACCTTCCTATATAGATCACCCTAATAGTACATAATCTATCCCATATTGTGGGTAGATTCTCCCCTAATCCTAAACTCCTCAAAATTTCACATGTGCATTACCTCCACTATGAGATGATTCTTGACCTTCATCTTTATAATCTCCTAACATCTGGGTATATTCATCTCCAAGTAGTAGGGACTGACCAGTTATTTATGTTGTTCATCATAAAAAACTGATTTATTTCCTTTCCCTCACTCAACAAACTCATCACATCATTTTGTTGAGTGTTTCTCATTGAATTCCCTTGGTCAAACACAAATGGGCTTCAAAGCAGCCACACCATCCCCCATCGTTTGACCAGATTCAGAGCCAATCTACTTTGCCACTAAAGTAACTCAAGTCTAAAATACTCCATCTACAGGGACCTCTAGCCTAGTATTACCTGGAAAATTAAAATTCCAAATTTTCCTCTTTTTCAAACACACACTTTCATAATTCCTTTGAATAGAGAAGTAATTACATAAAACTAATCTCTTAAAAGTTGTGATATCATTTCTTATTACCTTACAATCTTGATAGAATCTTGGATTTTTTTTCATATTCAATTATTATCTCAATATCATATTAATCATTAGAAAGGAAACCTTTATCAACCAATGTATAGAGTAAGTATATATCCACAAATAAACCAACCATTGTTCCCAAATCTATTTTCATATGTATCTCTTTCCAATTCCATGGTCACACCAATGGAAATTTAAATATCATAATTAATATTCGGATGCCAACGGATCTAGTTTAATCTTTGTACCTTTTTTCATATCTTGATAGAGGAGTTTCCAACATCCATAGGGTTAAAATTATTATCCCATTCCAGAACATGTAGAAAACCGGGATTGAGCGATATTCAGACAAATCTAAAAGTGAATTTTTCTCATCTCCTCAAAAGGGAATTTAAGTGGAAACCGTGGCATAGGAAAAAACAATTCCAATTTGTGAATCCCAATTTTCCAACAACTAAGCCTCTAGATCACCTATTTTCCCTGGCATCAATCCCTTTGGGAAAATAATTCAGTAAATGATAGAGTGATCATAAATTTATATTCTCTATGAGATTATAATTATATCATTGAAACATGGGAAATACTTCCCTTTCTACAGATTACTCCATCCACCAAACCCTAGTAGAGATATAACAAACACATCAACTCATCATGCGAGGTAGCTGCAATGATACATCCATGAAAATAATTCCAGCATTCATATTTTTTAACCACATGTCTGTGGTAATAAAAATCCATTTTTCAATGATTGAATCATCTTAAAGGATTTCATTTGAATGATAAATTAAAAAGAACCCATAATCATTGAAAAATAATAGTGATTGAAGCTCCTAGAGTAGACTGATCTTCTCATTATCATGTTTGGTTATATTGCTTATCCTTTTTCTTTAATATTTTATGATTTTGTATTTCATGAATTCTGACTATAATTTTTTTATTTCCACTTGTTTTATGTGTATTTACATTTTATAAACATTTTTTAATTCATTGGTTAATTCTCACCACAACGTTATGTTCTTTGTAAGGATTTATTTAATAATATCATTTTAATCAAGATGGTTTATGATGGAATTTACATTGAAGGAAATTAGTTTATAATTTTATAACAAACCCCTTTAATTTTATTTTAAAATGTTTATTAAATCTTTTATCAATTAATAGTTCCATTTTTTACACACTTTTGTACTTCAAATGATTTTAGATAATATTTATAATAAAATCCAACTTCATTTCTCTCTTCAGTCATAGTTATTTTTATTCCAAATCAATGTTTTCAAAAAATGTTTGCAGATTTTTTTAACATTATTAAAATGGTTTATTAAAGAAATTTTTACCCATGTTTTATTTTTTAAATAAACATTTTAAAAGAATATTTGTGTCATTTTGAAAACAAGTAAAATCTAAATTCTACTAAAATTTTGAAAATAATATTTTTTTAACATGTACGGTATGAATGGAATTTACCTTCTCCATGAACACATTTTATTCTAAATCTTCCATTAGAAGTATCAAATTTTAATTTAAAAGAAAATTATATTCAAAATGATTTTGTGATCATTTATTATTTAAAGGTTATTTTCAAAATGAAAAGGATATTTTTCTCAACAATGTTTTTAAATATATTTTTATGGTATTTCTATTCATCAATAAAAAAACCCTTTATTTTAAATATACTCAACTAGATATATTTTTTATTTATTCCATCCTTATTCTTCCTCTAGATGGTTTGTGATTATTTTGAGGCATTATATTATTGATACTCACATAATTCATTCTTCTAGACATTACCTTTAACTTTAATTATTTACATTATTTTGAACATTGGATATTACATTTTCCCTAAATATACTAATTATTTATCATGTATATTCTTATTTATTAAACCGTATATAAATTATTCATATGGTTTTTTAATTTTAAAGATATCTGATTAACTAGGGAAATTTTGAATATTTGTATTTTGTATTTGATATGAAAAATTAATGGTTAGGAATATTGTTCAAGAATTAAATCAATTATTTGATATACGAGGAATGACTAGTACTAGAAGATATGAGTGGAGCTTGGTTATGTATATCCCATCAATGCATCAGTAGTCTAATAATATGAATCAGTTGGATAGCCTTAGTTGAATTGCTTTTCAGTGTGTACCTACACATCAGTTTAAAGTTCTCATTTAAATGATCATGATAGTAGATGTATCATGATGCAAGAGATCATGACATCCAATAAATAATAATTCCTTCATCAAGAATTTAGTTTTTATTATCCATGATATTTTCATAATAATATTATCTATGGATGTATTTTATTTTCAATTTATTGTTTAAATGGAATTTCTTTCAGTTATTTGCATTTCCATTTTGATTTTTCCTTATCCAACAATGATATTTATGTAATTGATTATTTTTTTATTTTTTTATTTACCTTTCATATTGATTATTCTATTCAAATAAGTTAATGTGGGTTCATGTATTTACCTTTCCATGATTATGCTTATCGAGTTAGGATACCGTTAGTTGTACTTAACCAATACTAACCATTTTTGCTCGCCATTATTTTTTATATTCTTATGAATCCATGAAGTTTACTAATAATTTTATGAAAGATTATTCTAGATGGAATAATGACATTCTATAAAAAATGTTGTAATTTTTGTTTTCAAATGTAATATGGGAATCATGTATATAGTAAGTTTATCAAGGATACTAAACTATTTTGACCTATGGGGTGAAAGTACTTGAATCTTATAAAAATTAAATAAAGTAAGACATCAGATCCTATTTTTTTGAATAATTATTGTAAAATATCTAAATCAATAAAAATCCAATAACATTTTGAAAAATTTAATGGAATCCTTCTGGACATAGAGCTTTTGTAGAGTATATTTTATTGAGGGGCCTCAATATTGCCTCATCAGAGAAACCCCTTGTGAGTTGATGGTTCATTTAATCTTTAATCATGGGTTTAATGAAAGATTATATTTCATCAGAAATGGAAGATTCCCATACAGTGTAAATCTTATGGAATAATAGTGTGATAACATCATGTATCACCTCCTCATGGGTTATAGGTCTACAATTAGGATTAGTAAGCTGGAAGATGGATTTCTTATGGTTCCTCATGGAGGAATTTTGTTAAAAATGTGGATTATTATAATCAACTTATTTAATGTGTGTTTTGTGAACATGCAAAGACTAGAGGCTTCTATTAACATGAAGAGCGTCATCCAGCACTACATTAAGTCTTTGGATTCTATAAAGGTTGGAATCTAATGTGGGATGATAATATATATTATTAAAATTACTATTGATCACATCTCAATAATTTTTACCTTGTCAATATTTGAAGTTGCTCCAAAATTATACAATGGATGACTCATTCTGAATATTCAAACATGTGACTAGGTTTACACCATTCTATCATGAATGGATCATGTCATCATATTCTTTATCTTTAGCCAAGATGATTTTAAATCATAAAGGTACCACATATTTTGGTTTTATGAATCCAAGTGAAATATAAAAAATGATAGGGTAGTTGTATGACAAAGTTTGTTCCATGTGAGAGAATTTGATGAACCTAAAGTGGTTGGTCCAATAGGTCGACCCCAGAAATCTTTCCAGATGCTCTCCAGTGTCAGTGATTTATGATTTTCCAAGAAATTGAGTAAAGGGGATTCCTTCATATCCAAGGCCATAGAGATCCTCCATCGAAGATAATTTCTCAAATTCGAATATTGTGGCATAAAATTGAATGATTCCCCGTATTTTTCATTCTTAAAAATGATTTCATAGATGTATCCATCAAATAGGTTATATCCTATTAGTCTCCCCTATAGGGATTTGAGAAGATTCTAAGACATCCACTTATCCCTCCAATAAGGACATTAATAAAAAGATATCAAAATCACCGTGAATGGTATTAGCTTGGTTTCTAGTGGTAGTAATGTGGTTTTATGAATATTATTTTACCCTCAAATCATATTGATCTTTATAAATAAGACAATGACCACCATAGTGGGATTATTAAGGAACTAGGAAGCACCCTTGGAAACCAATTGTTTTGTACCACTTCCATTGTCCTTTATTTCAAATATGGTTTCAGACAATAAAACCATATCAATTAAACTTTTAGGAAAACATAGATAATCATTCAAACTAAGAATGAGATGTCAAGAGAATGGATGTTCTATCCTTTTATAATCATTGGAATAGGTTAGGTTGGAACAAACCGACATAAACCTCTAAATAATATAGGAACATTCCATCCCCTTCTACATTCCGTCTCATAGATTACCTCTCATTAGCCAGCGACCCCTCCACGCATCTTTTGGAACCACTGGATTCCATCATGATCATGTCAATATCATAATCACATCTTTCCATAATCCTCCACATTTTTAGTTTTTAGGTGTATAAAATATGCATAAATTAGAATTATCTCTTGGATATGAGGATAGTAATGGTTCATCATGTAGTGGGGGAGTTCTGATACTACAGATCTGAGAAAATATATTTGGATGGGTGACTAGGGTTTTAGTTTTTTCTTCAGTAGATGCATTGTTTGAGATTGGTTGGAACAAAATAACCCATATTTCTTTAAAAAGGGACTCATAAATATTTTTAACACCACTGTCTTGAGCTTCAGAAGCTTTGGGATTCAAAAATTTTGATCGAGGTTGAATTCACTGGTCTACATGGAAGACAAACAGTCCAAGAATAAAACTTTTACATTGTTCTTGATCAAATGACACACATAATTCCTTAGAGAGTCTACTCCTATCTTTATGTTTCCCTTAATCTTTCAAAAAATATAACCCCGTATTTTTTCCCCATATCCATGGACCATATAGAATGATGATATTTCATTCTCCATTTACCACCTTTTATTACAGTCGTTTTCCAAATTAATAAGGCAACCCCAAAAGAAATAGAAGATTGTTAGTTATTTATACTAAAACGAAATATAGATAGTGGAATATTATATTGATAGAAACATACCTATAATAATTGGATTCCCAAAATTGATCTAAATCCTAATCCTGACCATCGACTCTGAGTGAAAGATATTTGAATGATCTCATTCCATGAACATTACAATTTTGTTTCTGATTCCATGAATAATGTGGTCTGATATTCTATAGAATGGAATTCCAATAATTTGAATCTATAATGGGTGTTTGGGGATATTTATGTTATGTATATCACTTCTTTTTAATAGATCCTCTAATAATAGGAGTCAGTTATCAAAGGACCATGATCACCCGTAGGGCTCCTTTGATGGGTCCTTCTAATTAACGAATTAAAATATCATAAGGCCTTCTCATGTTTCCCTTATATACACACCCACATATATGTACCATATATTTTATATCATTTTATTTATTTCAAGCATGTTAATTTTATAGTTAATTATGAATTTTCGTACCATAATAGGGACATGTTGTGTAGCTGGAACAAGTCCTCATCGTTATTCGCCACCATTAGTAATTTATTTTTGTCTATAAGTAAGAGTTATTTCAATAAATTTATCAGTCTACTATATATTTCACCATAAATAAGAAATAACATAGAAAATAAATTCAAATAGAGGGTTTTTTATTAAATCCTCGGTTATAGAGTTTTCATTGGAGCCCCACCAATCCAAGGGAAATCTTAGGAATCATCAACCCTAGGTAACCCTTGGACCTTTCTATAAACCCAAAGAGATAAAAAAAATTTAGGAATGTTGTAAATTCAATGTCTTGATTTTTTCATAAATATTATATATATATATATATATATACATAATTACCTTCCCTGAATAATAAACTATATATATTAATTGAATTATAATAAAATTTAAAATAAATATAATACCTTCAATAATAAAATTTTTATTATTATGTATATTTTTAATATTAAAAAATATTATATATAGTAAATATCATAGTGAATATATTTTCATATATTATAAATATATATTTTAAATATTAAATATGTATGTATGTATATGTATATGAATAATAAGGATAAGCAACATAATAAAAAAAAGTATAACAAAAAATTGGGTTATTTGCATCGAAAAAGTCAATTTGAGGGTCATGTTGGATACCTCGACTTGAGATGATATAAATACATTAATACGCATATAAAAAAATTTAGTCCACAACATGGGGAGTTTTATCTAGAATGTCAATTTGAGGGTTATTTGGACTCCCCAACATGAGATGCGATATTAATCCATGGTAAAGGCATGGATCTTATTTCAAAGATTCAATTAAATGTCAAATTTTTATCTTCTTAATAACCCACCTAAAAAGGTAGGTTAATTAAAGGGTTTCACATAGTGACTCATGGAAAATAAGTGGGTGATGATATTTCCTTCCATCTCCTTTTTTTAAAATGATATTAAATTTAATTATCTGAATACCCCCTCACCTACCCCACCCATACCCCAAAATTCATCTACTCTCCCATCAATCCAAAAAAAATCACTGATAATATATGATCTAATATATAATTTTAAAATGGTATAAAAATTCCAATATATCACCACCAATTTGATTGTAACATCGATGCGAATAATTTGTGTCCCTTAAATGGTTTTTTTTAATTTTAATTTTTTCATATACTGGTATTGATTTTTCTCAGTAAATTTTCAGTACATTTTTTAAAAACTCTAATTGGATATAAATATAAGAATGTAATATATATATATATATATATATTAATATAATTATATATTAACATACATGGGACAATGAAAAATCTCATAGTTGATAGTTTTCTTATGAATCTCCCATTCGGGATTGACATTGAGGATCTCACATTTGAGATTTTCCTCACGAATCTCTAATGGGAGATTTTACCTAACAGTATTCCAAGTAGATACGTATAATTATAAGTATATAAAAATTACATAGGATATTGAAAATTCAAATCTCTGAGTATGGATTTATTCTATGAATCTCCCAATGGAAATTGGCCATATGAATCTGCTATTAGAGATTAGACCTATGAATTTTCCACTATTGAATTTCCCTATGAATCACCAATATTACATTAATATATATATATATATATATGTATTCTAGTATGTATGAAATTTTATGTAATTCCCTGACCCTAGTTACATAGAGTCGGTTCATTATTACAAAACATTGGCATGATCACAAGGGATCAAATCCCGAAACACCGATCTATTTAGTAGCTTTGGAAGTACTAGATAAATACATAAGTTTTACATTACATTATAAAATGTAAAACAAAAACAACATTGTATCCTTTTAACACATTCATATCTGTTATACTATACCTACAGGTCAGTCATAATATACTTCTTCGCTTTCAGGGAAAAATAAAACATTGAAAGGGGTGAGCTCACGTGCTCAGTAAGGATAACAATTTAGCGGAAACATTCACAAAGAAGAAGAAACATTTAAGGAAATGTATAAGACTAAAACCCAATGCATTTAAACCATATGTTCAGCATAATATAGGAATGATGAAGAAAATAATTCCATTTACTTATTCACATATATAATCTACTAGTCGAATAATCACATGTAATATCAATAGCCAATTTCATAATGATGGAATGCATAATGTCAGATATCATAACCACGTGGTCTTATGTCAAGACACTATTTTGTATCACGAGGCCTACTGATGCATTAAGAAGCTATAGTGGGCTCCACCCATCACATACTAAGTCCAATGCATTCCTCATATGAAAAGGTAGAAACATAACATAAACATTCGTAATAAAAATAGAATACAAAATGTTAATACATTAACCATAAACCATTAATGGTATAAAAATAACACATCCACTGTAAAAAAATATCACGAAAACATCAATATAATATGGAAGATTGTATCATAATAAATCAACTTCAAACAAGTGTAAAATCCATCAATAGATGTTGACATAGATGAAATCAAAACTATTTGAGAGGAATATCACATTCTATTTTGGAATCATTTAAAAGTCATATAATTATAAAAGAAAATATTAAATTTTAAAATATGCTTATAAGATTGTAAAGAAAGATTTTAAGGTGTTATAACGACGGAATATAGTAGCACCCTCCGTATAAGTTAAAAAAACATTCTTCCCATAATTTTGTTGGCAAGGTCGTAAAGAACCTTATTTGGAAAATGACAGAAATATTCCTTTACAAACATTTTTTCAAAATATCAACAAGGGTATAAATGGCATTAAACAATAGTCTAGGAAATATTAAAAATGTTTTGAAATACATTTTTAAGAATAATGGATGTGGATGATAAAGATGTCCCAGTAGATACTCTCGTATAAACAACCTCAAAAAATGAAGAAATTATAGAATTAAACCTTACATTTTATTTTTCCATGATCGAGGGTAAGTTAAACACATTTATAATAGTTAAATAATTTTTTTAAATTATAATATAACCACATAAATAAATATTGTATCCTATAACATCTTCTAATATTGATTTGTTAATAATATTTTAGTAGTATCATCGTTTCGGGTGTTAACTAATTCATTTTAATTCATATGTTTGGTTACATAAGCCATGTTTTCTATCGATAGGATGAATTTTATTTTTATATATAATTATATTAAGTTATTAAACATTATTTTTATTCATAGAATGAAAATTATTCTTGAATGGTTATGATAGGTAATGAGTTTCATCACGTTCGCGGAGACGGTAATCTTTACGTACGCACGAGGGACAATATAATTCTATTGATGGTGAAATAATATGTAATTGGAAGTTATTAAATATATAAAGAATCATTAACATATTATTTTTATTATTTACATCAGTTATACTCAATATTATACCCATTCAAATAATGAAGTGTTTGAATAATAAACTACACCACAACGTGGAGACGGTAAGTTATACGTACGCATGTATGGTGAATTGTCATTCATATGATGGATAGAATAATGAATATGGTTGTAAATTATTTATAATAACATCATATTATGTATAAGTTACTGGATTTTTTATATTGTTATGGAAACAACAAATAAAGAGGATGTGGAAAAAGAAAAGAACTTTGAAAGAGGTGGTGAAATTATTATTGATTCTTCGTTTGTTTCCTTTTGAGTTGATCAAAAGGGATCATTATGTTGACTTTATGATCAAATTAAGTCCCCTAAATAGAAGTGAGGGTTGTTGGGAGGATATTTTAGTAGGTTTTGTCCAATCCAAATGGATTTGGAGGTGTGATTTTGAGATAAGGGTAAGTACCCTTTTATAAAAGAGGTGAGGGTCACTTTTGAAAATGCATGAAATATTATTTTATTATACAATCATATTCGGTTTATAATTACTCCCAAAGGATTTATTTATCTTCTATGGTGGGTATGGGTTGAAAATATATACACCAAAGGTTTTAGATAGGTATATGTCACCATATGAACTTTATCCATTAGATTTAACTCTTAGTTAAATAGTTTAACTTTTACCATGTATTCTTGTATTATTATAATAAATGGTTAATGAACATACTATAAAATGCCAAGAAACCACAAATTAGTTCATTACTGATATATATAATCTTATCTATTTCCTTGGGATGAACAGTTTATTTTTATGAATATTATATCAATTAAAAATATTATATTTGTTTTAAAAAACTCATTTATGTCAATTATGACACTATCTTATATTTTGTTTTTGTGAAAGTCATAACAATAATATTACATCGAAAAAATTTATTTAATATACCATAACATGTCATATGAGCCTATAAAATTAGTGTAATTCATCAAAAGTCTCAATTTACATTTATTTGGATATTTATAATATCAATTATTTTAATCTTTCATTAATAAGGTAGTTATTGTGTCATCATTGGGTCACAAAAAAAATTAATTATTTGATGTCTAAAAATTGAAAATATAATTCCATTATCTAAAAAATATTTTAATTTTTCTAATTAATAAATATATTCAAATTTATCTTATGTATAACCCTATATTAAAAATTGTTTTGTTATTAAACATTGAATTTAACAATTTATACTCTTTTTTAAATACAATAATAATAAATGTCCAAATACAATAATAATAAGGTTAGTGACAAGAATAATTCCTTCTTCCATGATTGTGTTAGGGAGAAATTGTTTTGGTAAAATTAATCTTCCTCTCCGTGATGGGTCCTTTTCCAATGATACTGGTGTGGTGGGCCGTTTGGCTGTGTCTCACTTTTCTGAGGCTCTCTCGGGATAGTGGTAGGATCTTGAGGCTTCTTCTCAAGCTTGTTCATCCCATGATTCTCTTTTTCACAATGTTCATTCTTTTGTATTTGATTTAGATAATCAATGTTTGGAGTCACTTCTGGGAGAGGAGAAGGTTCATGAGGCCATCAGGACTCTTAATCCTAAAAGCACCCCTGGTCCTGATGGTTTTCCTGGATCTTTTTATTCTGATACTTCGATTATTATCAAAGAGGATTTAGTGTGTTCTATTCGATATTTGTTCAGGGGTGGCCCTTTACCTAGAGTTGCTTCAGCTACCATCATGGCTATTATTCCTAAATTCCAACAACCGAGTGTTTTTGGGAAATTTAGGCTCATTAGTATGTGTAATTTTTCTTATAAATTGTTGTCCAAAATTCTTAACAAAGGTTTTCCCCTCCATATTCCACGATGGGTATCTAAAAAACTACATGGCTTTATTAAAGGGAGAGGTATTCATGGCACTATTCGTCTTGTACAAGAAATGGTTGGTGGTCTAGATAAAATAGTGATTGGAACTAATGTCATGGTTAATATTGACATGGAAAAAGCCTATTATTGGATGGATTGGTCTTTTCTCATTAAAATTCTCAGAAGATTTGGTTTTTTATTTGGGTTGGCGATCTCTTCTCTAGGTGCTTTTCTTATCCATGGTTCCCTATTTCCTTAATTGAGAAAAGGTTTGGTTTCCTAAAATCATCATGGGGCTTGAGACAAGGTGATCCTATATCCCCAAGATTATTCATTCTGGCTGAAGATGTTCTCAGAAGAGATCTTAACAAGAGTCTTGATACTGGATTGATTCATCCCTTTAAAGGGTGGTACTGCTTCTCTGGTATCTCTCATATATTTTTTGCCGATGATATGTTATTTTCTCGTCAATGGCAGTGCTAATTCTATTCGAAATTTCAATTTCACTCTTTTTGAATATTAAAATAAAGCTGGTCAGTGTTTCAATACAAATAAAAGTGGTGTTTTTATCTCTAACAAGTGTTCTTCTAGGAGATATGTTCTCATTCAGAATAGAATTGGTTTGTCCAAGAAATGTTTTCCTATGGAATATTTGGGTTCTCCTTTATCTAATGGGAGATTAAAAATTTTCCATTTTGATACCATTATGTCTAGAACTATGGGAAGGATCCAGGATTGGAAGAGTGGTTTTTTATCTTTTGGGGTAGGGATCACTTTCGTCAAAAGTGTGCTCTCTGCCATTCCTATGCACGTGTTATCTGTGTGTAGACCTCCTAAAGTAGTGATTAGTAATATTTAAAGGCTTCTAAATTGATTCATATGGGACTCACATCATGAAGGACGTTATCATTGGGCTAGTTGGTCCATACTAGCAAGACCTTTTCAGGAGGGGGGATTTAATCTCAAAGGTGTTGATGATAATATGCGGTTTGTGCAGGCTAAACTAGTATAGGAGGATATTTTTTGGGTTTCTCTTTAGTCTAATTTTATCAAGAGGAAGTATGGGTAATGCCCTTTTGATTGGGTTGATAGTGGTAATGGTTCTCACCTTTGGAATATTTTAAAAAGTCTTGTTTCTCCTATTTTAGATAATTCTCACTGGATTGGATGGCATGGTGACTTTTCTTTCTAGAAACATAATTGGCCAGGTTCCATTCGGTTTTATCCAATCTGTCCAGCATTGAATATCACTATTAGGTAGGAAAGTGCATACCCACTGTTCATTGATGCAGTGTTGAATGAGGTTCAAAAGGATGTGCTGCGTAATATCTATTTTTATGAGGATCCAGACCATTGTTACATTACATCTTCTTCCGCTGGTAAAATTTCATTCTCATCTTTTCATTCTATGGTTCATCCTTCCCCTATTTTGGACTGTTTGGGCAATATACTTTGGAGTAAAGTCCTTACTCCTAAATTTATTTTTCTTCTATAGAGAATCTACAATGGTTCTATTCCTACTGATGATAATATTCAATGGATTTCAATTCCTCTTGGTTTGAAATGTAAATGCTTCTTATTCTCTCATTCTGAGAATATTTTCCATCTTTTTTTTCAAAAGAGATTAGGTTGTTCATCTGTGGGTTCATGTTTCTGGTTTTTCAGATTTTAGTGGGGGTGTAGATACAGTGGAAGAATTTCTTCAAGCGTATTGGAATTATAAGTAGAGGGGTTATGCACAAGATAAGTGGTGGTCTTTACTCATCCTTGATGCTTCTTGGACTTTATGGGAAATGTGTAATGATGTCGGTGGTCATGGAACTTGTCCTAACTTGCAGTACAATAGATTTTAATTTTTGAACCTTCTCTATTCGTTTGTGCAATAGTGTAATTGTGCGAGTATTTCTCTGGTTTTGCATTTTTGTTTCATCAGATACTTTTCCAGATGCAAAAATTTCAAGGCGTTGGTCTTCTAGTGTATGGGTGTGATGCCATCCTCCTATCGATGGGTTTAAATTAAATTTGGATGGTTCTTGTGTGCAAGGAGTTATGCGTGGTGGGACTGTTGTTCGGGATGATCGTGGTTCAGTTGTTGTGGATTTTTTCTGCTTTCTTTGGGGAGGGTAATTCGGTGGTGGTAGAGGCACTAGCACTTCTTCAAGGTCTCAAAATGTGTAGGGAAATATCTATACATCTTTCTAAAATTGAATCTGATTCTGCTATTATGATTAATGCCCTGAAAGGTAATGTGGATTTCCCTTGGAATATTACTTATTCAATCTGTGCTTTCAGGGCTTTCATTCATTCAAACATGTTGGTTCTCCATACATGGCATGAATGTAATAAGTTGGCAGACTTCCTAGCTTCTAAAGGCAATCAAGATGAAAGGCTTAGGATTTTTTCTAGCAGAGGCTCTCTTCCATTTGATTGTTTTATGATTGTATGAGGGGTGCCCTAAGTCATCATCATTTTCGGACCACATGAACTTTTTATCTTGTGTTATTTCCTGTATCTCTATTTTTTTAATAAAATTTTATAATTTTTAGTCAATGATTGTATTTAAATAATAGTAATAAATATATACCATGGATTGTTAAAACTCAGTGTCATATATAACACTGGATAAACTTGTACTTTCATGTATGAAAGTTAAACACAATGTTTAATTTAATAAAAGATATCAAACAAAGTTAATTTATTAAAAATCATAAATCATAAAATACCTAGGGTGTTAAAAGTAATTTGGTTATATTATGGGGTTTAATAGTGAGGATCTATATTCTTTTATCCATTAGGTTTCTTTACCGTTTGGAATTATTTTCTACCATGTTATTTTCAATTTTTTCATTACTCCAATACCTTATGGATCCATCCTATTTTTATCAATACGTGGTTGGTAACATTTATATTTCTTCTAAAATAAATTAAGTTGAGCTTCATAATGGTTTCATTCATTACCCTTATTGGTACTAGATCAAGAGTGTCCAATTAATTTTGGACATTCCATCATAATTATGAGAGTTTTTATTATGGAAAAACATAGGTTCTCCTCTAATATAATTTAGAGGATTATCATTATATTAGATCAATTCATGTCTTTATGCTAGGATGCTTTTAAATTAGAATAATTCACTTATGGAATAGTTATTTTGTGGAGGAAATTTAGAGATGTTATAGTTACTTAATTCCCAATACATAATAATAGAGAAACTTAATAAGAGGTGTTCATAGTGGAAGTTGTTATTTAATTATTAAAAATAAATCATGTATTTTTATACATGATTTTTTGTATTTTCCATTATATATTTCTAAGATTTTATCTCAAAATATTTTTTAAATAATTTATTTTTTGATTTTTGGATTATAATTTCATTTTTTTAATATGGATAAATAATATTATGTTTAGATTGAATATATTATATATGGGGATTTTTTCAAAAACAATTTATAGAATAATATTTAAAGAAACTTTTTTCCTTTTATTATTAAAATTTGAAACTCATAATTTTACAGGAGATTAAATAGTCCCCATGTCTGAATAAACGTTGTGAAGTGATCATTGTATGAGATTAACTGAATAAATGTCTCATGTGTTTATGATTTAATGTAAAGGGTTTATATTAAAATGGTTTATCATTTTTGGAGCTATGTTTTGTTAACACTATGATAAAGTATCTATCTGTAAATGGCCTCTTTTTAATTGGGCTAACTCGTGGGCTTTGTCTTGATTATTGTCCCTCTAAACACGCACAAGAGGGAATGTTGTTTTTGTGATTATATGGTTGTTACAAAGACCATATACATATAATTGGTATAGTTGATATTGGATTTTATTCTACGGTAATGTTTCTATATTTTTATTATCATATTAATGATAATAAGTAAACCCCTTTAATCAATTACATCACTAATTACTAAAGGAAGAAATGATATTTTGAGAATGTATATTGTTCATGGGTAACTATTCTTTTACCATGGTGAAAAATCTATCGGTGTTTGAGGAATGAACGCAATACACATATAGGAGTATTTTGACATAACTTTTTCAAGTTGGGGTTGTTATAGATAGATCATGGGTTTTGGTAGTTTTTATGAACTTTTTAGGTCTCAAGAAACTTCAACTATGTATTCATTTATTTTGAATTAAATTTAATTATTAATATAATTAATCATATTCTATTTTTGAACATGTTGGAAAATATTTTTCATATAATAATTAATATATGTGTATTATATATGATAAATTAAAAAATATAATTTGAAATTTTACTACTAGTGAAAATTTATTATTTTTTAAAATGTAATTTATAAACAGATATTATATTTTGTTAATATTAATACCTGCATAAAAATTTGTAATATGACTATGTTGTTGAAAACTTTGACCCATATATATATGTATGTATTTATTTATTTATTTATTGGTATTATTATAATTGTAACAAAAATATATTTTTTATCCAAATAACATTTAACAATAATATTTTTATAAACCGTTTATTCATAGTGACATGTCTATTTGTAAAATGTTTTACTGATAAAAAATGTACCATTAACAATATATTAAAATGTTGGAAAAAGATAAATATTTTAGTTATGTACCTATAAAAATGTAGATATAATGTTTATATATTAATATATGTGTGTGTTTTTTAATAAATATATATATGTATGTATGTATGTATATATACCAATAATATTTGTAAATAAATATTAATATGTATAGAAAAAAAATTTAAATAATTATATACTGGATAATATATACACATATATAAATTTTATTATTGTGTGTGTCTGTGTGTGTGTGTGTGTATGTGTGTATATTACCAAAAATATATATTAAAATATATATACACTTATATATATAGACACAAACACATATACAAATACACACAAGTACACACTCACACCCAATAATGTATTTACAATAATATGTATTTTATAAATTCATTATAAAAATATTATATGTAAATATATAAATATATATGTAAATATACAAACATATTTTATAAATTTATTTAAAAATAAATTTGTTATTATATACAATTATAAGAATAAATATAAAAATAAAAATACATGAAAACATATATAAATGAACAGATATATCATAAAATATCGAAGAAAATAAAATTGAACACTAGTAAGAGTATTCTCGTTACAAAATAATGGTCACCCCGTTTCAAATATTTCTGATTTTTCATTGCTGAGAAAGGATGTTTGGTAGCTATGTTATGGAATTAGTACTAATATAGGCATGAAAAAGCACTAAAAAAGGGGGCCATGGGGTGGGTCTTTCATAGTTGTGGGCATCTCGAATATTTTAAGAAATTATTTTTTTAGTTTAAACAAAGTTAGAAATTATAACTGAAAAAATCACCCTTTATCACCATTAAAATACACAAATAAAGGTTGTGGTTTTTTGAGGTATGGATCTTTTAAAAAAATAATACGATTTTTATCGGTGATGGAAACTTGTGTTAATTATGGAATCCATTATATATGCTACAAAATCATTGATTAATGGGGTATTAATTTACACATTTTGTAGTAATGATATAGGCTATGTTTATCAAACTTTTTAAGTACTAATAAAAGAAAACGACTTTCAATGGTGCTTCGAACATCAATGCTTTTTTAGCACTAATAAAGCTTGAGTAGATAAAAGTATTATATATAAAAGTGTTACAATTTATTATCATTTGATTATTAATTATAAATTATAAATATAAAATTATTTATTATTTATTATTTATTATTTATATAAATTTATTATTTAAAATTTTATTTAATTATTAATAGTAAATTGTTAATTATAAAATATTGATTGAAATAATTAATTTATTAGTAATAATTCACATTTAATTATTAAATCTGAAAAATTATTTATTTATAAATTTTAATTATTAATTATTAAAAATATAAATTAATTATTATTTATTATTTACTATTTATTATTTATTATTTATTATTTATTAGATATTTATATTTTTTAGAATTTAATTTTTTTATTTAATATTTAATTATTAATTATTATATATCATGATGGGAGAAAGGCCCCCTAGATATTCTCTCAATATATGTTTATATTGATTAGGTCTATGAATCAAGGAAGCTTAATCATCATCATTGCTTCAATCTATTTAATGTGTTTTTATAATCTTCAGAGAATTTTGAGTTTTTTTTGATGCATCAAAAAATCTAATCTAAGATTCCATTCACTAGGAACTCCCTGGCGATGTAAATTCTTTTTTTGACCTAAGAACAGAGACCTACCTTCTTGATTAAGAGAAAAATAAGAGAAAATGATTTTTTGGTCACCTTAAAAATTATTCTAAAAGGATTAAAATGAATGGATTTTTGGTCTTTTTAAGGACGATCAAATGATTTTAGAGGAATAACTTAGTTATTTCAAGAATAATATCGTTTCAAGTTTAGTTTATCAGTTGCAGGACATCACATGGATGATCGAAGTGTTGTAGAAATTCCTTACTCATACTTTTGGCTTTGGTTGATGGATTTTGATTTCTCTCAGCAATGGATTTTTTCTATATCATCTTTTCTTTAGATGAATTGAAAGATGGAGTATTGGGGACTGATCTCATTTATCATAATCTGAGTATTCATATAATTTAGTATTGGGATCCATTTTTTAATCTACCAAAGATTAGTAAATTGATCACCCAAACATGGATTTGAATTAATGGAATCATCCAATTATTTTATGAATCAATAATTATCAAAGATATTTCCTTAGTAGAGGGCGTTCCTATCAAATTTTTTAGTGAAACAAAGAGGGATAGGTTTGGGAATTTTTTCATAGTTGGTGGAAGTTGATATTTGACCTCTCAATAATGTGGTGATTATGATTGTTGTTGAGACTAGAATTGAAATTTATTTTACATTTTATAATTTTTCCATTTTTTAAACCAAATGAAAAAATAAAGGGATTATAAATGGTGACTACATAAAAGATTGGTTTATGATAACTATAAGAAGAATATCCATTTTTTAGAGAATTATAAATACTTGTAGTACATTATAGAGACTGTAGGGGTTGTTCGTGTGAGAAATCATGGATTCCGGGAGCAATCTCAAACTTATAGTTGTTGGGGGATATCCCTTAGGGAGACCCCCTTCAATACGGTTTTGGATACTTATTTGGAATCTCATTTTGACATCATTAATGAGCATCAAGGGGTAATAGATGATACTTTTCCTAAGGATTATAAGATCACATCAGGTGATGGATCTGGATCAGGTTTGAAGAATAAGGGATTATCTGAGGAGTCCATGATTTCTTTATGAGAATGATATAGATCTGGATTGAAGAGTGATGTATTTTTTCAGTCTGTTACATTTGTAGTGGATCGGTTAAGTAGTTCAAATAATATTAGAGGGATAGTTTATCAGGGGTTCTTAGGGAGTGAAGATGAGGTGGACCTTATAGTCCCATATCAGTAAATTTTATACAACATAAAAATAGAAAGGGAAAAAATGATTGCCTTTGTTGTTTTATCCAATCCTATTAAACTAAAACAATAAGTACTGTTAATATGAATAAATTTAGATCTGAGACACAAAAACATGAACTCTCTAATTGGGGGAAATGGTTCTTTATGAAATGGATTTTATACCAACTTAATCCCCCCCCCAATTTAAACATTCATAATTGCAATATAAATAATATAATATTGATTCACTTACATACCAAATACCTTTTTGGTTTAGATTCTTAAAAAACATAGAAAATAACCTTAGATTAAAAGAACCCATATCTTTCTTATCAAATGGATATTTTCCTACTAAACCATGTATTCCTTATTTTACCACAATCCTACAACATCACCCACAAATTTTTCCCACATGATCCACATATAGAAAATCCATATGTGATACTCTTCTTTATAACATGGGGAAATTGAAATATATGAAAATTGAGCATAAATTCTCAGTAAGGGTAAACATAATCTAAAAAATTAATGATCATAAATGAGTATATGATAAACATACAATTTTGAGAAAATAATCAAGGGATAATGAGATATAATAAGAAAATAACACCCTATAAAAATGGATCATATGTCATGAATCATAAAATAATTTATAGTATAAATGAGTAGATAAATATGTTCATGGAATTATAATAATGATGAAACAACCAAAACATGACACCATAAGAATATGTTAATGCTCACTACTAAGAATATATAACATAGTGGGAAAGGTCCAACTGTGGATTTGGTTTAAAACCAATTCCATTACATATCATCTCTTGATACATAAAATATTACTGAATGCATTAGATTGAATTATAATTCTAGGCCCACCCAACACCTTAAAATATGTACAAGGATTTTGTTACCATATAATAAAAAATTATTAATTTCGTCTAATTACAATTAACCCAAGAAGGAAATGGGTTTTATGAATATTTCCACAAATCATGATCATATGTTGTCGAGATAAAGAAGATATTTTATTAGATCATTTCTACTTTGAATCATAATAATTATTAGAGGGTGTTCACATTGATGAAAATCACTTAAAAATATTAGTTGGTCAATACATTCTAATGGTATATAATAAAAAGAGATCAATAATTTAATAGTTTTGATAATTCATATTCAATATCATAGAAAAATACATCATAAGATAATTTGTAGAGAAATAAATGAGATAAAACTCTTAAAATAATAGAACTTTTATATTTTGATTGTAAAATAGAACTGAAAATTTAAAATGAATTTTTTAAAAATCTTTTGTAACAAGGTTATAAAATAAACTGATAATTCAATTAAAAAATAAATTTCAATGGGTTGAATATAGGACATTGAAACCCAAAATTTAAAAAAATCTGAATATAGAATCCTTGAAAGGAAATGAAGTTTAAGATAATAAAATTCAATAAGAAGATAAAAAATATACATAAGTGAAATGAAATCCATTTATTTATTCTACTATAAAATAAATATATATTCTTAGAAAACACATACAAATAATAGAAATTAGTTTTAATGAATATGAAAATATTAATAAAAATATTTTGTAATAAAAATGGTTATAAATGTAGAAAATGTGTTCATGTTGTAAGTGTTAAAAATGAGATGATTTTATCACTTCAATGAAGAAAATGAAAAATGGCCAGTATAGAAAATGTTAAAAATATTTATTTTAATCATTTTTAGAGAAATTTAAATATAGTAGAAAAAAGACCTTAAATAATCATTTATGTATAGATAACAAAAAAATTTAAAAAATATAAAGATTTTGGACACATAGTATAAATTTTCCAATTGATAAATAAAAGAGAAGGTTGGTTTCACTCACAGGAAACCTTTTGGTTGAATTGTGATCCAAAGGGAAATAGAATTATAAAAAATTATTTTAAACCCAAAAAATTACCGAATAAGAAAAATTACATGGGTATTTTAGTGAAAAGGATCATAAAATTACATCAACTAAGAATGATTACATAAAAAATATAAAAAACAATGTGAAATTGGAGAAGAAATATTTATAAATTATATAACATTTAGATCAAACTCCCATGAAATAAATAACTTTAAATTTAAATTTAAATTCCATGAAAAATAGATGAGAATGATATGTTATGCCAATGATGCAATATATAGACCTGAATGGCCCACATGACATCATTGATTGCACATGAACATTGATCAGATTGGAATATATATTTCACAAACTACGCATGGATATAAAGGCATATCACGGTATTAGTGAAAGGTTGAACCCATAGGGGTAGATGATAGTTTGGAAACCTAGAAGTATGAACCTTTTGGAGGGATTACTCCCTAAAACTCTTTGTTTTTGATTTTATATGATTTACAGAGATTGTATTTTAAATCCGAATAAAAGAAAGGTTCCAAGTCAATTTTTGGGTATGGGAAAAAGATAATCCTAAATCTTTCTTGGGATAGACCTACGGATTAGGCTTATAAGGGTTTCAATGGTCACAAATTAATATTGAAATAAGAGAAATGATGCATGATATTATTAAATGAATAAAGGGAAACATTCAACCTAATCAATATAATAAATAAAAAAATAAAATGAATCCACAACTGAAATCATATAGAATTAATAAAAAACCTACTTGATTGAAGGAAAATCAAATAATGTATTGACACTCAATGTTAAACCAAAAATGCTTTCAAAATAAAAATGCTGGAAAGTAAAAACTAATTAAGAATTTATATAAACAGAATGTCGTAACAAAGGAATGATAAAAATTGTAAAATAAAAAAATAATAGAATTTAGATGAAAATACGAATGAAATAAAAAAGAAATGGAAAAATAGTTTGGTTAATATGACTCTATCATATATTTCAGGTTCACTAAATATTTATATAGCTAAATGTTACATGACTTGTATATGTTTCATGTCATGTGAATCTTTTAACGGGCTTCTGCATCGAGACATTCACGACGTGTAAGTGGATTTTACCCTGTGTATTTAATATCTGTAATTTTCCTTAAATATTTTTGATCTTCTGGATTTCACAACCTTTATATTCAATGAGATTCACAATTTTACTTTTTTAAATCTTGTACTTAGATCATATCATGTATCTCACTAGGTTTTAAATTTGGTTCTTTCACATCAGGTAATATAGATTCACATCATGTACATGGTTCATGCCTTGTACTTTGGATTCATGTAAAGGTTGTCAGCTCATGAAGGTGTCGTAAACAGGAAATATATGTCATGTACTTTGGATTCACAATATGTAATGATGAATTTTTTTATTTTTCCATCATTCCACCATTCAGTCTTGAATTCCTAATTCCAACCAAAACACATCAAACCTAGTGTACTATCGAATAAATCATAAATAATCATTAACTAAATTTATCTAAAAGATATATATGAATTGAAATTATCAAATTCCCCTATACATGAATAATTTATTATCTTTATGAAAATGAATCTCAATAGGGATTCCAAATCAAACAATTTTTAAATAGGAAACATCTATTATAACCCAGAAAATAAAACTAATTTCTAGAAACAAAATCAAGCCATCCAAAATCAATCATATAGTGAAAATCATTAATGCTGCATAGTTAATTTCTTTATTAATATCCATTATTATTTTAATTATAATTTCATAATTTTTCCTTAGAAGCTATAACCAAATTTCAATTTACCTCACAACAAATTTTCTCTCATCACTCAAGGTAAAATAAAAGTAGTGCTATGATCATACCATGATTACATATTCTTAACCATAATCTAGTATTAGTTATATGATATCCATATCATATATAAAAATAATAAATTAATCATGAGGGATTAATAAATAAGTTTGAAATGTATTTATGGATGATGGCAGGTGGGTAGATGATAACAATACAGCTCAAAAAAGGATTGTAAACTCTATAGTATAATCCATGATAATCATGAATAGTGATATGAAGTAACTCCTCCTATATAAAAACTTTTTTCAACACTAAAGACATCTTATATAGTTTTCATTAATATGAAAACAAATATTAAAGAATTTTCCATGTTCCTTTCTATTTCCCATTTTATATATTTTTTGAATGTCATGTCTAGTTCAGTTCTGACATCCATCACCTAACCCCATATTATCCATCATTAGATTTATTGGTCTGGTAATTGTGATTTTTGACTTTCAAAATATAGAAACCATTATATTTATATATATATTCTTCAAATATATTGGGTATTCATATAAAATCCAAAAATTAATGTTGAACCATGTCATATAAATCTGCTGAAAAGGCCAGTGTACATATCCTCAACAATAAACATCCCATGTATGATTCTAATGAAAAACCCCACAAAAAGTTTTCAAAAAAATAATTCATAGTACTAAGGGTATTGTACTATGGGATACTAGTTTCTAAATGGATATATGCAAACATTTTTATACATAGATACTACGAGATAAAAAAAGATAGATGTACATGTGGGTATCATGATAACTAGCTCAGCAAAGATTGGGACATTAATTTTAACAGTGTATTTTTTCAATCATATAATCAATAAGATTACAATGCATGTTAAGAGAGGTTCTTATGACCCAGGTATCACTCAAGAAATATACTCCCAAAATAATATGTCAATGTAGTTTTTGAATCTTCTTGGGAATGGGTGTATATAAAATAACTAAAAATCTCTTTGGGAATAATATCAATTTACCTAGCTCAAAAAATATTGGATCATTAATTTTAATAGTTTAGTTTTTCAATAATATCCTTAATAATATTCAAATTAATTTTAAGAGAGTTTTTCATGCCCCAAGTATCACTCAATAAATATGCTCCAAAAAGAATATGTCAATGTAGTTCTATAATCCTCTCCAGAATGAAATTATTTAAAATAACTACTAATCGCCCGGGGAATAATAACAATTAACCTATCTCAAAAAATATTGGGTCCTTAATTTTAATAGTTTATTTTTTCACTAATATATTCAATAAGATTCCAATTCCTATTCAGAGAGGTTTTCATTCCCCATGTAACACTCAATAAATATACTAAAAAATAATATTTTAATGTAGTTCTATAATAATCTAGGAAATGGGAGTATATAAAAGAACTATTATTCACATAGGGAATAGTTTCAATTAATATGTCAACGAAAATTATTTCAGAAAATTTACATTTATAAATAAATTACTCAATTTTAAAATCATTCTAAAATTATAAATTGTAATAAAAATGAATTTTAATAACCTCCAACAAAACATTGTCTTTTATTTAAATGGGTGCAATGAAATTTCATGTTAAAGAATGTTTATAATGAAAACTTTCTCCTAGAATAATGAAAACAAGAAAAAAATCATGTGTTTAGATAATAAATCTAATTAATGACTCTCCAACACATAAAATGATATAGTGTCCCAAATATTCTAGAGAGAGGTGTGAGAGAGATATTAATTATAGCATGGTAAGAAATAAAATGTCCATTATGAATTTAAAATCATGTAATCAATATATTCCTATAATTAGAGTCATTCCATAGAGGGCATTATTGGATGGGGATGGGAAAAATATTCTTCTTGTAAATATTATTAGAACCAAATAACCTACAGTAAATAAACCATTAGTACACATAGGTTAATTAATATGGAAGCTGAAAAATAGGCACTTGTATACTATCAAAAGTAGGATTAAATATCTTAGGTAAACACAAGAAGTGGATACAAAGATTATTTGGATAACGATCCAACAGAAGGTGATAGAGGAGTAAAAAAAGGTCCTAAGCATAAAAAATATATATAAAATAAATAATATGGTTTTCCTACAATATAGTTCTAACAATGACATCCTGATCCAAAAATATAGAAAAAATAATAATATGAACATTAAAAAATTGATAAACCCATCATTAAATGGATGTTGGTAATTATGCATTATCTTTCCATAAAACCTTAAGGGTGGTAATTTTCCTTGTTGAATTTTTATTTCCCCATTAGGGAAAATTTAAATTTATTTAAAGGGACTCAACCATTAAGATTTTAGTTTCACATGTAATAATTTCAATTGGTAATTAAATAGTATAACTTTATCAAATATTGTGATGATTCATCACTCAATGTGTTTCCCATGAAATTTCTTCATTTTTTTATTTATAAAAATGAGTATTATCATTATAATCCCTTCTGGTCTCTTATGGATCATTGATTTTTAGCATTTTTAAATCCCAATATTTTTTTAGCATTCTGGTTTAGTTTCTTAATTTCTTAATAAGGTGATTTAAAAATTCATCCGAAAATGGAAATGAATTCCCAAAAATAAGAGTAAAGGGAGTTGTGTATATGGGCGTTTTATATGCACTGTGATATGCCCAAAGAGGGTCATCCAGTTTGAGACTCTAGTCCTTTCATCTCATAATGATGTTTTTTATATAATTTTTTTAATCTCCCTATTGGATAATTTAACTTTACTGCTTCTCTGGATGTGTTAGGGAGTTATAGAATTATAATGGACTTCATTATTTTCCGGAAATCCTTTCACAAAATTATTTTCAAAGTGATTTCAATGATCACTTATAAGAAATTGGGTATATCTAAATCTTGAGTAAATGTTTTTCCTTATAAATTCATGACCACTATAACTATTTCATTGTTGGTGGCCTCAGTATCCATACACATTCAAACAAAATACATGCCGAACAAGATGTAAACATTAACATCATAATTTGGGAATAAAACCATATAATTGATTCCATATATGTCTAATATATGGACTTTGAGATGATATACTAGGTAATTTCATCTATTTTTTTAACGGTACATATTTTTTGGTACTGATCACAGTGTCCAAAAAAACTCCTCACCTCCTGATGGAATGTGGTCCAGAATAGTCTTCTTTATAGGATTTTCTCCACAGTGCATTAAATCCCATGATTTCCTATCACCAATAATGTATAAAACATCTCGAATATTATTTGATCCTCATCTTCTGGGATGCAATGTTGTATTGATCCATTAGCACCACTCTCAAATATTAGTGGACCATCTCTGTGATAGTCTGAGGCCTCAACCAAGAATCTATTATTTTGTTTGTGGGAGATGTGGTGCTGAATTGTTCCCAAGGAAAGATAGATTCCAATATCAAAAAACTATATTTATGGTTGTATACATATATTAAACATAATTTCATCAGGAAATTCCTCCTCAATATCTAGATTATCATCATCCTTAATTATTTACAATGTGAGTCTAAATATATGAACCATAATGATTTTCCGTGTCCCTTTCATATCCTTGATTATTATTTTAAATTCCTATGATAGTTGGATCCACTATATCACGGAATCCTTTTTACTCAATTATTATTTGACTGCTTCATGATCAGTATAGACTGCTACATTAGAAAACACAAGGTATGATAAAAAAATTCAAACACATAAACAACTGGGAGAAGATCCATTTTATGGTAGTATAATTGACATAAGATTCATTCAGTGTATGAATGGAATAATAATTAGGATGGAAGACATTACTGGACCACTTTCCTAAATCATTCCCTATAGTAAAATCATTATAATCGCACATCGATTCAAAATTGTTTCCGAATATGGTGATATTATAATCATAGCATCCACTAGGAAATTATTTAGTTTGTCAAATGCCCACTGACACAATTCAGTGAAATCAAAATAAGTATCCTCTAATAAAAGGTGTATCAATTGGTATGATATGTTAAAAATACTTGATAAAACCGAGAAAAAATATTTTTTTTCTCGGAAAATCTTTATGTATTTCACTATTATGTAATCATAAAATTATTTAATTAATTTATATTTTCACTAGATCGACTTACATTCCATTATTTGATATTTTATTTCTAAGGAATGTACATCCTTGTACCATGAAATTTAATTTTCTTCATTTATCTTTAGCACTTATCTTCATAATTTTATAATACTAGGTCTAGATTACTCAGACATAATTTTAATTATTATCCATAAATATAGAAATCATAAATAATATATTCAAAACACTCCTCTGTTGTATCATGAAATATGTGTGTCAGGCACTGTTAGAATGTTTTTGGTGTATTTCACATTACAATGGACAATATTATATAACCTATGGTTTTGAAAGGACATGTAAGTATAGTTTTTGAGTAGTTTTCTAGGAAAAATAAATTTTTATTTTATCTAGAATATCCACCGTGAAAAAAATTGATATCTACATAATCTATATAGTATTTGATACATTAAAGGGAGTGGAAAATAATAATTTAGAGTTTCCATGATGATATTTATATAATCAACACAGAATCTCTATGTAGTTATGGTTCAAGTTGAAATTAGTTCATCTTCATTGTTTTTAACCATGATCATGCTTTTTTTCTTCAGGACATCTTGCAGATGGCTCACACGCTAACTATCAGATATAGAAAATATAATTCTAGAATTTATAATTTTCAAATATTCCTTTTTAAATAACACTTTAATTTTTTTTGATGAGTTGCATCTAGTTTAGATATTTTGGTTTAGCACCTTCTTAGAACAAAATATTGTGGGTTCATATCCTGGGAGTGATTACTTCAATGTCTTCCACTCCACAATAAATTGTATTTTTGTGATTTTTCAATAAATCAATGTTATTTTCTTCTTACACGTGACTCGATTGTCCACTAATAATGACAATAAGTATATCTATGGTTTCTAATAATGAATATTATTTAGTGATTCACAATGGTTTAAAATATAGAATCAATTGGTTGATGATTAATAGCATGAATAGTGGGACAATATACCTCATGAGAGTTTTAAAGTAATTTAATCCCACGTATTCACTGCATTTATCTTCATACAAATATTGGTTATCTCTATTATCCTAAATGGTCGTATAATCATCTTTCGGTCCATTAATAAATATGTCTTGATAATAAAATAGATCATCTATTTGCTTGGTGTCCTTCTCTTAGTCAAACATTACTTGCTTTTTAGAAACTCTAATAATCAGTCTCCCTTGGTTTGCATCAATAAATTCTAACCTAGTAGTGAGTAATGTTCTCCATAGGATAACAGGAAAGAATTCATCTTCCTCCCAATCCAAGATAATTAAGTTCGTTGGAAAGATTAATTTTCCATCATTGACTAAGATATCCTCAATAATTCATCAGACATAGTTAATTGGTTGGTAATCAAGTTGATGTGATACTATAATTTTTTTTAACTATTTGAGCCCAATTTTTTCAAATATACTCATAGGAATGAGAATTATACTCACACCAAAATTGCATAAGGCTCATCTGAAATAACATTTCCCTATAGTGTTGGTAATTGAGAAACATCTAAGGTCTCCTTTCTTGAGTGGAAGATTCTCCTAAATGAGAGCAGAGAAATATTAATTTATAGATATGGTTTTGAGATATTTTATGTTCCTTTTATTTGAGATTAATTTCTTTTAGAACATGTAATAAGTAGGTGTGTGAGTGATCGCATCTGTAAAGGGGATGTTGATGTGTAATTGTATAAACATCTCTAAAAACATTTTGTACTTTTCCTCTATTTTAGATTGGCTCATCCTCTCGGGAAAGTGTAGAGGGGAATTTTATGGTGGGGTTTCACCATAGACGTCCTCTTTTTCCAACGTCTCATGAATTGGATATTTTTTAGTAGTATTTTCTACCAGATTTTCCTCTATAATGGCTATATTTGGGATATCATAATCATCCATATTGATTATTTTCACACATTTTTTAGGTTCTTCAAGATTATCCCCCTCATGTATGCAGTGATATTGAAATTGAAACATTTTTTAACTTCTAAGAACCACATACATATCCTCCCCTCTTAAATGTATCTCAGTATTACCAAGAAATGTTTTGAGTAATTAGTTTAATAAGGTCTTTGAGATTTTTCCCACATGGTGCTCATGGTTTTGAAGGGAACCCCTTTGGTTTTTCATTTTGGCATCTTGGGTAGTCATCATTATATCTTATTTATAAAAAAAATTATATAGAAGGTTTTAAAAATTTTATTTTATACGTGAAACTTATTTGGTGGTCTTATTAGAGCTTTTTAAAACTTTTATTGTTGATATAGTGGGGAAGGAAGAGATTTAGGGGCAAAGTCTTGTTGAGATATTTGTTGCTGTAGAAGAGGATATGTAATATCTAGAAATTACCCAGGTGTTCCCTAATTCTATTATGGTTCTTGTCCTGTCCTCTATTGTCAATAATCATGAATTGGTTATTGTAACTATTGAGTCATCCTTTGTTGATAGTACAATTTCTTATACTAATGGAGTTAATGAAACTATTTTTTTATTGATTTTAATTCATGTGATTAAAATCACGATTTTTTTGGATCTTCTATTCCTATCCAAAAATCCTAGTGTGCATGCAGGCCTCCACACATATCACATGATTTTATCTCTATAACAGGGGGTAAAGGGGGTGGTGGTGGAGCAAGAAGCTAGAAATACTCAAGCTTCTTCGTGAGGGATTCAACCTTTGATGCGAGGAAATTATTTTCTTCAATGTGATAGATTGTATACTGTATTATTTCTCTATCACTCATCGATAGAATAAAATTTTTGGAAAATATCTTTTAATATTTCTCTTCGAACATCGAGTTTCTAGAGCATGAACCCACCCAAAGAAGGAGGATCCACAACTATGGGTATAGCAAGTTGGAGTACATATTACAAAATTTTTAGATGCATCGACACATAATGTATGAGATGTGGGAACATACAGGGTATCTCTTTGAAATGGTACCAAGCCTCCAGGTCTAATTCTCCATCCTAGTGATTAAAATTTGGAATCTCATTTCTGATCATCTAAGTTCAGATCAGTGGGAATTATTTATCGAGGAATTTATTTTCTAATTTTTCCCAAGTCGTGATAAACCAAGAAGCTTGAATTTTATGTTAATACTTTTCTTGGTTGTGATATTAGAAAGGGAATACTTCTAGTTGTATGTAACCAGCTTATATGACTTGGTTGAGAATGGTATCGTAGACCTATAATAAATTTGAGAAATATTCATGGGGATATTCACTTTATAGTCTACTAAATTTTCCCATGTTTTGGATAATATGGTTGATTCAAAGTTTGATTTGTAATTAATACTTTTGGATATAAGGGTGAAAAAATATTGTTTGTATTAGCACAACTAGATAACAAACCATAATAAAATTATAGTTCACTCTTGTAGCACTGGTCTCTCTCTTTAACGTTTAGGTGGGGGAAATTATTGGTTTGGTAGTGAATTGTTATTATGTTTATAAATGGTAAAGCATCATTTTTTTGTGATAAATCAATTGAGTTCATGTTTAAAAGGAATCAATTCCTTATTTTCAAGAATCATTGAAGGATTCCTAGGGACCTAATTCATTAACTAGGCCAAAGAATATAGCATACGCGGGTTCTGGTCCCTATACAAAACAAAATTATAAATATGAGGGTAGTGGAAGATGTTTAGGTAATCCAAGGTTCATACCAATGGTCACTATTGATAATAATATCACTCCCTTACAATGATTCCAAAATTTAAATATCACAAATTATTTCATTAATTACATGGAGGTTTTTATTAGATTATATGTTATATTTTAGTGACTTCAATTGGCTAAAAAAGGAGTCGCACAGTGTCAGTGTGATGTTTAACCCATAGGTATGGATAGTAGGCACATATCATACTAGTAATAACCTTTTAGACGGATTCCTCATGAATATTCTTTGGTTTTTTTTAATAACTACTTAACTTGGGCATTAAATTAGATTAAAAGAATGTTTTGGGGTCGATTTTAGGGTATATAAAAAAGATAATACTGAATATAGATTATGATAGACCTATTTCATAGGTTGTGAAGTGGTGAAAACTCCATAAATTGGACTTTTTCCTATAAATAGATCCTTCTTAAGTATGAAACTACTCTTTAGTCCATATATATTAGAAAACATAAGTGGTGGAAACATTGCTTATAGGAAGAAATAATCACAAGCTATTGGTCCTAGCTTGTACTACACTAACTAGGTCATGGTCCTTTGATTTAATATTTACTGGTCATGGTAGATACAAAATAATTAGATGAAACTTTTTTATCTTAATTACTACCTATTGAGTTTACATGTTTTGATTTAGATATTCATTAGGTTCAAATACACCTTTACTTTTGACTACTATCCTAGGATGGAATTGCCTCACATAACAGTATTAAATAAAAGTATAGAAACAAGAAAATGCTCTAAATAATAAATAAACAACTTAAATATAATAAATCCAAAATTGAAATAATATAAAATCAATCAGAAACTAACATTATTGAATAAAAAATGAAGAACACAATGGAAGTTGACATTGAAGGGTAAGTGGTATTGAAATCTAAATGAAGGAATAGGAAAAAATAATAAATGAGTATTAAAATAAAAATTGGTAAAAAGGAATACATAAATTGATAAAAATAAATAAATATAAACATGTTTAGATGAATACAAAAAATAAACAAATAATTATTTAGAAAGTAGTTCAGGGCGCCTAAGTATCTCGTCCTTTGGAGGGTTGCTGAATATTTATAGACGCAAGAGTTACCTGATGTGTATATGTTTCATGTTATGTAACTCTTTCAAGTGTCTTCTTCATCGATACTTTCATGAAATTTAAGTGGATTTCATTCCATGTACAAATGATCTAAAAATATCTATGAATATTTCAGATCTCATCGATTTCATGGCTTGTATCTTTGATGGGGATCACAATTATAACTTCTCACATCATTTACTGAGCTCAAATCAAGTATCTCATTAGGTTTGAAATTTGAGTCATTCATGATGTGTAATTTGGAATCATTTTATTTACATGGGTCATTCTATGTACTTTGGATTCATGGGTTTTCATTTAGATAATGAGATCGTAATCAAGGAATACATATCATGCAGTTTGGATTCACGATGTGTAATGATGAATTTTTTCCTTTTTTCTAGAATTCATCTTTTGAGTCTTGGATACCTAACTAATGTAAAAACACATTAAAACCAAGTTTATTAATGAATCCATAATAACTAATCCTTAAATAAATTTTTACAAAATATATCTATTAATTCATATTATCAACACTGTATAAAGAATGTAGGTTAATATTATAAAACATAGTCCAAAAAAAGAAAATTTAGAAAGGAAAGCCCTTATGTAAATCAAAAATTTTCAAGTATAAATCATTTTCAAATCACTTCATGAGAAATAATTATAAATTACTATAAATGAATGGGAGAATAATGTATAATACAAACATAGGGTGTAAGAAACAAAATATAGAATTACGAAGTTCAAGAATAAATTTTATAACTATATAAAATAAAATTAAGTTAACAAGAATCCTTATTACATTGGTAATTTAAGAATCGCATGGAAAAGAGAAAGGAGAGATTAATTTAAAGTTAAACATATGAGAATAAAAAATTGTTTAAGATATAAGAATTTAATATGTAAATATTAACAATATATAAAATTAAATTGGTTTTTAATATGAGACATTAATCATAGAATTTAAGTTGAGATAAAGAACCATTTCCTTAGAATAGGTATGAAATAATAGGAACTTATGTTGCATGAAATGAGGTTAAACAAGAGGATCCTAAATCCCCAGAGGATGAAACTCAACAAATTTAAGAATATTCACTAAAAAATTCATAAAAATAAAAATATTGATAGGCTTAAATATTCTTAAAATAAGATTTTAATAGTATTATAAAGGGTAGATGGGATCTGGGTGAAGTCAAATTAACAAGGGTAAGAGAAACATGTTTATGAAGGACTATTCTAATATTCCAAAACCATGGGCCACCAAATCTGTAAGGAAAGATAACATAACCGACCAAGATAATGATTATGTGATTGGAGTGTAATAGAAGTAAAAAACAAGTGGAGAGGATACTAACAAAAATAATATAATTTATAAAGTGTCTAATTATTAATATACATAGTCCTTCTTTGTACAATAATTGAAATTTATGTGGTGAGAAAATGGATCTGGAAAAGGCAGGGGTAAAGTGAAAGAGTTAGAAGGCCAATTTGAGATGGACACAACCAAGGTCCAACTCACTATTAATGTGGATGGAATTTTTCCATCCTAATTATAACACTTTATTCCCTCAAAAATAGATATGAAGAATGATATTTTTTCCATCTGGGGAATAAAGGAAGATGTTGGCGTAATGTAAGAAAGAGAGATATAAGTTTACATGAATTATAAATAAGAAAATTATATTAACTTTCAAAAATACATTTTGATTTGTTTTTTCAATATAACAAAGATAAAGATGGAGGAGCACATCATAAACTAGTTAAAAATTATTGAATTTTTTTAATCTCTAGTAAAATATGACCCATAGAATAGGGAAATGACAATGTAATAGAGTTTAATAAGGTGAATGGATCTGGAACTATAAATTTATTTAGTAATTACCTTGTCAGGTATTTTTATTCCAAACTCATACCTTCTATTTTGGCAACTTATTAGGTTCACACTTAACATAAAAAGTGTCTTTATTGAAATAAAATAATAATAATTTTCATGCAGGATGAACTCTTTCCTCTAGTATAATAAACTAACACTCATTAATAATTTATTTTATAACATTCATCATCTAAAATTTGTTATCAAATGGTTCCACAATCTCCATAATCATAATTTCATACATTATTTTTCATTCTAGTATCAATAAAACCCTACATATTAATAGATCATCCAAAATTTATTCATCTTTGGAAACATGTGTCAGTATACACATTTTGTGGGTTAAAATAACAATAATCATTTATTATTAATATTATTTTTATAATAGATAATTTATCTTTCCAACATATTAGTTATATCATAATTAAAATATTTATTACTTAAATCTATTTTACGAAAATTCCATTTAAGGAGATGATAAAAAAAATTCATTCATCATGGCGGTGAACTAACCATACTACGAGAGGCATTTTCATTTTTCAAATGGATGAGATGAAGTTAGATAATGGTATTTACATTAACAAAATATAATTTCATAATTATAATTATAGTTATTTCATTATATTTTGATGGGTATAATAAACATAAAGTAGGAAGAGGTGGAAAATTTAAAGGAACAGAAATGAGAAAGTGGTTAGAATTAATTACCTTACTCATTGAGATAATTCTTTTTCAAAATGGAATCTGTCTTTAAAGGGTTAACTATTAATGAGACCAAAACCTATAGGATTTGGATAAGATTTCTGGAAATGTTTTTTCATATCTTTTTTATATAATAATCTATTAGTGTGAGGAGATGTGTGCTAGTGAAGGGATTGGTTTTATAAGTGAGAGGGGTGGCATGTTTAAAAATATTAATTGCTTAATATAAAAAAGAATTTTCAAATTATAAAAGAAAGTGGATAAAAAATTTATAATTATAGAGGAAAATATGGTAAGGTCAATAAATCCCTCATACACCCATTTATCATTGAGTTTTTGGGATATTTATTATCTTTCTCTCTTGATTTAACATTTTTACCTCATTTTAGACTAAGATTTCCGTTGGTAATCTATTTGAACGCCCTAAATTTTAATTTTATTTATTAACTAAATTTGATTATGTAAAATCCAAATATTAAATCCATTTTAAATAATTCCATTTACAAATGTGATAAAAATTAACTTCAATATATGTACGCATAACTCAATAAAATCAATTGTTTTGAAAAAAGTATTTTTAAGCATAAAAATTCTAGTTAAGGAAAAACCTTATGGATAGAATTAATACCCATGATATGTATTGGTTTGTGATTAATAAATAATTTTTATTTCAATTTAAAACTTATAAAAATATGAATATAATCTTTTGAATACCTAATTAAAGTAAAAGAACCAAAAATAGACTTTTATTATAATAAAATATAACTTAGGTTTCAAAAATATCAATCATAGGTTTTTAAATTCAAAATATAATTAATAAATTATATATTTTATATATAAAATATGTTGTTTTTTATAAATTTTTAGAAAATTTATAATTCATTATTATTCCATGATGATGTAATAAAAGTTACCATATTCGTAAAAATAGTATTTTATAATACACACTTGATAATATAGATTTTATAAAAAATACCAAATATCACCCTTATCAAATATTATCATGATAAATCAAAAAAAAATTAATTTTATCAACTTATAATTCAAAAACATACAAATTTATCTTTGAAATGAAAAAAAATAATGAATAATTGTCTTTAATAAAAATGATTTTTAAACTTTAATTGTCCTTATTTTTATTTTATATCAATTAATAATTAAATTAGGGTCATTTTTTTGGTAAACTAAAAATTTTTACAAGAATAATCCTTTAAAAGTGTTTATTTTATTTAAAATAAAAATACACAACACTTTAAAAGAATGCTTTGATAAACATCATTTATAACAATAATTAATTTCAATCACATCCCACACATTATTTATATTATAACCATTAAGTTATCATTAATTAATTGGTATTATAAAATATGAAATTGGTTTTTGAAGACAATAATAATAATATTTAATGAAATGGAAAAAATAATTTCAATTGTCTATTTATTTAAATGAGGTTTTACTCTTCTTGTAGTTTTCATTATTATATTTCTTATTTTATTCTCATAATGTATTGATATTAATATTTCATTGAAATATATGTCAGTGTTAGATTAATGTTCTTTATGATAAATTTTTTTTATCAAAGTATTTACTTTATGGAAAATAAAATCTAAGATATCTGGGTGTTAGATTATACCCCAAGAATATATTGTATCCTCTAAATTTTAATTTATCTCACTGATAAAAATATATGTGGGTGTTCTTAATATAGTCAAAAATCATTATATACTTTCAAAGGATTAATTAAACTCATATTATTTTTTAAGGCTAAAAACTCATTTCCCCCTCCTAATAGACATATGTTTATATTTTCATTTATCACAACCATTTGTTCCAAATATACTTCCTTAGTTGCTTATAATATGTTGGAATGTCTTGGGACATATCATTCATATATTCATTTTTATGATCATTTAGTCAACCAAATACTTAAACAAAAATGGCTTTGATAATAATCGATAAACTTACTTGTATAAAAAATCAATCAATAGTGTCTTATCCTTTAACACCTTAATTTTAAATAATGATAAATTCAATTCAAATATAAGTTCAAACTATAAATATTTCAATCCATAAAATAATTAATCCAAAATAATCAATAACATTCTTACTGTAATCTAAACTAAAAATTCACTAAAATCTATTCTAATAGAAATCAGCACACCCTTTATCCCAAAAAAACATAAAATTACATATCAAAATATTACCTAAATCATATATACTCCCAATAATATATTAACTTTTTCCTAAAATAACATGAATTTACTTATCACTAAATCGCAATTCAACCCAAAAGGTTATCTATACTAATCAACATATATTCCTAAAATCTATTAACCCATAGTCCCAATTAACTATAATTTTCTCAAAAATAAATCACAAATCAAATCAAAGTGTTATCTACACCTAAATCATTTATTCTTCCTAAAACCCAAAATAAATCTCAAAAATTTGATTAATTACCATTATATACAATCACATATGTCCCCAAAAGGGGTATTTATTCCTTTATCCTTATTATCAATGGAAAATATATTATCCCATTATGGTATCCACAAATCTTAAAATATCATCATTTGAAAACATTCCGACATAAAAAATTATCCAAAACCTAATTTGATACAAATTCATATTCCCTATACACTAAATCTAGGATCTGATACTAAAAAAATCGTTACAAACTAGTTATGATACCCACTGAAGTGATCAAAACATAAACATTCATAATTATAGTATTTATAAAAAATATTTAGTCACTTATATACCACATACCTTTGAGGTATATAATTTTAAATAATTATGAAAAAAACATAAATGAAGAAACCCTATATATTCCACATAAAATGGAAATTTTTTATATTAAGCCAATGATTCCCTATTTTACCAAAAACCTTCAATATCTCCAACAAAAGTATCTACACATGATACACATAAATAAATTTCATATCTAATAATACTCGTATTAACATGGTAAATGTAAATATAATAAAAGTGGACTAAAAATATCTTTAAGGGTTAAGAAAAGTTAAAATCATCAAAGATCATAGGTTATCATAAGATAAACATGCAATTTTGAGAATATAATCACTGTATAAGAACACATCATAAGGAAATAATACTGAATAAAACATGGATCACAGGTAATAAATCATAATATAAGTAATTTTGAATAAATAATAGGATGAAATTGGTTCATTACATCATAATAATGTGGAAACAACATAAAACATGACATCATAAGAAAGAGGAAAAAGATCACTTCCAAGAAAAAAATAACATAGTGAATAAAGTCCCATAGTTGCTTGGGTTTACTCCCCATTCTCTTACATATCATCTTGTTAGATATAAAACATTACCTAATGCATTTTGGGGATGTATAATTATATTTCCATATATCACATCATAATAATTACATACATATGTGTGACATATAAGAAAACATTCATAATTTCATCTAAGTTCAATTAACCTGAGAAAGAAACAGGTTTCATGAATATTTCCAAAAAAACATGATCATATTACATCCATAGAAAGATGAAAGATTGTTTTATTAAATCATATACCCATTGAATTATAATAATTATTAAAGAATTATGAAACATATGAGAATAAATTTCAAAAAAAAGATGGATTTCTCAACACATTTAAATGGTATCACATATATAGAGACAAAGAATGGAATGATTTGACAATGAAACTTTAATATCCCAAAATAAAAACATCAAAAGAGAGATTAAACAATAATAAAAGAAACAAAACTCTAAAGGTTATATATATTTTAGAGTTTTAGAGGAAAATGGAAGTAAAATCAAAATATATATATATTTCACAAATCTTTTTTAACGTGATTGCAAATTAAATTGATAAGTCGCTTAAAAATCAATTTTATAAAGGCCATTAGAGGATATTGAAAAGTATAATTTTAAAATAGTTCCAAATACTGAATCCTTGAAAATAAATTAATTTAAATATTATATATATATATATTTGAAGATAAATTATATACAAAATAGGAATAAAACCCCCTTTTTAATTCAAAAACTTTATCATGTCTTCTTAAAACAAAAAAAAAATAACTAAAACATGGGAATATAAATTAAATTATAAAACATAATATAAATTAATAGAAAGGAACATTAAGAAAAATTATTATAAAAGAAGAAAAGTAACTCATGTGGAAAATGTAAAAAATAATATTATTTTCACACTTTGTAATGAAAGTATAAAATGACTCGAATAAAAAACATTAAAAAGGTTTATTTAAAAAATGAAAGATTAGTGTAAATAAGACCTTAAAACATATTTAACTACAGATAATATCATTCTAGATAAAATGTGAGGTATATGGATATAGGGGAGAATGTTTACTCATCCTTAAAAAACAAGGACGATTAACCTTTTAGGACAATTTTTGGTTGAATTTTGATCTAAATGGAAATAGAATGATTACAAGTAATGTAAAACCAAATAATAACCATGAAATGATATAAATATTTTTATCGAAAAATAACATATTATTCATTTAGATATAAATTTTAATATAAACATTCTTGAATACTAAGCGAGACTGGAAACAAAACCCATGTTGATTTTATAACTTTTTGATCAAAGGACTATGAAACAGATAAAATAATATGGAAATTTAAATACCATGAATAAATAGATAATAAAGATATTTTAGATAAATGATTATATATATACACCATATAATGAATTTATGTCAATATTATAAAACTTTCCTTAAAGAAGGAAATTTTAGATAGGTAACCGCTTACATATATCGTAATTATTGAAGTAAAAATCATTTGGAAAGGAGTTCATGAGAAAAAATATAAATTAACACTAAATAATTAGGCAATAAACCATAGTTCAATTATTATTTAAATTATTCATAACTTATAATGATTGAGTTTAATAATAAAGTAAATAACTCGATGACAGTAAATTAAGTTATCAAACATTATAACATAAGTAAAATATGAATTGAAGGAAAATAAAAAGGGAAATATTAAATAAAATTGAAACTCGCAAGAATATTTTTTTAAGATAAAATATTTTGATATGGAATAATTTACCCTCTATAAATTTAAATTTTTTAATAATATGAAACATGTCTCAAGGAATATAAATTGGATTCTACTTAGTCGGTCATACTCTAACCTCATGTATTATAAATTAAGACTCATTAACAATTTATTTCAATACCTTATTAATGTATATTTCATTTTTGAAGGTTCATTTAGTATAATATTTCATTATTTTTTTATATTTCTTTTTCACTCATCGAACACTTGGGTTTTGATATCCAAACTAGGTTAAATACCCTGAGAGAGGGGGTGGATTATTGTATGATGGATTAAACCCACTTCTCATTCTAATATTTTATCATTGTTAAATAAAGAACTCTTCTATCTATTTCCCATATAAATGTATGATAAGAAATGAAATAATTCATGGGATACAACAATTTTACTTGGTTCACCCTCACATGGAGATGTCCAAGGGGAATATAAAGAAAATGTTCCTATGTTCTGAATCCACTAAATAGAATTATTGTTACAAATTTCAGATCATTCTCACTATCCCTCCTAGTTTACAACCATTCGCAATTTTAATTCTCACAAGTCTAACACTGAAGTGAACACACTTCTCCCCCAATAGACTCTTCTAAAAATTTCTACGAAGTTAATTAAAACATGTGCGTATTTGTGATCTTGTTTCAATAATAATTTGTCAACATCATTTGCATGATACTTATCTATAATAATCCTTAGTGTGACTCTAAAACATAACCCCTTTCGTGAGATCCTAGCACGTAAACCTTGCATGATATCCTGGTGGGAGACTCCTAGGTGTGAGATCATAGCATGATACTCTTTTTCATGATTTCATAGTGTGAGACTCTTTTGTGCTTTACGTGAGATCCATGTGTG
Source organism: Viscum album (assembly GCA_963277665.1). NCBI lineage: Eukaryota > Viridiplantae > Streptophyta > Magnoliopsida > Santalales > Viscaceae > Viscum > Viscum album. The sequence goes on from OY728150.1 coordinate 193,116,840, forward strand.
AAGCCCTTTTTGTGTGAGATCCTAGAGTGAAACCCTTTTTTGTGAGATCTGGGCATGAGACCCTTTTGTGTGAGATAAAGGCATAAGACACTTTTCCATGATATCTGATCAAGAAACCCTTGGAAAATGTTTCGGGTGTGAGACCATTTCGTTATTGATCCTTGATAAGGGCTATTTTGTAAGAGATCTAGGTGCAAGACCCTTTTTTCAGTGATTCGATCGTGAGACCCTTTGTGTGAGATCCTAGAACAAGTCCATTTTTCTTGAGACATCTACAAAATATTCATCATTTAGTTATTTTAAGAAAAAAATTATTCCCCTCTTATGGATGGGTCATTTGGTATTTATAGGTGAGATTCCAAATCCTTAACTCCATATATTTTGGGAAACCATCAGTTCCCCAACCACAAAAATAAGTATCACGTGCTTCACATGATACAATCATATCATACAGTGGTTAGGGATTTTTTATTATATTTTTTTGTGATCCATCATGAGATCCAAATACAATATTGAGAACTACACAAGATTCAATATCAACATACAAAGAAAATCATGAGAACTTCCTAATATCCCATCGTGATATCCAAAGACTATCATACATTCTTCATGAGATCCCATCATGAGATACTTTGAAAATAATTCTTTAACATCATGCTCTTCGTGAGATCTCTACGTGATAACCTTTGAAAATAATTTTTTCTTATCATGAGCCTCATAATATCTCCCCAAAGTATCCTTTGACAATACTGATTTTTCATCATGTGCATCATGAGATCTCTCTATTAGATACAAAATACAATACTTCCCTCCCTCTGTGAGATTATAATTTCTTTTCTTTGATGAGATTAGAAATTAAAAAAATTTACGAGATCATAAATTTATATCTTTCACAAGATCATGCATTTCTATATTTCTTGATATCAAACATTTATCTCATTAAAAATATCAAACATTTCACTTTGGAACAAGATGAAGCTTTTGTGGTTGCGTGAGATAAAATGTTCATGATAACTCTCAATCCCTTATTTTTTAAATAGACATTTTCAACAACCTTAAACATTGTATACAAACACAAAAAAACCAAACACAACCAACATGATTTATTTATTTCAATAATCTCCCAATTTGGGTATTTTTACAACACTTATAATCCTCATGAATAAACTAGTTGATGAATCATGTTCATGCAAAATCATTTTCATTCTGTAACCACAGATACTGGTCAAGGAAATTTTTAACACATAATCTAAGCCTATAAGACTCAAGACTAGTGTGATAAATAATTGTATAATGTAAATTTTATCAATGAGTAGCTTCATTTTCAAACCTACCTCTATAAATATTCTTGGTACCAAAATATAGAACACACTCAGAATTCAATATCTCTTTGTATACTACAATTATCTTATTATTTTATCATGAACTCCTTTTCATGATTCTTCTACATCGATAGGCTAGTTTTAGCATCATAAAATTTAAAATTACGCCTATTTTTTTACTCTTTATATAATATTCTTCCCTACCTTGATTAATAAATTTTTTACAACTTTTTGAGGAACCCGAATGTCACTCCTTTGTGGTATCCAACATTTTAGAGAAAGAATATTAGTATATAGGGTAAACCATGCCATACCTCAGGGATAGGGGGTTACACATCAAAACTTTTGAAAGTGTAAGGGGTTGACTAAAATCCAAAATCCATTTAATGTTGGTAAAATGCATCTTGGGGTGAGGCCTTTGTTAGAATGTCTGTAAATTGTAGTTCAGTAGGCACATAATCCAACATCACAAGCTAATTATCCAACTTCTCCTTGATAAAATGGTACTTTATTTCAGTGTTCTTTTTTCTTGAGTTATGAACTATATTTATACTAAGATTTATATAACAAGAATTATCATATAGGATTCTGATTAATGACATCACTTTAACTCCCATATCATCATGCTACTACTTCATCCACAATAATTGTGTATAAGCTAGATTCATTGTAATATATTCCACTTCTATGATGCTCAATGAAATGAAATATTGAATTATTTCATAGAAAATGAATACATGATCCACCAAGATAGAATGCACCAACTAACCTTGATTTTCTATCATCTCTTGATCTATCCCAATCTGCAACAGTATATCCCAATAACTCTAGCTGATATTTTTCATTATAGAGAAAATCGAAATTTATTTTCCCATAAAATACCGAAGTGTACTTTTCAATATAATATAGTGAGTTTAATTAGGATTAATTTCATACCATGCTTCTTTGAATGTATAAAAACACTATTAGGTATTTTAACTGTTATGTATAATAGATAGCTAATGATATGAATGAATTCTATGACATTGGACACTTTTCCTTCATTATCTTGTGATAGTTTCATCCATTTAGCCACTAGATGAATTATATCCTTTGAATTCACCATTTTAAATATTCTAAAAACCTCATTGGCATATTTGAATTATGAAATAAATGTTACATTACTTCTTTATAACACTTTTAAACCAATGAAAAAGGTCATCTCGTCAATCATTAACTTTTCCCTTTCACTTTTAATGAATTCTGTAAACTGTTTTCCCTAAACTTCATCTGATCAACCAAATAATATGTCATCGAAATACACCATATCTATCATACTTTTATTAACTTCATTTATATATATATATATTTCTTTCAACCCCATCATATTAAAAATTGAGCTTCTTCAAAAACTGAATGATCCTTGAATACCACACTCTTGGTGCTTACTTCATCCCACAGGTGCCTTCTTCAGCTGAAAAACTATGTTATCATATTCCTGAATGATAAAAATATAAGGTTTCTAAATATAATAATATTCTTCTAGAACCCCATTTAGAAATACTGAATTTATATCCATCTAGAAAATTTTGAAATTTCTTTGAACATCAATGGACAAGAATAATCTAATAGTCTCTAGCTTTGAAATAGGTGAAACTTTTTCATCAGCATTGACACCCTCTATCTGAGAATACCCTTTAGACATCGTTCATACTTTGTTTTTAATCATTGTACCATATTCATTCATCTTTTTGAGAAATATCCATTTATTCCTAATGAAATTATTATTTGTTGGTCTCAAAACAATATCACATGTTAGATTCTTTTCAATTTATTCATGGCCTGAACATAATTTTTATCTCCAACTACTTTCTCAAAATATTTAGGATCTACATGAGATAGGAAATATGTACATTGTAAATACTTAATTCTCTATGTTTTAACTGGTGCTTCCAGATCCCTGATGATATTATTTTTCCCTATTTTAGCATGACTCTTAAGATTCCATGAATAAACATATTTGAAATCATCTTAATTGTCATTAGTATCTTCTTCAGAACTAGTATTCACCACTTATACTCCCCTTGAGTTTATTACCTTTTAATTGATCTCATTAGGAAAAACTTCACTATGTTTTTGAAGACTCTGTTCATTCTCTACTATAATGACATCATTTCTTTGAAAACAAATATGGGTCTCTTATTGAATCAATTTTATGTTTTTCTATTTCATGAATATCCATGTAATATCCACACATCCCTAAAAGGTTCAAATTTCTTTTGTTTCTCCCTATTTAGAATAAAATACTTAATATTAAATATTGTATAGTATTTAAATGGTGGATTCTTTCCATACCATATCTCTTCTAGTTTTTTTCTTCCTTTGGATATAATACAGATCTGTTAGATATATAGACTAATGTTAAGATTGATTTCTTCCAAAATTATCTAGTTTTTCCTTTTCAATAAGTATTGTTCTATACATATTTTTTATGATCTGATTTCTCCGCTATAACACTCCACTTTGTGGATGAGTTCTCAGTACCTAAACTGGATTTCTTATCCTATGTTTCTTGAGGTAATATTCCACCTAGATGTTTGTGAATTTGGTACCATTATTAGTATGAAACTTTAGAATCTTTTATACAAGAATCCTTTCAGATTCCCTATGATATTGTTTTATGAAATTGAACACTTTATATCTATCAGAAATGAAAAATACAAATTCCATACTATTTATATCATCAATTAAAAAGAATATAATACATATTTATATCAATTTGTCCTAGTGAGATGGGTCCATACACATCCACAGGCACAAATAGAATTACTCAAGTTGACTTTTATTCTTTTTCCTTGTATGAATTTTTTATAATATTTCTTTGTTTACATGAATTGAACGTGTGATTACAATCATGTGATAGAATGGGTAGATCCCAAGCCACATAACAATTAACCAGATCTTCCAGGGATGGTTGACATAGACCGCCAATCCATTTATACCACAAAAAACTTTTCTTTCTCTCTAGATAAAAGGAATACATCATCTTATCCCCCCCCACAAGGTAGAGATTCCCCTTCATCCTTTTACCCTATATAACAACTTCATCATATCTTCTCCAAAAGATATGCATCTTCCTAGTAAATCTTATAGCATTCCCTAAGACACATAGTTGAGTGACACAAAGAAAGTTGTGACAAATACATTCAATAACTAGGAAATATGCACATCTCATTTCTTTTCCCTGAAATTTGGATTTTCCCAAGCCAATAATATACAAGCCTTCATCAATTAAGAACATTACAACACCATTGTTGTAATATTTGCTGAATACAACTATATCTTTATTTCCATTCAAATTGTATGTGTATCCACTGTCAATGATCCATATACCAGAATGATCTAATACTTTGTGAGAAATCACTACAACCACTTCCTAGTCAGCTCTTCTCTTTTTGATCCATGTATTTGACTTAATACGCATTATGGATTTCTTATCATGATATTACTTAGAGTATAATGTACTGACTTCATTATATAGAGCTAAAAATTGATTTTGTTCTTTCAACCCATATGATAATTCTTTAGGCTATTGATCACTAACACATTGGATATGCTTCACCACATTCATCTTCATAGTTTATGAGAAATATCTAGCCACATTTCTGAATAGTCTTCAGCAATAATAATTACCATCAAAATCAATCATGTAATATATAAATTTATATATCCCTATTTGGAGATCTTTTTCCCATAGATAACTTGTGACTATGGAACAAACATTTTGAGAATGTACCATCTTTCTAAAACAATAACACTTGATACAAGGTGTATTCTTGGGCCTTATTTCATGATTGGTTCTATATTGGGTTCTATGAGTCTTCTAATTAATGATTTGTGCACAAATCAATTTTCAACCATGGATTGGGCGCTTGTATTGTAACATCAATAACCAAATCTTATTTCTTTGCGATCAAGACCCATACTAGCCTTATCAATTGGATTTAATTTCTTCTTATATTTTTCTAGACCCCTATGCTCCACTTCCATATTTTCTACCTCTTGAATTGTTTTCTTTCAAGATTTAATATAGAGATTTAATTTATTTTCCTATTGATTAACATTTCATCGATGTAAAATGTAACGACCTGAACTTTTAAATAATATTTTTTTCCTAAGAATATATGTTTTACCATGTCCCATTAATTAAAACTATATAAGTATAAATTGAAAAGTAACTATCAGCTTTTTGAACATTATATAACCATTGGTCCGTTATGACCGAAGATCAATATGACAGTAGGAAACAATAGTAATTATAACATTATAGTTATTGTTTATAAATAGAAATAACAATGTAAAAATTAATTTATAAAGAAGATTTGATGTCCTCGACCAGTAGAATTTTGCCATATAAAGCCCATTTTTCAAAGCTCGTAAAATGGGTAGCGTCACATGGATTCTCTCTATACCAACCCAACTGAAGCTTTAATATGTAATGCTTGAACTAAATCACATTTGGGAGAAGTTCAAGCTCATCGAGATCATGGACCAAACCAAGTTCGTTGAATTACCCCATGAAATCCTCAACATTGCAAACCTTACACTTAGGGTGTGTACTGGTGTAATAAAGGGATATGTATCAAGAACCAGGGATTGTGATTATTTATATTATTTTTTATACAATAATGAATATTCATTCATTCTATTAACATTACTTTGCAAATGATTTTTAAAGCATAAATAGTTTTTTTTGTAAATATTCAAACTCATTTAAGAAAAAAAAATTATAAATTAATTTATTCCTGAAAAAAATAATATTTTTATAAAATATTCTTATTAAGTTAAATTTATTAAATATAAATTATAATATAATTTTTATGAATTCAAATTTAATTTTTATGAAGGATTGAAAACTATTTTGTCAAAAACCCATCAATTTTCAATAAATATTGGTTTTATATTAAAAGTAAAAATTTACAAATTGAGAAATTTATTTAGAAAAAATGAATATTATTTTTGGAATTAGTACATCAAAATTATCCAATAGTGAATTATTCATAACTTTCTAAGACAATTGATTTTTTGGGTAAATTTTAAATACCATATATATATATATAATGTGATTTATGACCTCATAATGACCCAATAGTGATACAATAAAATACTATACAAGGGATATTAGGATAATATATTATTTAACATTATAATAATGTTATTTAATATTTGTTTTATTGGTTTTATAATTCCTTAGTTGATCCTCCAAAACATATAAAATATTTTATCATTTTAAAATGATTTCCTTGAGAGTATCACTCACTTCCACATAAGCAAGCCTGATATTTTAACATTCTCAGACCTTGTACTTTTAAAATATTGTATACCACTCCCCATTTTCAAAAACCATTGGAAAACCCATAGATGGTTTGTGGTTTTCAATATTTTAGTGTGTAGTTCCCAAAACCTAAATAAATAGGAATTCTCTCTCCTTTCCAATATAAACACACCCAATCTCCCATTTATCTTCGCTAAAACCATTATTAGCTTAAAAATACTATTACCCATACTCCATATATTCCTCCCAGGGTTCCCCCAAGCTCACAAGAAGCCTCTCCTAAGCCTTTGGGATCACATATCCAATTAAGAGATCTTACACCCTCTTTTATCAAGCATTCTTTTCATGCTGCGTCTTTTAATTTCTTTTATAACTATGTTGGGATATGTTATTAAATATGATCCATACTTTAAATTTTATGTATAAATTATGATATCCACTTTCACACTCATTTATCTCTATTATTAACCCTTATGTACACCTATTACCATATCGAATTTCCATAATGGATCCATACATTCATTCCTTTCTCATTTTTATCCATGATTATTTATGTTGGTATACCCTTTTATATTCAATTAAAAATGTTGGGGTATGATTTATAACCTATCCCATACATCCCTCATTATTTTTTATTGATTATATTCCCCTTTATATCTCATTAAATCCTTCTATGTACACCTATTACCATGCCAAATTTCTTTATAGGATTTCTCTCTTCTTATTTCCATTCAAGAATTTATTCTATATTATGTATATTAATTCCATTTTATATGTTGGGATATTATGTTATTTTTTACCCTTACTTTCTATATCATTTATAAACTATGATATACCCCTTTCTCTCTCATTAACCTAACTTATGAATTTCTATATAAAAACCTTATGCTGCTGAAATTGCATCGTGATTTTCCATGCCAAAGTCATCGTGTAGTTAATACCATACCCATTTCTCTATAAATGGTATTCACCTTTATTAACATATAATTATTTTATGGTAATTAAATTTATGTATTACGCATTAATTAATCCTGTAATTACTTATGATGTTGAATTATTCTACGTAATATGATTCATGTGGAACACTTATGCATGAAATGAAATGCTTAGGAAGGGTGTGCCATGAGGGCACTCCATTGCATTGGGTAATGTTTAGTATCATGATACTCCATGTTCAATGAGTTTTTACTCATGATAATTCATGTGAAATTAAGGTTTTCTCATGTTAAACCATGAGCAATGATCCTTTGTTCTTTCTAATACCATGTTTTATGTTGTTGCCACATTTCCATGTTATAACGGTCATGCTATAAAATAACTGTATGTTAATGTTTCTCTTTTTCTCTGTGGATATTCATATTTCCAAACATTTATTGTATTCTTAATGTTATGTTGTGTTTAATACCTTAATGGGATTTATAGCTCAGCCTTTTCTTATGTTTGTCTTCAGGTTATCCCATGCATTGTTAAATTTGAAGGAATAAGTTGGTCATGTCAAATAAGTGTTAAATAAAGATATTGTAATTCATTTTTTAAGTTTTTGTCTAATGTTTCTAATTTCTGAAGACCCTAGACCTCTCGATCCTCAGAGTTTTATTAATTGAATGTTTATGTAATAAATAATTTTTGTGTGTGTAATAAAAAGTAGGGTTGTTGTATTTGGTATGAGATGATAGTTTTAGTTATTTTAGGGATTAGGATTATAAAACTCTAGGGAAAGCCTTATTGATAAGACTAAGTATAATACAATAATCCTAAAATTTTGGTGAGTATAGCGTACGTGTTTTATCAAGAAAATAAATCCATGTATGGATACAGACAAGTATAGGTGGCTCTATCATAGATGTATCTAGGGATAAAACACAAAAACACCAATTTGATCTAGACTTGAACAAGAACTACTGCATGAAAACAGGACTTGATTCACTCTTGTTTTGACACTCCTAGGGGATATGCTTTTATAAATTCATAATATTAGAAAAAACCATTATTATGGGAAAATCGCATAAGAATATATATTATGAAATAGATCTTGGATAACCTAGATTAAAACTTAGTGTATCATAAGTTAGGATAGAATATAAAAGTTTATCCTTCTATTTAAAAATTTTTCCTTTTACATTATTATTAGGTATGTATCCAAACCCCCTAATTTTATTTTCTTTTTCTTGGATAAAACATGTAATGAGGAAGATCACAAACAACTCTTCTCTATCTTTCTAAAGAACAATTTGGATAGATTATCCTGAAGTCATACTCAGATGAAATTGAAATTTTTCAATTATCAAAGTTACATGACAAAAAAATTATGAGGCATCCAATACCTCTATAATTGCACGATTCATTCAAGGATCATGAACTATATATTGGATAATATTTCTCTATCAACTTTCTTACCATGATATGTGCGGTAAGTAACCTCAGGTTCTTTTCAAATTCTTCTCTTTATTTAAAAATGATGATTCACTAAATGATTTTCTAGATGATTCAAAAGAGGGATACCTCCAAGCATCCTATATGTATCAAATTATAGATTTCTGTCTTTGGGGAAACACTAAAACTAATATACCAAAACCATATTTTTAAATATTTTATGTTTAATTAATAATAAATTTTTATAAAAAACGTTCAATAAGATATTTCAAATTTATATATAAGAAATACCGTTTTAATGACTTATAGGTGCTTCCATCAATATAATCCAACATTCTTGAGGTGTTCTTGGGTAAAGGAAGTAGATGATTTTGAAAATATCATGAGGTACCACTGTGACACATGAATCCTTTATACTTAAAGGAAATGATAATAGTAAATACTGAATACCTCAATGAAGAGATGAAGGAGAACTAACCTCACCTGTTTTTTCCTTAGTATGTAAATAAACAATTCAGGGGAAAAATTTCATAAAGGGGGGAGAATGAAATGACCCAAACTTTTGAATCATATTTGGCTTCCCAAAAATGAATATTCCATTATCTCCCATTAATTAAAACTATATATGTATAAATTAAAATGTAACTATCAGTTTTTAACAATTATATGACCATTTGTCAATTATGACCGAAGATCAATATGATTGTTGGAAACAATAATAATTTTAATGTTATAATTATTGTTTATAAAAAGAAATGAAAATGTAAAAAATTATTCAGAAAGAAGAGTCGATGGCCACTACTAGTAGAATTTTTCCATATGAATCCCATTTGTTAGATCTCAAAAAGGAGGTAAGGTCACTGGGCCTTTCTGTGGACCATGTGTGATTAAAAATTTAATATGTAAAGCTTGAATTAAATCACACATAGGAGAAGTTCAATCTCATTGAGATCATGACCCAAACAATGTTCACTGAATGGCCCCATGAAAGCCCCACCATTTCACACCTTACAGTTATGGTGTATGATGGGGTAATAAAGTAAAATGAATCAATATCCTAGCATTATGATTATTTATATTATTTTTGTATATAATAATGAATACACTTTAATTCTATAAACCTTACTTTGCCAGTGATTTTTAATGCATGAATAGTATTTTAAGTTAATATTGAAAATCAATTAAGAAATATATTTTTAGGAATTAATTTATTCTTTAAATTTAAAATAAAATATTATAATTAATTTACTTTTATTAAATATAAATGATCATCTAATTTTTATTAAGTCAAATGTAATATTTACTAAGGATTGAAAACTGTTTTTTTAAAAAAACCCATCTATTTTCTATAAATAACAGTTTTTGTTTTAAAAAATTAAATTCACATAATTAGATAATTATATTGATAATATGAATATTATTTTTTGAATCAGTACATTGAGAATATCCAATAGTGAATTTTTCATTATTTTATGAGACAATCAAATTTTTGGGTTAACATTAAATACCGTATAAATATATAATGTGGTTTATAACATCATAATGACCCAATATTGAGATAATAAAATAATATAAAAGATATATTCGCCTAATATATTCTTTAACATTAAAATAATGTGATTTTATGTTTATTTTATTGATTTTATAATTCCTTAGTGGACCCTCCAAGACATATAAAATATTAAAATATTTTAAGATGATTTCCTTGAGAGTGTGACTCACCTCCACATAAGCAACCCAAATATTTTAATATGTTAGTCCCTTGGTCTTATAAAACATTTTATACCACTACCATTTGGTAGAAACCATGTGAAACCCCATGTGATGGTTTGTGGTTTTAAATATTTTACTGTGTAGTACCCTAAACCTAAATAATAACGAATTCCTTATCCTTTCCTATATTAACTCACCCATTATCCAATTCCTATTCCCTAAAACAATTTTTATCTCTAAACCCTCTACACATACTCCCTAGAGTCCTCCCAAGGCACCCCCAAGCTCCCAAGAAGGCTCTACTATCCCTTCGGGATCACATATCCAAGTAGAGATCTTCTACCCTCCTCCTTTATCAAGCATTATTTTCATGTTATTTCTTATATTTTAATTTATAAGTTTGTTAGGATATGTTATTAAATATCTGCATTACTTCCCATTTCATTGAAAAATTACTAGATCCCCTTTTACACTCACTTATCCCTCGTATGAACCCTTATGTACACCTGTTACCATGCCAAATTTCAGTAAGGGATCCTTACTTTCCTTTTTTTCTCATTTTTATCCATGTTTATTTATGTTGTTATACCCTTTTATTATCAATTAAAAAATTTGGGGTATTATTTCTAATCTCCCCCATATTTCCCTCCTTAGGTTTGAATGATGCGAGACCCCTTTCTCTCTCATTAATTACTTCTGTATACACCTGTTACCATGCTGAAATTCTATAAGGGATTTCTCACTTGTAATTTCCATTCAACTATTTCTTCTATATTATGTATCTAAATTCCATATCATATGTTGGGATGTTATGTTAAATTATCCCTCTACTGTCTATTTTATTTATAAATGGGGATAGTGCCTTTTATCTCTCATAAACCTAACTTATGAATTTCCATATGACGACCTTATGCTGCCAAAATTGCATTGCATTTTTCCAAGACAAAATCACCATGTACTGAATACTATACCAATTTCTCTATTAATTTTATTCACCTTTATGCACATATAATTAATTTATGGTACATACAAGTTTTTATTCAACATTACTTAATCATGTAATTAATTCTGATGTTTAATGATTCCATGTTATATGATCCATGTGGCATACTTATGCATGAAATGTAATATTTTGGAAGGGTGTGCCCTGATAGGGCTCCAATGCATTGGGTAATGTTTATTATCATGATATTCCATGTGAAGTGAGGTATTACTCATGATAATTCATGTGGAATTATGGTGTACTCATTCTAACACATGTTAAATGATCCTTGTCTCATGCTAATGTCATCTTTTATGTTGTTTCCACATTTACATGTTATGATGATCATGATATATCATACCTTTATGTTCATGTTTCTCTTATGCTCTGTTGATATGCCTATTTCCTAACATGTATTTCATTCTTCATGTTATTTGTTTTTTACTACCTTACTGGGATTTATAGCATAGATTTTTCTTATTTATTTCCTCAGGTTATCCCATGAAGTTTTATGTATGAAGGAATGAGTTGGTCATGTCAAATAGGTTTTAAATAAAGATGTTGTATTTCATGTTTTAAGTTGTTATGTAAAGTTCCAAATTTCCAAATACACTGGACCAGTCAATCCTCAGAGTTTTATTAAGTGGAACTTTATGTAATAAAACATTTTTAAGTTTGTAATAAAGAGTTGGGTTTTTATATCTAAGGACTTCCTCTTCAGGTTCTTCAATACATTTGATTTTATCGTTCTCCATGATATTAAAACCATCGATCATCATTTTCTATTCCTCATCCTTGTTCTTGTACTCACCAATAGTTTCTTTGTTTTATATCATTGAATATTTATTATTTTTAATTTCTTCTATTATCTCAAACTTCAATTCTAATTTCTACTGTAAATATAGTTCTCTTCATTAACCACTTTGTTGGATTTATTCTTTTTGGATCTCCGTATATCTTTTTCCTCAAGAGTGTCTTCTAATTCATCTTGGATATTAACACTTCCTTTGACTTATTCTTCATTATTTTCTCTTTCATCCTTTTTCTATGAGATATCTACAACTTCTGTCATATCACTTTCTCTATGATCTTTTCCATTATCTGTATCCTCAACCTAAAATTCTTCCGAACTGTCATATTGTTGAGAAAGAAGATTCTTCTTTTTCAAGAAAATTCTCTTAAACATTTTTTACCTTTCAATAGGTTTAAGACTTATTCATGCTAATTTCAACATCATCCTTATCATTTTCTTGAAACTTCTTGGGGAACCATGTTTTAATATGTCTAACCTTTCCACATCAAACAAATCCAAGTGGAATTCCCCCTTTGAACATTCCCTTTACTCTTTTTATATTAGAGGAAAAGAATGACAACATCTCATCTATCTCTTCTTCTTCTTGGCCATATTAAATTGTGAGATTCATCATGGCCTTGAATGCCACTTCTTTGGAATTCAATTTTTTCATAGACTCATTATCATCATTTCTCATCTCGTATACAAAAATAGTATTATGAAAGCTATCCAATTTCTGTTCATTTGGATAATTCTCTTCTAATATAGATACATTCATATTGTACCAAGGTGGAAGTCTTATTAATATGTTATTATAAAAATTTATATTTTAAATAACTTCACTGATACAATACATGTCTTCCCCAACAGTATTCACCCAATCAAATAATGCATCAAATTACTCATTAGGGTTTATTCTTTAATCCACATTATTTTTCTATAGAACCAATAGCTTTTCCTCTATGAAATCTGGGTCACCCTAATAAATTTTTATCCCCATTTCCCATATAGTGTGTAACTTATTACATTAAATCACCTTTATATATATTTCAATGGAAATAGATCCCCCTAAAGAATTAATTCCATTTCTGTCAGCATATAATTCCATTTAGTAAGATTATGATAATGCACCACTTTCCCCACAACCAAAATATCATGAATCACTACAATAAGGAAATACATTCCTAAATATCACATGTAGAGTTTCATTTGATTCTTTATAATTGAACATTTTCTCCGTAAAAACCCCTTATATAGAAAATTTTAAATTAACCCTTGGCCACGATGCTAATTATTATCTTAACTTGGTTAAATACCCTGAGAGGGGTGGGGGTGAATCAGGTAATAACATATTAAAATTAATACCCCTTATGATCACATTTCATTATTAAACAAAACACACTTCTCTCCCTTTATTTTATCAATGTATGATTAAAAATGAAAGCATGCACAAGACAAAACAATTACTTGGTTTACCCTCATTGGGTTTCATCCAAGGAGAATATAATGGAAATGTGTCTGTATTCCAAATACACTAAAGTTCACTGATATTACAAAGTTCTAAGTGGACTCACTATCTCTCCTAGTTTACAGCCATTAACAATTTGAAATCTCATTGGTCTCCCTCAAAATTGAATGCACTACTCCTACAATAGAATCTTCTGAAAATATGTTCTATGTTGATTCACACTTGTGTTTTAATTTATAATATTATTTCATCAATAATAAGGAACCATCTTTTTGGGACACTTTTCTGCAAGACTTACCTTTGATACATTGACACATAAACCCTTTCGTTAGATCCCAGTGCATAACCCTTGAACAATATCTGGGTGCGAGTCTCCTTTTCATGAGATCCTGGGATGGGCACCTTTTTATAAGATCCTAGAATGAGACCCCTTTTTTCTTTTCATGAGATATTGGCATGATATCCCTTTACATGAGATCCTATAGAGATATTCGTATTCTCTTTTTGAGAGATCTTGGTGTGACACCCTTTTGTGTGAGATCTGGGCATGAATCCATTTTACATAAGATCCCGCTACGAGACCCGTTTTCATGAGATACTAGAACAAGAACATTTTTTCACAAGATATTATCAAAAGAACCTTTTGTGTGAGATCTAGGAATGAGACCCTTTTATACTGGATCCTGATATAAGAACCTTTTTCATGAGATACTTCTGTGAAACCCTTTTTTATGTGATTTTAGCATTAGTCTCCTTTGTGAGAGTTCCTAGTGGAAGACCCTTTTGCATGATACTTGTCCTGATGTTTTATTTGATAGATATTTTATGAAAAACTTCATCACCAATTATGGATGGGCCATTTGGTATTTATTAGAAAGAGTCCGCCTCTATATCTCCAAATATCATGGACAACCATTTGTTCCACCGCCACAACAATTTTCATGACATGGTTTAAGTGAAATGAGATTAATTGAAAATAATGTGATGGTTATTGATGTTGTCTTCCATGAATTTGAGTGATCCATCATGATATCTAAATAAAATCATGATTTCTATGTGAGTTCCTATCATGAGATCTAAAAAAATCATGAGTTCTTCACTAGATCCCATAGAGAGATCCAAAGACAATCATGTGTGCATCACAACTTCTCAGCACAAGATCCATTAAAAAAAATGCTTTTTTTCCATGCAAATTTCATGATCTCACTATGCGATTCTTTGAAAATCATTATTTTTTACCATGTGCTTCATGATATCTCTCTATTATATCCATTGACAATCATGATTTATCATCATGTTCTTCGCTAGATCTCTCTATGTGATCCTACATATACAACATCTCACCGTCTGCGATATCAAAATGTCTTCTCTTTTATGATATTAGAAGTTTCTCTCTTTCATAAGATTATACATTTAACTCTTTCATGATATAAATCATTTTTCAATTTTTTAAGGACTTATTAGTTGCTCATTCATGAGATCATAAATTTTTTTCTTTCATGAGATCCAACATTTAACGACTGCACAAGATCAAACATTCTTGCTAACCCTTTATGCCTTAATTTACAAATATCCTTTTTAAAAAATCTCAACCATTTCCAACAACAAAAGGACCCAAAAATCACAACCATGATTGATTTTTTCTCACGGGGTTTTTTAGAAGATTTCCCCAAAACCAGATTAGTATGTCGAATACGGTCTAAGGTGTTATAACATAGTTCCAGAATATAAATAATTGTGTATTTTTAAATTATGTTTCAAAATATCAAAACAAATTAAATATATATACATATAAATGATCAAAATAGATTCAAATTATGAAATATGTCCTAGTAGGCTTGTTTTGGGTAGTTAAAATCACTATGGTCGTTTATTTTTTATATCATTATTATTATGTGAAATGAATATTTAAATATCTTAATAATTTCATAAATATAATATATAAACATTATATCCTGGTATAAAACCTTCAATGTAATGAAACTATATGAAATAAAATATGTTATTCATAGTGGCATCAAACCAACAGTTATATGGGAAGCATTTTCATTTTTCAAATTGATGGGAGGAAGGTTGAAAATGGTTATTAAATTAGAATAATACCATTAAAGTATACTAATGATACAAATATAATTATATTATCAAGTCTGTAATAGGATTTTATGGTGTAGAACAATAAAATGTAATGTAATTTAAATTATAATGTAGGTATGAGTTCTTACCATATTCCTTAGGATGATTCCTTTACAAATTGGATTATGCATTAGAATGATGTAATTTTGAGGAGTCCAATACCTATAATATTTGTATAATAGTTTTGGGAATGTTTTTTAGTAGATATTAGTTTAAATAAGAATCTATATGTCTGAGGATACATGGAGGTGAAGGGGTTCTCTTATAAGTGATAGGGGTGTAATTTTGGTAAATATTAGTTTTTTAATATAAAAATGAATGTCATATTGAAGGAAAGTGGATCCAAATTTTATAATAAGAGAATATAAGATATGGTAAGGTCATGAAATCCACATTACACTCATTTAGGGATGTGTTTTTCTGATATATCACAACATTACCTCCTGATTTAACATTTATACCACAAGTTAACCTTAACCATGGTGACAAATTTTTTCTTTCATATATAATTTTTATTAAATTAAATTAAATTAAAATTATTAAATATTATTGATAACTCTAATTAGAAATTTATAATCCATTCTATTGAATTAAATTTTCAATCTGAATAAAATTTTCCACAATGTATGTACGCATAATTCAATAAAAAATGTAGAAAAATGTAATTTTAAACAAAAATATACTTTTTTATTCCAAATATTATGAATAGATTTAAAAACAAGTATATTTATTGATTTATGATTAAAAAAGGGAGGGTTTTTTGGGTTTCAAAACAAACCAAAACTGAATAAAATATTGTGAATACATAATCAAAGGAAAAGTACTAAAAATATTTCTTTTAGAATAAAATATTTATTTGGTTTCAAAATGTGAGTCATTATTTTATAAACATTAATATTTTTAGGTAAATTATTTTACTCCTTAAATATATATTTTATCATGAAAAAGGTTTCATAAATTTTTATGTCATGCTTATATCATGATGATGTCATAAAGGTTATGGTATTTTTTAAAATTAAATATCATATTATTCAACTAAAAATATACACTTTTATAAAAATACTAAAAATTAATCAAAATATAATCATGAAATTAAGAATCCAAAATTAATCTAATTTTATTAAATTTAAAATCAAAATCTTAAGAATTTATCATTTAAATGAAAACATGAAATATAATGAAAACTATTTTTACTGTAATGATGACTTTCTAAACTATAAATTTTCTTAAGGTTATTATATATAAATTTCTAATTAAATAAGTTTTAATATTATTTTACACTGCAACATTTTTTTAGAATAATACTTTAAAAATGATAGAATTTATTTAAGATAAAAATATATAGCAGTTTCAAAACATATTTTTGAAAAACTTAATTTAAAATATTAATTAATTTTATTCACATCTAATTATTATTTATCTTAGAACTATTAAATTTTAATAAATTAACTATTAATAGAACACATGAAATAATTTTTTTAAATCAACAATAATAATATGTAAGGAATTAAAATAAATCATTTTAAATATATTTGTATATATTTGAGGTATTACATTTCTTTTAATTTTCTTAACAATTTTTCATATTTAATTCTAAAGATTTATTAATGTTTATATTGAATTATAAAATGTCTCATTATTTTTTTGATTTTGAATATGATACAACTTATTAAATATAGTATTCATTAAATTATAAAAAAAATTGGGTGTTATAAGACCTCTACCTATTTATCCTATAAGGTTATAGATTATAAATCTAGGTATAAGTCTTACTTTCAAATTAATGTTAATGCTTGAAAACTTCTTCCAAGGGACATGAAAACAATGAGTGGAACTGAATCATGTCAGAAGCAGTATACATTTTTGAATTAATTTCAATGTTAGTCTCATTAAAAGTCCCTAGAAATAATGATGTTTGGATTGAATATGCCAATAAGTCTAGGGAGGATCATATAGAGAACATCATGAGGTATCCTAACATAGCTAATGATGTTGATGAAAAAAGTGACTTATAAAAGGATGAGGAGGATCCCAACTCTATTATAATTGTCAAAGAAAATGAGGAACCCCATGCTATTGTTGTTTGAGTATTTTCCCTAGACCTTACTAATTTATTCTTTCAATTAGTTTGTAATTAAAAAACTTGAATAATAGTAAGTATCTTAGAACATGTTTATTGTTTATATTTGTACAATTAATGTTATAATGTTCTTAGAGTTCTTATTTCATCAAAAGGTTGTCGGAATTCCCTTCCATGATGACATCCTTGAAGTGTTATGATGATATTCATAAATACACATTTTAGGGCTGGATGATATTTCTAATGGATCATAGTTGATATAAGAAATTAAGTGTTGTGGGATCATAAGACGTTGAGACTTTTTTTCATGTAGTTTTCAAATTTTATCCTCCAATGGAGGAGGTTATGGAAACTGAAACACCTGCAATAATTCCACATGTTTTATGTATTATTGGATATTCCTATCTGGGAACATGTGAGTTAGTCCACTGACTTGAGATCAGTATTAATGTATATCATGAGTTTTGTACATTGATGTATTGATGGAACCCATGGGGACATACATTCATGTAAAGGAAGGATATGTTAGTTTTATCATGAGGGATATTTCCCTAATGATAAATTCAAGAAAGGTATTGTCCCTTCTATATTAATTAATGTAGATTTCTTCGACCCTTTGATAGAAATGGAATTTTCAAATTATTTCCATGCCCATGATAGTTTATCAATGAGTTAATTTCTAAAAATTCAAAGAATAATATGTCATGTATATGGGTTGATGAAACATGTAATGAAACCTTCTTAATAAGATATTAATATAATGAAAATATATTACACATTGAGTGTTTGTAGGAGGTAGTCATAGTGATGAATTAACCTTATCTCTTTAGGGGTTAGGATGCATTTCTAGATACCGGTCTTATTTTGTGAGGTGGAATCACTGCTATCAAGATAACGGTTTAGAGAGTCACACACAATGTGTATCCACAAATTCCACCAATGAAGATGAATTAGTGTTTAGGATGACGTTACTACCTACAAAACATGCATTTAACTTTTCTGGTATTTATCAGCTCTAAAAAACCCTGATAATTTAAATTTTCATTTGTTCCAATGAAAGGAATAATAAATTTAACCTTTTATCAATGCTTTTCAGTGCTGATAAAAGAAACCCTTATTAGGGATTTATTTTTAGCACTGATAAAGGTTACCCTTTATCAGTGCTTTATTTTTAGCAGTGATAAATATTTATTTCCTCAGTTTTTTTGTAGTGATGATAAGGGTACGAATAAATGAAATGAAATAAACTAATTAATTAAAAATTTCAATTAATTTTAATAAAAAAAATATATTCCAATTTATATTTTCTAAATAATTATTAATAAAAATGAATAAATTTATTATATATTGTTAAATAATAAATATTTTATTAATTACATAATTATGAGAATTAGGGTAATTAGATTGAATATAATATATATATATATATATATTAAGGTATATAAATGTTGAGCAATGTATTGTTTTCAAACAATTCAAAATAATGTTTTTTAAAGGGGGAGATTATTTTAAATAATACTCTGTCTCTTTATGATGATTTTGATGCTCACAAATACCCTTAATTATTTGCTAATTATTTCGTTGAGTATTTTGCAGGAATTTATTTTATTTATTTATTTCATACAACGAGATTTCATACTTCATTTATTCCGAGATCAATTTTAGCGCGTTCTGGAATCACTGTAGCACGAGATCAATTTTAGCGCGTTCTGGAATCACTGTAGCGCGAGATCAATTTTAGCGCGTTCTGGAATCGCTGTAGCGCGAGATCAATTTTAGCGCGTTCTGGAATCACTGTAGCGCGAGATCAGTTTTAGCGCGTACTGGAATCACTGTTCATACCCTACATTGATGAACGTAACGTATGGATGAAAAGTTTACTTTTTATGTTAAAAGAAACGTATGGTTAAGGAACCTTACGTTATTTTGAAACGTATGGTTAATGAACCTTACGTTGTTGAAAAGTATGGAAGAAGAACATTACGTTTGGAAGGAACCTTACGTTTTTGTTGTTGGACAAGTATGGAAGAGAAACCGTACGTTAGTTTTCAGTGTTGAGTTTGTTTCTCAAAAGTATGGATCATCAACCTTACTTTTATAATCAACCGTACGTTCTTTGGAGAGTTGAAGCAAGACAAAGTATGGATGATCAACCCTATGTTTGAATGCTGAAGAGAAAGTATGTACGTTCTGAACCTTACGTTCTGAACCTTACGTTTGTGAACCCTACGTTTGGAGCCACGTCATCAACCCTACGTTTGGCGTCGGGATATTTTTGACAGACGATATTTCCTTTTGCATTGGTCAAACAGGCGGATTATTAAGCGGATTTTGAGCCGATTCTTAAGTACGACTTTGACGGAATCAACGACGATTTTCAACGGATTAATGATTGATTTAAACGGAGCTTTTTATGCCGATTCTTCAGGGGAGTTACAACGGCTCTGTTATTTCATTTTTTTTTAATATAGCAAATCTAAAGGAGATTTTCATGGATCTATTTATGCGGAAGATTTTCTCAGATTTGAATATATATGTTCTATTTTGGAAACTTCAGATATATATATACACAGGAATGTGTATGAAATATATAGATTGATCTTTTAACGAGCAAGAAACAGAGACTGTGTGAAGGCGTTCTTTTCTGGTGATCAAGAAGAAGTGTAAAACCTTTTTTACCGAAGGAAGATCTTGATAGAAGATTCACGTGTTCTACATCGACTATATGTTGTGAATCTACTGCTGCTGAAGTTGTGAAGTTTCTTGTAATATCTATTGCAACTGGATCGACTCAGAACTGTTTTGATTACAGATATTTATTTTCTGAAGACGACGATCTATCTACTGTCAATTGCATTCTGTTGCAATTGTGAAGAACAACTGGATAAGTGTTTTCTTTATCGAAATCCTTTTTATTTTTGAGTGATCAGCTTCTCGTTCTAAGCTGTGTGGGTTCGTGTTTGAACCAGGAAGGCTGTGTTTTCCTGAAACTTGTAAAGGTGTCAACTGCCTGTACTCAGTTGTGAACAAGTCTGTGGAAACGAGGACCAGATAGTGAAAATCGTCAAGCTCGTGGATTTGAGCGTTGGTGGAGTGGACTAGGGGCCTTCTGTTCCCCGAACCACTATACATCCGTGTGTTCATGCTTTTACTTTTTCCGCTGCATATTTAATCGTGCTAAAGAATAGTGGACAGAATTTGTCTAAATTGAAGAGATTGTAATAATTTTGAAAAGACACAATTCACCCCCCCCCCCCCCCTCTTGTGTGTAATCCGTAGATTCAGATCCAACAGTTGGTATCAAAGGAGGAGCTTCTTATTTTTAAAGTCTTATCAAGCTAGAAGTATTTAGAGATTATACATAGTGTATCATGGCTGACATGAGAGAGGGAATGTCAATGGTCAGATCACCTTACTTTAATGGAGATAATTATGGCTGCTGGAAATCACGTATGATTATTTATCTGAAAAATCTTGGTTACAAAGTCTATTCAAAGATTCTGACTCCCTATGAAATTCCTGAAAATCCCGATACATGGAGTGCTGCTACAGAGGCTGAGTATGTCATGAATTCAAAAGCTATGAATGCAATCATCTGTGGTCTAGGACCGGATGAATTTAACAGAGTATCTCAATGCCCGACTGCATATGAAATGTGGCAAACAATAGCTGTTGCTTATGAAGGAACAGATAATGTAAGACAGATGAGATATGCAACTGCTAAATTAAAATTCGATACTTTCAGAATGATTGAAGGAGAGAGCATCACTCAGATGAATGGAAGATTGACAGAAATTGTCAATAATATAACAGCTCTAGGAGAACCAATCAAGCAGGCTGATCAAGCGTTTAAGGTACTGAGAGTACTTCCTACTCGATGGAATGGAATCTCTGCAGCAATCAGACAATCAACTTCTGTTAAAGATCTAACTATGAGAGATCTGATTGGTACATTGATGATGTACGAGGCTGAAATGCAAGATGAGGTAAATGAGCATAAAGTCTACATAAAAAGGGAAAATACTGCTTTGAAAGTGACTTCTCAACAAAAGGATAGAAAGATGAAGAACAGAGAAGTAAGTGCTAAATCAGAAAGCTCTGATTCTTCAAATTCGGATGAAGAACTGGCTCAGCTAGCCAGAAAATTCAGAAAGTTCTACAGTAAGAAGAAAGACTTCAAGAAATCCTTCAAGAAGGATAGCAAGGAAGTGAGATGTTATGAATGAAAAAAGATGGGACATATCAGACCGGATTTCCCAAAATTGAAAGATGCAAAGAAGAAGAAATTCTTCAAAATAGATGATTATGAGCAGAAAGACAAGAAAGCTATGAAAGCTACTTGGAGTGTTTCTGAAGACTCAAGTAATTCTTCTGAATCAAGCTCAGAGAAGGAGGAATCCAATTTAAAAGCAAATATGTGTTTCATGGCTGAAACTGATGAGGTACACTCATACTACTCCTCTGACTCAAATAATGAATCAAACTCTGAAACAAGCTTCTCAAATAAAAAACTTGCAGCTTACTGCAATATGCTTGAAGAAAGGTATGACTCATTATTTAAAAAATATAAATCTATAAAGAACTTGTATAAAGCTATTTCAGATGAGATAAATACTTTGCTAAAACAACATAAGGAATTAATTGACAAATACAACTCTGCTGACTCAAATAAAATTAATTTTGAATCAAAAATAAAAACTCTACAGGATGAAGTAGAATCTTATAAAAAGGCTGCGTTAGTTTTTACAAAAGGAGAAAACGCCTTAAATGAGATACTTTGAAAAACTGTAATTAAAAAGGAAAGTTTTGGAATGGGAAGTAAAGGAGAAAACCCTAAGTTATACAAAAATTATTTTGTTCCTAGCACTAAACAGGTTATTTGTAACTTCTGTGGAACAAAAGGTCATATAGCTAAAAACTGTTTTCTAAGACAACCTCAAATATGTGGAATTAAGAAAGCTTATATTTCCAATGATCTATATGATTCAATAAATTTTAAGAAAACAAAGCAAATCTTGATACCCAGATCACTGCTTGCTAACACTCCTGGACACAACAAAATATGGGTACCAAAGCAATTTGTTTGAATGTCTTTGCAGGTAGCAGGTCACCAAAGAAAGAAAGAAATATGGTATATGGACAGTGGCTGGTCAAGACACATGAGTGGAACTTCAGCTAATTTCTCTTCTCTTACTCGAAAGTAAGGAGGACTTGTCACCTTTGATGACAATGGCAAAGGAAAGATTATTGGTATTGGAACAGTTGGAGATCCAGAGACAGTCTCAATCAACAAAGTACTTTATGTACAAGGGTTAAAACACAATCTGATAAGTATCTCTCAACTCTGTGATGATGGATACACTGTTGATTTTACTAACAATAGTTGTATTGTTTCTAAAGATAAACTGTTTAAGTTTAGAGCACCCAGAACTGATAATGTTTATACTTTGGATTTGTATTCCTTGTGTAAATAACAAGTAAACTGCTTAACTGCTAATATAAGTGAATCCTGGATCTGGCATAGAAGACTTGGTCATTGCAATATATATGCTTTACATAAATTATCTAAGAAACATCTAGTTTCTGATTTTCCTAGTCTCAAATTTGAAAATGACAGATTCTGTGATGCATGTCAGCTTGGCAAGCAACACAAATCATCATTCAAATCTGTTAATAAAGTTGCTACAACTAAACCTCTAGAACTTATCCATATGGATTTGTTTGGACCTTCAAGAGTAGCAAGTTTAGCTGGTAAATTATATGTTTATGTATTATTTGATGATTATTCTAGATTTACTTGGATTTTCTTTTTGAAATTTAAAAGTGAAGCTTTTAGTTTATTTGAAGGTTTTTGTAAATCTATTCAAATTGAAAAAGGTTTTAATATAATCTCATTGAGAAGTGATCATGGTGGAGAATTTGAGAACCAGGAATTTAATTCCTTTTGCTCAAACATGGGTATTAAACACACCTTCTCTGCTCCAAGAACACCTCAACAGAATGGGATTGTAGAAAGAAGAAATATAACTATTCAAGAAATGGCTAGAACTATGTTAAATGAATATAGCCTACCTATATATTTCTGGGCAGAAGCTGTTAATACAGCTTGTTATATAATGAATAGAATTTTAATAATACCTATTTTGAAAAAGACACCCTATGAACTATGGAATAACAGAAAACCTAAAGTAAATTACTTTAATGTTTTTGGATGCAAGGTTTACATCTTGAATACCAAAGATAATCTTGGTAAATTTGATCCAAAATCTGATAAAGGTATTTTCTTAGGACATTCTGTAACCTCCAAAGCTTATAGAGTCTATAATAAAAAGTCAAGGATTGTTGAAGAATCAGTTCATGTGAAATTTGATGAATCTGATCCTTTTGAGAAAAGGATAGAACAAATAGATGAACCTGATTCTAATGAAAACATGAGACTTGAGAATTTAAAGAATGATTTTGAAAATGATATAAAAGAAATTCAGTCCAGTTCAGAAGAACATGACACTAAAGAACCATTGAATGTAATGCCTAGACAGTCTAGAACCTTAAAGAATCACCCTTTAGAATCTGTGATAGGTGACTTAGAGACTGGTATTCAAACTAGACGAAACCTTGGAAACATAGTTGAATTCTCTGCTTTCCTATCCCAACAAGAACCTAAGACCATAGAAGAAGCCTTAGATGATGAGAGCTGGGTAATATCAATGCAGGATGAATTGAACCAGTTCAAGAGAAATAAGGTTTGGGAATTAGTTGAAAGACCACATGATTATCCAGTAATAGGAACTAAATGGGTCTTTAGAAATAAACAGGATGATCAAGGGATAATAACTAGAAATAAAGCAAGATTAGTAGCTAAAGGATATAATCAAGAAGAAGGAATAGATTATGATGAGACCTTTGCACCTGTAGCCAGGTTAGAAGCCATTAGAATCCTTTTAGCCTATGCATCTTATATGAATTTTAAATTATTTCAGATGGATGTTAAATCTGCCTTTTTAAATGGTTATTTAATGGAGGAAGTTTATGTTGAGCAACCTCCTGGTTTTGAAAATTCTCAAAAACCAGATTCTGTTTTCAAACTTACTAAAGCTCTTTATGGCCTTAAACAAGCACCTAGAGCTTGGTATGAAAGACTAAGTTCTTTTCTTTTGAAAAATGATTTTACTGTTGGACTGGCAGATCCAACACTCTTTAAGAAAACTGTGAAAAATAATGTTTTGTTGGTTCAAATTTATGTTGCTGATGTAATTTTTGGATCAACTAATAAAATTCTTTGTCATGAATTTTCAGAATTAATGCAAAAAGAATTTGAAATGAGTATGATGGGAGAATTAAATTTCTTTTTGGGTCTTCAAATATTTCAAAAAGATTTTGGAAATGTTTTAAATCAATGCAAATACATTACTGATTTACTTAAGAAATTTGGACTTGAAAACAGCAAGCCATTTACAACTCCTATGTGTACTAATATAAAACTTGATTTGGATGAAACTGGAAAATCAGTGGACAACAAGTTATATAGAGGTATGATTGGTAGTTTGTTATATCTTACTGCTAGTAGACCAGATATAATGTATTCAGTATGTCTTTGTGCTCGATTTCAATCAAATCCCAAAGAATCCCATTTAACTGCTGTTAAAAGAATTTTTAGATATTTAAAAGGTACTATTTATCAATCTCTGCTTTATACAAAAACCTCTGATTTTAATTTAATTTCATATTCAGATGCTGACTTTGGAAGCTTTAGATTAGACAGGAAGAGTACTTCAGGAACATGTCACTTTTTAGGGAAGTCTTTAGTATCATGGTCTAGTAAGAAACAACACTCAGTTGCCCTGTCAACAGCCGAGGCAGAATATGTGTCTTCAGGTAGTTGCTGTGCACAGGTGTTGTGGATGAAAAACACTCTTATGGACTTTGGATTAAATTTCAATAATACACCTATTTTATGTGATAATACTAGTGCAATTAATATTTCAAAAAATCCTATTAGTCATTCTAGAACTAAGCACATTGATATAAGACATCACTTTTTAAGAGATCATGTGTTTAAAAAGGATATATTTTTAGAATTTGTAAATACAGAAAATCAATTAGCAGATATTTTTACTAAACCACTTCCCACGGCAAGGTTTGAATTTATTAAGGGGGAGTTAGGTTTATTTAATTTTAAATAGTTTTTTTTTCAAAAAATCTTATTCTGTTTTCGAATTATGCTTAATTTCTGTTTTCCGTTATAAGTAATTTTATTTTGTTTTAAATAAAAGTAATGATTAGTGATTACACGGGAATCAAGGCTGTCAGAACCGTTTCACCTTCTAAACTGCTTCACCTTTTTCGGAAACCCTTTCGAAAACATAAAACCGCACATCTGCTCCAAAACCCTTTTCTGAATCTTCAAACCCTAAACTTACGAACCTTCAGAAATCGTTGTTGGAATGGCAAAGACTAAGCGTCCAGATGAAGCCGAGAGCAGTGCTGCAAAGAAACCTAAGGTAGTTAGTCGGAAAATACTGCAAGGTAAAGTCATAGATTTAGAGTGGCTGTTTGAAACTAATTTACTGTTGAAGCAAGCGTTGTCGTTTCAAAGCCTTGAGCAAGCTTTTAATAGTGAAAATTCTGAGTTTCTATATGAGACAGAAATGAGACATTTCTTTAGAACTGTTCAGTTTAGCCTTGGAGATACAGAGGATAGTTTATTGGCTCAAATAGAGGATAAGGACTTTTCAATATCATCTGTAGAGATAAGTCAAATTCTTAACTTCCCTCATGAAGGAGTTTTTCATTTCGATTTACGGAATATTGGAGATTCTGTACATAAGTCTGAAGACATTATGTCTTTTCTGTTTGGAACCAGAGTGATAAAGAAGATGTTTATTAAGGATTTGGAGCCCGATCAGAAAATTTTGGTAAAATTTGTTCAGACTGGTTTAGCACCAAGAATGGCTGAGATGGAGAAAATCCTATACCCTGACATGTACATAATGTATCTTCTGATGTGTGATATTAAGTTTAATTTTCCTTGGTTTATGATAAGATATCTAAGTTACTGCTGTCAGAGTGAAGCAAGAATGACCTTTTTCCCTTATGGAAGGTTCATTTCTTTGTTTTTGTTTAAAAGAGGAATGATCAGATTGGTAGATGCTGGGGTGAAATGTCACCACAGTAATGTTTTTAATGATGGAACTTTGAGGAAAGTAGGATACTTCTGGAGCACAATTAAAGGAAAACTCTTACCTGTTGGAGCTGAGGAAAACTCGGAGAGTGCTCAGGCTCAACCGGCTAAGTCCAAGGAGGGACAAACAGAATCAAGAGTTAGTACAATGGCAAGGAGAATTAGTTTTGAGATGGAGGAAGTTGAGGAAGAGAGAAGTCAAGAAGGACTTCAATCTAGAAGGAAGAGGTCCATTGATGAAGAAATTATCTCTCCTGCCTTGAAATCCTCTGAACCGTTATTTTCTTATTAATTTGTGAGAGAAGCTGTTGTTGAGCAGACTGCACCGATAGAGGAACCAGCAGCTCAAACAGAAACTCATAAAGAACCTCAATCTGCTGCTGTGGCTGTTGAAAAAGTAATTCAACAAGAACAACTTATGGAGGCAGTGCCTGGTGAAGAAGTGGCCCGACCTCAAGATTTACATGAAAATGTTGTTCTTGACCAATCAGTAGAAGTCAGAGAGACTACTGTTCATGATGAACATACTTCTGAAGCTAATACATAGGTACTTCAGGAAGATTTTTCAGTGGAAGAGTTTCAGGCTTCAAAAGATAGTTCAGTGGATCAACCTTGTCAGGACAAGGACAAAGAACAGTCAGATGCAGATTCCTTACCACTTGCCCTGCTTCATCAACCTAATTCTGGACATGAGAATCGAGCACAGGGTGCCCCTGATTCGAGAAAAGAAGAAGTTGTTGAGTTGTACAAGCGTATCTCTCAGTTAGAATCTGAGAATGTTAGTCTCAGAAATTCTCTGAACTTAGAGCAGTTGAAGTTTCAGAAGCTGAAAGAATGTACTGTTTCAAGACAGGAAGTAGATTTGTTTAAGACTGATATGCTGCATGCTGTTGATCAGTTAAAATCAGAGATGGTAAAGAAAGATGATTTGTTTGAGTTGAAGATTTACATGGAGAATAAATTTGAGTCTGTTGCAAACAGTGCTGTGAGTGGATCAGGCTCTTCACCTGATTTGATTCGGAAATTTCAAGCAATTACTGCAGCAATGTGCAATATGAGTGACAGATTACACGATATTCAGTTTAATAGTGCCCCTTTGTCAGTTTTTCTAGATAATCAGAGATTTTTAGTGGATCAGTTGACATCTGGAGAGCAACCGATTAGGATTCTTTTGAATCGGTTATCAGAAAAACTGGCTCTTTTTGTTGAAAAAGAAGAAAGAATGCATGAGTTTTTCAGAGTTAATTTGATTGAAGATATTCATATGACTCAAGAGAACAGAGATCTTATCATCAAGTTAGGAGATGGGATGATGAAGAGGCTCAGAGAACAGTTTACAGAGATAAAGACCGCGATTCAAAGGAGATAGACACCTTTTTTCCTGTCTTATCTATGAAACTTGATTCCTCTGTATATCACAATCGTTTATATATAACAGCTTGTGAATGAAAATTCTTTTCTTATTTTTTTTGTTTATTGATTTATGATTGAGTTAGCCAGTATAAAAAATTCACTTATTCATACACAGTTAATTATAGCATTTACTTATAGTTCAGTGCAATATTGAATGTGTTCAAATCCGTAATTTTTCATTCTTTTTGATATCACAAAAATGGGTAGAATTTGGATAAACACAACATTTAAATTCATTTGTTTCCTATGAAGAAATTTGGATATATGGGAGAATTTGGATATATACGACATTTATCTTTTATCTATTTTTAGCTGAGAATTTATTTTTATGGGGGAGAAATTTTATTATAGTTAAATATTGTTTTAATCCTTTCAAAATTCTAAAATTTTATAAAACTAATTTTTCAATAAAGATTGCAATTAAATTAGTTCTATTATTTTATGGGTTTTGTGATCATCAAAAAGGGGGAGATTGTTGAGCAATGTATTGTTTTCAAACAATTCAAAATAATGTTTTCTAAAGGGGGAGATTATTTTAAATAATACTCTGTCTCTTTATGATGATTTTGATGCTCACAAATACCCTTAATTATTTGCTAATTATTTCATTGAGTATTTTGTAGGAATTTATTTTATTTATTTATTTCATACAATGAGATTTCATACTTCATTTATTCCGAGATCAATTTTAGCGCGTTCTGGAATCACTGTAGCGCGAGATCAATTTTAGCGCGTTCTGGAATCACTGTAGCGCGAGATCAATTTTAGCGCGTTCTGGAATCACTGTAGCGCGAGATCAATTTTAGCGCGTTCTGGAATCACTGTAGCGCGAGATCAGTTTTAGCGTGTACTGGAATCACTGTTCATACCCTACGTTGATGAACGTAACGTATGGATGAAAAGTTTACTTTTTATGTTAAAAGAAACGTATGGTTAAGGAACCTTACGTTATTTTGAAACGTATGGTTAATGAACCTTACGTTGTTGAAAAGTATGGAAGAAGAACATTACGTTTGGAAGGAACCTTACGTTTTTGTTGTTGGACAAGTATGGAAGAGAAACCGTACGTTAGTTTTCAGTGTTGAGTTTGTTTCTCAAAAGTATGGATCATCAACCTTACTTTTATAATCAACCGTACGTTCTTTGGAGAGTTGAAGCAAGACAAAGTATGGATGATCAACCCTACGTTTGAATGCTGAAGAGAAAGTATGTACGTTCTGAACCTTACGTTCTGAACCTTACGTTTGTGAACCCTACGTTTGGAGCCACGTCATCAACCCTACGTTTGGCGTCGGGATATTTTTGACAGACGATATTTCCTTTTGCATTGTTCAAACAGGCGGATTATTAAGCGGATTTCGAGCCGATTATTAAGTACGACTTTGACGGAATCAACGACGATTTTCAACGGATTAATGATTGATTTAAACGGAGCTTTTTATGCCGATTCTTCAGGGGAGTTACAACGGCTCTGTTATTTCATTTTTTTTTAATATAGCGAATCTAAAGGAGATTTTAATGGATCTATTTATGCGGAAGATTTTCTCAAATTTGAATATATATGTTCTATCTTGGAATCTTCGGATATATATATACACAGGAAAGTGTATGAAATAAATAGATTGATCTTTTAACGAGTAAGAAACAGAGACTGTGTGAAGGCGTTCTTTTCTGGTGATCGAGAAGAAGTGTAAAACCTTTTTTACCGAAGGAAGATCTTGATAGCAGATTCACGTGTTCTACATCGACTATCTGTTGTGAATCTACTGCTACTGAATTTGTGAAGTTTCTTGTAATATCTATTGCAACTGGATCGACTCAGAACTGTTTTGATTACAGATCTTTATTTTCTGAAGACGACGATCTATCTACTGTCAATTGCATTCTGTTGCAATTGTGAAGAACAACTGGAGAAGTGTTTTCTTTATCGAAATCCTTTTTATTTTTGAGTGATCAGCTTCTCGTTCTAAGCTGTGTGGGTTCGTGTTTGAACCAGGAAGGCTGTGTTTGCCTGAAACTTGTAAAGGTGTCAACTGCCTGTACTCAGTTGTGAACAGGTCTGTGGAAACGAGGACCAGATAGTGAAAATTTCCAAGCTCGCGGATTTGAGCGTTGGTGGAGTGGACTAGGGGCCTTCTGTTCCCCGAACCACTATACATCCGTGTGTTCATGCTTTTACTTTTTCCGCTGCATATTTAATCGTGCTAAAGCATAGTGGACAGAATTTGTCTAAATTGAAGAGATTGTAATAATTTTGAAAAGACACAATTCACCCCCCCCCCCCCCCCTCTTGTGTGTAATCCGTAGATTCAGATCCAACAATAAATATGATTTATAAATTACCAAATATTTACGCGCTTTACATTAAATAGTCAAATATTTGTTGAATAATGGTTTACAATTACAATTTAATATGAGTTAAAAAGATTGACTAAATGCATTTTACTCGATATATAATTGAATATCATATAATTTTTAAATTTAACATATATAGATCAAATCTATGTCATATTGATTTCACATACACTACTTGAATTTGAGGTATTTGCGATGGGTTATTTGCAAAGGGATCTCGTCGCAAAATAGATTTTGTGAGGGGGCCCTATCGTAAATATATCATTGCATAAAACAGCATCCTGAATATTATTTTTGCGATGGGTCAATTTCTCATCATTAATAGTTCTCCGTTTTTATATAAAAGACCTTTTTGTGATGGGCCCTTTGGAAAAAAATATTTGCGACGGTCCCCTTTTCCCATCGAAATAGTTATTTAAAAAATATAGAAACTATTTGTGATGGATCAAAAAAGGTATCGTCATAAATATATAATAAAATAAAAAACTATTCAAAAAAATTATTATAAATTATTATTTAAAAATAAATATATTATTAATACTATTAAAATAAATAATATTATATTATATAATAATAATACTAATATTAATAATATAAAAAGTTATATTTTTATAATATTAATAACAAAATAATACTAATAATATAATAATTTTATTGTTATTATTATTATTTATGAAAAAACTAATATTAATATTATTAAAAAAAATATTAAACATTAAAATTCAAAATATTCCAAAAAATATAATAATAATAATAATAATATATTATTATTATTATTATTATTATTATTAAAATAAAAAAATATTAAGAAAAATATTATAGATAATAAATATTAAATATTAAATATTAAAACATTAAAATATTAAAAATAAAAAAAATTAAAATTAAATTATACAATATTCACACCAATATAAAAGACCAAAACAGTAAATAGTTAATAATACAACAAACATTGAATTCAAATGTTTTTTACAAGACAAAAAATAACTAGGGGTGGTGTTCTCGAGGAGGTGGTGAGCTAGAGGAGAAGGTGGAGGAAACATCATCCCAAAACTACGAGTCAGACATCACATGTACTCTATCTGCTTGTGTTAATGATGCTGCCATCGAACCATCTGTTCCTCGTACTACTGTTGTTATCGTTAGTGCTCCTCCTTATGCAATTGTTGTTGCTGATGTATCTTCTCCTGCTCCTTACACAAGATCCC
Source organism: Viscum album (assembly GCA_963277665.1). Classification (NCBI taxonomy): domain Eukaryota; kingdom Viridiplantae; phylum Streptophyta; class Magnoliopsida; order Santalales; family Viscaceae; genus Viscum; species Viscum album. The sequence goes on from OY728150.1 coordinate 193,149,175, forward strand.
TTTAAGCTTACTCTAAGCTCGCAGTTACACCTGATATTGTGGGCCAGAAGACGATTCCTCTCCATGAGTTCCTCTCGAGAAGGATTCCGACATCACAGTAGTACCAAAATAAGTCCCATGAGTCAATCAGGAGATGATACCAACTACTCTTCCCTTCTTGAAGGCATACTGGGTTTCCTGCATCCATATCGCCTCATCAAAATGGTGAGCACTAGTCTGATCAACTGTCTTGGCCTGACTCTCAGTATATTTCTATGAAGTCGTAGCCTCATATGACTCCTTCAGTTCCAATTTGAAATTAAAATAGTTAAAAAATTATATTCAGGTAATTTCTAAACGGAAAAAAATAATAATTACCACAATCTAACGTTGGGGATCACCTCTATTATTTCCAGTGGCTAGATCATTGTACATACTCTGATAAAAATCGTACTCCATAATATTGGGCTGATCAACTTCCTATATGAATATAAAATAAACTTTTTATATTTAAAATTATAAAAAATATTTAAAAAATTACTTTCTAGATGCTCTCTATGTGTACTGAATGTACGGCTACCGGCTAGATGCAACACCTCCTATCTCCCCCAGTTCTATCTTCCCAAGGAAGATCTCCTCTGATGTCCATCACCAAACTAGTGACAACATAATCTATCCCAAACTTGAGATAAAATGTACTGTATTCAGTGGTTTCTACACTACTCATCAAATACTATCACTCCATTCTACATGGTTGTCCTTCTCAAACTGTGAAAAAACTAATAGAAACGGTCATGCATAGACACCTCCCATGCCACCTAGATAGCATCATTCATGATACCATTGATGTGATTCCATAAGCCCTACAAATAATTTATAATATCATGTTATTAATGAAATAAATTTCAAAATAAATATTATTTATTTATGTACTAGCCAATGATTGAACAGGTCAAGGTACACATCAATGGAAATCTGCTTCAATGTGATCCATGACTAAGAAAAATAATTGCGCAAGATAGTGCTCCCCTGTCCAACAGCGATATGTGCAAAACTTTGAAAAAAGAACAAATAATAAAACAATTAGTATATAAATAAATTAATGAAAGCTAACTAAAATACACAGGTCACCATACCTCTGCGTGTGTGGATCGAATCCAAGACAAGGAAGTCATTCGGGGATAGGGTTAGGAATCATCAGTCACACAACACTGTGCCCCCTCTGCTTACCCCCTAAACCGCTAGTGGGATAAGGGTTTGATGATCCTAAATCCTCCTCATCCAAAGGTAGATCAGACTCATGTAACTGAATAAATAGATCATCATCCATCTGAAACACAAAATTATTGTTATTAGTAAATAGTTGAAAATAACTATTATATATAGATATATATTGGTTATGATTATAACCAACATTTAACTGTTTCATTGTCCACCTTCATCATCATCTTCAAATCTAACGATGTCAATGTCCTAATATTCCTCCTCGGCATCAACAATATCCATATGAGATTCAATTTCATCATCTATTTTCATTTCAAATTCATTTATAACATCATTAACATCATCATCACCATTGACCCTTAATTATGGGGTTTCATCATGATATTCATGTATCTTTGTGAAAAAGATTTATTTTGAGTAGTCTCTTTAAAATTTTCAATTCCTTTCACTTTATTGAAATCACATTCAGTTTGAGTAAAATTATTTTTCAGAAATTTTATTTTTATGATGCTCCACCAATCACTCAAGTCTCGTTAAGTAGCATATAACATTGTCTAATAAATTTTATAAGCCTCTTGATCCAGTAAAAATGGTTCATTTACTGCAAGAAGTTTTTATATTTAATATCAATTATTCCATGAGTTGTATTAACATACATTAATCTCTTAGTATCTAACCACTGACATTTAAACATCGTTATGTAATTTTACCCTAGATAACACAGTTCAATAATTCATCCAACTTCTTGTAAAATTCCACTTCCGTTTCTCTATGATCAAATCCTCTCAAGAAAACTCCATTTTTCATTGTTTTTTTCGATTCCCCATATGCACATGTATGAAATCAAAAACCAATCACCACATATACATTATATGATTTAACCATTTTGGATGGTGGGTTACTCAATATACACAGTTACTCATAAATTTTATAATCATGTTGAGACATCTAAAATTTCTTAAAAAAATTATCAATATAATAAATAATAAACTGAATTGATATCTTAAACCATATATAATTTATGGTACCAATTTTTGAAACCACAGAGAAATTTTTTTTCCATAGTTATTCAAGAGAAACTGATGTAAATTGTCTAAGCTGTTTCTTGATATGATAATCATATAACCTGAAAATAAGATAAGTTTAATTACAATAACATAAATTGTAGAATAATTGATAGAATAACTTATAGTACAAATGATATCATTTCGTCACAATTGAGCTGAACATATGTATGAGATCTGTGATGTTCATCATTGGAAATCCATCGTTCATGAACTCCACTGAAGCAAAGCTCTGGGCGATTAAAAGCTGATAATTGATTTCCCATTTCATCATCAACATTCCCATCGTTCTATCCCTTATAGTTATATTTTTAGGGATATTCAGATTCAAAATAATGAGATCAGAGAAAATAAATTTCTTCTTGCAAATAAGATTCAACAATTGATCCTTCAACTAATGCTTTGTTAAGTACTCTTTTCTCCAATTTCCACATGTATCTCTCAAATGGGTACATCCATTTAAACTGTACTAGACCTCCAAATTTTTCATCATGTGGCAAATGTAATATCAAATGTTCCATTGAGTCAATGAAATCCAACAGAAAGATTTTTTATAGTTTATATATAATTACAAAGATATCGTCTTCCAGTTTTGTTAGTGCATCATAGTATTTCTTCACCACACAAATGTCTCGAAACAATATGATATGTCCTTTATCGAATCCAAAATCATATAATTCAACAAACCTATTAATCCAATCATCATAATTCTTTCCATTATAATATGACAATCATGACTTTTAAATCTGGTAATATAACCTTTCCAAACACATCTACCCAAATTGGAAGCATATCCATATGGAAGTCTCAAATCTTTAATCCACTGACACAATAACAAGATACTCTCTTTGGACATTGTATAAGCTACTTTTGGATTCATTAACATTTTTGATCTGACATTTTCAGACAATTGAAGTTATGGTTACCTTCAAATTTGGGTGAGATCTAATGGTGCCTTTATATTATCTTTGGTCTTACCTAGGGTATCCATAACTATATGAAATAAATTATCAAAAGATTTCTACTCAATATATATGACATCTAACCTATGGTGGACCAAAAAATCCGACCAATATATCAGATCCCAAAAAATTCTCTATTCTATCCGATTGTGTTCGTTCCCAAATCCAGGAATTTACTGTAGGTTTATTGTTGGTTTAAATCTTATGGGAAGTAATGAAAATACAATTTATTTTAACTCTGTACGTGATATCATTTTTGGAGGTTCATCACTTTCAATTGTTCCTTTTCTGAAATGATATTTGTTTCTCCAAAAAGGATGATCAGTTGGAAGAAATCTGTTATGACGGTCAAAATAGAAAGGTTTTTTTTCATTTATGAGCATAAATGCTATATAGTCACTCCTAGAGTAAGAAAATGATTTCGGACTATGTGTACTCTATCAAGATAACATGCCATATGTCGGTAAGTCACTAATTTTCCACCTCAATATAGCATTTTGTAGGAAATTTTGTTTCGCCGCAACATCATTTGTACTAACACCATTACTCCACAATGAATTTAACACATTAATCAATGTCTTTAAATAAACATAAATATTCATTTTAATATGTTTTGAGATTAATAAGGTCAAAAAGATATAAGGCTCTTTCATCAACATCCATGGAGGTAAACTGTATAGAGTTATAAAGACATTCCAACATGAATATTGACTACCATACTAACCAAACGGATAGAAACCCTCGGGAGAGAGACCCAATCACATGTTCGAGGCTTCTAAAGAAAAAGATAGATGCAATCGGTCATAATTTTTCCATGAATAACCATAAGATGGATGATTCATTCTTTTACCAGTTTAAATCTTGGTTTTGTTCCATGAAATCATTATCATTGTGTTCTGATACATAAATAAACACTGTAACCTGGGTGTAAGTAGGAAATATCTCAACTATTTTACAAGAATCATTCTAGAATTCCCCATTAGAGCTTCTTTATACCTTGATTGTCCACCTGTGGGGAAACTATACAATGACACATTTTCACTATCATATAAGATACAATCATTTGAACATGCATGATGTTTCTGATAACTAAGCCCCAGATTATGAACTAGCCTCTTTCTTTTATAGTAATTTGTCGGAAACACATTTTCTTTAGCTAACAGTGTTTTAGAAAAAAAAATATCTGATCAAAAAAATTGTATAACATTCCATTATCTGATTTAATATCCATAAATCTTTCAACCACTTATAATTTCCTGATCTTGCAACCAGGATGTAATTCATCCTCAAAATACCTCAACTACTAAAAAAATTCAGATGTTTCCAACACAGGAGTTAAATCAATATCAACCTTAATTTCAATTTGTTGAGTTGATGGACCTGTAACATCATGTCCTAAATTTTGAAACCATGATGGATCCTGAATAATATTATTAGTATCCTATCCTGAACTATTTTCACTATGTTAATACAAAATAACATAATCTAGTTGAAAACCCAGACGCAAGAGATGTCCTCCATCATTTTCAAATGTGTCAAACATTTTTAGAGCACGTTTTTTTCAAGGACACTTAATTGTTCCTTCTGAAACAAATTCTATTTTTGATGATTCAAATGATAAGAAAGATTTAATACCCTCAATATATATAGGATTTAAACTAGAATCGTTTGAATATCTACTCTGATTTATTCAAGCGTGATCATCTAATAATCAATATTGTTGAAATCTTTTTCCCATATTTTTCTACAAAATATAAAATCATTAATGTTTTGAATAATTTTATATAATAATAAATTTATCTAAAAAAGAAAAGATAAATAATTACAGATACTTATTACCAATTACCACTAACTACGGGTGACACAATTTCCAGTGGATTGGTAGTTTTTCTTTTGTCTGACATCTCATTTACTTGTAAATTTCTCACACTGAAATCATAATGAAGTATCTGCTTGGAGGTACGCATATATATTCCCCGTGAATATGAGAATGCATAAGCATGCCTCTGAACATATTCTCCATTGTGATTTCAGTTTGAGAAATATGCATGTAAATTAGTCGTCGGACAAAAGATCCCCCTTTTTGTTAATGAATCATCTTCTTGCAACTATCACCAACAGAAAACATATTCTGAAAAATGTAGTCCTACAAATTCATATCCAATCTCGGGCATACGAGATTGGACTGCATACATAGGAGCACATTTTTCATAATGTTTTCATTTTGTGAGAGTTGAATGTAGAAGAGTCACCTAGAAAAAGGAGTGTCACCAATCCACTGAAAATTGTTCCATGTTCTTACAATTTATTTAAATTATCACTATTTTATACTAATTCTTTCAATTTATTTAAAATTCATTCAATTTTTTACTAATTATTACTAATTATTTATAATTATTAGTTTTTTTCCCAATTATTACTATTTATTATTAATTAATACAATTTATTAGTAATTATTACTATTTATTAGAATTTATTACTATTTATTAGTATTTATTACTAATTATTACTATTTATTACTAATTATTACTAATTATTTCTAATTATTCATAATTATTACTAATTATTGCTAATTATTACTAATTGTTGCAAATTATTATTAATTTTTTCTAACTGTTACTAATTATTTCAAATTATTTCTTATTATTACTAATTATTGATAATTATTACTGATTGATACTAATTATTAGTATTTGTTGTTAATTATTAGTATTTGTTGCTAATATTGCTAATTATTGCTAATTATTGCTAATTATTGTTAATTGTTTCTAATTATGGCTAATTATTTCTAATTATTTCTAATTATTGATAATTATATCTAATTATTTGTAATTATTGCTAATTGTTGGTAATTATTCCTAATTTTTGCTAATTATTGCAAATTATTATTATTTATTACTAATTATTATTATTTGTTGCAAATTATTAGTATTTGTTACTAATTATTAGTATTTGTTACTAATTATAAGTATTTATTACGAATTATTAGTATTTGTTGCTAATTATTAGTCCATGTTGCTGATTATTAGTATTTTTTGCCAATTATTAGTATTTGTTGCTAAGTATTAGTATTTGTTTCTAATTATTAGTATTTGTTGCTAATTATTTCAAATTATTAATAATTATTTATAAGTGTTGATAATTATTTCTAATTATTGCTAATTATTTCTTATTGTTTCTAATTATTGCTAATTATTGCTAATTATTCTGAATTATTGCTAATTATTCTTAATTATTTCTAATTATTACTAATTATTGCTAATTATAACTTATCATTTACTAATTATTAGTATTTGTTACTAATTATGACTATTTGTTGATAATTATTACTATTTATTGCTAATTATTGCTAATTATTGCTAATTATTTACTAATTATTAGTATTTGTTACCAATTATTACTGTTTGTTGATTATTATTACTATTTATTGCTAATTATTGCTAATTACTGATAATTATTGCTAATTATTGCTAATTATTTCTAATTATTTCTAATTATTGGTAATTATTCCTAATTATTTCTAATTGTTACTAATTATTGCTAATTATTTCTAATCATTGCTAATTATTTCTAACTATTAATAATTATTGCTAATTATTTATAATTATTGTGAATTATTGATAATTATTACTAATTATTAAAAATTATTGCTAATTATTGCTAATTAATACTAATTATTGCTAATTGTTACTAATTATTAATAATTATTTATATTTATTAATATTTATTACTATTTGTTACTATTTGTTACTATTTGTTATTATTTGTTACAAATTATTAGTATTTGTTACAATTTTTTAATAATTTTTACTAATTATTCATACTTATTACTATTTTCTACTAATTATTACGATTTTTACTAATTATTACTATTTATTCCTAATTGTTACTAATTACCACTAATTATTACTATTTATTACTAATTATTGCAATTTATTGCTATTTATTGCTATTTATTGCTATTTATTGCTAATTTTTGCAAATTATTACTAATTATTTCTAATTATTGCTAATTATTACTAATTGCTACTAATTATAACTATTTATTGCAAATTATTACTAATTATCCTTAATTATTTCTAAATATTACTAATTAATACTAATTATTAAAATTTATTAGTAATTATTACTATTTATTACTAATTATTACTAATTATTACAATTTGTAACTAATTATTTGTATTTGTTACTAATTATTAGACTTTGTACTATTTTTTACTATTTATTAGTATTTATTACAATTTATTATTAATTATTACTAATTATTCATAATTATTACTGATTATTATTAATTGTTACTAATTATTAGTAATTACTTCTAATTATTAGTGTTTATTAAAAAAATTACTAATTATTACAATTTATTCAAAATTATTACTAATTAGAGTTAATTATTACTAATTATGGTAAATTGCTATTAATTACTGCTAATTACCACAACCAATTACTAATTACCGCTAATTTGAGTTTAGAGAAAGAGAGAAAGTAGGAATAGAGAGGAAGAATGAAAAAACATATGGGGGTATATATTGGTTAGATTATTTATGACAAGACTATTTGTGATGGGATTTGTCGTAAATACTTTCGACCGCATTAATTACTGTGGGTGGTTAAAATGGTATTTGTGATGGGTCCCATCGCAAATAGTGACCTACCAACATACTATTTGCGACGGAGGAATATCCCATCGCAAATAATATTTACCACTGTTGGGTATTTGCGATGGGGAGGCACCCCCCGTCGCAAATACCCTTCCCGCGGTTTGGCGTGCAAATCACGCCAAACCATTTGCGACGAGACCTCTTTTCCCATCGCAAATAACTAATTATTTGAAACAGGTTAATGTCTCTGTCACAAATAACCTTTTCGATGGACTATTTGTAACGGGGTCAATTCCCATCGCAAATAAACCATTGCAGAAGGTCGTTTTTTCCATAGTGATATATGTAATAAATGCATTTTTACATACAATTCACAAACATAAAACTTATCCATTTTTTCATATTTTTTTAGTGTACTTATTCTAAATTTATTCAATTTCACTCATTTTGAACATATATGCAGGCACTTAAAATTGGATATTCATTAATAATGTTAAAAATATATTTATAAAAAAGTATCTATAAATAAATATATTTATAAATGTACATTTAATATATTTATAAAATTATATATTTATAATTATAAATAAATAATTATTAAATTTATAATAAATTTACTTAAATATTGAACATATTTACTATATTTATATATATGTATTAATTATATATATGTTTAATTATATTATTATATATACTGATATAAATATTATTTTAAAAAAAATCTATAATTATAAATATATAATTATATAATTATAATAAATATATTTAAAACGTATTATATTTATATATTTATATTTATATATATTTATTAAGTATATATAAATATTTATAATTTTTTATTTATAATAATAACTATAAATCCTTTATCCGCGCTTACGTAATAAGCGCGGATAAAAGCATCTTTATCATCACTAAAAAGAGTTTTGGTGAAATTAATATTTATCAACCTTATAATTTTAGCGCAGATAAAGATTGATTTTGGCAGTGCTATTTTAGCAGTGATAAAGATTCCTTTTATCATTGCTTGAGTTATAAGCACTGATAGAGATTGCTTTTATCAGTTCTCAAGTAAAAAAACAGTAATAAAAGTACTCTTTATCAATGCTTGTAACACCCCAAGATTTTATAGTGTGTTATTTCTTCAAAATAATTCAATAACTTTCACTACACAAAACACCAAGTTCAATCGCACCATGACTTACCAAACAAGCTGTTCAAAAGAGGTTATGAATAGTGTTAACTAAATATTAAACTTTATATAATCCTTATAATTTTAGAATCCATATTATGAGTTTCTTAGACATAATGTAAGAACAAATTCATTTTCAGTATTGCACTTTTACCAAATTTTAATATTGAACCCTTTTTAGATACTATATTTTAAACTTTTTGACTAAATGGGGACATCAAAAATTTAAAATGAAACATCCCAAGCTTCCACGGTACGCTAGCGTGTGTTGTACGCAACACCGAGTTCTAACACACCGTAACCAATCAAACTAGCCGTTATGAATAGTAATACCTACTTTTTTAAATTATATATATTTTATATTTTAAAATGGACTTTATTTTTGGATTCGGAATATCGAATTTAGCCTAAGGTGAAATTTTGGTACTTTTCGGATAACTTTCATATTTTGATGAATAGTGAAAATTACTAAATTTTAATTAAAAACAACTTTTTTAATGAAAATAATTAATAGTGATAAATTGTGAATTTGAGTGGTTTTAAAGTATATTTAGAATATATTTTTACCATTTAATATAATGTTGGTCATTGGACATAATTTTACAATTAAACCGAACATAAACAAGTGTCAATCTTTTGATAGTTATTATCTCTTAAAAACACGCTTTTTGTTTTGACAGCGGGAATTAATTTTAAATTAATTTCTGCCACTTCTATGTATTGAATTTAGAAAAATGGATTCCATATTTGGAATCAGGATGTTTAAATTGTGTAAATAGGTAACTTTTATTTTTAGACATTTTGAATAATTACTGCGGTAAATATTTTATTTACCATGGTTAAGGGTAAATCCGGTAAATAAGGGTTAAAAAATAATATTATAATAATACTAAATTACCCTAAAACGTGTCTTAACCCTATTAGTTGATACATGGTCGACCATGGGCATCTTTGGGTCGATTTTGGGACCCCATGGATCCACTTGTCAGTGATAATGACACTTTATTTTAATTAAGTTAAAATGAATACAAAAATGACACAAGCATATATCTTTTAGAAAAACAATTATTACATAAGGTTATATATGTTGGATTTTAGATTATAAATATTCATTAGAAAGATAAAACGATTTCATACATAATTATATTTTATTTATAATTTTTAGACATTAAATAATTTATTTTATTTATGACACAATGATGATGCAGTAATTACTATAATAGTGAAAAATTAAAATAATTGATATTATAAATACCAAAATAAATATAATATGTAACTTTTAATGAATTAAACTAAATTTCTAGGATAATATGATACATTAGGATTGATTTAATTTACTTTTTTCGAAGTAATCAATCTGTTATGAGTTTCACATAAATCAACTATTGAATAGTGTCAAAATTGACATAAAAGAGTTCTTAAAACAAATATTATATTATTAATTGATATTAAATTCCTAAAAATCTAAGGTTTGGCCAAGAGACTTATATCATGATAGGGTTATCATTAATGGACCACTTGGGGGTCTCTTGGATGTATATAGTAAGTTTATTAACCATATTACATAAAAATACAAAGAGACATTGTAAAATTGAAACTAATTAACTTAGAGTTAATACTTAATGATAAGGTTAATATAAGTACCCAAACCTGTCTAAATTCTATTTGTTGAGTTTTATTAGACCCCTCCCCACCTTAAAATTTAAATAATCAACTTTGGATCCATTAGAAACCGAATAAGAATTTATTATAAATTAATATTTCTAGCTTTTCCAAGGGTTCCCCTCACCCCTCTTATAAAAGGGCACTCCTCCTTGTCATTTTATCACACCTTCAAAGCCTTATGGTTCGGCCAAACTCTACCAAAATACTCTCCCAACTTCCCTAACTACAACCTAAAGGCCTTAGTTTGATCAGAAAGCCAACCTAAGGAGCCCTTTTGATCAAATCAAAAGGAAGAACCCGAAGAAGAGGTAATGATTTCACCACCCTTTTCTAAGTTCATTTCTTCTTCCACTTCTTCTTCCTTTGTTGTTACCATTCTAAAATAATAACTCCAATATCATATATATACTGTGATGTTATTATAAATATGGTACAACCATATGCAGTATTCTATCCACCCTTTGAATAACATGTCACCATACGTGCGTACGTACGACTTACCGTCTCCACATCGTGGTGTAATTGTTATTCAATATATTATTATTTGGATGGGTATAATAATGATGTGTAACTCATGTAAATAATAAATATAACATGTTATCGATTCTGTATATATGATATACCATTCATTTATATATTATTTTAATATCAAAAGAATGATATTGTCGCTCGTGCGTACGTACGGACTACCGTCTCCACGAACGCGATGAGATTCATTCTCCATCATATCCATTCAAGTATAATTATCATTTGCTGATTTAAAAATGATGTTTAAGGACTTGATATTATTCTGGATATGAATAATATACAACCTATCCATTACAAACATGGCTTACGTAATAAAACATATAAAAGAAAACGAGTAAGTTAACACCCGAAACAACGATAATACTAAGACATTATTAACAAAGAAAAGTTAAAAGATCATATATGATATGATATTAATATATATGATTCTTGTATAATTTAATAACAATTATTTCAATATTATACAGGAGGTTAACCTACCCCAACCAAGTAAAAGTACAAGGTAAGGGATTTTCTTATCTCACTTTCAATTCCGTGAGATTTCCATTGTTCACCACTAAATTATTGAAAGTGGTGTATTGTGTACTGCCATTTGATATATATTATCATTATTCTATTTATATTCATTTTATTCTGTAAATAATTTGGTGGTTATTAACTTTTGGCCATACGACTCAGTTGATTAACGTGGTAAGGGGTTTTCATCTCACTCTTTATTTCCGTGAGATTCATGCCATATTTCCACTATTATTTTTTGTGTGGTGTATGTACTGCCCATAATTGTATTCTTTGTGTAATACACTTTACCTTATGTGTATTTACATTTTCGTTGTATGATACCTCTTTCATGGGTTGTATGTTTCATAAGTTACCAAATTGATAAGGGTTTACTTCACAATCTCTTTAATATCCGAGGTTGTCTTTACGTAAGTATCTACAGGGACATATTTACTATACAAGTCTATATTTCATAAAAGAGTTTTCAAAGGGATTATTTCTAAGGGAACTTTTACTAAAACATCATTTTAAATGTTTTAAATATTTATTCTTCTAAATCATCCTCATTTATGTCCACGTTTTCAAAATGGTTTGTAAGGATTTATTTATATGAAAATGAAGGTTTTAAAAGTGTTAATTCCATTCAAAAGTTTCAAAGTGGTATGGGACACTTTGATTCAAAAATGTATTTAAATGCCTTACTTTCTAAATTGTGTAACATTAAAATGTTTTCAGGAAAAAGGGATATTTCCCTCAATAATTTTTAAAAAAACATTTTCATCTATGTCAACATCCTTTGATGGATTTTAAGATTATTTGAAGTTGATTTATTATGGTTTTAAAACTTCCATATTGTAATGAAGTTTTGTGATAAGTTTGACTGTAGATGTGTCATTTATATAGCATTCATGGTTTATGAGTAAAGTATTGACATTTCGTATGCTAGTTACAATAATAATGTTTATGTTATATTTCAACCTTTACTTCATATGAATGTGTTGGACAAGTATGTTCCAGGTTGGGGACTGGTTAAAGTAAGCCCTCCAGGTCGGGGACTGGTAAAAGTAAGCCCTCCAGGTTAGGGACTGGTAAAAGTAAGCCCTCCAGTTTGGTCTCCGGTTATTAGAGGCACTCCAGGTTGGTGTCCGGTTATTAGAGGCACTCCGGGTTGGTGTCCGGTTATTAGAGTCACTCCGGGTTGGGTTCCGGTTACAGTTAGCCCCAAGGTCTTGGGACGAGGCCTTGAAAAGAAATTAAAGTTTAGCATTATGCATTCCATCATTATGAAAGTGGTTAGTTATTTTTCATGTGATTATTCGATTAGTAGAATATCCATGTGAATGATTAAATGACATTATTTCATTTTATTTATGCCATACAATGTTGAAAGTTCAAGTTTGAAAGGATTTTGTTTTAGTTATACATTGCCGTAAATGTTTATTCTTATTTATGAAAGTTTCCACTATATTGTTATCCTTACTGGGCATTTGAGCTCACCCCTTTTCTATGTTTTATTTTTCCCAGGAAGTGAAGAAGTAAATTATGAATGACCTGCATGGATATTATGTGGGGATATGAGTGTGGATTATGGAGACATTATGTTGTTCTAGTAGTTTTTCATTTTATGATGTAATGTAAAACTTATGAATATATCTAGTGTTTCCAAGGCTACTAAACCAATCGGTCTTTCGAGATTTGATCTTTATTGTGATCATGCCAATGTTATGTAATAATGCACCGACTCTGGGTAACTAGGGTCGGGGCGTTACAGTTGGTATCAGAGGAAGTTTAGTACAAACCTTGGAAGCTAGATTTAGATAAACTCTGATTAGATCACGTAGACCTAAGATTAACTTTGAGGATTAGTATAGAAGAAATTCCTAGAATTTTGGTATTGTAGAGATTTTGTGAGTTTTCCGAGCAATACATCCCTGTCTGGATACGAGCAGGTAGAGGCGGCTCTGGCACAGATGTACCTAGGGGTAAAACCCGAAAACACCACTTTGATCTAGACTCGAACGGGAACTGGTGCACGACAACGGGCCTTGCTGCACTCTTGGTTACGACTCTCCTGGGGGATATGCTTAGGATAACTCTCATTTTCTTTACAAATCATTATGAAGGGTTTATGAGTATATACGTCCTCAAAGAAAACATTTTTATAATTATGGATTATATCCATAAACTATTTAATTTATGTTATGTGTTTTACAAGTTTGGGATTAGGTATTGTCATTCATAAACTAATCTAGTGTATGCCATTGTTTAGAAATGGCGCCCAATAGAAGGAATGAGAACTCCAACAATGCACATGATCCAAAGAGAAAGAAGGATCATATCTTTCATGGTCTTAAGCCAGAATTTATATGAGAAATATTCTCCCATGTATTATCATCATATGAAGAAATAATATCATGTGTTGATAAGATAAATAAAGATTTTACTAAGTCCTATGTCTTTGAAGGGATGCAAGAGAAGAAAAGGATGGAAGAGAGAACGATGGATAAAGGGAAGGGGGAAAATAAGAATTTTCCCATATGTGATAACTGTGGGAAGAAACACCCTAGAACTTGTCTGAAAAGAATGGGAGTTTGTTATAAGTGTGGAGGAAAAGGGCACAAAGTACGTGACTGCAAGGGTAAGAAAATGGTTTTAAATGTACAATGCTTCATTTGCAAGGAGTTTGGAAACTACGCGAACCTATGTCCCAGTCATCAGACTATGCCGCAAATGATGCTATTGGATAATAATCAAGTTATGATACTACCACAGATGAAGAGGAATGATTAGAGTTCTTATGTTGATTATGTCATTTGAGTGTTGTATCAACAATGTACTTGTTATAATAATTATGGAGTATATAAGGATTGTACTGCAGTACTTTCTTATTAAGGACTTGAGATTGTGTGGAACAAAGAAAATTCACTCAATAGCAGGTTAAAGTTTTGGAAAATATATGGTTGAGAGAAAGATAAACCATAATATGGTTCTGATACCGAGGTAGTGATTTTAGAATAATACATGATTGATTTGGATAAATTATATTGGATATTCTTGACTACCTTGAAGCTGATTAATGATTTGTATATTCCATCATTATTGGGGTTTAAAACATTTTTGGATGGATGAAGTATATCCAGCATTCTATATGGAATAAGGGAGCATGAATGTAACCAATGAGTATTATGGTAATTTAGGATGTTTCAGTGTTTTAAAAGAATACATGATGAAGGTATTCATATGCTATTACGGGGTAAAAAGGATCTACATTAAGTTTACCTTCCTTATAAATATTGGACTGTGAGTTTGGACAGAAGTATTTTGGATAAATTCTAGTTTGAGATTAATTTTTGATTACCATAAAAGGACAACCCAGAGGTCGGGCGGCAACCCGTCGCGACTGGCAAGGCCGCAAGACTTGAACCCGCAACCGAAGGGCGACAAGGGTGTATCACCTACCACTATCCCATGAGATGTCCTGGATTAAATAAAGTAGTTTTTTAAAAGATCTGGTAGATGAATTATAAATTCGTTGATTTTGGAACCCTCTATGAATAGTATAAATAGAATTTTTTTTACGAGTGAATGATGAGTTTTTGGTAGAAATTTATTAATGGATAAAACTCTAATTATAAAGTATGTATATCTCCTTATGATCTTAGCCAATCTCATAAATAAATTCCTCATCATTAAGAAAAGGAACTTAGAACCAAAATGATGTCCTAAATGGTACCTTAAATCATCACTAATTTATGGCTTTGGGATTGTTGGCCTTTTCATAGCCATGTTCTCTACCACTCTCCATCAGATAACTGATGGTTAGATTTTTCTTCCATATCCATATTTTCCTACATGGAACCCTAGTTTGTGTTATTTTCGGTAATCTTCATACTTTCCACTCTTTATTTAAAATAGAGGCCTCATTAATTCATTTTTTGATGTGGGATTTCAACTAAGATATTTTGAAATGTCAAAAATGTGTTATCCCAATACCCTATGTTTTGTTGAACCGATGGTATTTCAAATCATCATAGATTGATGATTTTAAGGACCTCAATTTTATACTTTTTTGTGATTGATGACCTCAATCACTACCTATAAATATTTACGTTTTTCCTCCAATTATATGTCTCTAATTTCCACCAATGTTCTCCTAATAGAGATCATAATTTGGTGGTGATCCTTTCATTTCTCTTTTCCTCATATTAAGACTAAATTTAAGTAACCCAATTTCCAATGTGGGTTTTCCCACAAAGATATTTTCTATTTTCAACCTTTTATTTTCGAAGAACAATTTCAAATTGCGAGGACGCAATTTATTGAAGGAGGGGAGAATGTAACACCCCAAGATTTTATAGTGTGTTATTTCTTCAAAATAATTCAATAAATTTCACTACACGCAACACCAAGTTCAATCGCACCATGACTTACCAAACAAGCTGTTCAAAAGAGTTTATGAATAGTGTTAACTAAATTTTAAACTTTATATAATCCTTATAATTTTAGAATCCATATTATGAGTTTCTTAGACATAATATAAGAATAAATTCATTTTCAGTATTGCACTTTTACCAAATTTTAATAGTGAACCCTTTTTAGATACTATATTTTAAAATTTTTGACTAAATGGGGACATCAAAATTTTAAAATGAAACATCCCAAGCTTCCACGGTACGCTAGCGTGTGTTGTACGCAACACCGAGTTCTAACACACCGTAACCAATCAAACTAGCCGTTATGAATAGTAATACCTACTTTTTGAAATTATATATATTTTATATTTTAAAATGGACTTTATTTTTGGATTCGGAATATCGAATTTAGCCTAAGGTGAAATTTTGGTACTTTTCGGATAACTTTCATATTTTGATGAATAGTGAAAATTACTAAATTTTATTTAAAAACAACTTTTTTAATCAAAATAATTAATAGTGATAAATTGTGAATTTGAGTGGTTTTAAAGTATATTTAGAATATATTTTTACCATTTAATATAATGTTGGTCATTGGACATAATTTTACAATTAAACCGAACATAAACAAGTGTCAATCTTTTGATAGTTATTATCTCTTAAAAACACGCTTTTTGTTTTGACAGCGGGAATTAATTTTAAATTAATTTCTGCCACTTCTGTGTTTTGAATTTAGGAAAATGGATTCCATATTTGGAATCAGGATGTTCAAATTGTGTAGATAGGTAACTTTTATTTTTATACATTTTGAATAATTACTGCGGTAAATATTTTATTTACCATAGTTAAGGGTAAATCCGGTAAATAAGGGTTAAAAAATAATATTATAATAATACTCAATTACCCTAAAACGTGTCTTAACCCTATTGGTTGATACATGGTCGACCATGGGCATCTTTGGGTCGATTTTGGGACCCCATGGATCCACTTGTAAGTGATAATGACACTTTATTTTAATTAAGTTAAAATGAATACAAAAATGACACAAGCATATATCTTTTAGAAAAACAATTATTACATAAGGTTATATATGTTGGATTTTATATTATAAATATTCATTAGAAATATAAAAAGAGTTCATACATAATGATATTTTATTTATAATTTTTAGACATTAAATAATTTATTTTATTTATGACACAATGATGATGCAGTAATTACTATAATAGTGAAAAATAAAAATAATTGATATTATAAATACCCAAATAAATATAATATGAAACTTTTAATGAATTAAACTAAATTTCTAGGATAATATGATATATTAGGATTGATTTAATTGATTTTTTTCGAAGTAATCATTCTATTGTGAGTTTCACAAAAATCAACTATTGAATACTGTCAAAATTGACATAAAAGAGTTCTTAAAACAAATATTATATTATTAATTGATATTAAATTCCTAAAAATCTAAGGTTCGGCCAAGAGACTTATATAATGATAGTTTCAGCATTAATGGACCACTTGGGGGGTCGCTTGGATGTATATAGTATGATTATTAACCATATTATATAAAAATATAAAGAGACATTGTAAAATTGAAACTAATTAACTTAGAGTTAATACCTAAAGATAAGGTTAATATAAGTACCCAAACCTATCTAAATTATATTGTTTGAGTTGTATTCGACCCCTCCCCACCTTAACATTTAAATAATCAACTTTGGAGCCATTAGAAACCGAGTAAGAATTTATTATAAATTAATATTTCTAGCTTTTCCAAGGGTACCCCTCGCCCCTCTTATAAAAGGGCACTCCTCCTTCTCATTTTGTCACAACTTCAAAGCCTTATGGTTCGTCCAAACTCTGCCCAAATACTCTCCCAACTTCCCTAACTACAACCTAGAGGCCTTATTTTGATCATAAATCCAACCTAAGGAGCCCTTTTGATCAAATCAAAAGGAAGAACCCGAAG
This sequence comes from Viscum album, assembly GCA_963277665.1. Lineage (NCBI taxonomy): Eukaryota > Viridiplantae > Streptophyta > Magnoliopsida > Santalales > Viscaceae > Viscum > Viscum album. The sequence continues at coordinate 193,167,272 of OY728150.1, forward strand.
AAGAGGTAATGATTTCACCACCCTTTTCTAAGTTCATTTCTTCTTCCACTTCTTCTTCCTTTGTTGTTACCATTCTAAAATAATAACTCCAGTATCATATATATACTGTGATGTTATTATAAATATGGTACAACCATATTCAGTATTCTATCCACCCTTTGAATAACATGTCACCATACGTGCGTACGTACGACTTACCGTCTCCACGTCGTGGTGTAATTGTTATTCAATATATTATTATTTGGATGGGTATAATAATAATGTGTAACTCATGTAAATAATAAATATAACATGTTATTGATTCTGTATATATGATATACCATTCATTTATATATTATTTTAATATCAAAAGAATGATATTGTCGCTCGTGCGTACGTACGGACTACCGTCTCCACGAACGCGATGAGATTCATTCTCCATCATATCCATTCAAGTATAATTATCATTTTCTGATTTAAAAATGATGTTTATGGACTTGATATCTTTCTGGATATGAATAATATACAACCTATCCATTACAAACATGGCTTACATAATAAAACATATAAAAGAAAACGAGTAAGTTAACACCCGAAACAACGATAATACTAAGACATTATTAACAAAGAAAAGTTAAAAGATCATATATGATATGATATTAATATATATGATTATTTTATAATTTAATAACAATTATTTCAATATTATACAGGAGTTTAACCTACCCCAACCATGTAAAAGTACAAGGTATGGGATTTTCTTATCTCACTTTCAATTCCGTGAGATTTCCATTGTTCGCCACTAAATTATTGAAAGTGGTGTATTGTGTACTGAAATTTGATATATATTATAATGATTCTGTTTATATTCATTTTATTCTGTAAATCATTTGGTGGTTATTAACTTTTGGCCATACAACTCAGTTGATTAACGTGGTAAGGGGTTTTCATCTCACTCTTTATTTCTGTGAGATTCATGCCATATTTCCACTATTATCTTTTGTGTGGTGTATGTACTGCCCATAATTGTATTCTTTGTGTAATACACTTTACCTTATGTGTATTTACATTTTCATTGTATGATACCTCTTTCATGGGTTGTATGTTTCATAAGTTACCAAATTGATAAGGGTTTACTTCACAATCTCTTTAATATCCGAGGTTGTCTTTACGTAAGTATCTACAGGGATATATTTACTATCCATGTCCATATTTTATAAAAGAGTTTTCAAAGGGATTATTTCTAAGGGAACTTTTACTAAAACATCATTTTAAATGTTTTAAATTTTTATTCTTCTAAATCATCCTCATTTATGTCCACGTTTTCAAAATGGTTTGTAAGGATTTATTTATATGAAAATGAATTTTTTAAAAGTGTTAATTCCATTCAAAAGTTTCAAAGTGGTATGGGACACTTTGATTCAAAAATGTATTTAAATGCCTTACTTTCTAAATTGTGTAACATTAAAATTTTTTCATGAAAAAGGGATATTTCTCTCAATAATTTTTAAAAAAACATTTTCATCTATGTCAACATCCTTTGATGGATTTTAAGATTATTTGAAGTTGATTTATTATGATTTTAAAACTTCCATATTGTAATGAAGTTTTGTGATATGTTTGACTGTAGATGTGTCATTTATATAGCATTCATGGTTTATGAGTAAAGTATTGACATTTCGTATGCTAGTTACAATAAGAATGTTTATGTTATATTTCAACCTTTACTTCATATGAATGTGTTGGACAAGTATGTTCCAGGTTGGGGACTGGTTAAATTAAGCCCTCCAGGTTGGGGACTGGTAAAAGTAAGCCCTCCAGGTTAGGGACTGGTAAACTTAAGCCCTCCTGTTTGGTCTCCAGTTATTAGAGGCACTCCGGGTTGGTGTCCGGTTATTAGAGGCACTCCGGGTTGGTGTCCGGTTGTTAGAGGCACTCTGGGTTGGGTTCCGGTTACAGTTAGCCCCAAGGTCTTGGGACGAGGCCTTGAAAAGAAATTAAAGTTTAGCATTATGCATTCCATCATTATGAAAGTGGTTAGTGATTTTTCATGTGATTATTCGATTAGTAGAATATCCATGTGAATGAGTAAATGGAATTATTTCATTTTATTTATGCCATACAAAGTTGAAAGTTCAAGTTTGAAAGGCTTTTGTTTTAGTTATACATTGCCTTAAATGTTTATTCTTATTTATGAAAGTTTCCACTATATTGTTATCCTTACTGGGCATTTGAGCTCACCCCTTTTCTATGTTTTATTTTTCCCAGGAAGTGAATAAGTAAATTATGAATGACCTGCAGGGATATTAGTGTGGATTATGGAGACATTATGTTGTTGTAGTAGTTTTTCATTTTATGATGTAATGTAAAACTTAGGAATATATCTAGTGTTTCCAAGGCTACTAAACCAATCGGTCTTTCGAGATTTGATCTTTCTTGTGATCATGCCAATGTTATGTAATAATGCACTGACTCTGAGTAACTAGGGTCGGGGCGTTACAATTCTTATTTTTAAGCACTGATAAAAGAATTCCGATATGATTAAAAAACCCTAACCATCTATGAACCTGTCGTGCTATCCAAAGCTTTCCACAGAAGCCATCCACTTCTAGTGCTCCTCCTCAGTGAATGAAACATTGAATCACACCACTTGACTACCTATCGAACATCTCATCTGGCATCCGATGTTTGATTCAAGCTAGATTTTTGGAATAGGGTTTCTAATTTTCTTCAACCTAGCAAGGTAGCCCTTCCAATTTTCTTTATGGATTTTTTTTTTGTTTTTAATTTCTTCTTAAACGATGTTTTAATTTGTTGTTTGGTTATTGTATACTAGCAAGGAAGGAATTTTGATTTTCTAAGTTTCCAATTTTGGTTCAACTCATGATCTCTCATAGAGAGTTAATTGTTTCTGGGCTCGATGGTGACACATGGAGTCACATGGAATTTTATTTAGTTGTTTTATTTACAATTCCCAAATTCATCTCCCAAAGCTATCATATATATTTTTCACTCTTTATTTTATCAATGGTATTCAATACATGTGAAATTTTAGGAATTGAAACTCAGGATTTTTGGTGTGACGAAGTTCAAGGTTGGTTAATGGATTTCATTTATATTATACCTTCTTCTTTCAACTTATCTAGGTTGTTGTGGGAATAAAATGTATGGATGCATCATGGTAGTTTTTATTTAAATTTTACATCAACTGGTTTTATTTATTTTTTGGGGAAAATTGTTACCACTATGTTTCTTTTTATGCAGTGGTGCTTGTTGCCAATCCAATGGGCATCGAGAATCTCCCTTGGATTATCATGGACCAGCTCGAGTGTTTGATATATGATTGTCTTCTGTTTGTTTTGGAAACTATATCTATTATTAAATTTGTTGTAACTTTTCTCAATAATCAAACTTCCTATGTCTCTACACTTTAAAAAAAATCTATTTTATTTTTATATCTATTTAGATTAATCCAACATTATTTATAAATCCTTTTAATAATAATATATGAAATATTATACCATGATTCTATGTACAATTTTCCAACTACATTATAATATATCATCATCATCCTACCCTCTATCTCAATAATTTACAAAAAAAATATCCTTTTGAGATTACCCCTTTCTAGTTATACAAAATTTTTAGAACAATAACCCACTATAATATATTATAATTTATTTCATGAAAATGTAGATTTTCGAGAATTTCTCCCCCTATTTCATATTTATTTAACTAATAACAAGTGGATCTCCATGAAATCACTTTGATACCTAGCTATATGACATGTAGAAAAATAGTATGGCTAGCATTTTTACTATGATAAAATTTGGCATATAACGAATCACCCATAGTTCATGATATAGATTGACATTCCATCCACAACATTGGAAAATTTATTCAATTTTTAATGGGGAAAAACATGGGTATTTAGTCATCCTTTTTAAATCTATAAAACAATTCCCTCAAAACATGGATTTGGAAATAAATATCCCATGAATTCCATGAGTCGCCTATAAACTAAGGAAATTTTCAGCTTGCTAGTCATCAATATTTAAACATTGGTCATTATTAATTTGTAAAAATATTATCATCATTCATCTCTTGGACCTTGAAATATTATGTCAACCACATTGATAAACACTTTCAATATATCCATAAAATTATTTTCTATGAAATTATTATGATCAATTCCTCATTTTTTTTAAATTAAAGTTTCTTTAATAATTCATCTAACCTACAATACCAATATCATAGTTCTTATTTCAATTCATGCATCACCTTTTTCAATTTACAAACATTATTATCATGTTTAATAATGATAAAACTATCTATTGGTTGGATATAAAATTCCTATTTGTTTAATCCATTAGTAAATTCTAATTTTACATCGAATTAGAGTACCTTGAATTTCCTTAGGATGATTCGGTGTGGTGATATGACATCCAAAGAGTCCTGAAATGTTTTAAAATATAAATATACCTTTAATTTTAATTTTAATAATTACTTAGGTTACTACATCACTTCTTCCAATATAGTTTTATATCTTCTATTTGATTGAATGAGAGTTTATTATTCTTGTTTAACATATTTGAGTTTCTTATTTCTACTTAATTGCCTATATTATATTCTCATTTGTTTTGGGGATTTAAGAATGATTTTATGTCGAGTAATTATTTACTTAAAATAAAATTTCTCATTTTATTCAGCATACTTAAATTCATTGAAATAATAAAAGGTTGAGTTTCTCTAATTAGAATTCTCTATAACTTTCACTTTTGATAATGAATATATTCTTTCTATTTTATTTATATATTGTGTAAAATTAATCTTTTATGAACCCAATGGAATGTATATGAACTGGACATGGATGTGTTCTAATAATTGGAAAAATTAATGTGATGATGGAGTTAAATAGTTCTCCAAGTTTTCCATAAATCATACAGAAGACCCTTTTAAATTCCTCTATCCATGTTTACGTTGTTGTTATTCCAGAAAAATTACTCTGAAAGAGAGGGAATAACATTTTATTTTTTGCGGAATAGATCAGATCTATGAATGTTAGACTAAATAGGGGGGAAATTGAATGTGGACATCAATTGTGATGATACTATGGTTTATGAATCATTTAATATGAATACCTTTATAAAATATGATGGAGGTCACATGGAAGAAATGACATTGGAAATTGAAATTGACCTTAGTGATTGTTCAAAGTTGTTTGAAGGGTTAAATAGTTGTTCCAAGACACCATTTTATATCGATTATACTAAAGACACAAAATTCTCAGTGGTATTGAAGTTATATAATTTAAAATCTAATTTAGGATGGAGTGACCCCGTCTTTATAGAACTACTTGGTCTTCTAAAAGATATGATACCAAAAGAAAGTGAACTATCATGCTGAAAATATGATGTTAAATGAATATTACGTTCAATGGGTATGATCTCTAAAAAATAAATTCTTTTCCAAATTATTGAATATTTTTTCTCAAGGACCCTGAATCACTTATAAAATTCATTAAGTGTGGTCTAGATCGATACAAGAAATATGAATCAAGTCCTTCAAAATCAACATGGTACTTTCTTATCATTCCATGGTTTTAAAGACTATATGGATGTCAATAAACCACCAGATAATTAACATGGAATATAGATACAAGAATTAATTATGTGAACCTACATCTTCCATAAGATTCTCCTCAATGGACTGAAATTGATTACGAGTTTCCTGAATTTGGAGATGATCCAAGAAACTTTCTTCTTACATTATCTACATATTGAATAAATCCTTTTGGTGTATAGAGTAATACTCACTACATGGATTTTTAGGTAGTTAAATAATAACTTACCACCATGGTTATGCATGAACCTCAAATATATTATGTCTTCACTACTTATATCTGGACCAAAGAAACCCGATAATGATATTGATGTCTATTTGGATCCATTGATTGAAGATTTGAAATTGATGTGGGATATAGGTATTATAATGTATGATGCTCATAGAAGTGAATAATTCACATCTAGGAACATGTTTTATAGAAAGATTAATGTCTTTCTCACTTATGGAAATTTATCAGACTATAGCATTAAAGGATTGTTGGGGTGTACCATTTTCGAAAAACACAGATAAATAGTTCAGTGGAAACATTCCTTGAAGACTATGTTTAGGAGATCAAAATTTTTTACTTCGATGACATAAATATCGATCTTGGACGACACTATTCGATGGGAATATTGAACAAGGTACAACACTGTCTCCAGCAATGGGTGATCAAATGTAAAAAAAATTAAAAGAAATTAACACTATTTTTGATAAACCATTTCTAAAAAATATTAAAAAATCATGATGGAAGAAGTGATAAATTTTATTTGTATTTCTGTAGTAGAATTTTTTTATGTTAGACATTTTCTTGATGTCATGCATGTAGAAAAACAAATGTATTTGACGGTGTTATTGGCAGGTTACTAAATTTTCCTTAAAAATGGAAGATTTAATAAAGGCTAGGTTGGACTTGATTCAAATGGGTATAAGGGAAGAGTTGGAACCGGTGAATGGTAAAGGGGGGTATTTTTTTCCTCCAGCAGCTTACACTCTATATAGAAAGGAAAATTTGAAATTTTTCCTTTTTATCACTAGTGTAAAATTTCCACAGGGGTATTCATGAAATATCAAGAATGTCACTTCAATGAATAATTTTAAGTTATAAGGAATAAAAGCAGACAACTTTCATGTTTTGATAAAATATTTTATACCTATTTCATTCTATTTCATTCTACCTCAAAATGCATGTCATACATTAACCAGACACAACTAATTTTTCAATGCCATATGTAGTAAATATTTTGACCCTATGAAGTTACCCATCATGAAGAAGGATATTTCAGTCAAATTATGTGAATTAGATTTGTTCTTCCCACAATAATTCATTGATATAATGGTCTGCCTAATGGTTCACTTGATCATAGAGGTTCAACTATGTGGTCATATCCATTACAGATAGATATACCCCCATTGAATGGTATATTATGTTTTTTAATGGGTATTTCAAGAATCGAAGTCATTCAGATGGTTGTATTATAGAATGATATAATGTTGAAGAATATTTGGAATTCTTTACTAATTACCTATGAGATGTTGAAAGAATTGGTCTCCCAAAAGTCTCATCACAGCGAACGCCTTATGGTTGAAGGGATTTATAGAAGGGATGTTATTAAAATAACCTTGACCGAGTGGGAGCAACCACATATTAACATATTACATTATAGTGAACATGTTGATCCATACATTTAATCCCAAAAAGAAATTATAAGATATTTTAATCCATAAATGGATGAGGATAGATATCAGATACACATATTGAACAGTTTATAGGATGGTTCAAAGATCAAATTTATAAGGAGTTATATAAAAATACGAATTCAATTACCGAATGACTTCAATGGATATACAATGTACCGAATGAAGATGTTATATCTTAAGCTAGTTTTGTAATCAATGGTTACATGTTATATACAAAAAAACATGATGACATCAATGTGATGCAAAAAATTGGTGTTATGCTTATCGATGAAGTGAATCACATGTCTGGTTCCAAGGATAGAAATCCAATTTATAAAAATATCTCATATTTTTGCATTATCGAATAGATATGGGAGTTTTATTATAAAATATATCAAGTTATACTTTTCCATTGAAAATGCGTTGAAAATATCAATGGATTGGAAGTTAATGAAATGGCTTCGTGATGGTGAATTTTAGTACAGAAGGGGGGAAATATGATTTGTTCATAATGGAATCACAATCATTGCATGTATTTTATGTCTCTAATCTAACAAACTATAATTGGTCGATTGTCTGGCTTGAGACTAAAAGAAATGTTGAGTTGGATGAAAATTCAATCGAGGATGACCCCTGCATTGGGACATCATAATCATTTCATGTCATTCCCAATGCAGATAATGTATTGTATGTTAGAGGGGACTACAAAAGGGGATTTGGATTCTCGATAGATGAACCAAATCCTTGAAACATGTAAAAAAAGAAGGAGCATTCAATGGGAAGGTAAAATTTGTTTTCAATATATAATTTTTTTCCTCATTATATTATATGTTGCATACAGCATTAAAATAATCTAAATTAAATGTTTCACTAATCATGCATACAATGTCTTTTCACTTTATGGAAGAATAAACTATAATGAATGAAACCCATTGGAGAGACGTAAATGTAATGTTATGATATAATTTCTCTATTTTACAAAAAATATATATATTTTAAAGTTGATTTAATTTTCATTATTCCTTCCTGAGTTCATTTATGTTAGAAGATTTTTTTTCATTTTTCATGCCTTTGTAGGAAGAGAAATGATTTTGTCTCTGCTTAATCAAAGAGGCAATCTTGATGTCTTCACAGAAAAATCATTTTCCATTTAAGTAATTTATTGTTTCAAATTTATGTTTAATTTTTATATTTTTAGTATTTCTTACATAATAAATGTTATCATCTAGAGTTGGATTCTTTTGTTTGAGTTGGGGTGCTCTATCTAACTTTCGTGTTTTTTATCCCTTAAAACCTTTTAAACCCTACAGTGGTTCATTTATCACTTTATTTCAAGTTACCTCTACTACATTTGTAGGAAGAGAAACAATTCTGCCTCTTCTCAATATCAGAGGTAATACTGTTTTTTGTACAGTAAAATCATTATCCAAATAATCAACATATTGTTTCATATTTGTGATTAACTTATTTATTTTTAATATCTCTCACATAACAAATGTTTTCTTATACAGGTGGATTCTTTTGTTCAAGTTGTGATGTTCATTCCAACATTCATGATTCTTCTCCCTTAAAATGTTTTCACCCCTACAGTGGTGAATTTATCAATTTCATTAAATTTACCTCCACTTCCTTTTCATGAAGAGCATTGACACTTCCTCTGCTCAATTACAAAGGTAATTTTGATATTTTTACAGTAAAATAATTGTCCATAGAATTAATATGTTATTTAATTTTTATGTTTAATTTATTTAATTTTAGTATTACTCATATCATAATTGTTTTCTTATATAGGTGAATTGTGTTTTTCAAGTTGGGGTGCTATGTCTAACTTTCATGCTTCTTCTCCCTTAAAACCTTTTCACCCTTATAGTGGTGCATTCATCACTTTCATTAAAGTTACCTTCACTTCCTTTGTAGGAAGTGAAATGATTCTTTCTTTTCTTAATTATAGAGGTAATATTCATGTTTTAATAGTAAAATAATTTTTTATATAATTAATATATTGTTTCATATTTATATTTAATTTATTTATTTTTAGAATTACTCATATAATAATTTTTTCTTATATAGGTGGATTATTTTTATAGAGTTGATGTGGTTTTTCAGAGCTTCTCATGATATGTCAGGGGGTTTGAAAAATAATGTCAATGGAAATTATGGTAACATTCATAGTTATGATTTTTTTAAACTTTGGGATGTGTAGGAATCAGCCACACCTCAATCTTACACACGATATGACTGGTATGACTCCCAATACTTTTTCTATATTAAATTTACATTAATTTTAGTAAAAATGACTACTGAATCAATGTGTCTGGTATGATTTTAAAATCAATATTTGACATTTAAAAGTATCACTCCATAAAAACTAATCAAACACGCTCAAATTTTCTTTATAATCTATGGAATCGATTCATAATTCATTTTTGATGTATAGGAATCAGTCTCACATAAAACTGATACAAGATGTGATCTATATGATTCAAAGTGCATGTTTCAAGTTCAAAATGACATTTTAGTAAAAAATACAAGTGATGCACTCAAAACTGGTCAAACACATTCAGATTTTTTTGATACTTTAGGGAAACAACGCATAAGTGATTTGTAACATTTAGGATTTAGATTCACTTCAATCTTATGCATGGTGTGACTGGAATGACATTATGTGTCGACAAAAATTTTAGTAAAAATGGACTAACGAACACAAAACCAAAAAAACACATTCATATTGTTTTGATACTTTAGGAAAACAATCTATAAGTGATTTAAGAAATGCATGAATTATCCGCACCTCAATCCGACTTATGGTGTGACCAATATGACTTTGAGTGGTATTTTTTTTAAATTGACAGCAATTTTATTATAAAGGTAAACTAACCTACTCAAAACTAATAAAATGCATTCTAATTTTTTATATATTTTAGGGTAATAATCCATTGTCATTTTTTATGTGTAGAAATTATTTTCTCCCCAATTTGATGTATAGTGTGATCGGTATCACTCCAAGTGCATTTTTTTATTTAAAATTGACATCAATTTTATTAAAATTTTCACTTTCTGTTAATTTATTTCTTTATATAAATACTCATATAAGAATTTTTTCTTATACAGGTGTGTTATTTTTCTCGATTAGGGATGGTTTATTCAATAATCGCATGAGTAGGGTGATGATTTAAAGGAACATTGTTGTTTTAGAATGTATGTAATAATTTGTATTTATGTAATTGTATAAACCAATGTTTAAAATGTGAATAATATAATTTTTTTCTTGTGTTTGTATTATAAATATCATTTAATTTAAATCATATATTGTAACATGTTTTTTATATCTAGTGTGTTTTTGGTGTTGTGGAGTGTTGTTACAACACACTATAGTGGTGTTGTAGTGTGCTGTTACAACACACTGTAGTTTGGCCCTTTATCAGCACTTTTAAAAGTACTGATAAAGGTACACATTATCAAATCTTTTAAAAGAAATGATAAAGGTAAAAATTATTAGCACTTATATAATCCTTGATAAATGACCCTTTATCACCACTTTTATGAAAACTGATAAATGGTTCCTTTGACAACGCTTTTAAATGTGCTGATAAATGTCCCATTTATTATCACTTTTTTAAGCACTAATAAATGACCCATTTATCAGTGGTTTTTTAACGCTGAAAAAAGAAAATAGATTTTAAAATTTTCTCATGTAGTCAGTGGTTTTCTAGTGCTGATAAAGGATATTTCTAGCACTGTTAAAAGAATGTTTTTTAGTACTAGGTTCGTCCCACATGTGGAGACTACTTAATTTCAAAGTAAAAATCTCAAGTAAATAAATTCAGTTATATTATTCTAGTTTATAATAAATATAATTGAATTTATCTCTAAAGTTATTTTCATATTATTTAACAATATAATTGGATAATAGAAATTATTATTTTATGAATTAAGGTTTTTCATTAAAGGTTAGTTAGAAAATTATTGAAGGAATAAGTTGAGTTAAGGGATCATGGTTTATCACATGGAATTCAGTAATTTCAGCAGTGAGTGATGAAGTATTCTTAACATTCCTAACATGTTTAATATTTTATTTTTATCATTTTTGGGTAGGTTTAAAAGTATTTACATATTAAAGTAATTAAGTAAAATTTTATAAATCTAAACATAACTATATAAATTAACTTTTTATATATGAATAATGATTGAGTACATTTTTATGATTTTATCTCAACTCTTCCCCTATTTCAAGATCCTAGAGTGAGAAACTAAAGGAAATATCAATAAAATATTGATCAGAGTTTGAGGATCAATTAGGTGATCTTTTAGAGATTGTACGAGAATTTTAAGAACATTGATCTTATGTTTTAGAACCCTATAATCATATTTAAAACATTTTAGGGGTATTGGTACATGTGTGTATGATCTAGAGGGAATATTTTTTTTTGTCCTTAAGGTATGAAGATCCACATATGAGTGGATAATATTAGTATTCTATCATTCCATTAAGTTGCTATTTTTATTTTTTTTTATAATAAAATTAAATTTCATGAGATTCTTGGCATGAAATCGGTAACATCATACCGAATAAATTATCTAATGAAATTTTTAGTATAAAAATTAAAAATTTACCAGTTTTTAAACTTATACAGCATACCCAATTCCTTCAATGGGATCAGAGCGATCATGTAATTATTTATATAAACAATTTTATTGCAGTTTCTATAATTCGAATTGAGGTCTTTATTGTGGCCCAAAATCCATTGTTGGTGCATCAATATGAGTTTGAGTGGCCTAGAAACAATCGTTTAAATATAAAATTGATTTTGGAAGTCTAAGTAAAATTAATATTTATATATATATATATATATATATATCTGTGTGTGTGTGTGTAAATTTTTCTCTGAAGGTGTGCAGATGGAGTTGGAACTGGCGTGTCTCTAGAGAAGATATTTGGCATCGATGGGTTTTTCTTTTGTTTGACGCGGTTGGATTTTACCAAAAAAGGTGAAAATAGAAGGTGACATACACCACACTCATTCTTAATTTATTAGCTTCACTAATTAGTGGTGTATTTTGTTTTATTTTTTAATCCTATTCAAGTTTTGGATTCTATTTACTAGAATTATAAAATATATAGGCCCTTTTGGTCTTGTAAATGTCATGGTAGCAAGACCTTAGTGGCTAGAAGTGACTTGGTTGGATGTTATGAAATTTTTTTGGATGAAAACACATGGTATAATGTTCATGATATGCTCAACAACATTGTTGACAATTCATAGATATAAGGATATATATATAATTTAATAACTTCTAGTGGATTTTATAATAAACGAGTGAAGTGTTGGGGCACTGTTCATCTACTAGTGTTTGGTATCAAACTGGGGAATGTTATATAACATTAATATCCATTATAGTAAATAGATAGACCCTATGAATGTTCAAGTTTGGTGCAACCAGTTAGTATGTTAAGTCCCTCTATATAAATAAAATGGTTCCATATAATAATGTGTTAATAAATCGTTGAGTTTAGTGATCTACATTTATTTCTATTCAAATTGATTGTAAATGTTTTACATTTAATAAAATAAATGATTTCAATGCTTCCCCCATGGATGTAAGATGAAAATCAGAACCACATAAGTCATCTAGTTTCTTTCTTACTTTCATTTTTTCCATCCATTTTTCTATTGAATGTTTTTGTATGTTTTTAGTGATCATGTTAGATTATATTGAACTCAATGTGACAACTTGGGTAAGGTGATTCTTAGATGTTATATTACACTGAATTTTGGATAGTTCCTATAAGAAAAATTTTCATTATTGTGATTCTATTGAATGAACATCTGAAATATGATGTTCTGGACAATATTATCTATAATTGGTATCAAAGTAAATTTTATTTCTCATAATCCCTAAAACATTACTTAGAGACAACTCATGTGACATTCTCTCATACTTAGATGATGTATAATTTTAGTCGGAGTTACTATTATCTAATGTATGGAATAAAAGAATAAAAATATCTCGTTATACATATTCTATGGATTTTATTTTGGATTATGGAGGATTTAGTTAGAAAACCCCAACATTATGAAGGACTGGGATGTTCTTTTAAAGGGAGTAAATTTGGAATTAATAGAGAAAGGAGAATGAGAACAATTAGACAGAAATTTTTTTGGTTTGATATGGATTCTATGATCCAAAAATTTGGTTCTTAATATTTATAAAAAAAATAATTCAATGGGTTTAATTTGAATCCTATAATATATGTAAGAAATGTTTAATACACTTTACAAGGTGGGTTTCATGAAATAGATGTACAATATGAGGTTATTAGAATAAATATGAATATTAAGTTATATAAATAATTTCAACATAATTTGGAGACAAATAAAGTCTATTAATGTGACCTTCATGGACAATGTTTGGGATATACTATTATTTTCATCATTTCGGGATCATGGGATACAACATCAATGACAATAAATAACTCCAACAGGAAAACCGCCTTGATATTCAGGGATATATGAAATATAATTCTTAATGAAGATCCCATGATGAGGGAGATTCAATAACCTTCCTATAATTCATTAAATATATAGGAAAGAGTGTGTTTACCTCATTTAATAATTCACATATGGTCAAAAGATAAGTTAATATCATTGATTATAGGTGAATTTACCAAACCCATTCTAGTGTATTGAGACTATGATAAAAGGGGTGATATCAAGAAAACCATTAACACAAAGGAAATTTTGGAACAAAAACTTCTATAGGATTATGTTCCATTAACTCAAATGGTGGGAGTATTTATAACCTATTCGTAAATATCCATACTTAGATTAAATCTTGGATAATGGATTCCAAATCATTTTCCTCTCCATTTGTGAAAAGAAATGCCTATAAATTATGTGTTTTAAATCATCAGAAGAGTGAATCTAGTAGATGATGAAGTTTCTGAAATTTTGGGAAATGGGGTATGAAAATATAGATAAAGACTAGTAGTTTCCATGAGAAAAAGGTATCAGATTTATTTTAATTATTTACTGGAATCTTATTTTAGTTGGATAGTAGAATGAATTCGGATATAGAATGAAGATTGAAAATGGATTGTAAAAAATCACTTGGGGTTTCCGTATGATATATGTATATCTATAATTGAAGATAAAAATTATATAAATATAAGGTAATAGAGGGAATCATCTATTGAATCATCCACTTCAATAGGTTCAACAGAGGGCACTATGGACTTGGGAACCTTAGTGGAAAAAGTATGAGGATTCCAGCAAAAAAATGCATAGTAATGATAGATCGTACGTTTATTGAATATTGCAACAATTTCATACTTCAAATTAAATTTATTTTGTCTTTAAATAATAAAAATAATAACACTAATATACTAGAAACTATATCTTGTATATATATATGTCTATTGACCTTTCATAGCCAAATCTCACCCAGAATAAAAATATTTTGTGAATTTTTTGAAAAGTCTATGAGCAATGTATGGGTATACTTCCTAAAAATAAATCATAACTATTTGGAGTCTTTATTGATTTTAAATACATGTTTTAAAGGTAAATGTAAATAATTTTTTAGAGTGTGAGGATAGAAAATGGTGGTGAGTTTATATAAAGAAGTTTCGATAACTACTGCAACAACATGACTATCAACCACTGAGATGGCCATACCTAAAATTTCAGAACAAAGTGGAATTATTGAGAGGATGAATTATAAATTGATAGAGAAAACATATATAATTTCACTACATTTTGAAATTCCAAATTAAGTTTTTGACAGAAGTAGTGAACACATCTTCTTATCTAATCATCTAGATCCCTTCTTCACTATGGCGCAACCTTATGTAACACCTAGGTACCCATATGTGATTCCAAAGTTACCCTTATATAGCATATAGTAATTCTTATTTACCATTACATAGTTCCTAGGTCCCCTTAAACAACCGATAGAGAAACCACCCTTCCCTTATACAGCCATTGTAAAACATGAGTTACCCTTACACAAAGAATAGGTGCTACATAAGGGTAAGAATTTACTTTAAAATATTAATTATTCATAAAAATGGATTACAAAACATAAACAAAATGGTGTTTAGAATATATAAAGGTTTTGAATGTTACACGACCATTTTGGTTCTGAATAAGTAACATCTAGGGTGTGAATTCATAGACAAGATAATCAAAAGTGTCTCTATTGATAGTTCCTATGAGTGTTTTCCACTTTCAAAATAATATTTTTTGGAAATAAAAAAACTTTTTTTTGTATGCATATGTGATAGAAAGACGTGGAATGGTCCATGGGCTAAGTAACCTACGTGTCACATGGATTATACACTCCACATTTCATGACCCATCCCACAGCTAATTCTTTAGACCTGTAGACCCTCACTAGGCTCTGGTATCCCTTCAAGGACCCATTATGGATCCAAAAGTAATTGAAAAAATATAAACACAAAATCATAAGGTAATTTTAATTGTCTTTAATTTATTAAAAATATTTTTGGTATTCTGGGTCTCATCATTTATGAATTAAAATTATTGTAATTTGTTTTTAATTCATTAAAAATTACCTCGAGTTACAATATTTAATCATTATTATTAGATTGTATTACATTTTTTTATCATGTGTGAGATAAGCCTATGCATGTTTGAATATTTTATAGGTTATTTAATTATTTCATTTGAGTTTTAAGTTATACATTTTTTATTAAAAAACATTTTGATGGTCTTTATATTATACCTCCATATTTAAATATAAATGGGATTTCTTATCCAATTTTAGTGATAAAATGTAATTCTTGAATCTCAAGTTCCCCTCACTTACATGTGAGTATTAAATATAAATATCATATGATTTCAAGATGATGTGATTTGAGTGAATATTCAACATGGAACAAAACAATAATAATGTTTGGATGTTTGATAGGAGCTACAATTTAAATCAAGATATATCCTAAGGAATTCCCTTGGGATATTGATTGATCCATTATTCAATCAATGGATCAACCAAAAGAAAAAAAATCATGATCATTTCATTATTTATTTATTTTTATTTTACATGGTAAATTATGTCATTATGTTGGTGTTATACTGTCATGTTATATTTTTAACAATCATATAAATATAAAAATGAATAACATGTAGATGAATGTTTCAATTTATTCATGTCTAAAGATGTGAGTGTGATCACATAGTAACAATCTTGGAAAAATAGAATTATATTTCATCCAAAAATATAAATAAAATGAATAGATTAGGAATATATTATTTTATCATGTCATGGTTAATTAATTATTTAAAATAACCATAATATTTACAATCATGTTAGAGGATAAAATAAAGAATATTTATGAATAAGTTATAAAAACGCTCAAGGAAATATTA
This sequence comes from Viscum album, assembly GCA_963277665.1. Taxonomy (NCBI): domain Eukaryota; kingdom Viridiplantae; phylum Streptophyta; class Magnoliopsida; order Santalales; family Viscaceae; genus Viscum; species Viscum album. The sequence goes on from OY728150.1 coordinate 193,183,924, forward strand.
AGGTATAAATTACTTCCATTACATTAATTAGACTATACCCATAGATCAAATTGTTTTCTATGGACCTTATCCAGTAACTTTCAGGTGTTACGGATTTTTAAGAAGGGTATTTGTTCAACATAATCAAGTGTATATCAGGGGTTGGTGAAACTAGGAGTCAAGTGATGAGGAAATATAATTCTTAGATTTTAGGATTGGGTTTTCCACTAAATGGATCATGGAGATTCATGTTAATGAATTTAGAAATACAAACCTACCCAAACACCTTTTAGTACTTTGTACTTGGCCCTAGTATTGGTTATGAGAAGAGAAATATCGATCCCTACAAAAAGAATATCAATGTAAAAGGATATTCCAAATCTAATGGTGAGGGGTTTTATGATATGATAAATTATTAGGAGATTAATAACACAACTTTATAACATAACATTTAGTAATCCTGATAATACAACAAAACATGCATATTTTTTATATAAAATGGTAATTAATAAAACCTCAATGCTATGACTATGATAAATATTCAATAAAGACAATCCTTTCAAAAAATTATATTTCTAGGAGTCGTTCAGGCACTTTTCTATCATATTATTCTAAGATAAATAAATCCTACTTGATAGAGTACCTTAGGAACTAAGAAATAGCCTTCTAAGGTGGGTTATGGGGAAGTCTGTGTTGACTTATTGAAACATGTAGATAATGCATTGGATTTCCAATGACTTGTGCTATCATCCATAAATATTGGGTCCAGAATCTATATGAGTATATGGATGCATATTGTATGTTTTCTCATATCAATTATTTTTATCATGTGGTTATAATAAATGATCATTATGAGATCTCTAATTCACTATTCACATGTAATCCTGGAGAAGTTTCAATAGTCATACCTCATGTAGTCAATATGGATGGATATATTTTATGTTTTGATTGCATGGCTTTCAAGCTACCCTATGTGTTGCACAATGATCTGGTGCTTTCTATAATAACTCAGATTTTATATAGTTTTATTGTGAATTATAATATGAATAATACTAAGAAGTCACTCCAAGAAATTATCACATTGATATGACCAGAAGATAAGAACATTAGGCCTGAAAAACATGTAGACCTTATGGTGAAAATGAGGAAAGAAATTTAAAATGGACCTAACACCATTTTCAAGTATATTTATTCTTTAAACTGACTAAAAAAGAAGAAGAATATCCAAACAAATGATGATGAAAAATATGTAGAATGTTTTACATGTTGAAAAAAGGTCCACTAGTAGAGGAACTTCATAGAAATAAGGAAGCCTGAAGAAACTTTAGGTTTGTTTTTTATCAAATTTAAAATATTTATTTCTTTAAGTTAGTTATTAGCTATAGCTTGGGGTGATCACATTGTTATCTAAATACTAGAATAAAGTAGATTCAAGAATTTTTCATGATGTAATGTGGATCTTCATTCTACCAATAGAGTGACTTTGGATATCTTGATTATAGAATACCGCCACATTACTTTTCCAACAAGAATGATTCTAGTTTTAATGAATTATTATTATGTTCATAGTGTTACCAAAAACATTATATCAGTGTCTTGTATAGATATAGAAGTATTTATATTCAAATTTGGGAATAAAATTTGCTACTATATGTCTTAATAACATACTATATATACTTGAATATGAAAAACCTAGTTATACAATCACCAACATGTCTTTGTAATTGATAATTTCAATGAAAATCAATATCAATATGGGTATTTAGATTCTTTTTATCTAAGAGCGCTTTTCCTGGTGTGATTTGTTTAATGAAATAGGACAAAAACACCATTAAGTGGACAAATTTAAAGGTATACAAAGAATATTTAATTGGAACACACATTTTTATGAAGACCATTTATAGTTAAAACATGAGTTAGATACTCTTGTTTCTTTAATTTTATAAAAAATGGTAGAAGTGAACTTTTTCACTTAATGAGGTATAAATATGAATCCTTTGATAATTTTAAGGATTTCAATAATGAAATAAGGAACAATATTACTAAGGAAATAATGAAACATTTATCATATCAATATAAAAAATATATTAGAAATGATTTCATCAAATATCTAAATGATTTTGGGATACTATATCAAAACAATAGTCCTTATACACAATATTGTAAGATGTTAGTGAAGGGAGGAATGATACCTTATTTGACATGGTGAGGTTAATGATGAGTCATATAGATCTTCCATTATCCTTTTGCAGATATAGATTAAATGTAATGACACAAATACTAAAATGTGTGCCAACTATGATTCTATATATTAATATATATATAATTTAATATATGTTAATAAATCTATTTTTGGACATATTCGTGTATGGGGTTGTGAATAATTTTTTAATGTCACTTCTAGAAACAAAATTTCAACCTGAGGCATAATTTATATCTTTATGAACCATCTAATAGAAACATTATAGTGTAAAGACATACCATATTCCTTAGGAGAGAGCACGTATCTAAAATAGATATAGGGAGAAATATTAAATTCAATGAAGTTGATTCTCAACATACAGAGGTGTTAGAATATGAAAAACTTCTTCATGAACCAATAGAAATGGTTGTTCAAAATATAGAAGTATTATGTATGAGATCTTGAGAGGCTAGGGAACTTGGGAGATATGGTTTTCCATTCATGGAGTATAGTGACTCAGTATTAGTTCATAATGATGAACCTTTATCTCAAAAGGATGTATTAAGTATCTTTGATGCTATAAGATGAAAAGAATCCCAGAATTATTATATGGATTCTATGTACCAAAACCAATTCCAAGTTACTATATATCCAATAATAGATGTAAATCATATAGGATGAAAATGGGTATTCAATAACAAGACATATAAGGTGAGGTTAGTACCTATAAATCATGACTAGTGGCTAATGTTTTATGGAATGTCAAGGGATAGACTATGATGAGACGTTTTCATCAATTTTTAAACATAAATCCTTCAAAACATTTCTTCCCATCGTATCTTACCATGACTATGAGATTTAGTAAATATATTTGAAAATAGTTTTCATTAATGGGAACCTTATAAAGTTATATATATGAAATAATCGGAATGGTTTGTGGCTCAAAAAGATGAAAATAAGTTATAAAAGTTGTTGCGGTATATTTCTTTATTGATGTAAGAATCTATTTAATGAAACATTTTTTTGATCAAGACATAAGAGAATTTGAGGAAAATGGACAGGTTCCATTAGGTATGTCATAAAATATACTTGCCTTGATATTTCATATGCCTTGATATTGGTTGTCATATATAAATAAGACCTATAAGAATAACTTTGGAATCATGTTAAGACTATCCTAAAGTATTTGAGTCATTCTGAGGATATGTTCCTCATTTATAAAGGATATAACAAACTCAGAATCTTGGGATATACCAATGATTTTTTCCAAACAATTTATGATTATCTAAAATTGTAGTAGGGATATGTCTTATTCCTAAATTGAGGAGTTAAGGTAGAGGATCTCAAATCTCAATTTTTTCTATTCTACAGTAGAGACTCAGTATATTGAGACTTTTGATATAACTAAGGAATAAATTTGGACATACAACATCAACAACGAACATGATTTGGGGAATAGAAATAAAGTTTTTATAAAACTATATTATGATAATCCAACAATAATGGTCCTAAATAGGAACCAAGATCACATTAATAGGTAAAACATATACTTCAAAATTATCTCTTCTTGAAGTATTTTTCACCAAGGGGGAGGTCATTTAAAGTGTAGTTTATATGGAAGAAAACATTGTGGTACCATTTACTAGACACCTATCTCACTATAAGAATCAATATTATATGTGAGATAGCATACTAAAATTCATTATCATAAAACTCTAGTGAATTTTGGGGTTTATTGGTTTTAATTCCCAAGAACCTGAAGTTCCCAGGGAGGTATTTCACTACTAAGAAGAGGGGTGAATCGGTGGTTCATTATTATTAATTTCATTTCTATTGAAATAAAACTCTATTGACCAATTAAGATATGATCCACTTTTAATATTACACAAAATTTCCCGAATGTAGTGAAAGTAAATAGTTGAGGAATGTAATATTTTTACATGTTTATGATACAATGGTTAATCTAACTCCTCCCCATGGATTCTTATTCCCTCCAACCATAGATTATTTTCTCTATATCATCAATTTAAATCATCTTAAAAACATACATATGGCCTCCCACCACACATTTCAAGAGTCACACCCATTAACAGTGCTTTGTGTTGCAATAAAAAATATGGATACAAAACTGAATAATATCACCAGAACGCTATTTGAACCAAGGCTGTTCATTGATAATAATGGGGTTTGGTTTGTGTTTTTTTTTCAATCTGCACACAGATGACTATGGAGTTTTCAAGGAATGTCGTCATATGATGGGGGCTGAAAGCGGTATTGAAGGTGGAGCAGATTCCCAGTGTTTTCCAATTTTTTGGTCCTCAAAAATCGGGTGTTTCTGAAATTGAATGTGGTGAAGGTGCACAATATGCGGTGAAGGCATGTGGTACGCGGTGTAGGTGTATGGTACGTAGTGCAGGAGTGTGGTACACAGGGAAGGCGTACGGTACATGGTGAAGGCACGTGTTATACGGTGTAGTCCATGGGAACGGTACATGGAGTGGTGCGCAGAACTGAAAATAGTACGCAGCAATGGTACATTTTGAAGGAATTCGGTACATGAAATGCTAGAGGTTGAAATGAAAAATGGTTTGCAGCAATGGTACGTAGTAAAGGAATGCAGTATGTAGATGATGAAGGTTGGTGGTATTTCTACGGTTTGCGAAACATGAGCGGTACATAGTGGAGGATAACCGTACGCATATGGAGTGAAGATTGTCCCACGTTGAAAATTTGGGTAAAACAGATTAGTGATTTTTACATAGATTTTTCCTATTTAAGGAACAAGAATACACTTTGTTAAGAGATGAGATTGAATATTAGAATTTTGGGAAGAAGTATGGAGAAGTCCAAAGTGGTTCGGGGTGGAGAAGAGGGTACGGGGAGAGACTTTCCTGCGTAAGGAAAACAGCCCACGGAAGAGTGTGTGGATCATGCTGGAAGCTTTTACAATACATGGTAGAGAAAGGCAGTACATGGAGTAGAAAAGTTCACTGGGGTGTGGAGCAGTACACGGAGTAGGTAATAATGTATAGTATATGTTTTGGAGGATATAGATGTCACGTGGAGGAGTTGGATGGTATGTGAAAACAATATGGGTACATAGAAACAACAGCAGTATGTGAAACTCCTAAGGAAGCCTTAAAATTGACCAAATCAGTTTGAAGAAATAATTTCAATAACATATCAGAATAAGGGAAAAAAATTAAATCTATGGGTGATTATATAAATTCAACAGATCAACCATTTATAGTAGTGGATACAAGATTTAATTCTAAATAATTGAAGCGACCTTAATGTTGATAAACTGAGTAAAGATTTTTCCAGTGTAGTGAGAATTGGGGATTCAACAGAAATGATCGGAGGGATGCAGTGTACTATCCCTAAAACCTTGTAAAGGAAGTGCACCTGGCATAGAGTTATTGTGCTAAACACTTGTAATTCAAAACTTTTGAATATTAGTGTTTTTTATATGACCGACACACTATCAACATATGATCCTTGGAGGTATCCCTTAGTGGTGAACCATGTAAAATTGTTGTATCGTTTCGTTGAAATTTATTGTTTTTTTATGCACATTCTCTTCAGATAGGTTTAATAGGTTCCTACCAATGTGGGAAAAAGATCCATCAGTCTAAAAGAAAATTTTGACACCCTGATTCACCCCTCCCCTCTCAGGGTGTTCTGGGGTCCTTCAAGTTGTATCAGAGCAAGGTTGTTGGTTTTGAATCTGTCTTCTACAGCCATGGACAATCCAATCAACATTAGAGGATCTCCAATTTTCGATGGAAGTTATTTTCAAATATGTTAAAACCAGATCAGATCTCACCTAATATCTCGTGGAATGGAATTCTAATTTTCTAATTCACATGGAATACAATTCACTAATTCTATAAAACTATTGACGACAGATAAAGACAGAAAATTTCTTGAAGTTGATGCAAAAGCATGAAATGCTCTCAATATAGCTATTTCTGAATAGATTTATCTAAATGTAATGAGTTTCACATCTTCCTAGTCAATGTGGGATAAACTGGAAAATATTTTGAAGGAGATAGCAAAGTGAAGGAGGAAAAACTTCAAGTTCTACACAATAGGTTTGATGATCTAAAGATTCCCCCTGATGAGAATGTATACTCTTTCTTCAATCGTATTACTAAAGTTGTAGGAGAAATACAAGGTATGGGAAAATAAATCAAAGACATTCAAAAAGTGAAGAAAATATTGAGAAGACTTACACCCCTTTACAATGAAAAGGTGTCATCTCTTGAGGAAAGAGATCTCCCCAAAATCAAAGTGGATGATCTTCTAAGAAATCTATTAGCTTATGAAATGATAATCAAACTAGAAGAAGCTATGACACGTGTGAGGAAGGAAATTGAATTTAAATACATAAAAAAACTAAAATTTTTTGGAGATAACAGTGATACATATGATGAGGAAAAAAACTCTTTCTCTCATTTCCATGAATCTTAAGAAGGGAATAGAGAAATTTGAAGGCAAGCTACCATTGACTTGTTTTCACTGTGGAAGAGTTGGGAACATTTCAGTGCTCAAGAAAATTTGATAATTAAGAAAGAAAAGTTGAAAACATGGAGAAACCTTGGAAAAGATTCTTCAAAATGGAAACATCAAATTTGAAAAGAAAGTATAGAAGAAGAGTTTTCTTTGTGAGGATGATGATGATGATATTAAATTCTGTGAGGAAGAGGAACTAGAATTTAAGACTGGAAACCATGCCTCTATGATGGATACCATTTAAAATTAGGAACCATTTATAGATAAATGTGGAGATAATCAATTGACTACTAATTTCTATCCCAAGTTTCAACATAAATATGCTTCTGTTAAGCTTGAGATAAAATTTAAGAGATGTTATAAGTAGAAAGAAATGGTGGAGGGATCATTAGAATATATTGATCCGCTAGAAGTGTAAATTGAATGACTAGAAGAACTGGATAAAGTTCAATCATCAATCCTTGAAATCACTAACGATGTTGTGGAACAAAACTCAGAACTGAAGAACATTAAAATGCCATCAATGAACATACCTTGAGACTGGAGTAGAATTCAAAGACCATTGAAGGACTCTAAGAAGAAGTTGTTACTTGGATATGTAAACTCGAATTTGAATCAATTTCCAAAGAATCAAAAAAGAAAATACAATTTAGAATGTTCTCAAATGTTGAGATACTAGATAGAGAGAAAATGGTTATGATGGAGTATAAAAGGTCTTGAATGATCAAAGACCCACATTCATGGGAAATAGTGTAATTTGTTGTGATGTAGAAACATCAAATAATATAAATAAAGTGAATGATAATAAAGTAATGATTAAAGTTAATAATGTTGAAAAGCCACCAAAAGTTCTAAAAAAGAAACCATTAAATAAAACTGAAAGGAGAATTGAATATTGTCCTCGAGTCTATAGAAATTATAGGCAGTCAAACTATATTCCTAAGGAAAAAAGGCATGAGGAGAAATAAAAGTGATAAGACATTTCCTTTCATGAAGTGTCATTTTTGTGGCTATGTAAGCCATACCATATCATATTGTGAAGAAGAAAGGAGTTATATGAATGGGGAAGAGTTGGTAGTTCAACAAAGGATAACATATTCTTATCCTACTTCTTATAGAAGAAATAATTTCTATATATATTGTTTTCAGTATTCTAACTTTGGCCGTAAAGCTGTGTATTGAAGGAAAAGGTATGATGGGAGAAATTATTTAAATACTCAATGATGATTCAATACACATCAACCGGACATTTTTTCTATTTCAAATAGGTTTTCTCCTCTAAGAAAAATTTGAATGTGAAGAACTCATGTACATGGAAGAGATATTTGAAAGATCATCAACTTCCTACACTAAATCCAATATCTCTTTGAAAGAAAAGTGTAAAATTGATAATTTCAATTGTGCAGAAGTAGCACTCAATGCTACAAAGAACAAAAGCACATGGTTTATTGATAGTGCGTGTTCATCCCATGTGACAGTAATATAGACCAATTAATTAATATTAATAAAAAGGTCAATGGAACAGTGAGGTTCGGTAACAATGGTTCTTTGAATATAAAACGCAGTGGAAGTACTGATCTAGCTAAGAGAGAGATGAAGAAAACTGAAGACCTTTATGTGGATGGTCTGCATCAAAATATTCTTAGTGTGAGTCAAATTTGTGACTCAGGTTTTATTGTAACAATAAATCAGAATGGTTTTACTATAAGAGGAAAGTCTGGGAATTTGCTCATGAAAGGCTATAGAACAGATGGAAACTTATATCAATTTGATAGCAAATATAACATTTGTTACTTAATAGTCAAAGAGTAAAACAACTAATGGAATCTATGATTGGGGAACATCAATCAAAAAGACATGAAAAAGGTATCTAAGATGATGATAGTTATGGAAACACCTAATCCAAAGTGTGAACAAGAAAAGACCTGTGATGCGTGCATGCGAGGGAAAATTGTTTTCAGTTCATACCAGGAAAAGAATAAAAGAGAATCATGTATCATTGACCTCATCCATACAGATTTATGTGGACTGATAAATGTTGCTGGATCACACGGAGAAAGGTACTTTGTTCCTTTAGAAAATTATTACAGTAGAATGGCATACGTGATCCTTACACACAGGAAGAAACAGGTGCTTGATTGCATTAAAACCTATCGTTGAATCACTGAGAATGATATTTGATGGAAGATAAAACTCCGGTGGTCTAATAATAGAGAAGAATACAAATCCATTGAATTTGAAAATTAACTAGAGAAGCATGGGATATAACATGAGGTGGATTCTATGATAACTCCACTACAAAACTGAGTTGTTGAGCATAGGAATCAACAGGTAAAAAACATGGATAGAACTATGCTGATCGAGAGTCATATTCTTCGACATTACTGAAAAGAGGCAGTACAAAAAGCAGTTTATATTCAAAATTGAATAGGGCTATATATGGGTGAGACAAAGACATCCTATGAATCGTGGCATGGAAGGAAGACCTCTTTGAAATATTTTTGTGTTTTCAGAAGCAAATGTTTTATCCTAAACAAATATTGGAATCAATGGAAGTATGAAGACAATGAAGAATAAGGAATATTTCATGGATAATCAATGAACATCAAATCCTACAAATGTTTCAATAAGCATTTGGGAAGAATTGTAGAAATCAATGACGTAAATATCATTGAACAGGAAAACATGAATGCTTCAAGGAATTCTTATACTGATGTGATAGAAGATGAGAAAGTATGTGAACATGGAACAAATGTTAATACAGAGGTGGAGGAAGGTATGAAAAAACTCTCAGGAGTCACATCATGATGTTAACTCTGAAGAAGAATGAGAAGAGGAAGCCATAGCTGGAGAGAATCCAGATGAATCGCAACAGAGAAATCGAAGAGAAAAGATTGATCAGTCCAACATTATCAAGGATTGGAATGCACCTATACAGACAAGGATAATGAGGAATAATGCATATTCTATATTTCTATAAGTTGCATAATAGTCCTTATTTGAAGATGCTACAAAGGATGAGTCATGGGTAAAAGCAATGAATGGAGATTTAGATCAGATTGACAAAAATCAGACTTGGAATCCTCTCAAAAGACTTTAAGTTCACAATTTAATTAGTATAAAGTGGATTTTCAAGAACAAATTTTATGATCATGGAAATGTGATCAGAAATAAAACATGCTTTGTCATTAAATCATATTCACAAATCGAAGGTTTTGATATTGAGGATAAATTTTCTCCCGTAGCGAGAATGGAGTCAATCATGCTATTTCTTTCCATGTCAATCCAAATAGGTTTTAAAGTGTATCAAATGGATGTCAAGACGGAATTCTTAAATGGATTTTTAGAGGAAGAAGTCTGCATTGAAAAACTTGTAGGGTTCTTTCTTGGAAATGATGAACTAAAAGTTTCAAAATTAAAGAAATGTATCTTTGTCCTGAAACAGGAACCACGAGTGTGGTACTCTTCATTGGACTTATATATGAGAAAGATTGGGTTTAAAAGAAGTTGATTGGATCACAATCTCTATGTGAAGAACTCTCAATAGGACCAGTTCATGGTATTGTTATACGTAGATGATTTATTTTTGGTGGAAGCATACATGGATCAGTGGATGAATTTTCCAATCACATGAAATAATAATTTGAAATATCTATGATTGATGAACTCGAATACTTTTTAGGGTTTAATGAACTTCAAAAAAAGGATTACACTTTCATTTCTCAAGAAAAGTATGTAAGAGAGCTACTGAAGAAATTCAATATAAATGATTTCAAAACAATGTCAACTCCAATTTCAGTTGGATCAAGCTCAGAAAGCATGAGGATGGGACTTATGTGGATCACACAATGTTCAAAAGAATCTTTGGAAACCTACTAACCCTAACGGCGGCATGGCCAGATATTGTATTTGCAAATTTCCTTGTGGCACACTTTTAGATTAATATAAAGGAAGAACATATGGCGGTAGTGGAAAGAATCATGAGATAAACTCAAGGAAAACTTAATTATGGGCTATAATTTTCTACAGGAAGTGATAGTGAACTATCAGAGTTTTCTGATGTTGACTGGGCTGGAGATGTAGTGGGCAGAAAGTCTACTAGTGGTGGAGCATTCTATATTGCGAAGAAATGTGTGGTTTTCTTAAGAAAGAAACGTGAAAGTACTTCACTTAGTACATCTGAAGCTGAATACATATCTTCTACCAAAGCGTGCACTCAGTTACATTAGATAAAGAAACGAATGATTGACAGTGGTGATAAGGTGAAACAACCAATGGTGATTTACTGTGATAACAAGAGCGCAATTGATCTTATGAAGAATCATGTCCAACATTCTCATATGAAACATATAGAAATCAAATATCACTTCATTAAAGAAAAAGTTGAACAAGGAATGATAAAAATAGACCATGTGGGAACTAATGACCAAGTGGCTGACATTATGACCAAGCCACTATCAGAGGTCGTGTTTGATAAATATCAATTGAACCTTGGGTCTCTTTGGAGACATCCGATAAAATTGGAACGATCAATTGAACCTTGGTGTTCAGCCACCTCTTAATGCATAAGGAGTTTATGAGATTCCCCTCTCCCTAGTTGTTTTAACTATTTTTAATATGTTTGTGGAAATAATGTAGGTTTATGGGGGAGATACAATCCAGGGGGAGCATGTTTGTTTTTAACTCTACAAGCCAATATTTAGTTCATTGGGTTTATAGCCAATGGGGAAGAATGGATAAATTAAATGGAGAGTGATCTAGATGTAGGAAAGAAGTAGAATAGGCAAATCCTTTACTACAACTATGGTGGAGAAAAAAATAAAATAATGAAAACTCAATGCATGTCCTCTATCTTGTTTTCTACACCGATCACTACTCATGTAGACTTAGAGTGATGGATGAGTTTTTTCTTGAAGGTTCGGGTTTTTGATCGTGGTTGGCACATCAGTGAATTTATCTAGAGATTGCCAAAAAACACAAAGGGAGAGATTATTGGAACCAAGGATGTTCATTGATAATAATGGAGTTTGGATTGTGTTTATTTTCAATCTTCAGATAGATAACTAGAGAGTTTTCAAGGAATGTAGTCATAAAATTGGGGCTAAAAGAAATATTGAAGGTGGCGCAGTTTCCTAGGGTTTGCAAAATTTTTGGGCCTCAAAAATATGGCATTTGGAAATGGTACGCAGTGAAGGGGCACGGTACATAGTGAAGGTGCGCATTACATGGTGAAAGCACATGGTACACGGTGTAGGAAGAAGGAATGGTACGCGGAGCAGTGCGCAGAACTGAAAACAATTTGCAGAAATGGTACATGGTGAAGGAATTTGGTACATGGAATGTTGAAGGTTGAAATGAAAAATGGTTCATAGCGATGGTACGTGGTGAAGGAATTTGGTACGTGGATGATGAAGGTTGGCGGGATTACTCCGGTTCAGGAAAAAAGAGTGGTACTCGGTGGAGGCTAACCATACGTAGATGGAGTGAAGATTGTCCCACATTAAAAATTGGAGGAAAATTGATTAGAGATTTTTTCGGAGTTTTGTGCCTATTTAGGAACAATAATCCCCTTTGTTAAGTGAGGAGATTGGAGATTAAAATTTAGGGATGAAATATTGAGAAGTTTGAATTGGTTCATGGAGTAGAATAGGGTATGCAGAGAGACTCATCCGCGTAAGGAAAACTATCCGTGAAATAGTGTGTGGTTCACGCTGGAAGCTCTTATAGTACATGGAGGAGAAAGGAAGTACATGGAGTAGGATGGTACATGGGGGTGTGGAGTTGTACACATAGTAGGGAGGAATTCAGAGTAGCATAGTTCGCGGAGGATTTGGACAATATGCGGAGGAGATAGACAATATGTGAAAATAGTAGGCGTACACAGAAATAGCAGCAGTACGTAGAACACCAAAGGAAACCTGAAATTTGGCCAAATCAATTTACAGAATTAATTTCTTTAACATATCAGTATAATAGAAAATAAATTAAATATATGGGTGATTATGGGGCTTCAACAAATCATCCATTTATAGTTGAGGATGCACAATTTAATTCTAAACAATTTAAGTGACCTTCATGTCAATAAATTGAGTGAAGATTCTTCTAGTGTAGTGATCAAGGGGGAGTCATCAGAAGTGATCTGAGGGACATAGTGTGCTATCCCTAAAACCTTGTAAAGGCATTGCACGTGGCACAAAGTGACTTTGCTAAACACTTTTAAACCAAAACTTGTGAGGATTAGTTTTTTTGGAATGATCGACACACTGTCGGCATATGCTCCTTAGACGTATCCCTTAGTGGTTAACCAAGTAAAATTGTTGTGTCGTTGCTTTGAAAGTGATTTTTGTTTTTCTGCATGTTCCCTTCAGAGAGTTTTAATGGGTTCTTAACAATGTGGGAACAAGATCCATCTGTCTAAAAGAAAAATTTGATACCCTGATTCACCCCTCCCCTCTTAGGGTGTTACGGGGTCCTTCAAATACCAGGTTTCTTCTATAACAAATATTGTAACTCTGCTTCCATGAGACTCTAGATTATGAAAGGAAGTATTGATCATATTCTATTCTTGAAAACACATATTGAATTTATGTGTATCTCACTATAAATTATTTTTAGTGCCTCAATGGGTTCCACCGATTATCTCACACACTACCCTTCATTGTATGTTGATGGTATTCTCACATTCGTCACAATTTTGTGAGTTGTAATCATTTTTCTTTTTTGGTTTCCATTCAAAGAACACAACCTAAAATATTTATTCAATCTATTAATGTTTTATATAGGAATAATTCTCTATGATCTCCATGTATTTTTATTATATCCCCATGATCTCTATGACAACTAGAAAAGACCATATCTACATTGTGTCTTAAAAGGGTTTTTTTGAAGCATATTTAAATCGGTATTCAAAACTCCTTAAGAACTGCTGTAATTTCCTTCAAGTAAAATTGGAATCTTCGATTCAAAAGTGGATCCTATGATTAAAGAATAATTCAAATCCACTGAAGAATTATATTAATTGATTCTCATATGAATATTTGAATTCCATAAACTTTTCGAAGAACAATCTATACATATAAAGAAATATGAAATGGATACATGAAGAATAATCAACTATATATAAATTAGTTATATATCTCTAAGGGAAATCATATACGTATAATATTTGCCTATGTGAATTGGCCATCTGAATATGCATTTTGGTATGTCTCTAATCGGTTACATCATTCTCTAGAAATCATTTACATAATTGAAAATGGCTCTGTGGATTCCAAATTCAACTCTATCACTCATTTGTCTATGTGGATCTTTAAAATACATGGATTAATTGTCCACTAAATTTTATTACATATATGAAATTGTTATGTGAACTATGCAACACCAAATCATCTACATAGCATAAATGACTACATTAATCTTCCCTTCACAAAATTGGTTATGTGGATCCAAAAACCAATCGAAATCAAAAATAAAAACTTCATCTGACCATCAACCATTCTTAACTACACTATCTTATATCATTAAAATTTCTTCTGGTATATTTATCTCTATAAAAAGAATAAAAATCACCTTCAAACTTATGAGTACCTTAGATCAGTTTGTCAATAAATATAATAAACCATATTCACATAGAACCATGTGATCATTGAGTTTTCTCAATACATGCCCCAAAACCATGGGGTTATTAAATATCCCCCTTGGGATTTAGTGATAAATAATTGAATATCCAATAAAATACCATTTTTGAAACAAAATTACCATGAAATCATATCTACAGTGTCACTTCCTTTACAACCCTAAGTAGCATTATTTTAATAACCACTGATGCAATACTTGTGGGCTACCGTCTACCTTACCACCACTATCATGAGGTAATTTTGTGCTTTATCATCATTGAGGGAACATATTTAGTATCATGATATTAATATCTTCCCCATAAACTTACATGCACTACTCACCATAAATTGTTCCCCCTTTAGAATGAGAACTCAATGAACTATGGGGGTTCTCAAAGATATAAAACTCAAGTCTGTGGGGAAATATGGACATGAAATATCATCCTCATATATAAAAACATTTCACATGAAATTTCGTTATTGAAAATATCAGTATTATATTAATTTTTATAAATGTATTCTAGATTGATATCTCCACTGGATATGTTTTCATTGGTAAAATGATAAACATATATTAATGTATTTATATCATGAATGTTGTACGGTATTTTTAAATAACCCTATAATACTATTATTATCAAAATATATTTTCAATAGTATCATAGTTTCAATATTAAAATATGCTAAGTGAACATGAATTTAAATCAAGTTTTTTTAAGAATTCATAGTTGATACATATTCTTCCTTGTCTAGGATTACTGTCACTAAATTTTTCTTTTTTTGGATCTAGAGAACACAACCCTCTACCATAAATAGGGTTTCACCTAAATTCGATCTTCTATCTATACAGTCACCATATAAATATTTATCTTTAAATCCCAATATGTTCAAATATTTATTGTGTCTATATATCATCCCATAGTTTAGAGTTCCTTTCACACATCTTAGTATTATATTAGGATCTAACAGGTGATGATCTTTTTGATAACTCTGAAATATTTCCTAGAGAGTCACTGCATAAGATATATCTAGCCTTGATGTTCTTACTTAAAGAAGGATTCTAATGATTCTTCTGAATTATTTTTAGTTAACACTGCTTCCATCATCATACTTACAGAATTTAGTTCCAAAATAAATTGGATTCTAAAATTAATTTTCATTTTCCAATACAAACCTTTTAAAAAATTCTCCAATATAATTTTCTTGAGATAAAAATATTTAATTCATCTTTTACTCAATCTAAAATCATGGAAATTATGTAATCTCACAATGAATGTACATCTCAAAGTGCTTCCTCATCTTCTCAGTAAACCCTTCACATATACACTTCTTATCACTATAAAATATGATCTCATATACAAATAAAATTAGAATGAGAGTTCCTTTACTCATTTATTTCACAAAAAGGTCAAGCTCAACCTTACCGTTTGTAAACATCATATCTCTTAATAATTTATCCAATTTGGAATACCAAACTCTTAGGGATGATTTAAACCATAAAATGATTTCTTAAATATTCATACCATACATTAATCATTGTCTCTGTTAAAACGATTATATTTTTCAATATAGATTTCTTCCACAAGATCATCATTTAGAAAGGAATATTTCAAAGTCATTTGAAAAATATTTAATTTTTTGAGACACTGATAAGAACATTGTGATAGTCTCCAGTCTTTTCATCAGTGTAAAAATTTTTCTAAATTAAACACCTTCCATTTGAGAATATCCTTTTCACACCATCATAGATTTATTCTTTAATGCCTAACCTTTCTCATTTAACTTATTTTTGAAAACCCACTTGGTACAGATTACTTTTTATTTTTAGGTCTTGGAAAAATATCCCTAGTGAATATTTTCTCAATATGATGAAGTTACTCATTTATAGATTATATCCAACCCTCATGCTCAAATTCTTACACCATTATATGATGTATAAGTTTATAAATAAGTGTAGTTTTATCTTTGAATAACAATCCCTTTCTATTTTGAATTGGATATTGTGGATTTCCATTGATATTATTAGTTTCAACATTTCTCGTCAATTTTTTTATCCATTTCTCCCATTTACAATATCATTACCTTTTCCAAAAAAAATCATAAATCAATATTAATAATTATGGTTCCTTCCTAGTAACTTCCTCAGTCTTTTATTACAACATAGAGATAAAATTTTCTATTGAGACATATTAAAATGAACCAAATATTTTGTTTTATTGTTCTTGTTTTCAGTAATATTGAAGTCACTATAGCAAAATAGATTGTACAACCATTTGTTTCGACATATATATTAAATTCTGTTTCATAGGTATCCCAAGAAAATTTTTTACACTACTGGAAATACAGTCTTTCCCAACGGTTCTGAACCGTTGGGAAAGGCTGCAGAACCGTTGGCATATGTTATACCAACGATTCTATAAAATGTAGGGAAGTAATCCATTGGTAAAGCTTTTACCAACGGTTTACTGTGAACCATTGGGATAGGTTGGAGAAAAATTACTCTATCCCAACGATTCTGCCAAACTGTTGGGAAAAACCCAAGCAGTATCCTCTTTCCCAACGGTTTCTAAACCATTGGGAAAAGTGTTTTACCAATGGTTTCATGAACTGTTGGTAAAACAAAACCCATAGATGCTATGCCAATGGTTCCAAAACATTGACATAGCCTATGATGTGAAAATTGCACAGCAGATTACAATTTGCACAGTAGCTCTGCAATTTGAATGAAGCCCTCGTTTTATACATAGCAGCTCTATAATTTAACAGCAGCCCTCATTTTATGCATTCCCTCCCATTTTCAATCCAATTATTGTACCTGCAATAAACTAACACATACATATACAATTATTGTACCTACAATAACCAACTAACACATACATATAGAGAAAATATTCATACACATTTAACATATAATGCATCCTGGAACTATACACATCCATAATTAAATTATAATTCATAACATAATTATAAACATACAAAATTCATTTATAATTCACTTTAAAATTTAGATGACAATTAAATGTGGAATCCAGAATTCAATTCCAAATTTGATCAGTGTTTTGTATACCATATATTATTACCTGAAATGATGTCCATTTTAAACAAAATACACACACCTGGAGTGATAACAGCCACACCACACCTCGGATTGAGGCGAGGTTAACTCGTACATGTCACAAATGACCCATCGACCATTTTCCTAATGTATCAACATATTCCTAAAGCTTTTGTTCTTCTTTCCGTATGTCAGTTGATGTTTTTCACATAAAATGATGTCCTTTCGAAACAAAAGACAGACACTTTGAGTGGTGCCGGCCACACCGCATCTTAGAATGAGGCAGGGTTGATTCGTACACATCAAATATAACCCATGGATCATTCTCCTAAAGTTTCAACAGAAACCGAATGTGTTTTGTTGGTTTTCTGTATGTACTTAAAATGTTTTCCATTTTAAACAAAAGAGAAACACTTAGACTGATCCAGGACACACCGTGACTCTAATTGGGTTCAAGTTGGCTCGTACAGGTCACATATGACCCATGAATCATTGTGATAAATTATCAACAAATTCTGAAGGCGTTTGGTCGGTTTTCCGTATGCCAGTTGTTCTTTTCACTTATTATCCTGTCCATTTTAAACAAAAGAGACACAGTTAGAGTGGTGTCGGCCACACCACGCCTTGGATTGAGGAGGGGTTGACTCGTACACGTTACATATGATCCATGGATCGTTTTTCTATAGTATCGACACAATCCGAATGTGTTTGGTCGGTTTTCCGTATTCCAATTGATGTTTTTCACTTAAAATGACGTCCTTTTGAAACAATAGATAGAAACATTGAGTGGTGTCGGCCACACCACATCTCAGATTGAGGCGGGGTTGATTCTTACACGTCACATATGACCCATGGATCGTTCTCCTAAAGTTTCAATGGAAACTGAATGTGTTTGGTCGGTTTTACGTATGTACTTAAAATGTTGTCCATTTTAAACAAAAGTGAGCCACTTAGAGTGATACTGGCCACACCGACCCTAGAATTGAGCCCGGGTTGACTTGTACAGGTCATATATGACCCATGGATCATTTACCTAAAGCATCAACATAATCCAAATGTGTTTGGTCAGTTTTTTCGTATGGCAGTTGTTCTTTTCACTTATAATCCTATCAATTTTAAACAAAAGAGAGACACTGTGAATGGTGTCGGCCACACCGTGCCTCGGATTGAGGCGGGGTCGACTCGTATATTTCACATATGACCCATGGATCATTGTCTTAAAGGATCAACACATTTCAAATGCGTTTGGTCGGTTTTTCGTATGGCAATTGATCTTTTCACTTATAATCCTGTCCATTTTAAACAAAATAGAGACACTTTGAATGGTTTCGGCCACACTGCGCCTCAGATTGAGGCGGGGTTGACTCGTACACGTCACATATGACCCATGGATCATTGTGCTAATGTATCAACACAATCATAATCTGTTTGGTCGGTTTTCCGTATGTACTTAAAATGTTGTCCATTTTAAACAAAAGAGAGACACTTAGAGTGATTACAGCCACACCGTGCCTCAAATTAAGGCGGGGTTGACTCGTACACGCCACATATGACCCATGGATCATTTTCCTAAAGCATAAACACATTTCAAATGTGTTTGGTCAGTTTTTCGTATGTTATTTGTTCATTTCACTTATAATCTTGTCCATTTTAATCAAAATACACACAAGGAGTGATCCCGCCACACCTTTCCATGGAGTGAGGTGAGGTTAACTCGTACACAACCAAAATGACCCATCGATCGTTGTCCTAAAGTATCAACATATTCTGAAAGCGTTTACTTGGTTTTCCGTAAGCCAGTTGATGTTTTTCAATTAAAATGACGTCCTTTTGAAAGAAAAGACAGACACTTTGAGTGGTGTCAGCCACACCGCATCTCGGATTGTGGTGGGGTTGATTCGTACAAGTCACATAAGACCCATGGATCTTTGTGATAAATTATCAACACATTCTTAATGCTTTTAGTCAGTTTTCCGTATTCCAGTTGTTCTTTTCACTTATAATCCTGTCCATTTTAAACAAAAGAGAGATAGTTAGAGTGGTGTCGGCCACACCGTGCCTCGAATTGAGGTGGGGTTGACTCGTACACGTCACATATGACCCATGGATCGTTTTTATAAATTATAAACACAATCTGAATGTGTTTGTTCAGTTTTCTGTATGCCAATTGATATTTTTCAATTAAAACAACGTCCTTTTGAAACAAAAGACAGACACATTGAGTGGTGTTAGCCACAGCGCGACTCGGATTGAGCCTAAGTTGGCTCGTACAGGTCGCATATGACCCATGGATCATTGTGATAAATTATAAACACATTCTGAATCCGTTTGATGAGTTTTCCGTATGCCAGTTGTTCTTTTCACATATAATCATGTCCATTTTAAACAAAAGAGACACAGTTATAGTGGTTTCGGCCACACCGCACCTCGGATTGAGGCAGGGTTGAATCTTACACATCTCATATGACCCATGGATAATTGTGCTAAAGTATCGACACAATCAGAATGCATTTTGTCGGTTTTCCGTATGCCAGTTGATGTTTTTCAATTAAAATGACGTCCATTTGAAATAAAAGACAGACACTTTGAGTGGTGCCGGCCACACCATGTCTCAGATTGAGGCATGGTAGATTCTTACAGGTCACATATGACCCATGGATCGTTTTCCTAATGTTTCAACAGAAACCGAATGCATTTGTTCGGTTTTCTGTACGTACTTAAAATGTTGTCCATTTTAAACAAAAGAGAGTCACATAGAGTGATTCTGACCACACCGTGCCTCAGATTAAGTCAGGTTTGACTCTTACACGTCACATATGACCCATGTATTTTTTTCCTAAAGAATCAACACATTTCAAATACGTTTGGTCGGTTTTGCGTATATCAGTTGTTCTTTTCACTTATAATCCTGTCCATTTTAAAAAAAACAGAGACACTCTGAATGGTTTCAGCCACACCACGCCTCGGATTGAGGCGGGGTTGACTCGTACACGTCACATATTACCCATGTATTGTTGTTCTAAAGTATCGACACAATACGAATGCGTTTGGTCGGTTTTCCGTATGCCAGTTGATGTTTTTCAATTAAAATGACATCCTTTTGAAACAAAAGACAGTGACTTTGACTGGTGCTGGCCAAACCGCATCTCATATTGAGGCGGGGATGGTTCTTACATGTCACATATGACCCATGAATTGTTCTCCTAATGATTAAATGGAAACCGAATGTGTTTGTTCAGTTTTCAGTATGTACTTAAAATGTTGTCCATTTTAATCAAAAGAGAGCCACTTAGATTGATTCTGGCCACACCGTGCCTCAGATTAAGGAAGGGTTGACTCGTACACATCACATATGACCCATGGATCGTTTTCCTAAAGCATCAACACATTTAGAATGCATTTGGTCAGTTTTGTGGTTGTCAGTTGTTCTTTTCACTTATAATCATGTCCATTTTAAACAAAAGAGAGACAATGTGAATGGTGTCGGACACACCGTGCCACGGAGTGAGGCGGGGTTGACTCGTACACGTCTCATATGACCCGTGAATCATTTCACTAAATTATCGACACAATCCGAATGCGTTTGGTTTGTTTTCCGTATTCCAGTAGATGTTTTTCAATTAAAATGACATCCTTTTGAATGAAAAGACAGACACATTGAGTGGTGTCCACAACACCGCATCTCAGATTGAGGCAGTGTTGATTCTTACACTTCAAATATGACCCATGGATCATTCTCCTAACGTTTCAACGGAAACCGAATGCATTTGGTCAGTTTTCCGTATGTACTTAAAATAGTATCCATTTTAAACAAAAGAGAGACACTTAGACTGATCTCGGAAACACCGCGACTCAGAATGAGCCCAGGTTGGATCGTACAGTTCACATATGACCCATGGATCGTTGTGATAAATTATCAACACATTCCGAATGCCTTTGGTCAGTTTTCCGTATGCGAGTTGTTCTTTTCACTTATAATCCTGTCCATTTTAAACAAAAAAGACACAGTTAGAGTGGTGTCAACCACACCGCACCTCGTATTGAGGTGGGGTTGACTCGTACATGTCACATATGACCCATGGATCATTTTTCTAAAGTATTGACACAGTCCGAATGCGTTTGGTCGGTTTCTCGTATGCCAGTTGATGTTTTCACTTAAAATGACGTCCTTTTGAAACAAAAGACAGACATTTTGAGTGGTGTCGGCCACACCACCTCTCAGATTGAGGTGGGGTTGATTCTTACATTTCACATATGACCCATGGATCGTTCTCCAAATGTTTCAATGGAAACCAAATGCTTTTGGTTGGTTTTCCATATGTACTTAAAATGGTGTCCATTTTAAACAAAAGAGAGACACTTAAACTGATCCCGGACACACCACGACTCGGATTGACCCCGGGTTGGCTCGTACAGGTCTCATATGACCCATGGATTGTTTTGATAAATTATCAATACATTCCGAATGAATTTGGTCGGTTCTCCGTATGCCAGTTGTTCTTTTCACTTATAATCCTGTCCATTTTAAACAAAAGAGACACAATTAGAGTGGTGTCAGCCACTTAGAGTGATTCCGGCCACACCGTGCCTCAGATTAAGTTGAGGTTGACTTGTACACGTCACATATGACCCATGTATCATTATCCTAAAGCATCAACATATTTCAAATATGTTTGGTCGGTTTTGCTTATGTCAGTTTTTCTTTTCACTTATAATCCTGTCCATTTTAAACAAAAGAGAGACACTGTGAATAGTGTCATCCACTCTGCGCCTCGGATTCACTAATACAAAAACAGGCAAGCAAAGTGCCACCTTTATCAGTGCTAATCAAAAAGCACTGATAAAGGATAATCTTTATCAGCGCTTTTCTAGCGCTGATAAAGTAAAGGTTTTAACAGCGCTAAAAAAGCACTGATAATGCCACCCTTTATCAGCACTATAATTTTAGCGCTGATAAAGGGTGGCTTTATCAGCGCATTTCTAGCGCTGTTAAAACCTGTCTATGATTTTATTAAAAGGATCAGACAGTCTCCTCTTTTTTATCATGCCCTAAGATCTCGCGGTACTGTACCCTTGCGACTACTTCCCTCCCCCCGATCTTCCCTTTGTCGGACCTCTGCCATACTCCTCCTTCTCCTTGACCCTCATCCGTGGATCTTCCTCCCTTATGAACCCTACTCCTCCTCTTCAACGGTTGGCAGCTCCTCCCGTGCACCCCACTCCAGCGGTCGCGTCTTCCAGGCAGTGCAGAAGACTCCCTTGGCAGCTCCTCCTTGGACTTCCAAACCCCACTCTGGCAGTCGCATCTTCCAGGCAGCGCAGAAGGCTCCCTCACCTCCTTGGACTTCCGATTTCTTCACCCAAGGTCAGTGTATGCCCTAAATATTGTTCTGCAGTGTAGGTTGATCTTTAGGTTTTTCATTCGGTTGTCATTTATTGGCATCTCTTGTTCACAATGAGTTGGAAAACCTTCTTTGAGGTTTGGAATTCCTTCATTTCTCACTTTTTTGTTTCATGCAGTAGTGGTTTACTCTTGTCTATCATTGGGGATGGTTTGCAGTAGCCTAATTAAGATAAATTAATAAGTTAATTTAAATTCAAGGGGAATAGTTAATGATTCTTGTACTTTTACAGCTTTGATATTATTGTGATGTTGTGTTTGTACGGACTGAATACCCCGCTCAAAATCATGGATGTTGGGCGCCCTTTCTTTCACTGTATTTGTTGTCATATGGAAGCCTTTTTCATGTTGTTGTGATATCACCCCAAAATGGAAATTGGATAACCCCTTATATTTGGCAAATGAAATGATTTCCCCTTGATTTATGGAATGTTTGATAACACTCTTAAAGTAAAGTGAAATGTACTAAAAGTCCCTTTGTTAAATCTATAAAATGGTCTTTGATGTGTTGTGATGTTTCGTCATGCTATGGGGGTCACGATAATTTGTTTTGATTTGGTGTGGGATGATGTATGGTTTATTTTTCCATGCTTTTGGTTTGGAGAGGTGATGGTTTGTTTTGCCATGCTTTTTGGGTAGTGATGGGATGATTCATTTGGTTTTTCTTTCTGGGTGGCAAGGTGATGGATTGTTTGGCCATGCTTTTGGGGTGGTGAGGTAATGATTTGTTTGGTCATTCTTTTGGGGCAGTGAGGTGATGATTTGATGGGAATGATGAGCTATGTTTTATGTATGGTTTCTTTGTGCTAGAAGCCTAGGTAGTGAAGTAATAATTATTTAATAATTATAGAAATTGTTGGATTTTGGTTTGGATAATGAGATTGGT
Organism: Viscum album; assembly: GCA_963277665.1. Taxonomy (NCBI): domain Eukaryota; kingdom Viridiplantae; phylum Streptophyta; class Magnoliopsida; order Santalales; family Viscaceae; genus Viscum; species Viscum album. The sequence continues at coordinate 193,207,558 of OY728150.1, forward strand.
TGGAAATTATAAATGTGTCTTGTGGATTTAACCCCTTTCCAAGATCCACCAAGACTCATCCATAATCAAGAATATGACTTTATATTATAGGGAAGATATATCTTAAACATGGATTTAACCCCTTTCAAAGATCCACCAAGACTCATCCATGATGTTTAATGTTTATTATGAATGAGGTGACTAGTAGGAGTGGTTAAAAGGATGTTTAATGTTTTGTTGCAAGGGTGGTGGGTGCTAGAACTATTGGTAAGGGGGATAGAAAGTGTGTTCATTTTGATGGGGGTTTATCCTGGTTCTGTCGATTTCCAAATCTTTATTCAAAATGGTTACGCTATATTAGTATCTATTTTTATAAGGAAGTGGTTCTCTACTAATTTGTATTTAGAAGTCTTGTTTTGTGTATTTGAATCATAAATAATAATTTTTCAGATTCAAATAGGATGGAGATGAATAATGATTGGATGGATGCTAATCGTTTGACAATAGAGTATGAGAACGGAGTGAAAGAGTTCATCAAGTTTGCACAGTATCATGCAAAGGATCCTTCTCAAATCCTTTGTCTGTGTTTACGTTGTTGTTATTCTAGACTAATTACTCCAGAGGAGTTGGAAGAACATTTGATAGGTCACGGAATAGATCGGAGTTATAAATGTTGGAATAAACATGGGGAAAAAGCGAATGTAGCTACTGGATGGAATAAAACTGCATTTTATGGATCATCAGATATGATTACAAATATGGATAATGAAGAAGACCGTATAGAGGATGTGATTACAGATGTCAATGATGATTAAGATCGTATTGAGGAAATGACAAGGGCAGTTGAACATGAACTCCGTGATTGCCCAAAATTGTTTGAGAAGTTAAAGAGTTGTGCAAAGACGCCATTGTATGCTGGTTGCACTAAATATACTTCATTGTCAGCTGTACTGAAGTTGTATAAATGGAAAGAAGGCAATGGATGGAGTGGTGTCAGTTTCATGGAACTACTTGCTCTTTTGAATGACATGCTTCTAGAAGATAATGAGCTCCCAAGTAGGATATATGAAGCTAAACAAATGCTACGCTCGATGGGTATGATTTCTGAAAGAATACATGTCTCCCCGAAAGACTGTATATTTTTTTGCAAGGAGAAAAAATCACTTACAGAATGCCCAAAGTGTGGTTCTTCTCGATACAAGAAAGATGAACGCAGTCCTACGAAAGTTGTATGGTACATACCAATCATTCCATGGTTTAGGCATCTATATAGAAGTGAAGAAACTGCAAGACAATTGTCGTGGCATGAAGATAAAATAAATAAAGATGGAAAATTATGTCACCTGGCCGACTCTCCTCAATGGAAGAGAATTGATAATGAGTATCCTGAATTTGGAAATGAGTCGAGAAACCTGCGTCTTGTGTTATCTACCGATGGAGTGAATCCTTTTGGTTTTCAAACCAGTACTCACAGTACTTGGCCTGTTATGTTGGTAAATTATAACTTGCCACCCTAGTTATGCATGAAACTGAAATTCATTATGTTATCATTGCTTATATCAGGACCAAAACAACCAGGTAATGATATTGATGTATATTTGGCTCCCTTGATCGAGGATTTGAAGTTACTGTGGGATTCATGGGTTATGTTGTATGATAATTATGAAAAAGAATACTTCACGTTGAGAGAGATGTTGTATGGGACGATAAATGATTTCCCTGCTTATGGAAATTTGTCAGGCTATAGCATTAAAGGAACTCAAGGGTGTCCTGTGTGCAAAGAAGATACAAAATCAATTAGGTTGAAACATTCATCGAAATTTGTGTTTCTAGGACATCGTAGATTTCTACCTCGTCGACATAAGTACCGATCTGGGACGACATCATTCAATGGAAGTTCAGTACTATGCAAAACACTGCCTCCACTAACAGGTGATCAGCTGTTTGAGAAAGTAAAAGATGTGAACACTATTTTTGGTAAACCATTTTCGAAAAACCTTACGAAAATCGGTTGGAAAAAGAGATCAATTTTTTTTGAATTACCATACTAGAAATGTCTGTATGTCAGACATTTTCTTGATGTGATGCATGTGGAAAAAAATGTATGTGACAGTGTTATCGGAGAGTTGCTAAATGCGCCTGGCAAAACAAAGGATGGAATTAAGGAAATGTTGGACATGATTGACATGGGAATAAGAGAAGAGTTGGCTCCCGTGAAGGGTGAAAATCGAACATTTCTTCCTCCAGCTACGTACACTCTTTCCAGGGATGAGATATATCAGTTTTGCAACTTCGTCAATGATGTAACGGTTCTAGAGGGATATTCATCAAATATCAAAAACATTTTGTCAATGAATGATTTGAAGTTAAAAGGTTCGAAATCACATGACTTCCATGTTTTGATGCAAGATTTAATTCTTATAGCTTTACGTTGCATTTTTCCCAAAAATGTTCGTCATACGTTAAGGAAACTTTTTTTATTCTTCAATGCTATATGCAGCAAAGTTTTAGACCCGGAGAAATTGCCAGCTATGGAAAGAGAAATTTTCATCATATTATGTGAATTAGAAATGTTCTTCCCGCCAACATTCATTGATATGATGGTTCATTTTATGGTTCATTTGGTGAGGGAGGTTCGACTTTGTGGTCCTATGCACTATAGATGGATGTACCATGTTGAACAGTATATAAAGATTTTGAAAGCGTATGTCAAAAATTGAAGTCAGCCAGAGGGTTGTATTGTGGAGCGATATATTGTTGAGGAGGTCATTGAATTCTATACCGAAAAACTATCTGATGTTGAAATCATTGGTCTGCCGAAATCTCGTCACACTGGACGCATTGAGGGTGAGGGAATTTCTAGAAGAGATGTTATGACAATCAATATTACAGATTAGGAGCAGGCCCACCTTTATGTTTTTCATAACAGTTGGGAGGTTGCTCCATATATTGAAACCCACAAAGAAATTTTGAGACAGTTGAATCCATCAAGGGCTGAAAAATGGATATCAAATACACATAATCACCAGTTTATAGGATGGTTTCGAGACCATATTTTTAAGGAGGTAGATGAAAATCCGAATTCAATTTCAGAACGACTTCGATGGCTAATTGACGGACCAAGTGTGTATGTTTTATCTTAAAATGGTTATGTAATTAATTGTTATACATTCTATACAGATAAACATGATGAAGATATTACCATGAAAAATAGTGGAGTAACACTTGTGGCTGAACCGATGCATGTTTCTGGTAGTAATGATAGAAATCCAATTTATGCGAATATGTCATACTTTGGCATTATCAAAAGAATATGGGAGTTGGATTATACAACATTCCAATTGCCGAATTTTCAATGAAACTGGGTTGATAAAAATAGTGGTGTTAAAAAATATGAATTGGGATTTGTGAAAGTTGATTTTAGTAAAGAAAGGTACAAAGAAGAACAATTTATAATGGAATCACAAGCAGTATATGTATTTTATGTGCCAGACCCCACAAACCGAAAGTGGTCGATTGTTCTGTTATCGTCCAAAACTACTGAAGGGTCCGATGAAAATTCAATTGAGGATGATCCTTTTAGTGGGACGTCGTAATCGTTTCACAGCGGTCCCAATGAAGACGACGTTTTGTATGTTAAAGGAGACCACAATGAAGGGATTTGGATTATCGATAGAGGTGTCAAATCTATTGAGCCTTTGAAAAAAAAAGAGAGTTCAATAAACATGTTATATTTTGTTTGTAATATAAATCTTGTTATCTCATGTTATTATCTAATCATTATTTCATTTATGTAATCCAACTTAAATGTTAAACCTTTTTTGCAGATAATGACTTCTGCACGTTCTGGTGCTCCTAACCTCGAGGCTGAAAAAGCCTCTCAAGCTGTTGCTGCTGCTTCTACTGCTACTGCTTCTGCTGCAGCTGCTGCTTCTGCTGCTGTTGCTTCTACTACTGGTGCTTCTGAACAAGCCTCTCAAGCCTCTCAAGCCTCTCAAGCCTCTCAACCTCAACCTATTGTTGTTGGTGCTGCTGCTTCTATTGGTGCTCCACTTCTTGAGGTCCAACAACCATCTGAACATGCTGATGCTAGTATTTTATATGAAAACATTGATGATGCTGATATAGACGAAATGGTTGGGGATAAAGGATCGACATCACAGAAAAAACAGGTGCATCGTAGTTTAACAGTGTTGGCTAATGTTTTGAAGGCAAAGAGAAAAGGAATCAGATTTGATGTTGGGTGGAATGAACGAGGCCAACACGTTAACCCCAACAAGGCAATGTTTAGCAGTTACGTTGGAATTGTCACTCAGCAACGCGTGCCGATTGACATAGCTTCATGGCACCATGTTTCGTCCGGCCTGAAGGCTGTGATGTGGGAAGAAATTACAGTAACATTTTGATTTCATTTCTTTAATTTACTAGAAAATAAAATAATGAATCATTGTCTTACTCTTCACAATCCATTGCAGAGTGCATTTATAGTAGATGATTCACACAAGACATATGTACTAAGGCTTGCGGGAAGGTGTCATCGAGGTTTTCGTACTCTTCTTACAAAATATCATCTGAAATATTCCAATGGTAAAATAAACCTGCATCCACCCATTGTCTACACTCACTTGATATCCCAAGAATCATGGGATTCATTTGTTGTTCATCGTGGGGATCAAAAGTTTTAGGTAAATTGTGACTAATAATATGTTTTTTGAGGATATACATGTATTCATCACTTTGATTGTCAATATTTCATTTATGAAACAGCAACTCGGTACTGAAAACAAGGAACGCGCATCAAAACCGACGTACCCCTATCATAAAGCAAGGATGGGGTACGCCACACTAGAAAAGAAAATGGTGCACATTTTAAATTTACAGTGATATTGTTATGTGTCAAGAAACAGCTTTATAAAAATCTTTCTCTATTTATATGTAGATTGATGCCTCTGAAACAAAACACACATCCATCCCTCGTCATGTACTATGGAAGGAGGCACATGTGGATAAGGAAGGGAATCTAGTTGATGAAAACACACAAAAAGTGTGGGAAATATGTGTCAGTATGACATGATAAAATGTTTTTTTAATTTCTATTACATGATAATAATTACTTATTTTATTATATCCGACAGTCACAGGAGTCAGTTACTCCTGTAGCTGGTGTAGAAATATTAGCGACAGCTTTGAAGCGACCAGAACAATACGGTCACGTCTGAGCTGGGGGGTTTGGGGTGACACCTCGAGTATATTATGAGAAAAAAAACAAGAGGGTGAAAAAAATGAAGAAATGACAGCAATGAAAAATAGACTAGCAACTCTCGAAGAACAGTTTTAATGGTAGAGAGAGTTTCTAGTAACATTAATGGGTAAGAATCCAAGAGAAGAGACAACTCAGGAACAACCAGCGCCTGAAGATCCTGCCCCACACCCCACCAGCATTGAGGCGATCCATTCCCCTCAAATATTTGTCTTATCCCTGGTAATCAATATTCTATTAATTGTTCTGATGAAATGTGAATCAGACAAACACTGATTTCTTCCTATACTGATCTTCTGTAGGGTGATAATGATTTTGATTTATATCTTTCAACACCCACCTATCACCATGTAGTGAGGGCTACAGTATTCAACATCTCAGAGGACACGCTACACAATAGAGCACTTCCAAATGATCATCTGAAAGTGACGATTATGGTAGCTCATGAGCCAACAACACAACTACCTGTTCCACTTGATGATGATGATATTTGTACAGTCAAACATGCTATTGGGAAATTTATTGCATGGCCATCACAACTTGTGAGACTACATTCCGAAAAAGAGGTATTTATTTACATTTTTTTAAGCCAAACCTTTATCAAAAAAAAAGGTCTGAACCAATGAATTTTATTGTAGACGAAGAAAGGGGATGAGTTGAAAGGAAACTTGGAAGCATCGAAAGGATCGACCAGCCGATCCAAAAGATCTACTAAAAGTGGAATTACACCGCCTATTCTCTATCCACATTTAATTTCATTGAAGACTCATGTGGATACGAAGTTGACAAATGGTATTAGCCATGTAGTTGTTTTTGAAGAGAATATGTATGGAGAGGAAATACAATATTTTGTTGCTGCTGAAAATGTAAATGAGATCCTTGAGTATCAGTGGCTCGGGGTCACAAGTGTAAATGTGTATATGATGTATGTTTTCAACCACGTTGCTTTTCCAAAAGATGATATATTGTCCTAATTATGATTAAATACATTTTATATTATTGGCAGACGTATATATGAAAAGCAGTTGAAGGGTTTTCCTCATGAGCCAATGTTCGGACTCGTCAGTCCTCATATCACATCAACATAATAAATAGAATTATCAGAATCAAAAATTAAGGAAAGAGTGACTGATTTGCTAAAAGCATTTGACAGAAAGATAACGGATGACCGACTCTTCCTCATACCAACCATGCAGGGGTAAAACTCTACGATTATGGCATATCAATTGTATTTTCATTTCTTTCATTGCTTATTCCTTTTTGTGTATTTATGCAACAATGGCTGCTAATTGCGGTGCATTTGGATACTCCCAAGATTTATTTTCTGGACTCAAAGCACGGATATCCAACAAACCAACCGCATGTGATGCAGTTTGTTAATCTGTAAGACACTACATCCTATATTTTAGGTCTAAACATCAAGTTATATAATATATATTATCTTTTACTGAGAATTCTGTTATGATAGGGCGGTGTACCAATATCGTCTAAATCCTGGTATGAGGACAGGGGCTAAGCATAAGGAGCCGAGCAAGTAAAACGTCTGGACAAATATCAGAGTATATATAATAAAATTGCACTATCCAAACATATATCAAAACAAGTTACTTACCCGCCTCATGATCAGTGTTTCTGTAGTGTCCAAAACAAAAAACGAAAAAGATTGCGGTTATTATGTTTGTAGATTCATGAGAGAGATCGTTTTCAATGGACAAACTAGCATCCCTAAAGAGGTATTTTCGAAAACAAGTACTATTTCATTTAAATTATTTATTAATTCTTTATTTATATATTCTTCAGTACTTTATGAATTCCGAAAAGCATCATATTCACAAGACGATGTAGATATGTTCAGAAACGAGTGGGGGTTGGCATACATGATGAAGATTGTCCAGAAATAGCATGAAGATCTGACTTTTATTGCAAGATTTGTGGACGCGTATAATTGGTGGAAATTTTTGAGAGGGGTTCATGGGGATAAAAAGATGAAACATTCTTGTATGTAAATGTTTGTAGAAAAATTTTAATTATTATTAAATAAAACATTCTTTCTCCAATGGGTCATTTGTCCATTTTAATAGATGAAATGCACCAGCAACATGCAAGAATGATGAACCACATTTCTTTGGCGTTTGGAAAAAAACTAGTAAAATCTCTAAAATACATTCATATCATGCATGAACCAGTAAAATCTCCAATCATTAGTTGCATTTATGTGGAAACTTCCATGCTAGATTGGAAGTTCACCAATCCATTTCATGAACAAGATGGGATGTTAAATCTGGCATTTAGAACATCCAATGCAGGAAATTGTTCCAATGATTTGGAAATTGACGCTACATTTAAAGATCTTTCCTATGTTTTATCAAGTGAGTGAAAATTGTATTGGAGAACTGGAATGGCAACTCACTCTTGTGATTTTGTGTCTCTACTTGTCTCTTCATGTGTGCAGCTATTTCCATTCCAGTTCGTCAAGAGAATTTTCAAGGAAAACATAATGCTATCATGGTTTGGGATTCAGATCATTCTCGAAGGTGGGAAGTGAATTTCTCTATGTATCATGAGCGTTCTAACGAGTATCTTGATTGTCCTTAAGTTTCAACAGAATCCTAATGCGTTTGGTCGGTTTTCCTTAAGTCAGTTATTGATTTCACTTAAAATTAAGTCCATTTTTAACAAAACAGAGACACTTGAGTGGTGTTGGCCACACCGGGCCTCAGATTGATGTGGGGTTGACTCGTACACGTCACACATGAGTCATGGATCTTTGTGAAAAAGTATCAACACAATCAGAAGCCGTTAGATCGGTTTGGCGTATGTACATAAAATATTTTCCATTTTAAACAAAATACATACACTTGGAGTGATACCGGTCAAACCGCGCCTCGGATTGAGGCGGGGTTGACCCGTACACATCACATATGATCCATGGATCGTTTTCCTAAAGTTTCAACACAATCCGAAGGCGTTTGGTCGGTTTCCCGTATGTCATTTTTTGATTTCACTTAAAAATATGTCCATTTTGAATAAAATACATACACTTGGAGTGATACCGGTCACACCGTGCCTCGAATTGAGGCAGGGTTGACTCATAGACGTCACATTTGACCCATGTATCATTGTCCTTAAGTTTTAACAGAATCCCAACGCGTATGGTCGGTTTGTCGTATGTCAGTGGTTGATTTCACTTAAAATTAAGTCCATTTTTAACAAAACAGTGACACTGTGAGTGGTGTTGGCCACACCAGGCCTCAGATTGATGCGGGGTTGACTCATACATGTCACACATGAGTCGTGGATCGTTGTGTAAAAGTATCAACACAATCAGAAGCCGTTAGATCGGTTTGGCGTATGTACGTAAAATATTGTCCATTTTAAACAAAATACATACACTTGGAGTGATACCAGTCGCACCGCATCTCGGATTGAGGCGGGGTTGACTTTTACAAGTCACATATAACCCATGATAATTTTCCTAAAGTTTCAACACAATCCAAAGATATTTGGTCGGTTTCCCGTATGTCAGTTGTTGATTTCTCACTTAAAAATAAGTCCATTTTGAACAAAACAGAGGCACTTGGAGTGGTGTAAGCCACACCATGCCTCATATATAGGCGGGGTTGACTCATACACATCACATATGACCCATGAATCGTTGTCCTAAAGTGTCAACACAATCCGAAGGTGTTTGGTCGATTTCCCGTATGTCAGTTGTTGATTTCTCACTTCAAAATAAGTCCATTTTGAACAAAACAGTGGCACTTGGAGTTGTGTCAGCCACACCAGGCCTCATATTGAGGCGGGGTTGACTTGTACACGTCAAATTTGAAGGTGAGTATACATACACGATAGCTGACCTTCTTAGAGAATAGTTTCTGGAAGAGTATAAAAGACATGAAGCAATGAAGATCATTAGAGTGTTGGAGCAAATGTGGTTGCTACAAACAATGTGGAAATCTGCTTGTGCAAAGAGACCTAAGTTACAACATGCAGGTATTGTACTTTATTTTTTTCTGGAAGGTTTTAGTTTAAATGCATTTTGGAATGATCATTTTTAACCATTGTCTTTTAGGTTTTTTTGACAGCCGAGGGGAAAGGGTGGGGTCTGCAGACATTGGAGGATATGTCGAAGGGTGATTTTGTGTGTGAATATGTTGGAGAAATGTCAACTCATGCAGTTTTGAAAAGAGTCACTATTTAAAAGAAATTCACAAGTTTAGATAAATCTCAAGATGGTCAGTTTAAATACATTTTGAGGGACACTACTAAAGACATGCTCAGATATGCACACATCCCCCACTTTTAGATCGGTGTCTACTATAATGATCTTCCAACCAATATATGCATTAGAATGCTCATGATACATAGAGCAATTCCCTACCCACCTTCGAGAATGATCTGATGCCCAAACCATGACAGCATTATGTTTTTCCTTGAAAATTCTTTTGGCGAACTGGAATGACAATAGATGCACACATGAAGAGACAAATAGAGACGCAAAATCACAAGAGTGAGTTGCCATTCCAGTTCACCAAGAGAATTTTCAAGGAAAAACATAATGTTGTCATGATTTGTGCTTCAGATCATTCTCGAAGGTGGACAGTGAATTGCTCTATGTATCATGAGCGTTCTAATGCATATCTTGTTTGGAAGATCATTGTAGTAGACAACGATCTAAAAGTGGGGGATGTGTGCATATCTGAGCATGTCTTTAGTAGTGTCCCTAAAAATATCTTTTAACAGACCATCTTGAGATGTATCTAAACTTGTGACTTTCTTTTAAATAGTGAATCTTTTCAGAACTGCGTGAGTTAACATTTCTCCAACATATTCACACACAAAATCACCCTTCGACATATCCTCCAATGTCTGCAGACCCCACCCTTTTCTCCTCGGCTGTCAAAAAAACCTAAAAGACAATGGCTATAAATGATCATTCCAAAATGAATTTAAACTGAAACCCTCCAGAAAAAAATAAAGTACAATACCTGCAAGTTGTAACTTAGATCGCTTTGCACAAGCCGATTGCCACATTGTTTGTAGCAACCACATTTGCTCCAACACTCTAATGATCTTCATTGCTTCATGTCTTTTATACTCTTCCAGAAACTCTTCTCTAATAAAGGCAGCTATCGTGTATGCATACTCACCTTCAAATGTGACATGTACGAGTCAACCCCGCCTCAATCTGAGGCCTAGTGTGGCTGACACAACTCCTAGTGCTTCTGTTTTGTTCAAAATGGACTTATTTTTAAGTGAGAAATGAACAACTGACATACGGGAAACTGACCAAACACATTCAGATTGTGTTGAAACTTTAGTAAAATGATTCATGGGTTATATGTGATGCGTACGAGTCAACCCCGCCTCAATCCGAGACGCGGTGTGACCGGTATCACTCCAAGTGTATGTATTTTGTTTAAAATGGACAATATTTTACGTACATACGCCAAACAGATCTAACGGCTTCTGATTGTGTTGATACTTTTTCACAACGATCCATGACTCATGTGTGATGTGTATGAGTCAACCCCGCATCAATATGAGGCCCGGTGTGGCCGACACCACTCACAGTGTCACTGTTTTGTTAAAAATGGACTTAATTTTAAGTGAAATCAACAACTGACATATGACAAACCGACCAAACGCATTGGGATTCTGTTGAAACTTAAGGAAAACGATCCATGGGTCAAATGTGACGTGTACGAGTCAACCCTGCCTCAATCAGAGGCGCGGTGTGACCGGTATCACTCCAAGTGTATGTATTTTGTTCAAAATGAACAATATTTCACTTACATATGCCAAACCGATCTAACGGCTTCTGATTGGGTTGATACTTTTTCACATCAATCCATGACTCATGTGTGACGTGTATGAGTCAACCCCGCATCAATACAAGGCCCGGTGTGGCCGACACCACTCACAGTGTCTCTGTTTTGTTAAAAATGGACTTAATTTTAAGTGAAATCAACAACTGACATGCGGCCAACCGACCAAACGCATTCGGATTCTTTTGAAACATAAGGACAACAATCGATGGGTAAAATGTGATGTGTAAGAGTAAACCTCGACTCAATCTGAGGCCCGGTGTGGCCGACACCACTCAAAGTGCCTCTATTTTGTTCAAAATGGATTTATTTTTAAGTGAAATCAACAACTGACTTACGGGAAACAGACCAAACGCCTTCGGATTGTGTTAATGCTTTAGTACAATGATCCATGGGTCATATGTGACGTGTACGAGTCATCCCTGCTTCAATCCAAGGCACGGTGTGGCTGGTATCACTCCAAGTGTATGTATTTTGTTTAAAATGGACATATTTTACATACATACGCCAAACCGACCAAACACATTCGGTTTCTGTTGAAACTTAAGTAAAACGTTCCATGTGTCAAATGTGACATGTACGAGTCAACCCCGCCTCAATCTGAGGCCCGGTGTAGCCGACACCACTCAAAGTGCCTCTGTTTTTTTTAAAAATGGACTTAATTTTAAGTGAAATCAACAACTGACATACGACAAACCAACCAAACACATTCGGTTTCTGTTGAAACTTAAGGAAAACAATCCATGAGTCAAATGTGACGTCTACGAGTCAACCCCACCTCAATCTGAGGCCCAGTGTGGCCAACACCACTCAAAGTGCCTCTGTTTTGTTCAAAATGGACTTATTTTTAAGTGAAATCAACAACTAACATACGGGAATCCGACCAAAAGCATTTGTATTCTATTGAAACTTAAGGAAAACGATCCATGGGTGAAATTGTATGTGTAAGAGTCAACCCCGACTCAATCCTAGGTCCGGGGTGGCCGACACCACTCAAAGTGCCTCTATTTTGTTCAAAATGGATTTATTTTTAAGTGAAATCAACAACTGACATACGGGAAACTGACCAAACGCCTTTGGATTGTGTTCACACTTTAGGAAAATGATCCATGGGTCATATTTGATGTGTACGAGTCAAACCTGCTTCAATCTGAGGTGCGGTGTGGCCGGTATCACTCCAAGTGTATGTATTTTGTTTAAAATGGACAATATTTTATATACATACGCCAAACCAACCAAACACATTTGGTTTCTATTCAAACTTAAGGACAACGATCCATGAGTCAAATGTGACGTGTACGAGTCAACCCCGACTCAATCCGAGGCCCAGTGTGGCCAACACCACTCAAAGTGCCTCTGTTTTTGTTAAAAATGGACTTAATTTTAAGTGAAATCAACAACTGACATACGACAAACCGACCAAATGCATTAGGATTCTGTTGAAACTTTAGAACAACGATCCATGGGTCAAATATGATGTGTAAAAATCAACCCCAACTCAATCCAAGGCCCGGTGTGGCTGACACCACTCAAAGTGCCTCTGTTTTGTTCAAAATGGACTTATTTTTAAGTGAAATCAACAACTGACATACGGGAATCCAACCAAACGCATTTGGATTCTGTTGAAACATAAGTACAATGATCCATGGGTCATATTTGACGTGTAAGAGTCAACCCCGACTCAATCTGAGGCTCGGTGTGGCCGACACCACTCAAAGTGCCTCTATTTTGTTCAAAATGGATTTATTTTTAAGTGAAATCAACAACTGACATACGGGAAACCAACCAAATGCCTTCGGATTGTTTTCACACTTTAAGACAATTATACATGGGTCATATGTGACGTGTACGAGTCAACCCTGCTTCAATCCAAGGCGCGGTGTGTCCGGTATCACTCCAAGTGTATGCATTTTGTTTAAAATGGAAAATATTTTACATACATATGCCAAACCGACCAAACACATTCGGTTTCTGTTGAAACATAAGGAGAATGATCCATGAGTCAAATGTGACATGTACGAGTCAACCCCACCTCAATCCAAGGCCTGGTGTGGCCGACACCACTCAAAGTACCTCTGTTTTTGTTAAAATTGGACGTAATTTTAAGTGAGAAATCAACAACTGACATACGGGAAACTGACCAAACTTATTCGGATTCTATTGAAACAGAAGGAAAACGATCCATGGGTCAAATTTGATGTGTAAAAGTCAACCCCGACTCAATCTGAGGCCCGGTGTGGCCAACACCACTCAAAGTACCTCTGTTTTGTTCAAAATGGACTTATTTTTAAGTGAAATCAACAACTGACATACGGGAATCCAACCAAACGCCTTCGGATTGTGTTGACACATTAGGACAACGATGCATGGGTCATATGTGACGTGTACGAGTCAACCCCGGCTCAAATATCGTCTATGTATACTCACCATCAAATTCATGGGTGCAAGTACAAGGCACGGATGAAGATAAACTATTTCCAAAAAAAGTTGACCAACATGCATCATCCTCGATGGAAGTAAGATAGAAATTCACATGGACGTTCTTAAAGATATGATTTTGATGTATATAGTGAAAGGGTGGTGTATGTTCGTTGTTGATGGTGTTCATCTATGGGACTTTCACCTTCTCTTCTCCTCTCGCTATGTTTGAACATCATGCAATAGCCTTATATCATGTGGGGTTCTAGTGGTTCTTTCCCGATGATGGAGGTGTTAAACATCAGATGGTGGTGTTTGTGAGCTAAAGCGTATAGTGGGGAGCACCATAGAAATTAAGTGGTCGGTTGATGACATGATCGGCGTTTTTAATTAGATAGTCTTGGGTAAAATCCATCTTAAGTGTTTAGATCGGTTGAGTATATTGAGATGAAGGTTGTGGTTGTGTTATGGGTGTTCGGGGAAATGTAAGTATCTAATGGTTGGGTTGTGATCAGTTGATGAAATGCTTGTGGTTTTTATACTGGTTTTTCTGCAGGTCTGTGGTTGATATATTGGTTTTTCTGCAGGTCTGTTCGGCTGGCTGTACTGGTGCAGGTTTTTTATTTGCAGCAGGATGGGATTTAACAGCGCTTTTTTAGCACTGTTAAAGTCACACTTTTACAGCTCTTTTTTATCGCTGTTAAAGGCAACATTTTACAGCGCTTTTTTAGAGCTATTAAAGGTTACATTTAACAATGCTAAAAAGCATTGTTAAAGGACCCCCCCCCCCCCTTTATCAGCGCTGAGCTTTACAGTGATTTTCTAGCGCTGTTAAAGCCCGATTTCAGCGTTGATATTGCCTGTTTTTGTAGTAGTGATTGAGGCGGGGTTGACTTGTACACGTCACATATGACCCATGGATCATTGTACTAAAGTATCGACAAAATCTGAATGCGTTTGGTCAGTTTTCTGTTTGCTAGTTGATGTTTTTCAATTAAAATGACGTCCTTTTGAAACAAAAGACATACACTTTGAGTGGTGATGGCCACACTGCGTCTCTGATTGAGGCGGGGTTGATTATTACACGTCACATATGACCCATGGATCGTTCTCCTATAGTTTTAATGGAAACCGAATGTGTTTGGTCAGTTTCTGTATGTACTTAACATGTTGTCCATTTTAAACAAAAGAGAGCCACTTAGAGTGATTCTGACCACACTGTGCCTCAGAATAAGGCGGGGTTGACTCGTACATGTCACATATGTCCCATGGATCATTTTCTTAAAGCACAAACACATTTAAAATACGTTTGGTCGGTTTTTCATATGTCAGTGGTTCTTTTCAATTATAATCCTTTCCATTTTAAACAAAAGAGAGACACTATGAATGGTGTCTGCCACACTGCGCCTCGGATTGAGGCGGGGTTGACTGGTACACATCACATATGACCCATGGATTGTTGTGTTAATGTATCGACACAATCCAAATGCGTTTATTCGGTTTTCCATATGCCAATTGATGTTTTTCAATTAAAATGGCGTCCTTTTGAAACAAAAGACAGACACTTTGAGTGGTGTTGGCCACACCGCATCTCAGATTGAGGCGGGGTTGATTCTTACACATCACATATGACCCATGCTTAGTTCTTCTAAAGATTCAACGGAAACCGAATGCGTTTTTTCGGTTTTCCGTATGTACATAAAATGTTGTCCATGTTAAACAAAAGAGATACGCTTAGAGTGATTTCGGCCACACCGTGCCTCAGATTAAGGCGAGGTTGACTCTTACACATCACATATGACCCATGGATGGTTTTCCTAAAGCATCAATATATTTCAAATTCGTTTGGTCGATTTTGCGTATGTCAGTTGTTCTTTTCACTTATAATCTTTTCCATTTTAAACAAAAGAGAGACATTGTGAATGGTGTCTGCCACACCGCACCTCAGATTGAGGCGGGGTTGACTCGTACACATCACATATGACCCATGGATCGTTCTCCTAAAGTTTCAACTGAAACTGAATGTGTTTGGTCGGTTTTCCATATGTACTTAAAATGTTGTCCATTTTTTGAGAATCCTCACGTGTCTATTAGTGGAATGGTATTTTCTTAAAATCTTTTGGACATTCATATAAAATATTTTTATATCATTCTTAGTATGGATTAGATTTTAGTTTATCATGCTATGAAACATTTCTGATCTAACAATGTCATGCCCAATGAATACATCTCTTTTATAACATACTAAGAATCTATGATATTGATTAGATGTGTAAATGTGATTTACATTGATTATCATGATGAAAATTAATAAAATATATAATATAGATTTTCTAGTAATAAATGAAATCAAGGAGGGTGGGGGGACTGTCCGGCGGGGCTGTCCGGGAGGCAGTCCGGTGGGTGTCTGGGGGGCTATCTGGGGACCGAGGAGGGTGGGGGGTTGTGCGGGGGGCTGTTCGGGGGGTGTTCGGGGGGTTTTCCGGGGTAAAAGGAGGATAGTGGGGTGGATGTCCGGGGGGCCATCTTGGGGGCTGTCTGGGGGGGGGTGTTTGGGGGGCTGTCTGGGGGCTGTTCGGGGGGTGTTCGGGGGGTTGTCTGGGGTCCAACGAAGAGAGTGGGGGGGGGGGGTTGTCCGGGGGTCTGTTTGGGGGGCTTTCCGAGGGGCTGTCCGGAGTCCAGGGAGGAGGTTGGGGGTGTCCGGGGGATATTCGTGGGTTGTCCGGGGGCTGTCTAGTGGGTGTTCGGGGGGTTGTCTGGGGTCTAAGGAAGAGGGTGGGGGCTGTTCGGGGGGCTGTTCGGGGGCTATCCGGGGTCCTAGGAGGATGGTGGGGGTTGTTCAGGGTCCTAGAAGGAGGGGGGTTCCCAAACACACAACCACTAAAAGACAACAACATCCAGAAAAATAGATAATATATAAAAATAACTCAACTCCAATACTATACTATGAGTCTAGATAAAATTAACAACTAGAATAGATTAAATATCAAATCTCAGTAATATTAGTCAAAAATGTAATCGATCAATTTATCCCACATCACCATCACCATCATCATCACCCTTTTCCTCGTCCCCATCATCATCCTCACCATCCTCAGTGCCCTCCCCCTCGCCCTCGCCCTCCTCCTCGCCCTCGCCACCCGTCATCCCCTCCTCCTCTCCCTCCTCTTCCGAATCAGACTCCTCGCCATCATCATCATCAAGATGGAAATCATCCTGACCACCACTAGAACTGCCACCTGGTGCAGCATATATAGAACGTATCGACGACATATACTCATCAAAAGATGGGATGGCCTCTTCTGAAAGTGTTGGATATAGAACTTCAATAAATTTCATAAATGCACTATTTTCCCTAGCAGACTATTCTGTCGTCTCTATAAACCTTTTATCATCCTGTTCTTCTTGTTCCCTAACTTGCTGCAGCTCGGTGGCACTACAGCTCATACCTGAGGAGGGCCAATACCTTGTCGAGGCTATCCTAGGTCGGCAGCGTACCCTGCTAGGATGCTCCTCTCCCAACACCTGATGTAAGTGATCTATTGGCCCAAAATTGTCTGGTTCTTGGGCATCGAGGGCCTCTAAAACAACCTGTTACAAATATAAATATATGGTTAAGTTACAAAATAGATATTAAAATATAAAATCAATAGATTAAAACTTATAATCTACTACTGTGTCGCTTCGTTGACGGCACTTCCATCCTTTTTCCGTCTACTCAAGAAAAATAGTTTTGCTCGAGGCACACGTCCTTCAATATTCTGTATTTTCCTCTACAATGACATTGAAAAATAAAGTTATATGAAAACTTTATCAAATGGTTAAATAATTGAGAAAACAAAAGAAAATGTAAGTCATAAAGAAATATTATAAAAAATTGTCATACCTGCTTCCTCTCATGATACGGCATCGTCGTACGTCCTAGTGTGTGGAGATATTTTTTTGCATCAATGTTTTTTTTTTATTTTTTCCAGATGATTCCTAAATAAAATTAGATACTGCAAAGGATAATATTAATAAAAAACATGAAAGTTATTATTTAAATACCTCAAATTTAATTCATATCTTAAAATGAGTACTCGTCCAATGAGTAATCATATGACGATACTGCTCTATAGGACAATCATCCATGACTGGTACCGCATCTAACTCAGTGCCAACTCTAGCATGACAACCCATATACAACTCATTCTTGTAGGCTCTCCAAAGTTTGCCTAAATCCTTTAGATGTTCTGATTGAGCACCCTCACCATCGGGAAACTTATGTCAAAGCTGACATCAAAATATTACTTCATATAAATACAAAAATAATTCATGGAATTAAATACAACAGATTTTTTACCCATATCTCTTCCTAAGCTCTATCCTTGTCCTCATGTGGAAAATGTCTCTACGACAGCGGGCTGACGGGAATGATGTCAGAGTATTTGGCAAGCATCGCCAAAAAACTCTAACATTGCTGCCCTGATTTCTCAACCATTTGGTTGTCTTCGTTGTAATCCACCATAACCTGTGTGCGTCGGTTCCACACCGAATGCATGCGTGTATGCCCCGGCCCCCACCTCCTATCAGTAGATGTATCTGTCATGAAATAAAAATAAATATTTTATCAAAACATGTTATAATGAAAATAAATATTGCTATAAAAAGTTTTTAGGGTTTTATAAATATACCTGCGCTAGTCTGATAACTGAGCGCCGTCGGATCCACAGAAACTGATGGAACACCCTGTGGTGGAACAGGAGTCGAAGACGATGGAATATAGAAGCTCGGATACACATAAGTAGAGGAAAAAGAAGATGGGACAGCAGTATGACCGGATTCTGTCTGGGGAGTGGGAATCATCATGGGATGTGATAATGATGGGCAAAAAGATGCAGAAGGTAGTGAAGACATGGGAGGCATAAATATCCCATGTGTCCCTAATGACACACCGACATCAGAATGTGGGAAGGATGACATGTCAGTGGGAGGGGCAGGGTCTAGTCGGTCACGCGCAGCTGATCATCCACCTCTGGTACGAACCCTCCTCGTACCACCGGCCTGAGTACTAGGACCAGTACTAGGCTCCTCGTCAAATAACTGTCAATGTCTAGGTGGATCCTACAAAAATGATTACAAAAAAATTAATCACATGACATTATATGTTCTTTAAATATATATATATATTTGAAATAAAGTACTCACTGTAGGCATTAATGGTGGAACGCCCATCTCCACCATCCGACAAATGTTCTCCATCATTTTTTCCTTCGTCTCTCTTCAATTGGATGAATTTCCTGCTTTTGAAAACAATTATGTAATTAATTAGAAAATGGAAACTAATGTGTAAACAAAAAAATAAATATTTGAGGGAATAGGGGAATGCATTGATAATTTAGCTATCAATTGTTTTAGAAGAGCTTAAATGAATTTAATAAATCATACAAGTTGTAATGTTAACCAAGTTAGAAATATTGTTTGAATAGGTTTGAATACAGTGCAATTCCAAATTAGAAAATGCAATTCAAATAAAATAGCAACCAATAAACATTCAAAATCCACATAACGGTCAAGTCAGCTAAAACATATTTGTGATCAATACTAAATCAATTTGAATATTACCAACCTTAACAACCCAAATCGAGGTAAACCAGAAGAATTCAGAACATGGATGAATGATTCTATATATTTTCAACCACAACTTCATGTTCACAATCAACTCTAATAATTGATCTATTGGAGTCATCAAAAGAAATAAATGGATTGGTTCCAATGGCAATAGGGATAGTGTCAATTCCATTATCACCATCATCAAAAATATGTCTTGGAATTACTTCAACTATGACACCAAATTCAGGTCGAAGTTGGTATTTGACTTTAAAAACTTGTTTAGCCATTGATTCCAACACATATGGTTCTTCGGTAGCAAGAGTGCGAGTCATATTAATTACTCAAAATCCACAATCATCAATAAATGTCCCATGTCTCGTCATCGAATCAAACCAATGGCATTTCATCATTGTGACTCGTCCATGAGAGTAATAATCCAATATTATTATTTTCTCAACAACTCCATAATAACCAACATTTTCAAATCATGGTCAACTATATGATGCACTAGCATAACAATCTATAGTGGTAGTAACCATAACACCATCATGTTGTGTTCTCATGTTCTTTGCTCGTTCAGTGACAATACATTTGTACCCATCGATAACAATTGATTTACAGTCACGAACCATAGTATTAGGACCAAAAGCCAAAGATCTTATTTCCTCAGAGACAGAGTCAGCAGAAAAACTCAATACCTACAATATAAATGACTGTTAAACTTAATTAAATATTGAAATAACTAATTTAAATAGTAATATTTTTACCTTCAATTTTAACCAAGCAGAAAACTCTTTGCTATGCAAAGTCTCTCTCCTTCTCAAATATAAAGAACGATGATTCCTATTTATCATTGTTTTATGTTCCTTGTAGATAAAAAATATGAATAGTTTAACAGATATATCTGTAAGATATACATAATCAATGTATTTACCTGATATAGTCATCGAACAAATCACAGTTGAATAAAACTGTGCGATGTGCCATCTCCCGCTCTTCATGGATTATTGTCTTCAATGTATATGATCCAGGAATTCCTCTTGTTTGAGGAAGTGATGGAAAACTGGCTTCAATTTTCTCATACTGTTCTTGTTCATTTCTCATTGGTCTGTTTAATCTTGTAGTATGATCAGATAAATACATCGAGCAGAAATCCATACATTCTTGAGCCACGTATCCGTTCACGATAGAACCTTCGGGATGATTTCTGTTTCGGACATAAGACTTCAATGTGAACATATCTAGTTTAGTTGGATACATCCAACAAAAAGAAACAGGTCCTCTGAGAAGTATTTTAGTGGGAATATGGATAGTTAGATGCAGCATGCATGTGAAAAATGATGGAGGAAATATTTTCTCCAACTCACACAAAATTAATGGGGCATCTGTCAACATTTTTCGCAAGAAATACTTGGACATCTTCATAGCACAAAGATCTCTAAAAAAATGGCAAAACCGAATAATAGCCACCCTTAAATTATTGGAAAAAAGATGACGGATTTATATTAGAAGCAACTCATGTAGTAGAATGTGATAATCATGTGTCTTCAATGATTTTAGCTTCAACTCTCTTCTGTTGACCCGTTTAGATATGTTGCTTGAATAGCCATCAGGAAGTCTAATAGTCTCTAATACGTCCAGAAATTGTTTTTTTCTATAGGTGTCATCACATAAGAAGCACATGGAAGTTTTCATTTATTTTCACTAATACGCACAGGATGCAATTCTCGTCTGATGCCCCAATCCACCAAGTCACGCCAATATCGTAAATCATCTTTTGTCTTCCCCTTGACATTTAGAAGAACCGAAAGCAACATTTCACATATATTCTTTTCAATATGCATTAATTCTAATAAATGACGTAACAAATTGGTTGACCAATAAGGAAAATCAAAAAAGATACTCCTCTTCCTCTAATTGTAAGAGGTTTCATTGGAAATATTCTTTCTCTTTCTAGATTTCATTTGACCCATCACGAATAAAAAACTGAAATCCTTCAATTCATTAAGCACATCAGTTCCAGACATACGCTGTGGTGGATCATCGGTCTCTATGGTATTATCAAATCTTCGATGATTCAATCTATATGGATGATCCTTTGGCAAGAATCGTCGATGTCCCAAAAAACTGAAACTACAACGATGTTTTAGTCTTCTGGATCGTGTATTCTTCATACAAACTGTACATGGTAGTTTTTCTTCGTGATCCATCCAGACATCATTTCATATGAAGGAAAATCATTGATCGTCCACATAAGCGCATCGCTCAACTGAAATATGTCTTTCGAACATGCATCGTTTGTGCGGACACCCACATCCCAAAGAAGTTTCAACTCTTTTATTAAAGGTTGCATGTATACATCAATATCAATGCTGGGATCAAAAGGACCAGATATGCGTATACTCATGAAAGTGAAAGGTTTTTTCATACACAAACATGGGGGAAGATTATAAATATGTATAAAAATTGGCCATGTGATGTGCGAAGTAAGCATCTGCCCAAATGGATTAAAAACGTCGCATGAAAGACCCAGCCTCACATTACGCACGTCAGCTACAAAATCAGGATGTCGAGCATCAAATATCTTCTATGCAAATCCATTTGTAGGATGAATCAGCTCATCATTAGTCTTCTTTCTCTCGGTATCATTCCATGTCAATTTTATTAATATGTCATCAGACATAAATAGATTCTGGAGTCTGGGGATCAATGGAAAGTGCCACATTACTTTCTGTGGAACAAGGGATAGTGTTCCATCAGATTTTGACTTCCAGGGGGATGTTCCACATTTTATAAAATCATTTCATTCAGCGGTTTCCTCCCAGAAGAAACTGCAATTTTTGGGCAAGCATGAATTTTGTTTCTTGAAAATCCAAATTCCTCAACTAACTTCCATGCCATATAGTGGTTTGAGGGAATATCTACATCATCTGGATGTAAATCCTTTAAGATGGTAATAATTTAATCGATTTCTGTATTAGAAATCCCATACATAGATTTCCTATGAAACAATCGGATTAAAAATTCCAGCTTTTTCATTTTATCGCATTGTCGATATACTGGAGTTGTGGAAACATCATTCAATTTTTTCACCCTATCAATATCATCATTTTCACTAGATGCATCAGCTGTCCTCATGTCGAAGTCTTCTTGAGTAGAAATCCTTTCTTTTTCGTGATGATGAATAAATGGAAACCAATCATCTAACAAATTCTCCATTCCAGTCCTTTCATTTCGATCATCACCAATTTGAGATTTCATTTTCTCCCAATTGTGATACCACACAAAGTAGTTTTCTTGAAAACCATTTTTGGTTATGTGGTAGACGACTTCTTCACGGCTCAACCAAGGTCTACCAACACAATTGGAACATGGGCAGTGTATGAGACCTCTATCTGAAGCATTGTGAAATGAAAAATCTATAAAGCTCTCCAAATTGTTTTCAAAATCGCCAGAGATCCGATCAGTTTCATACATCCATCTTCTGTCCATTCTGTAAAATAGAATTTATATATGTCATTTTGTCATAAACAATTCAATAGGATTGAACTTTAATAGAAAATAAATTTAAGTAAACAATAAAGGAAGAAAATAATCAAGGTATGAACTACACATGTGACAAAAACATACTAATGTGTTATTGAAAAAATGTAAAACCCACAACCACTTAATGTGTTATCACATCACATCATGCCTCATCCCATAACCATATTATTAGGGTATCGTGAACATGAATAACATCAACCTTGTTCCATCCTCCTACCCTACATGACCCCAACCACATGCCACATCTTATTATAGCCTTATCACATCGCACCTCACCTAAAAACACTAGGGAAATCATAGTACATCTCACCTGAAGACACATGGACAATCACATCTCATCTTTCCTAAAAACACATGGTCAATCACTTATGAAGGAAGAGTAGGGAATACATGGTAGTTATCCAACCATATAACCACCATCCTAGATATAAGAAAAAATACCCATAATTCAAAACCTCTGATCATTGGTAAGTTTATCCAACTCTGGTTGGGAATGTGTAGAAATAACAAAAAATACATGATATATAGATAGCACAAAATACCCAACCTATGGGTTCACATTAACTACATAATCACACACTTCACTACTACCATACAACACATAAACCATCACAACCACTTTCACCACTATATGCAACACACCACACCACCACCACACAAGACGCATAGCATTTCCCACTTTCATTTATAAGACACTTCATTCACACTTACATTGTCCATTCATTTAATGTTAAATTAATTAAATCCATTTACCAAAAATCCATTTCTATTCCATCTCATTTATTTACTATCTTGTTTTTTTGTTTTAACAGCATAATTTATTCCATAGATAACCAGGAAACTAATAAAACCACCACACAACAACTCACCATCTCACAATAACCATCATCGCCACGTTACATTGGCGAACCATCTCACCAAAACAACCACATATCACAACAAAAATATTGCACATCACAAACCACCACACAACCAAAACCACCTCACCACATCATACACCACAAACTCATCACACAACACCACCACACGACACAACACCACCACACATCATCACTATCACACAACTTCAAATGTCACATCCATTCCCACTAACCATCAAATTACAACCCCACATATCACAAAGCCCAACTGGTCACCTCAATCACCATACAACAGCCTACAACATACAATTAAACACAACAAAAAACCTCTCATATAAGCAACATACCCCAACTTCCACTATTTATTCAATGTATTTTATTAAATTACCCCTTTATTTATCATGGACATTATAACAGAAATGATATTCCATGGGATATTAATTAATTAACAAAATATTCGTTCATTTCCCTATATTTCACGGTGAAATCACATCAAAATCCAAACTTAAAACTAAACTATTAGATCATTAACAATAAAAACAAGGTAGAATATGTGTATAAAGAATAAAATACCTTATTTAAGATGATTTAGATGGTTTTTCACCTGTTTGGATGGGGGAGTTCACGAGAGGAGCAGAGCGCCGGATTGATTTTAGGGTTCTGTTGTGAATAGGGGAGAGCAGCGGCCCGACTGTATTTGGGGAAAAACTTTACCAACGGTTTTTAAAAACCGTTGGAAAAGGGTTGTTGTGGGTACCCCTACCCAACCGTTTGCAAAGGGGTACCCTTTCCCAATGGTTTTATGAAACCGTTGGGAAAGGGTAACTTAAACACCCCTTTACCAACGGTTCTAGTGAACCGTTGGGAAAGGGTTACCTAAACCATCTTTACCAACGGTTTAACCAAACCGTTGGTAAAGAGCCATTGGTAAAAATGACATTTCCAGTAGTGTTACTATGTTTTCTCTTAAAAAATTCTCATACCTCTACTCTGTATTTTTATAATGCAAGGAATTACCAAACCGTTGGTAAAGAGCCATTGGTAAAAATGACATTTCCAGTAGTGTTACTATGTTTTCTCTTAAAAAATTCTCATACCTCTACTCTGTATTTTTATAATGCAAGGAATTAAAGAAACTATGAAGTATTGGAGAGTTTGATTTTTAGTCTACAAAATTCTATATATTGTCGTATGGATTTAAAGTTTTAGTAGAAACTTTTTCTGTATATGTATGTCAATAAAAATGAATTTACATTAGAAATACTTCGAGATGTTGTGCTCAGCCAACAAAATCTTTCCCCTCTCAACTATACTTGTGTTCTTAATTTTTTCTACCCAACTTTTTTATGGAGTATATTGTGTTATATATTGATTATTTATTCCATGTTATGAAATATAGACTTCAAAATAATTACATGTAAACTCTTTAAAAATATCTAATATGTGTTTCTTGATGTAAAGACCCAACTCCTTCTCAACTTCCCATATTAAAATTTTGTACATTTTTTTCCTCTAACTTATGATTGATAAACACGAATTAGTTATTCAAGTATAATCATAAATAATTTAATGAAATATACATCACCTATAGTAAAACGTTTCCTCATTGGGCCACATAATTCAATATAAATGAGATAAAGTGGTTATGAATATTGAATTTCTACTCCTTTATGAGAACCTTGTGTCATTTTTTCCTTTTGACTGGTTCCACAGATTCCATCCTTATCTCTCATTATCTTAGGCAGATCTCTCCCAAAAAATTACTTTATAATTTTATTAATACTTATTTTTTCAATATGACCAATACATCTATTCCATAATTTTCTTTTATATTTTACATTCACGTAACATGAATTTCCTATATCACTAATTGGGAATAGATTTACATTGGTTCTTCTTCCAAGAGTGACGGTCCTTACATTCTTTTTACTTTAGATGATACATGAATGATTTTTAAATACCACATCATGTCCATCATAATAACATTTTCTAAAACTAATAAAATTATATTTTAGACCTTTAACAAATAATACATCATTTCACTTCAGATTTTGTTCTTCAATATCTATTGAGCAAACTCCATTAATATTCTGGGAACAATCATTTCCAAAATACACTACTCCCTTTTCGTGATTCTAAATTTTTCTCAAAATTTTTGAGCCTCCATCCATGTTCGAATAAAATTCACTATAAATTATTTATGACTCGTTTATTTTACTTTTTTTAAAATAAACATCAAAAAAACATTATTTTTCTTCATTCATTTTTTTAATTCCTTTACCTTTTTTAGAATGAGTTACATGTACAAGAATAATACTCATTCACTTTTCATAAATATATCCCAAATGATCACATATTCAACATATTTATTCTAATTAATCCAATATGTCTAGTGTAGGAAGATAAGTTGAATTTATGGTAATGTTTTTCCTTCATTGTAATTTGGTTCTCCTTTTAACAGAATAAACCATCTTGGTTAATGTCTCATTTATAGCAGTGACATGTTATACCAAATTTAGTAGGATTTTTCCCAAATAATCCAAAACACTAGTAGTATTCTCTTATCATTGACCTTATATTCTGGTAATAACCATTCCCATATGATTTTCAATGTTGTATTTCCTTATATTACGGTTGTATCTACTCTAGATGAAACAAATTTTTTAAGATTCACTCCCTTCCTTTAATTTAGAAGAGGATTCCTCACTTGTATTCATGCTCCAAAATCATCTAGAATTTATTTTAGATCCTTCATTATTATTGATACAAGATTTATTTATATATTCATAGATATCTACATTTTCCTGCTACTTTAAACCCCTATTTTTTCTATCTTGCGATGATTCTACATTGATCACAAATACCTTGTTGAAATATTCTCTAATCTTTTTGAAGAAATTTTTTTCCTCCATATATTTTTATTGGGTTTTGGATTGTTCTTATTTAATATAATGTTTTACTTCAATTAACTTTACAATCTTCTCCATTTTATCCACTTTCAGTTTTTATTTTTTATTTCATCAATTAAACATCCTATTTCTTTTTACATCCTTCTTTTCCCTCAACTATCTTTATTTTTATTTAAATAATATCCTTTTATAATTATTTATATCTATAATTTTCTCAAGGAAAGCCTCTAATTCATTATTCAACATATACTCTAGATTTATTCATTCACCTTCATCAACTTCACTAGAAGATATGTCAAACCATTTTTCACATAATCCATGAAAATAGTTTCAACTTATGATTGGCTGCATGGTGTAGAGTTATATTCTGATTATTTTCTCAAATAGATTATTATTTTAATTTTAAATAATTTCTTATTTATTACACCATATCTAGTTGGATCTTCTAAGATTTCACCCCATTTATTCTTCTGAAGTTCCTCATTATCTGACTCGGGTTAAGTAGATTACTTCTTAGGAAAATTTATAGAAAGGTATACAATGTCGTTATAATTATAACACCTTGGTGGTAATTTATCACTACCCTTAAAAATTCCCTTCTTTAATCTCTTCAAAATAATATAAATGAATCTATTATAATATTTATCATCATCTTCAACATCAAATTCAGTTGATATTGGAATTTCATCATATCTGATTTTGAGCTTTATCATTCCCTTAAAATACATCTCATCATTGATCTTATTTATAAAATATGGTATATTTCACATTTCATAAGCAATGATAATTTTGTATTATTCATTGAGAGTAATATCTTCTCTATCTTAAAAATATTTACCATTAGGTTCAAACCTATCAAGAAAATTTCTCATCAATTATTTTAAAATAGTTAAATCATTTTTACTTTTTCCAAAACCCATAACATTATTAACAATTTATTGACTCATTTAAAGTAGTAATAAATGTATTCATCATCATACATATTAATATCTTGAAATTTTATTCTCCCAATATGGAATCATTCTTCCTTGACTATCACATTTACATCATAAATTATTTCAAATTTATCCCAAATCTCTATGGCATTTTTTGAGTCCCATAACCTTTTTATAATCATTTTATAAAAGAGAATTGAAAATGGAATTATGTGCTTCTCCATAAACATAAATATTTTTATTATAAATAGATTTCATAGGACTATCTTCCGCAATAGGTAGGAATCCTACCATTCCCACATCTTCAACTTCAAGGCAAAGAGATAAGAGATAAAGAAACATCTTATTCCTCAAATTTTGGAATTTATTTCCATAGAATATAGAGGAAATCAAACTATTTATAAAACTCATATTATATATCTTTAAAAAATAGTGTATATTAACTGGGGAACCTAGATATTACACTAGTTGAGGTTCCTAAATAGTTTTTGTACCACTGAGAAGGGGGATGATTCAGGGGTGACTTTTTATAAATTTTCATTCATTGGAAATAAACCTATGTTGACCTATTAAGATACAATCCAATATTAATATTACTCAAAATTTATATAATGTATTAAAGGAAAATAGTATGTGAACAAAATATTTTTAATAGTTTCAAATCCAATGTGGAATCATACTCCTAATGTTGGATGGTTATTCCCCCCAAACACATAGTATTTTCACCATATCCCTAAGTGAAATCATCTTATAATCATGCATGTGGCATCCCACCACACATGTCTATAGTAACACCCAACAACATAGTTTTGTATTGAAATATAAAATAGGATTAAAAAATTGAAGGTCACTAGAAAAATAGGTTTCTTTACTAACAAAGAATCTATAACTCCTTCCACAAGCCTCCAAAAAATACATGAAGAATTTATCATTATACAGTCCTGAATACACCTATTTATTTTTTATTTCTCTCATTATCAATTCTCCACAGAGTTTCAAAGTGTTCCATAGTTATTCTCACACACCACCCTCCATTTCACATCGATAGTTGTCTTACATTAGTCTATTTGTTGTGGTTTGATAGCCTTTTCCCTTTTTTCTTACCATGTCGGGAACACAGCCCATTATATATATTATCTCTCTTATATTTTTTTACAATAATTACACTCCATAATCTCTATATATTTTTATTATAGTTCCACAATATTTGGGATAGCTAGAAAAGACCATAATTTCATCATGACTCAAAAATAGTTTTACAACATATTAAAATCCACATTTAAAACTCCTTAATAACAACTAAAATTTATTTTAATGTTTATTACAATCACAGATAGAAACAAATATTACTATTATTGAATAGTTTAAAACAATTCAAGCATCGATATAACTAATTATCACTAAAATATTTCAATTCTAAAAAACTTTGGAAACACATTTTTAATAAAGTTATAAAACTACAATGGATATATAGAGAATAATTATCTATATAGAAATTTCATACGTTGTTCTCAAGGGAAATCTTCTTTGTAGAATATTTTCCTATGTTCATTTTTTATATGAATTTTTATTTAACTATATTACCAATTAGATACATTATTCTCTGGAAACTGGCTATGTGACTAAAAACAACTAAGGGGGTTCAAAATTTGTACGCATCGATTATTTGGATATGTGGATCATTCGGCTACATAACTAAATCAAAAACATGTTTCACCTATATAGTGTAATGTGCTACCTGAATTCCACTTCACTAAATCGGATACATATCATAAATGACTATGTGAATCTTCCATTTTCAAAATCAACAACATAGATCCAAAAACTAGTCAAACTCTAATAAAACAACATTTTCCAACCTTTAGTCCTTCTCAAAAACAATTTCTTGAATCATGAAACTTAATTCCATGATATTTATTAGCATACAAACCATATCAAGAACTATCCAAATTATGACAAACTCATATCAGCTTTTCAAAAAAATACACAACCCATATTCTCAAATAACCATGAGATCATCATGTCTTCGCAATCAAAACCATTGATTCATGGGTTTCTTCATAAATATATACTATTTACTTTCAATTAATATAATATTTAAAGAACATATGATTAATAATTTTCTTATCACATGATGATTGTTTTTTGGTGTAAAACTAATGTGATAATTCTGTTAGATAATAGGGCTCATTGAAATGTCATGTTAGTTCCCCATGGTGTTATAAAGGTTAAAGTGTGTGATGATACACTGAAGTACATGTTTATAAACCATAATAAATATTCTAATGGGCCAAAAATACAATATTATATCATATTTTGATGGTTTATAATACATTTATTCTTCTTCTAATGATGTTAATACAAAGTAATCTCTAAGAGTTGAGGTTATGAGAACTGACCTATTTGTTGGAATTCCACATGGTTTATATAGAAATTTGATATTCCTATTTATATAAATGTTTATTTGTCTTATTATTTTATATTATTATTAATTCATATCATCATTCACATAATTTTATGTATAGAAAAAACCTGCGATAACATATACTTGTGAAAATTTTGGAAACATTATGTGTGTCATGAGTGATATAGAATTAATGAATAGTTTAAGAAATAAATGTGTCCCTTCTATGTTAATAGAAGTATATATCTCTCCAAATTTTATAGAAATTGAATTATCTGATTAAATATATGTGATGGATAAAAATACATCATGATGGAATTATAGAGATTTTGGGTTATTCTTTATTAACATAGTAATTTGATAAAGTGGTTATAAAATCATATAGAAGGTGGCATTGTTTCTTGGTGATTTTCAATGTTTTGGACCTATACATTTCTAGTTTTTATTTTGATTTTTAGAAAAGGAATTTTGTTTTTGAAGTAGATTATGTGGACCGTGTGGTTGATTATACAAACCATTAATTCAAGTTTTCATAATCATGAAGTAATCTCATATTTGGTGGACCATGTGGCCAATAACATAGAACAATTGATTAAGTATGTGGTTGTAAGGAGTTTTAGAGTACCTAGATATCATGTGGAAGGTGATTATATAGATATAGAGTGCATGATAATTATGAAACATCAGATCCTATAAGGTGAGTATGCGGAGATGAAAGGGATTGTTAGTATGTGGATGAGTATTATGGGAAGGGATAAATAGAAGTTGTGATCAACAGACTTTGTAGAAGGTTTTGTATGTATGAAGGACCCCAAATCACATCTTTATGTATATAGATAATTAAATTAGAGATCATAAGTAATTGAGGAATTAAAATATTTGTAAAAGGGTGTCTGTTAAGAGTAGTTGGTAGAAGGAAGTTAGTGGAGGTCTGACCTGTGAAGTTAGAGCTTGTGGGAAATTGAATCCCACAATGATTGAGTATTTGATGCTGATTATGAGATATTAAATGATTATTTTATAAATATGGATATCACATTGAATTTAATTTTCATAGGGGAGTTTGTGGTGATGGTGGCCCATGAGGTTGTAGTCCATAGTGAACTTCTTCTATGAATTTGAATTACGTGAGGCAATATGGGAGTTTGCGATGAACCGAGTTTGTGAGGATGGAGGTCATAGGGAAATGGGTCCACTATGTTGGAGTTCATGGTGAATATATTTATGCATGTTCAATTATGTGGAAGTGTTCATTTCATCTCTCATAGGAAAATAGAGATTCATGTAATTCCTATATTAGTTTGAACCAAATTAGAACTGACATAAACCATCCATAGGATATTTTGGAGTAAAAGTGAATTCACTTGAATTAAAAAGATAAGTGTGTTATTGAATAGTGAATGGATGTAAACTACAAGGGATACTGATTTTCCTATGAACATTATAACAACAACATCCTATGGTGGATTTGGTACATTGGATCATTACCTTTGTGTGCTCCTTTTACTATCCTGCTTATGGTGAACAAATTATAAAATTGTTGTCTCGTATGTTATTTTATTCTTTAATTATATAATTTTTCAAGAAGAGAGGATAAATTTTTATTTAAGGATGAAAAAATATCAAAGGATTGGTAATTTTTATCCATTACACCTTAATTCACCCCTGGGTAATTTAACTTATTGGGGGAAACAATTTTTATTAGAGTGAAACGATAAAGTCAATTAATCTATCTTTATAGACAAAGATTAAGTAGTTAATTATAAATGGATTCCAATATTTGATGGAAACAATTTTCAATTATGGATGAAACAGATGTAGTTTTACTTCCAATCCATATGAATATATGTTTTTTCTGCTGTGATGCATGGTATTTTGGATAGTGTGGAAAATGGAGATTTTTCAAAAGTAGACCTAGGATAATTCGATGATGAAGCTAGAAGAATCAATACTCTAGGTTTAGTTTTATCCAATATAATCTATATTAAGGTGATGTCATGTAAATTATTAAATTCCATGTGTGAAAAAATAATAAACAATAATGAAGTTGATTAAAAAGTTAGGAAGTTAAATTATTGGTTCTATAGCACATGTATGTTGAGGTAATGACATACTCATTCTTGGTCGACCCTCTTTTAGATATTTGTTGGTTCTCACTTACCCTAAAAGTGATCTTAATTTATAAAATCAAAAACAAATTATGGAGGTAATTAAATATACATTCTTGGATAAATAATTGGTGATGTAATGATTTTCAAGAACATATTAAGATGATTAAAACCCCGGTCCAATCCAAAATCCTCTATACATGATGATAAAGAACCAAAGTAGCTGATGTTAGACAGGTTTCATAATAATCTGATCACATACAAGATGTGAAATGATGATAACAAGGCTCTGGAAAATGGTAATTATAAGAAGGTAAAATTGAATTATGTGAAGAAGCCCACCATGAAGTGTAGATAGGAAGAAGAAGAGGTGGATGAATTCATGTCATTCCTTCCCTAAAATCTATAAAGGGGAATGTAAGAACTCAAGCCTCTTACACATACTATTACATGCTATTTAATAAAAATATTTGATAAACACAACAAAATGATTGATAAGCCTACTCTATTTGGAATACATGGTACATAATACATCAACGTGACACTAAAACACAACGTCTTTATATCATTATCCATAATGATGTCTTAAATCCCAATGATCTATTAAAATAGCATAGAATAACTGATAGTTAAAATTTCCATGCATAATTTTTTAATTTTAAAGTTATAATTTTTTATGCTTAAATAGTGAACTTTCTCACATTATAATAGACCTATTATATTTTTGGGTAAAAATAATTTTAAAATAATTTTAGAAAAAGAAAGTAAAAAATGCAAATAAAATAGTATATTTTTATGATAATTTTATTAAGGAAATATAATTGTTCGATCTAGGTGTAGAGGGCATAAGACATGGACAAGGAAAGAGTAAGGAGCACAATCAAGCAGGGGTCGACACAGATAAACATCATCTTATATACACCTACACTCACTATAATATTTCACTGTAACTATTTTTGAGCTTGATATTGAGATTCAAAACAACTGAAATAGGTTGGAGGTTCCAAAAAATATCACTAAAATCTCAGAAGGTCATTGCAAGCCCATATGGAATACAAAAGATGCCAGATGTATGTAATTAAAAATGTATTACTAAAATAACCTCTCTTACACTCATGATGTGTGAACAAGTTGTTTATAGGGAGACTTTAGAGATGAAATTAAAATTGTCATACCCAGATGGCCATGATGGAAGTCATGAACAAGTAGAAATGGGTCCCAATATTATGATACTTCATGGTGATATAAGGCATGATCAATAAGAAAATATAGAACATAAAACACCCATAGTTGTGCAATTTTTATAGATTTGTTCAACCTGAAAAGATGAGATTGATGGTTTTGAGGGAATAATGGTGAACCAAACACAAGAATAACACAAAAACCCAGAAGTATCTAACTATGCTATTGTTATCGGATATAAAAAATAGAATCAAACAAGATGGATACAAGAATTAAAGAAAGAATTAAATAACACAGTTCTTTAACATGCTTTGGTTCGACAGGGCCTACATGAAAGGCAAGAACACCCCATGACTCACACATTTTATTAAGATCAAAGAAAACAAAATGCTACAGGTTAAAACCCTCAATAACTATGAACAAATGAACAAAAAATCAAGATTTTTCAGATTTTAAAATATAAAAACAATACGTAACGTGCCATATTTTGATAAATATACATTGGTCCTGATATATTGAATTTGGTATAGGTTAACTCAACACACCTCAATGTGATGACTCCCTCTACCATATGTTATTCTGGATCTATCATCAAGAATTTTATTCACTTCTTCCACTAGGGAAGGACATCATCCCCACCATAAACTGGCCATGAGGTGATGTTAGGGAGAGAGAATGGCATGGAAAAAAGTGTTGATGAATCAGGTGAGGATGGAGATCTTGGGTTTTGAAATAGGAAACCGAGATCCAAACTAGGAGGAGGTCATAAGAGAATGATCGAGAGATAGAAGAGACACTATGAAAGGGTGATAAAACCCCCCTAACATTGGCAGTGACATAAAATAGGAGAGTGAATCAATAGGCTCCATACTCACACCACCGAAACATAAACCCAGTGGAACAAATAAGCAGTGGTAAAAATGGATGGCCCTGATGCAAAGTGTGTTGTGATATTCAAATGCCAGAAATATAGATTTGTGTGGATTGTCGAGTTGGTAAATCCCTGACTAGCAGACACACTGAAACTTTTTGACCAATGAATAATCCCATGTAGAATGAACTTGATAAAGTGCACATACCCAAGTCCAACCTATAAATTGAAAGAAATAAAATAATATAGTAGTATAGTATGCCTAATAATAATCCAATTAATTTTGGTAGAAACATGGAATGACATATTTCAATATAAAAACATAAAATTGAATGTCATAATTCACTAATCCCTAACATTTTCATTTGAAATTTCCAATGTTATTACACCTTTGGTTATTAAATTGGAATCAAATTCATCATATCTAAATAAAATTTGAATTTAGACAACACCATAGATTTATTTAAACTATCATCTGGGTTATTTTTATTGTGTATCTTATTGACATGCACGGTTCCTAATTATACAGTGTATCTAATGAAATGTATTCTAATATAAATGTTTTTTGATTTACCAAGAAATATTAAATTTTTTCATCAGTGAATATTAGATTGACTTTCATAATTAAAATTTATAATAGAAATATAATGACTAAGATTAGAAGAAAAGACATAAATTCATAAGTCATCTTTTACTGCCACAGTCAAGGTAATGTACTTATATTCCACAGCTGAAAGAGAAACCATGGACATCATGTAGCACTTCCATGAAATTGGCCCACCATAAGTAGTAAAAATGTAACCAGTTAAATATTTTCTAGTTTCAATGTTCCCTATATTGTTATCATCTATGTATGCAGCAATAATTTCAACAGTATCCACATTTTTACCATAACATAGTGAAATATTAGAACTACAAGACATGTATCTTAAAATCCACTTAAGTACATTCTAGTGTGGCTTCCTAGGTGTGGCTATAAATATTCTAAGAGTTCATATTGAATAGGAAATATTAGATTGGGTGAAAATCATAGAGTATAATTCTAATATAAATATTACCATAAGGGATTTTAGATATAAATTGAATATCATCATCAGTAGTGGGTGCTTGAGTCAAATAAAATTTAAAGTGTTTCTCAAGAGTTAAATTTATAGTTTTGTGATATTCAAACATGTATCACTTTAAAATATTTAAAATGTAACCATGATGAGATTAGTAAATAAATTTATTTGGTCTATCTCTAATGATTTCAACACCTAAAAGTTTCTTATTTACACATAAATATTTCAATTAAAACTAACCTTTATGTTGGGATTTTATAGCGATTCTGAGGCTCATGTTTTTAAAAATGATAATAATATTATCAATATTTAGTTGAAAATAAATCATGTAGTTCTTTGTTGATTTAAAATAGACACATTCCTTATATAGGCTCCTAGTAAATTGGTTATCTAAAATAAAGGAATCAAATTATATATACCACTACCTAGAGTCTTGTTTCAAGCCATAACATGATTTATTTTACATGAATACTTGATTAATATTTAATTTATTAGACTAACCATTAGTATTATTCTTATAAATCATCACATTTAAATCACCATATAAGAAGAAATTTTTAACATTAAGATATTAAATGTGTATATCGTTAAAGGTAGAAAATAAATTAAATGTCTAGTGAAAGAATTCTTAACAACAGGGGAAAAGATTTTAGAATAATAAGTACATTCTCTTTGATGTAAACACTTATGTATTAATATTTCTTTAAACATAATCTTATTTACCTCAGTGTTGTATTTTTTTCTATGATAAATCCACTTAGAACCAATTTTCATAGCAATCAGTGGTTTCTTAACAACATTCAAAGTATGTTATTTATTAAAATGTGAATTTCTTCATCCAATATAAAGACTCAGTGTTTTTATACTTTTTCATTTCAGTCTTACCTATAGGTTTGAGTACCACCATATATTAGATATTGGGATATATAAAAATCATAAGATTCCATATCACATTGGTTGAACTTAGTAGGAAGTCTAGAAACCCTTTTTCTCTATCCCAATTCAGTTTGTAGTCCACGATATTATCAAGAGGCTCTAGTTTAGAATATTAACCAAAAATAGACTCAGAATTAGTCTGAATAGTGGGATGATATGTAGGTAGAGTGGGCTATGAAAAAACCTCAAAATGACATGGCAGCTCATCTTCTTCGTCTTTTTCGACAGCTGGTTCATTGCTACTAGTTGGGGAAGACTTTGATTTGGGGGGAAAGACTGATGAAAGACTACATATCTAATCATAATGAATTTTTGATAACTAGTTTTATCTACACAAATCTTGTAACCCTAGACACCTTAAGGATGCCCTATGAGGATAAATTTTAGAGCTCTTGGTTCTAGCTTATCAATTTTAATGTGTGCATAAGTAGAACAACTGAAGACCCATTGGTAGGATTAGGAGGAAGTCTCACAATTCAAAAATTCTTCTAGATTTTTAAATTAATTAGAATAGGAAGTAAACCTGTTGATAAGGTGGAAAAAATTGTAGGAATCCCCTGACCACACTACAACATAAATTGAATTTAGTGGTGGTTTTGTTGCGGCGGTTCAAAAAAACCACCGCTAAACCTTTTTTTAAAATGGTTTCGCAGCGGTTTATAAAAAACTTTTGCGAAACCATCTATTTGTTTTACACTCCTGACCCTTCCCCCTGACCACGACCCCAATTCGCGACCCAACCCCCTGTGACCCCATGACCCCCCTTCTCCCGGAAACCCCCAGTGACCCCCTTCTCCCAGCGACCCCCCATGACCCCCCTTCTCCCAGCGACCCCCCTTCTCCCCTACGACCACCTATGACCCTGTGACCCCCTGTG
The DNA here is from genome assembly GCA_963277665.1 of Viscum album. NCBI lineage: Eukaryota > Viridiplantae > Streptophyta > Magnoliopsida > Santalales > Viscaceae > Viscum > Viscum album. Next base: position 193,244,324 of record OY728150.1, read on the forward strand.
ACCCTGCAACCCTGCGAACCCCCTTCTCCCAGTGACCCCATGAACCCCCTTCTTTAAGCGACTCCGCGATGTAACGCCCTGACCCTAGTTACCCAGAGTCGGTGCATTATTTTAATACATTGGCATGATTACAAGGAATCAAGTCTCGAAAGACCGATTAGTTTAGCAGTCTTGGAAAATAGATTACATACATGAATGTTACATTACACTTCATGACATACAAAACAACATAAATAATCCTTTATGAATGCCATTATTCCCTTGTCTTAACCCTTCTTATCAATCACAATATACTTCTTGGAATCCTGGGAAAAATAAAACATAGAAAGGGGTGAGCTCAGATGCTCCGTAAGGGTAAGCAATACAGTAGATACATTCATAAATAAGCATAAACATTTAAGGCAACGTATAACTAAAACAAAATCCTTTTAAACATGAACTTCAACATAGTATGACAAAAATAAAATGAAATAATGTCATTTACTTATTCACATGGATATTCTACTAATCGAATAATCACATGAAATATCAATAACCACTTTCATAATGATGGAATTCATAATGCCAGACTATCATAACCACATATCCAAGGCCTCGTGCCAAGACTACAAATAAGATTTTTCCAAGGCCTTGTGCCAAGACACTAGTTTGTCTCATGAGACCTACCGATGCATCGAGGAGCTATAGCGGGCTCCACCCATCACTTACTAAGTCCAATGAATTCCCATATGAAAAGGTTTAAACATAACATAAACATTCGTATTAAAACTATCATACGAAATGTCAACACTTTCTCCATAAACCATGAATGGTATAAAAATAACACATCCACAGTAAAACATATCAAAGAACCTTCAATACAATACAAAATTTTAGTATCATAATAAATCAACTTCAAATAATCTTAAAATCCATCAAAGGATGTTGACATAGATGAAATCAAAACTATTTGAGAGAAATATCTCTTTTCTCGAAATCATTGAAAAGTCACAGACTTATAAAGGAAGTAATTTAAAAGAGATTTTTGAATCAATGTGTCACATACCACTTTGAAACATTTGAAAATAAATATTATTTCAAAGACTTCATGTCTATATAAATAAATCCTTAAAATCATTTTGAAAACAAGGACATTAATTAAAAAGATTTAGAAATATAAATCTTTAAAACATTTACAATTATGATCCTGATAAAGAGTGCCTTTCACAAATTCTTAAAATATTCATTTTGAAATCATTTAAAAGTCACATAATTAAAAACATTAAACATTTACATTGAAAATATTCTTATAAGCTTGTAAGGGAATCTTTGAAGATTTTATAACGGCGATAAAAAGCCACACCTGCCGTATAAGTTAAAAAAACATTCTTACCTTAAATTTGTCGAAAGGTTAAAAGTGCCTTGTTTGGAAAATGAAGGAAAGATTCCATTAAAAACACATAAGGGTATAAATGAATTTAACCCATATTCTTTTTAAATAGTAAAATTGTTTTGAAATACATTTCGAAGAAACATGGTTGTGGATAATAAAGAAATCCCAGTAGATTATTACGTATAAACAACCTCGGATATGAAGAGATTGCGAAATAAACCCTTACCTTGAACTTTTCCTTGGTTGGGGGTAGGTTAACCTCCTGTATAATGGTGAAATAATTGTTATTAAATTATACAAGAATCATATACATTAATATGATATCATATATGATCTTTTAATATTGATTTGTTAATATTATCTTAGTATTATCGTTGTTTCGGGTGTTAACTTACTCATTTTCTTTTATATGTTTTGTTATGCAAGCCATGTTTGTCATGGATAGGTTGTATATTATTCATATCAATAATGATATCATGTCCTTAGATAATATTATAAATCATTAAATGAGATTTAGACTTGAATGGATACGATGGAGAATGAATCTCATCGCGTTCGTGGAGACGGTAGTCCGTACGTATGCATGAGCGACAATATCATTCTTTTGTTATTAAAATAATATATAATTGGATGGTATATCGTATATAAAGAATCATTATCATGTTATATTTATTATTTAGATGAATTTCAAATCATTATTATACCCATCCAAATAATAATATATTGAATAACAATTACACGACGACGTGGAGACGGTAAGCCGTACGTACGCATGTATGGTGGCATCTTATTCAAAGGGTGGATAGAATAATTAATATGGTTGTACCATATTTATAATAACATCACAGTATATATAAGATACTGGAGTTATTATTTTAGAATGGTAATAACAAATAAAGAAGAAGTGGGAGAAGAAATGAATTTGAAAAAGGGTGGTGAAAACATTACCTCTTCTTCGGGTTCTTCCTTTTGATTTGATCAAAAGGGCTCCATAGGTTGGCTTTCTGATCAAACTAAGGCCTCTAGGATGTATTGATGGAAGTTTATAGAGTATTTGGGTAGAGTATGGCCGAACAAAAAGGCTTTGAAGGTGTGAAGTAATGAGAAGGGGGAGTTCCCTTTTATAAGAGGGGTGAGGGGCACCTTTGGAAAAGCTAGAAATATTAATTTATAATAATTTAATATTCGGTTTCTAATGGCTCCAAAGATGATTATTCAATGTTTAAGGTGGGGATAGGTCGAAAACAAATCAACCAATAGAATTTAGACAGGTTTGGGTTACTATATTAACCTTATCTTTTTGTTTTAACTCTTAGTTAATTAGTTTGACATTTACCATGTCACTTTGTATTTTTATATTATATAGTTAATAAACATACTATATACATAAAAGAGACCACATAGTGGTCCATTAATGATAAACCTATCATGATATAAGTCTATTGGCCTAACCTTATATTTTTAGGAATTTAATATCAATTAATAATATAATATTTGTTTTAAAAACTCTTTTATGTCAATTTTGACACTATTCAATAGTTGATTTTTGTGAAACTCATAACAGAATGATTACATAGAAAAAAGTAAATTAAATCAATCCTAATATGTCATAGTATCCTAGAAAATTATTTTAATTCATTAAAAGTCTAAAATTAGATTTATTTGGGTATTTATAATATCAATTATTTTAATTTTTCACTATTATGTTAATTACTGCATCATTATTTTGTCATTATTAAATTAAATTATTTAATGTCTAAAAATTATAAATAAAATATTCTTATGTAGTAAATCTTATTATATTTCGAATTAATATTTACAATCGAATTTATCTTATTTATAGCCCTATATTAAAAATTTATTAGTAAATAAACTTTGATTTTAACTCTTTTAACTCTTCCTTAAATTAAATAATAATAAATGTCATAATCTAATCCAAGTGGACCTAAATGATAATATTTTATTCCTAAGGTTATTTTTGGTTGAGATACACTTGTCCAATAGAATTAGGACATGTTTTAGGGTAATATTAATATCATTTTTACCCTTAATTACCCTCTTTACTTTTAACCGTGGTAAATAAAAGTAAAAAGTCACTATTCACCAAAAAAATATTTTCATCTCATTGAACCACATTTTACTTCTTCATATTAACTGTGTCTCTCGGATTTTTGAAATTCCAATCACAGAAGCGGTAAAATTAAATTTTATGAAAAATTCAGTTTTTTAACCACCACTTAGTAGTTTCACTATTCATCAAGAATTGAAGTTTTTCAGAACAATGCCAAAATTTCACCCTAAGCTATAATTGATATTCCAAATTCAAAAATGATGTCTATTTTACTAAATTCCAAACATATAAGTTGCATTAATTAATTTTATAATTAATTCCCGTTGTCACAACAAATAGCGTGTTTTTAAGAAAAAATATATATCAAAAGATTGACAATTTTTTAGGTCCAATATCAAAGTGAAATTAATTATAATGAACACCATTTGATAAAATGGTAAAAATATATTCTAGTTATACTTTAAAACCAATCAAATTCATAATTTATCACTATTAATTATTTTGAATAAAAAAGTTGTTTTTAATTAAAATTTAGTAATTTTCACTATTCATCAATATATTAAAGTTATCCGAAAAGTACCAAAATTTTACCCTAGGATAATTTTGATATTTCGAATCCAAAAATGAAGTCCATTTTGAGAGATATAATTTATAAAATTTCAAAAAGTAGGTATAACTATTCATAACGGCTAGTTTTATTGGTTGTTGTGTGTTAGAACTCGATGTTGCGTACAACACACGTTATCGCATTATTCAAAGAGAAGTGTACCGTAGAATCTTGGGGTGTTACATTATCCCCTCTTTCAATAAATTGCGTCCTCGCAATTTGAAATTGTTCTTCATAAATAAAAGGTTGAATATAGAAAATATATTTGTAGGAAAACCCACATCGGAAATTGGGTTGATAAAATTTAGTCTTAATAAGAGGTAAAGAGAAATGAAAGGGTCACCACCAAATTATGTTCTCTATTCGGAGAACATTGGTGGCAATTAGAGACATATAATTGGAAGAAAAACGTAAATATTTACAGGTAGTGATTGAGGTCATCAATCGCAAACAAGTGTAAAATTGAGGGCCTTAAATTCATCAATCTATAATGATTTAAAATACCATTGGTTCAGCAAAACATATGGTATTAGGATAACACATTTTTTTAAGATACCTTCACTAAAGTATAAGAATTAATTTCTTCATTGAATAAGAGAATAAGAAGAGAAATATATGCTTGACAAGTAGAATATCAACCTTTAACTAAGTTCTACCACAAACTTATCTTTCACTTTAAAAGATAATAGAACTTAAAAATAATATTCTATTTATCCTATTCGTATAGGGTTAAAAATGATTTTATAATTCATCTAGCAGAACCATTAAAAAACGACATTATTCAATCCAAGACATCACGTGGGTCAGTGGTAGGTGATACACCCTTATCGCCCTTCGGTTGTGGGTTCAAGTCTCGCGGCCTTGCTGGACGCGACGGGTTGACATCCAACCTTCGGGTTGTCCTTTTATGGCAATCCAAAATAATCCAAACTAGAACTATTCAAAATACTTCAGTCCAAAATTTATAAGGAAGGTAATCACAATAAAGATCCTTTTTTTCCGTGTAATAACATGTGAACACCTTCATCATGTATTCTTTTAAAACACTGCAACATCCTAAATTACCATAAAACCTTATTAATTACATTCATGATCCCTTATTCCTTAAAGAATAATAGATATACTACTTCAATCCAAAAGTGTTTTAAACCCCAACAATGATGGAATATACAAATCATTAATCAGTTTCAAGGTATTCAAGAATATCCAATATAATTTATTGAAATCAATCATGTATTATTCCAAAATCACTACCTCGGTATCAGAACTATATTATGGTTTATCATTCTCTCAACCATATATTTTCCAAAAATTTATCCTGCTATTGAGTCACTTTTCTATGTTCCACACAATCTCAAGTCCTTAATGAAATAGTACTACAGTACAATCCCTATATGCTCTATAATTATTATAAGAAATACATTGTTGATACAACACTCAAATGACATAATCAACATAAGAACTCTAATCATTCCTCTTCATCTGTGGTAGTATCATAACTTGATTATTATCCAATAGCATCACTTGCAGCATAGTCTGAAGACTGGGACATAGGTTCGCGTAGTGTCCAAACTCCTTGAAAATGAAGCATTGTACATTTGAAACCATTTTCTTACCCTTGCAGTCATGTACTTTGTGCCCTTTTCCTCCAAACTTATAACAAACTCCCATTCCTTTCAGGCAAGTTCCAGGGTGTTTCTTCTCACAGTTATCACATATGGGAAAATTCTTCTTTTCCCTTTTCCCTTTATCCATCTTTCTCTCTTCCCTCCTTTTCTTCTCTTGCTTCCCTTCAAAGTCATAGGACTCAGTAAAAACTTTACTTATCTTATCAACACATGATATTATTTCTTCATATGATGATAATACATGGGAGACTATTTCTATTATAAATTCTGGCTTAAGACCATGAAAGATATGATCCTTCTTTCTCTTTGGATCATGTTCATTGCAGGAGTTCTCATTCCTTCTATTGGGCGCCATTTCTAAACAATAGCATAAACTAGGTCAGTTTATGAATTGCAATGAATAATTCCAAACTTGTAAAATACCCAACACAAATTGAACAGTTTATGTTTATAATCCATAATCATAAAAATGTTTTCTTTGAGTAAGTATATACTCATGATCCCTTCATAATGGTTTGTAAAGAAAATGAGAATTATCGTAAACATGTCCCACGGGAGTGTTGTAACCAAGAGTGCAGCAAGGCCCGTTGTCGTGCACCAGTTCATGTTTGAGTCTAGCTCAAAGCGGTGTTTTCGGGTTTTACCCCTGGGTACATCTATGCCAGAGCCGCCTCTACCTACTCGTATCCAGATAGGGATGTATTTCTCGAAAAACTCACAAAATGTCTACAATACCAAAATTCTAGGATTTTCTACTATACTAATCCTTAAAGTCTATATTAGGGCTATGTTCTATAATCAGAGTTTATCTAAATCTAGTTTCCAAGGTTATTACTAAACCTCCCTCTGATACCAACTATAATGCCCCGACCCTAGTTACCTAGAGTCAGTGCATTATTTTAATACATTGGCATGATTACAAAGAATTATGTCTCAAAAGACCGATTAGTTTAGCAGTCTTGGAAAATAGATTATATACATGAATGTTACATTACACTTCATAACATACAAAACAACATAAATAATCCTTTATGAATGCCATTATTCCCTTGTATTAACCCTTCTTATCAATCACAATATACTTCTTGGAATCCAGGGAAAAATAAAACATAGAAAGGGGTGAGCTCAAACACTCCGTAAGGGTAAGCAATACAGCGGAAACATTCATAAATAAGCATAAACATTTAATGCAATGTATAACTAAAACAAAAGCCTTTTAAACTTGAACTTCAACATTGTATGGCAAAATTAAAATGAAACAATGTCATTTAATTATTCACATGGATATTCTACTAATCGAATAATCACATGCAATATCAATAACCACTTTCATAATGATGGAATTCATTATGCCAGACTATCATAACCACATAGCCAAGGCCTCGTGCCAAGACTACAAATAAGATTTTTCCAAGGCCTTGTGCCAAGACACTTGTTTGTCTCATGAGACCTACCGATGCATCGAGGAGCTATAGCGGGCTCCACCCGTCACTTACTAAGTCCAATGCATTCCCATATGAAAAGGTTTAAACATAACATAAACATTCGTATTAAAACTAGCATACGAAATGTCAACACTTTCTCCATAAACCATGAATGGTATAAAAATAACACATCCACAGTAAAACATATCACAAATCCTTCAATACAATAAAAAATTTTTGTATCATAATAAATCAACTTCAAATAAGCTTAAAATCCATCAAAGGATGTTGACATAGATGAAATCAAAACTATTTGAGAGAAAGATCTCTTTTCTCAAAATCATTGAAAAGTCGCACATTTATAAAGGAAGTAATTTAAAAAAGATTTTTGAATCAAAGTGTCCCATACCACTTTGAAACTTTTGAAAAGAAATATCATTTCAAAGACTTCATGTCCATATAAATAAATCCTTAAAATCATTTTGAAAACATGGACATTAATTAAAAAGATTTAGAAAGATAAATCTTTAAAACATTTAAAATTATGATCTTGATAAAGAGTACCTTTCACAAATTCTTAAAATATTCATTTTGAAATCATTTAAAAGTTGCATAATTATAAAATAAAACATTTACATTGAAAATATTCTTATAAGCTTGTAAGGGAAGCTTTGACGATTTTATAACGGCGGTAAATAGCCACACCCGCCGTATAAGTTAAAAAACCATTCTTACCTTAAATGTGTCGAAAGGCTAAAAGTGCCTTGTTTGGAAAATGATGGAAAGATTACTTTAAAAACACATAAGGGTATAAATGACTTTAACCCATATTCTTTGTAAATAGTAAAATTGTTTTGAAATACATTTCGAAGAAACATGGATGTGGATGATAAAGAAATCCCAGTAGATTATTACGTATAAACAACCTCGGATATGAAGAGCTTGCGAAATAAACCCTTACCTTGTACATTTCCTTGGTTGGGGGTAGGTAAAACTCCTGTATAATGGTGAAATAATTGTTATTAAATTATACAAGAATCATATACATTAATATGATATCATATATGATCTTTTAACATTGATTTGTTAATATTATCTTAGTATTATTGTTGTTTCGGGTGTTAACTTACTCATTTTCTTTTATATGTTTTGTTATGCAAGCCATGTTTGTCATGGATAGGTTGTATCTTATTCATATCCAGAATGATATCAAGTCCTTATATACTATTATAAATCATTAAATGAGATTTAGACTTGAATGGATACGATGGAGAATGAATTTCATCGCGTTCGTGGAGATGGTAGTCCGTACGTACGCACGAGCGACAATATGATTCTTTTGTTATTAAAATAATATATAATTGGATGGTATATCATATATACATAATAATTATCATGTTATATTTATTATTTATATGAATTAAAAATCATTATTATACCCATCCAAATAATAATATATTAAATAACAATTACACCTCGACGTGGAGACGGTAAGCCATACGTACGCATGTATGGTGGCATCTTATTCAAACGGTGGATAGAATAATGAATATGGCTGTACCATATTTATAATAAAATCACAGTATATATAAGATACTGGAGTTATTATTTTAGAATGGTAATAACAAAGAAAGAAGAAGTGGGAGAAGAAATGAATTTGAAAAAGGGTGGTGAAAACATTACCTCTTCTTCGGGTTCTTCCTTTTGATTTGATCAAAAGGGCTCCTTAGGTTGGCTTTCTGATCAAACTAAGGCCTCTAGGTTGTAATTAGGGAAGTTTAGAGAGTATTTGGGTAGATTTTTGCCGAACCAAAAGGCTTTGAAGGTGTGAAGTAATGAGAAGGGGGAGTGCCATTTTATAAGTGGGATGAGGGGCATCTTTGGAAAAGCTAGAAATATTAATTTATAATAAATTCATATTCGGTTTATAATGGATCCAAAGTTGATTATTCAAAGGTTAAGGTGGGGATAGGTCGAAAACCAATAAACCAATAGAATTTAGATTGGATTGGGTTGCTATATTAACCTTATCTTTTTGTTTTAACTCTTAGTTAATTAGTTTGACATTTACCATGTCACTTTGTATTTTTATATTATATAGTTAATAAACATACAATATACATCCAAGAGACCCCCAAGTGGTCCATTAATGATACACCTATCATGATATAAGTCTCTTGGCCGATCCTTATATTTTTAGGAATTTAATATCAATTAATAATATAATATTTGTTTTAAAAACTCTTTTATGTCAATTTTGACACTATTCAATAGTTGATTTTTGTGAAACTTATAACAGAATGATTACTTCAAACAAAGTCAATTAAATCAATCCTAATATGTCATAGTATCCGAGAAAATTATTTTAATTCATTAAAAGTCTCAAATTAGATTTATTTGGGTATTTATAATATCAATTATTTTAATTTTTCATTATTATGGTAATTACTGCATCATCATTGTGTCATAAATAAATTAAATTATTTAATGTATAAAAATTATAAATAAAATATCATTATGTATAAAATATTATTATATTTCTAATTAATATTTAAAATCGAATTTATCTTATGTATAACCCTATATTAAAAATGTTTTAGTAAATAAACTTTGATTTTAACTCTTTTAACTCTTCTTTGAATTAAATAATAATAAATGTCATAATCTAATCCAAGTGGACCTGAATTATAATATTTCATTCCTAAGGTTGTTTTTGGTCGAGATACACTTGTCCAATAGAATTAGGACATGTGTTAGGGTAATATTAATATCATTTTTACCCTTAATTACCCTCTTTACTTTTAACCGTGGTAAATAAAAGTAAAAATTTACTATTCACCAAAAAATATTTTCATCTCATTGAACCACATTTTACTTCTTGATATTAACCGTGTCTCTCGGATTTTTGAAATTCCAATCACAGAAGCGGTAAAATTAAGTTTTATGAAAAAATCAGTTTTTTAACCACCACTTAGTAGTTTCACTATTCATCAAAAATTGAAGTTTTTCAGAACAATGCCAAAATTTCACCCTAAGTTATAACTGATATTCCGAATTCAAAAATGATGTCTATTTTACAAAATTCCAAAAATTTATGTTTCATTAATTAATTTTATAATTAATTCCCGATGTCACATCAAATAGCGTGTTTTTAAGAAACAATATATATCAAAAGATTGACAATTTTTTAGGTCCAATTTCAAAGTGAAATTAATTCTAATGAACACCATTGGATAAAATGGTAAAAATATATTCTATTTATACTTTAAAACCACTCAAATTCATAAATTATCACTATTAATTATTTTGATTTAAAAAGTTGGTTTTAATTGAAATTTAGTAATTTTCACTATTCATCAAAATATTAAAGTTATCCGAAAAGTACCAAAATTTCACCCTAGGATAAATTTGATATTCCAAATCCAAAAATGAAGTCCATTTTGAGAGATATAATTTATAAAATTTCAAAAAGTAGGTATTACTATTCATAACGGCTAGTTTTTTGGTTGTGGTGTGTTAAAACTCGATGTTGCGTACAACACACGCTATCGCATTATTCAAAGAGAAGCGTACTGTAGAAGCATGGGGTGTTACAAGCGACCCCCTTCTCCCGATGACCCGGCGACCCCCCTTCCCCCAGCGACCCAACGACCAGTTAGTGATTTGGGGTTTGTTTCTTATTCCCCTGTTAGTTATTCAAATTCTTGTTCTATATTTAAAAGTTATGAAAATTGGTTTCCTTAAATTATAATGGGGTTTATATAGGTTTTTGATGGGGAATCCATGGGGGATGTTTACAGGGATCGCGAGTTTATTTTGGGATAGTTGATTACAGATCTATACCTTCTATTCCATTATTTCTCAAAGAAAGTGTAAATTCACTAGGTAGGGTACTTTTTCACTTCTCCATTTTATGTGTTCATGTTAAGGTATCATGGTATAACTTCATTGGGTTTATACTGGAATTATCCTAATAAATATAATAACTAGAATCAATAATTAATTTGAATGGATGTTGTGGTCATATGTATTAATGCATTGTTCATAACGCCTCTTATAATTTTCAAAATAGTGTGTTATCTACTTTATATGATTTTTATTGTTGTTTATAGTGGTTTATAGTATTTAAATTGGATAAAAAAATAATGTAAGTAATAATTAATTTATTAATGAAAGTGTCATGAGATATTTATTACCATTCATCCATCAAAACTTTTGAATTTGAAA